>VDFB02193867.1:420127652-420385652 GCA_007258455.2 Sequoia sempervirens
CATTTGCACCCGGTGTGTCCATTTGACTCCATTCAAAATCCAATCTTCATGATTTTTCAAGCTCTATCAAATGGCAACCTCCATTTCTTCATATCAAGAAGTCACCTAGGGCCCCGTTTTCTTCCCCAACCACCCTCAACCACCCTCTCGAGGGGGCATACCCTACCATTTTCATCCATTCCTCCATCATAGTCACTCTCTTGCAAGACCGGGGCATCTCCTTTCATTTCCCACCATTTGAGTAGCTCACACAACTTCTCTCATGCTAGGGAAGCATTTTCTAGTTGCTTCCTTTATAGAGTCATCTGCATTTTATTTTTCTTCGAAACACTATTATTCAAACAATATTTTGAAGAGGGGAAAAATGTAGACATCCAAATTTGACCACTCCCATATGGTCAAATCCATCTTTGTTACTTGTCTATTCCATCAATATTAATTAAATGGCTTATTTAATTAATATTTCCCCTTTACCTAAGGTTCCTAAAGTATTTAATTTAACAATTAAATACTTTATATTTCATCCTTCCTTCCCTAAATTAAATAAATATATCAATTTATTTAATTTTGTGATTTAGCCTTTTTTAATTTAAATCAATTTTAAATTCCCTCTTTTCTCTCTCCTTGTTACATCCTCCATTATCCCTCTTCTAATGTGGATTAGTGTTGGCAAGAGACACTACAAATGCTTTTTGGTGTTGTCATTGATTGTGTAGACACATAAAATATATTGATTGACATCGTGCATCTGATCTCGACTTACTAACATCGTTTCTTCCTGAATCAGCCCTCGGTCTAACCATTTAATCAAATCCCCTATCTGATTAAATTCATCAATATTTGTCTCTTAATTAAATAAATCATTTATCTGATTAAATCAATTCCTTCTGTTAATTAAATCAATCCAATTGATCTAATTATTCCTATTTAATTAAATAATCAATTTATTTGATTAAATTTCTAAAGTCTATCCATTAAATTAAATAAATTAAAATCTTATTTGATTTAATCTAACACCATCTCTTTTAATTAAATAACCAAAATCCTTATTTAATTAATCTCTTGTCATATTCTTCTTTAGTTAATTTAAATAAATCCATAAAAGTCAAATAAGTCACATCATCAAACTCCTATTAAATTAATTAACCCTTGATTAGTTTAATCTAATCTCATGTCACATCCTCTAGATAATGCAAGTTGCACATGAAAATAGATTTAATTCATTTATTAAATCTCTATTTTCCTCACAAGGCATCTTTTGGAATATTCTCTCAATTTGAATTCAAAAATTCCAAGTCAACATGTACATCCAACAAGGCAATAAATTCATCTTACATGTCCTTTGCCTTGAGCCAAGTGGCATTTATTGCATTTTCCCTTCCCTCTTGCATGTCATTTCAACAAATTTGAAATTCAAATATTGGCATTTATTGGCACATTCCCCAAATCTTGCACATCCTCCATCCATTCATAGCTTGACAAGTGGCACCATATCATTGGATGAATGTTAGTCCCACATTGCTCAAATTTGGACTTTCATCCATCTTGAAATCCTATAAATGAAAGGCTCATATTCTCATTTGATCATCCACAACTTGAGTAAACTTACTATACTCAAATTCATAGCAATTTTCATACATCTCATTGAGTTTTATAGCTAGGTTATGCAAATTTTATCTTGGAGCATTCATCAATCTTTGTCAAAGTGGATCACTCTTCATCATCAATCAACAAAGCTTGCATAGGAGTTGGGAAAGGGCCAATTTCCACATCAAATTGGCACCAAATCCCTCAAGAGATCAAGAATTTATATTGCTTTCATAGGAATTAATCTCTTTTGTTGATTTCTTATTGTATTGCTTTCATTTTCCTATTTAGAGTATTAATAAATGGATTTCTTGAGGAACTTAGATTCTAACTTGCATTTCAATCTTCTAATGTGTTTGTTGTGTTTTGTAGGTATTAGGATCTTGGTTCACACATTTGGCACTAGGAGGGATGGATATCATTAATTCTAACATTTTCTTGAAATTGTTGTGGTTTTCTTCACACACAGGAAATTCCAACACGGGCTCATTAGCATCGTTGTTTTGACACTGCGAGCTCGTCAGCATTGCTATTTTGGCACCATGAGCTCGTCAGCGTTGCTATATGGCACTACTGGAAACACAAACTACGCCGCTAGACTCATCCCACCAAAAAATTTAAATTTTTAACTTTACCGCTGGACTCGTGACTTGCAGGACTTTTTGAAACTTTTGAAAACAACACCGTTGGAGATAAACTGTGACACTAGGTGAAAAGAGCGATGCAATCGAGCTCTCTGTCCCGACACAGAGTGCCGCTGACTGGTAAGCAGCGCTGTGAGAGCACCACTGGGAGATAAAACTGTGACACTGGGAGAGAGTAAAAGGGAGAATTTAATTTTTAGCACATTCTTTTGATTTATGACTAATTTTTCCTCTATTCTCTACTTTTTAATTTCTATGTTTTTCCATAATCTAACCGTTTTCTCCTTTGTAGGTTGGAAATCGAAAACAAAGGAAGGATGGAGCATGGTGATAATATTTTCTCCAATCAAAGTGTTTTTAAACACTTAAGTGTTTGTTTAATGTACGAGTTGATGGTGACTCCTCAACACCCCCAAGATCAGTTGCAACCAAAACCACTTCCACAAGAGAGAGAATGGCAAGAATGCTTGCTTCATAATGCAAGATTGATTAATGGTTGAATTGCTTGATATTGCTATGCCATAATGAAAATGTACATGAGATGCCTTGTTTATATGCCCAAGGTTCAGAGATAGGAATGAACATAATGTTGAAAAATGTCATAATCCTATGACATGAGACAACCAACAACCTAATCACCTAGGAACTGATGCATCCTAGCTAGATAAGATAAGTTCTAGATAAGCCAACTAAGCTTCTAGAAATAAAATTTTATCCTAAGTAAACTTAACCATGTGAATATGTCCCCTAATTACCTAGTGAATGAATAAGCTAGGTACAAGACAATTATTCACACCAACACCCCCCGTTAAGTGCAACTTAGGGAGAAGATTATTATGCAAGCTGTGCAAAGACTATGACTATGGGTCCCGACTACTAGGCCATGTTAGGTACCCATTTACAATGCAAATGCAAACAATCTCTCACAAGTGGAGAAAAGGAGAAAACCTAGTGGGACAAAACTCCTCTCCAAAAGAGAGAAACAGAACAAGACAACATGATGTATGGAGAATCAATGATACCCCCCAAGGACAACATGCATTATGTATATACAATCAAATGCCCCCCATAAGAGGGTAGTAGAGAGATAAGATATCCCCCCAATGATGAAGAAGCTCCAATGTTGATGAAGAATGCTTGAAAACAAAAGATTACCCAATGTCTACAAGTGACACATCTTCCCTTAGGAAGAAACAAGTTCATAAGCTGATGTAGAAGCCACTCCATGTCCAACTAAAAGGAGGAAGCATGAATGCTCAACATGTATGCCTCTGAAAACTGATGAAGATCCTCCAAGCTTGAATGAGCCACAATAGAATCATGGTCAAACTGAACCAAGAAACATGACAAATCAAGTGATGGAGGAGACTCGTGAATGTCAATCTCCAAAGACAAAGAAGATGGGATAACAATTGTACTAAAACTATCGTCAAAGAGAAGAGAAATCCCCTCAAGTGTGTCCTCCAAATCTATAGTATGAGACTCTATGAACAAGTTAGAAATCCTTGTCAAATACTCATCCCACAAAGCAATATCTGAAAAACTATGATCATCCTGCTGAAGAGAAGCATCAATGGCTAAAGGAGTAGGAGGTGGAGAAGTAGGAAGCTCAACACTGGTTTCTAGAATACCAAGGTGTAGTTGACCAAACTTCTCCTCACTATCATGGTTCACACTTAATGAAGTGTGTGATGCAGTCAAAGGAACATTATCATCTTCTGAAGCAAAATGTGAAAATGAATATACACGAGATGAATGATCAACCATCCTAATAGCAAGAATATCCCTAGTCTCCAAGTCCCTTATGTACACCCTATCTGGAGTGAATTCAACTATTTTACCTTGACTCCCATGAGTAATTTGATAAATAGAAAGGAAATTAGTGGACAAGGAAGGAACACAAAGTACTTCATTGAAGCTCCCTTCCCCCATATCAATATAACCCTTCCCACTTACCTTCATATATGTATTGTTATCCATTAATATATGAGGTGAATTACAAGGCTCAAAAGAAGAGAACATGTCCATAAAAGATGCCATATGATGAGATTCCCCTGAATCAAGAAGCCATCTATGAGATGCAAGACTTGTAGAGGCCAAGAGTGCTTCTCCTTTCATCTTGTGTAGCCTAGAAGTAGATCTTGTGTCCTATGACTGAGATGATGATGATGGAGCTGTTGATTGAGATGTTGAAGAAGAAGTACCAAAAACTGATGAGGGCAGCTTAATGTTATTCTTTTGAAGAAGGTGTGTCAATTCATCAATCTTCTTATTATAACATCTATGCTCATCATGTCCTAATCTTTTACAATATTTACATTTTGACTTCTTCTTTTTAGATGATTCCTCTTTAGAAGAGGATGTGGACTCAAGAGTGCTATGTGAAGGAGAATCTTTACAGTGCTCATTAGACTTGGGTGCCTTGTTCTGCTTCTTACCTTTGCCACTTGAATCCTTTGTCTCCTTTGCAACAAGAGCATGAGATCTAGAAGACTTCAATGTGCCCATGTGTACCAACTTTGCTTGTTCCCTTGTGAGTTGAGCTGCAAATTCATCAAGAGAAGGCATTTTGTATGCATTGCCAAGAGCATCCATTGTAGCATATAAGGTAGAAACAAAAACTGAATAATCAGGACCAAGCTTAGCAAGAATAAAAAGTATCAACTGTTCATCCTCTTTAGTGACCCCACAATTAGATAACTACAATCTAAGAGAATTCAGCTTAGAGAAAAAGTCTTGGACATTGTCAAAGTCTGAAGGATTAAGACCCATGAGTTCATTCTCCAACTTAAATTTCCTCATCTTATCTGGCTTACCAAAGAGACTCTCTAAAGTATTCCAAGCTTCATTAGGATGAGTGCAAGATGCAACATGATATATAAGATCTGGAGAAATGGACAACTTCAAAGTACCAAGAGCTTCATCCCTTCTATCAAGCCATTTTCTTTTCTCTTTTGCTCCTGCAGGTTCTGGATCTTAACCAAATGTGATTCATTGCAACTTTGATTTTAACAATAACAACTCCATTTGAGATTTCCACTCATGATAGTTATATGGAGTTAAAAGTACAAATTTTGTCAAATCCATGATACAATGAGATATTACAAGAGAAGAACAACAAATTTCCCTCACAATAAAAGATATCAAGCCCTTTGTCCCAACAAGATTTGCACTTTTTTACAAATTCACAACAAAGTATCCCAAATTATCAAATCAACAACAAACTAAAAATATGAAAATATGGAAACAAATATGCAAAAAGTGCATGATTAGATATGAAGTACTCCTGAATACCTTCCAAATGCCACAAATTTGGAGAAAATCAGAGATCGGAGCACAAAGATATGAGCTTAGAGGCAAGAAACGATGATCAGGCTTCAACCTGAAAAAAGAGGCACAAAACTACAAAATTTCTGCAAAATATCTATACCACTGAAAAATTCAAACATCCAACTTTCTTTCAATATTTCGTTTGAAAAATTTTGCCTCCGTATGCGAAAGTTATGAAAAAATGAAAAAAAGGCCTATAAAAGGCACTATGGGGACAAAATCAAGATAGTGCAACACTAAAGAGGTGCAAAAATTGGGTGATCTGAGGCTAAAACACAGCCACACAGATGACCTCACCACCAAATAAAGCAAAATAAAACACACCCACCATTCACTATCGGCCAAATACAATAACCCGTCGGCATTTACAAACTATGGTCGGCAATAAAATATAAAACAAAGATTTTTATATATATAAACTTGCCAATAATAAAGGAACTGGACCATGTACCCGCTGATGGAATATCTCAAACAAAGGATGGCCTGGCAATGGCTAGCAAAAGGTACCAGCAATGACCAATTTGATAGGTCTGCGTGCGATGTAACTGGTCAGAGATATGACCTTGTACCATCTACCGAGTACACCAATGGTGGCAAGCAACGACTGCTAGATCACAGGTAGATGGAGGAAGTACCGGTGGCTACAATGGTCAAAAAAGAAAATAAATGCCGATTAAAAGATAGCTGTTGATCTGATGCCGATGTATTGATGTGATCTAACCACCGAAGATGTACGCAAAATAAAGATGCTGACGACTATGCAAAAGACAATGCGGGGGCCATATGACATTCAATGGATCAAACACCAATGGTACCAGCTGTGGTGACGGGACTGTAGATCATGTACCCTGATGATTGTACCTTCAGCAACAGATTCTCCAATCAGCCGATGTATAAAGAATGCCAATACAGGTATCGTACAATGATGGAGCAACAAAGTGTGATAAGACAGTGTGGACTTCAGGACAATGTGCCAGAATAGGAAGGTATGACCTAACTAATAGAGCAACTTAATGCCTTCATACGTAGATACCATACTAAAATCACCCTCAGATCTGGGAAGGAATCTACAACACCTGGAGAGCTCTAATACCATGTAGGAGTTGATGGTGACTCCTCAACACCCCCAAGATCAGTTGCGACCAAAACCACTTCCACAAGAGAGAGAATGGCAAGAATGCTTTCTTCACAATGCAAGATTGATTAATGGTTGAATTGCTTGATATTGCTATGCCATAATGAAAATGTACATGAGATGCCTTGCTTCTATGCCCAAGGTTCAGAGATGGGAATGAACATGATGTTGACAAATGTCATAATCCTATGACATGAGACAACCAACAACCTAATCACCTAGGAAATGATGCATCCTATCTAGATAAGATAAGTTCTAGATAAGCCAACTAAGCTTCTAGAAATAATCTTTTATCCTAAGTAAACTTAACCATGTGAATATGTCCCCTAATTACCTAGTGAATGAATAAGCTAGGTACAAGACAATTATTCACACCAACATTTAACACTTCTTTAAGAATTTGTTATCTTTTCATTCTTAGAACACTATTTTTCATTTGGGCTTAAAAAGAACCTTTCAATTTCTTCTTGCAAAGGTTAAAATGAACAATAGGATCAAGAACTTACTATATTTTGTTTCATGGGTTAACAAGTTGAACAAATGTCTTTCACTTGTGATTTGGTGCTTTAAAAGGAGCTCACATATTGTTTTGAGGATTTAAAAAGAACAAGTGCAATTGTGTTTTTGTGAGTGCTTACTTAGACTAAAGCCATCGAAAAGGGACGTATGTGCTTCTCTCGCACTTTATAGCGATCTTGAGAATCAAAAGGCCTTTTTCATGACTTTAGGATGAGATAAACCAATCACCTCCACACTTCAATTTGGGCTTAAAATTGAACATAATCTTGTGCGAGTGTGAGTGGGGGAATTTTTGTGTATATTCTCTCTCTTTGTTGCTATCAAATATTGATCGAGTTACGGATTTTTTTCTTCATTCGCTTTTGTTTATCCTAGAGGGCTTGCCTTGGGGGAAAAGTACTCACCCAAGGGAATGACTCAACCAGTAACACTCTGAACTTGAGAGTATTTCTAGTCGAGATATAAATGTGGATATTGGACGAAATGCCAATATCACGTGGTTGACTCTAACAAGATGGATCCGAAAGGGGACTCTTGCCACGTTGGGTCAACTCCTACAAATGGAAAGTCCTTATTAAAACCCATGCACTAGAATTTTCCAAAATCCTTTAATCTATTTTTTGGTGCAAGAACGATTGTTTTGAAGCCGCCCCACACTTTTACAGTCTTCTAGTAGAAATGGAAAGCATGCCATGGGAGTTTCATGGGTGTTGATTCTTGGCTACCCTGATTGACATTAATGAGCCATGGAGGAGAGCCAGTAGGGTCAAGCATCTAACTATTCACTAGAGATAAGCGTAGCTGGACTTGTCCAAGTGGGATTCCAACAAATATTGTCTTACACATCCATAGGGTTTGTACTTGTTCTTGGGTTACAAAATACATTGGTTGATCGAAAACATCTTAAAAAAAAACATTTAACACCATCCAAATTTCAAACCCTTTTGGGGACAAATACCATTGACTCAATCCATATGTTATTGCTTTCCCTTGGGATTCACATCCTTAGAGGTTTCTAAACATTGGATCACATCTCAATTTGTCTCCTTAAGTAAACAATAGGTAACCCTTGCCTTAAGTTCATCAAATTTTCACATAATATACCTTGTGAAATGAGATGAAGTTGAGACATTGGATATTCAGTTTGAAAGCTAAGACAAGAGTGTATTTTTGGTAAAAAGAATCCATTAAGAAAAGATTAAAAATATTTGGACCCCACACATGTGTCTCCAATGATTTCACACAAAATCAAGATCAAGAAACCCAAGGTGAAAGCCCTTAGTCTGATATCCCATCAAGAACGTCTCTCTATGTTATATGAAGTGAGACAAAGATTTCTTTTCAACTTTTACAAAAAAGCTTCAAAGAAAAATCCAGGTTTGTACTCATTTTATTTCTGCCAAAACCCAAATCTTTTTAGAGAGTTTGAACATCTTGTTTATAGAAAAGCATGCTCTTCAATACCTAAGTCTAAGCAAACAAAGTGGCCTTTTTTAGGTTCATCTAGGGATCAAAACATATCAAAATATTTTTCATCATCCATCCAAAACATCAAAACCAAAATCATCTCATCATCACCTTTTGGAAAATCTTGAAATCATCCTTAAGTGCTAGGCTTTGTGGAAAAATCAAAATCATCCAAATCAAATTGAGACTAAATCTTTGAAAAAATTATCAAAATCACCTTTGGCTAGGTATGTGTAGATGCATCCTTTTGCTTATGCTTAGTCAAAGTTATCAAAAATCATCTTGTCTAGCTTAGTGTATGTAGATGAATCCTTCTTCATATACTTAGTGAAATAATCATCTTGTTTGGATAGGTGTGGGTAGAAGCATCCTTCTCCTTACACATATCCAAATTATCATCCTTTGAACAAAGCTATCCCTTAGATCATCATCCAACATCTTAGGGTCTTTTTGTTCAAAATCAAAAGCAAAATCAAAATAAAAAACAAGGACAAAATCCCAAATCCAAAATTAAGTCAAAATCAAAAAATCTGCAAGTCCTAAAAGCCTAAGTATATCCTTCAAGATTTACCAAAAGATCATAACATCCACATCATTCATCCTTTTGCATCATCATCATATCATCACCTTTGATCCTAAAAGACATCCTAAAATTTTCTACTTTGGGGCATAAAATAAAGATCAATCCAAAGAATCAAAGAGCTTCATCTCTCATATTCTCGAAGATCGATCCTATTTTTATGGTTCTAACTAGATATAAATACAAGAAGAGTATGGAAGCCAACAAGCTAACACCCGCTTCAAGCGATCTTAGACAAAAAAATGCATAAATGAATCCCGCCAAATTGAGTAATTTGTTGACCCTCTCATCATCACAAAATTCGCAAGAAGAAAACCAAGGAGAGGACCTTACTTTTGGAATGTCTCACGAAGAAATGACTAAAATGCTCCAAAATCCAGAGAACCATAAAATCATAAAAATCATGATGAGACTCAACCCTTCATTATACATGCTTGAACTAGCAAAACAAGGGGCCAAGTTACCTTCAGATTTTGTGTGAGTACTATAATGGAGACATCTTTTCCACCAATCTCATCCACCATTCCCATTTCATCTACACCCCCATCTCAAAACATCACGCAAAACATTCTACAAATCACAACATCATTTGCTCCAACTCAACCTAACGTCAATAAGGGAAATACATTTTCTAATGCTATCAAATCACACCCCCTTGTTAATTATAAAAACTTGGACGCAAACACCACCTTGGAACAAAACATACTCAACAACCCATTACACAAAAATGTTCCTCCCTTTACATTATGATCCATCATCAACATTTTTCCATGGAGCACCTCAAACTCCCCTCACAAATTCACAAGAGGAGAGAGACATGTTCGGATCAGGGGGCATATTCGATACCACAACATTCTCGCAAGGATTCACCCCCCTCACATTTCCACCTCTCCCACCACTACCATTATCATTGACATCACTCCTTGGTTTAGGACTTCCCCCTCTACCAAGTATCAATCAAAACAACATCCCAACTATCAATTAAAGCATTTTGTTTAATGCTCAAAACTTTTCATCGGCATCACAACAACAGGTGACAAACACACAAACAATTGCAACATCATCAAACACCCCCATAACATCATAAAGCATGGTCTCTCAAGGGCCAATCACATCAACGGCACCACTTATCACTCAAACCACCACATCAACAACACCATCCCCCAATCAAATAATCAACATGACATCATCATCCAACATGATTCGAAATCCACCACCACCCCCACTACCACCAACTTCCACCACATCAAGTCAACATAACGCAACATTGCAAGCCACTTTTCAAAGAGGATACCAATAAGTGTAGAAACAAAAAGTTGTACACCTAGTTGTTCAACAAGCTGCTCAAGCTGCATAAGCTGCCCAAGCTACACAAGCTACATTACAAGTGCAACAAGCACAACAAGCCCAAGCTTTACTACAACAACAACAAGAAGCCACTCAAGCGTTGCAAGCATTGCAAGCACACAAGACTTCTCAAGCACAAGTTCTATTACAACAACAAGTATTACAAGAACAAGCCCAAGTACACGCAACACAAGCTCAAGCACAAGCTCAATATCAGGCACAACAAGCTCAATATCAAGCATAACTTCTTGCACAAAGATAAGCAATGCAATTGCAAGCATATCAGCAAGCATTACAGCAATATCAAGAACAACAAGAAGCAATAGAATTGGAAGCCCAACAACAAGTTTTTTTGGAGCAATAGAAATCCCAACAACAAGCATTGTTAGAACAACAACAAGCACAACAGCAAGCACAAATCCTAGAGCAGCAGTAGCAAGATCAACAACAAGCGTTGTTCATACAAAAGCAGGTGGAAGCCTACCTCTCTCAGAAAAACACACAAATACCATTGAACAACACACCGACCAACCCACGATTCAAACACCCCAAAACACATTCATCCCACCCCCTAATCCCAAAAATGATGTGACAACACAACTCAGGTTGCTCTCGCAACAAGTGCTCGACCTTCAATCAGGGTGAACAACCAAAACGCCAAGCAATTTGTGTCCCTATCCATTTGATAGGAGCTTAGAGATGAAACCATTCCCTAAGGGATTTGAAATCCCCAAATTTGACAAATATTGAGGGATGGGAAACCCTAAAGATAACATCAGGGAATTCCAGGTTCATTGCATGGAGGTAGCATATGATTATACTTATCTGATGTGACTATTTCCTAGGAGCTTGGTAAGTCCAGCTATAGAATGGTTCTCTCACTTACCTTCAGGCATTAGAACATTCCAAGAAATTAGGGACACATTCATTAAGAACTACACATGCAACATTGCAATGGATGTTAGTCTTGAAGAATTCTACGCTCTAAAACAAGGAAAGAATGAATCTTTCTCTTCATTCCTTCAACGATGGCGATCCAAGGCCAATCCGAGCAAGTGGACCATGCTAGAAGAACAACAAGTCTACACCATCATAGCCAACCTTGAAAGCCACTTGGAATTTCACCTCAAAGTTCAAGGCATCACCACATATGATCAATTAATCTCTAAGGTGCTTAGCATCGAAAGAGCCCTTGTGACTCAGCTGGCAGAATCAACATCATATCACAAACAACAAAATAATCGCCCCACCATTCAATTACAATGATAAACCTCGCACGTGGGCAAGGAATAAAAATGTCACTAATGATGGTGCCGTTGATGCCAAGGTGGTCATTAGTGGTCCACACCAAAACACACCCACACAACAAATCCAAACACAACATCAAAACACTCATCACACAACATATCAACCCAACAACAATCCAACCATCAATAATCTCAATGACCAAAGGGGACCACCTCAATGAAAAACATATCCCAAACAAAAATACACCATTTTGGGGGAACCACTCGAGGACATAATGAAAAATTTGATCGACGAAAAACTTATCAAACCTCCTACATTCGAGAATTACCAAGAACTCAATGTCAAACCTCCTTGGTATAACGAGAATTAACTTTGTGAATTTCATAAAATCAAAGGCCACACCACAAACAGTTGCATGAGACTCAAAAACATCATCCAAGATCTCATTGATAAGAAAATCATAAACGTGGAACAACCTACGGTAAATCAAAATTTTAAAATCTACACAAATCCGATGTTGAATCATGGCAACAAAGGGAATAACAAGGATAAAGGGAAGGGAAGTGTAAATCATGTGTACGAAATAGTCGTTGCCTCCCTAAATGAAAACTACATGGTCATCACCATCAAGGATGCCTATGCTGAAGATTGTGGAGTCACCACAAGAGGTGGCAAAGTCACTATTGCAGGATCATCTCAACCAAATAGGGTCCCTTCATCTAGATCCGTTCTTAATGGATACAATGTTCTAGACCAACTCAAGAGAACACCTACACACATCTCCATCATGGAGTTGTTGAAAATATCATCAATCCATAGGAAAATTCTTGAAGAAGCATTAGCCTCATCCACCATCCCCACATATCTCAATGCGAAGCAATTCCAAGCTATGGTCAAAAATATCATAACTCCTAATCTCCTTACATTCTCTGACCAAGATTTCCCCGCCCAGCCATCTCACAATCATGCACTTCACTTGGAAGCCATCGTAAATAAGAGCAAAATCAAAAGAGTCCTGGTGGATGGAGGTGTCGGTTTGAACATCTATTCTCTCCGCCTCATCAAACAATTGAAAATATTAGAAGATTCCATTGAAAAAGGAAAAGGCATCACAATAAGAGTGTATGATGACCAAGAAAGAGTGTCTCAAGGCACAATCAAACTCCCTATTCAAGTAGGGCCAACGCTCATGGAAACCACTTGTCAGGTCTTGGACCTTGACTTGTGGTATAGTATCCTCCTGGGACGCCTATGGATCCATGCGATGAAAGCTGTAGCATCAACCTTCCACCAATGTGTCAAATTTACACATAATGGACAAGAGGTCACCGTCCATAGAGATCCTGAACCGTTCTCATATTGCAAAAATCTTGAGGCAAAGTATTACAAAATCCCCCAAGTGCCAAAAATTGATGAGGGCCCATCCCCACAATACATCGACCCTGCCACCCTTGCTTCCACTTATATGACAAAGACACTCACCACTCCCGCCATTCCCACTATCTCCAACATCAAGCTCATCATCTAGGAGGATGGTTGTGGAAGCTACAAGCTCCCTCACAATGCTTTTGTGATAGGAGAGTTACCACAATCTCCTAGATCATGGGGATGTCCACAAGAGAATCACACTTCCACATCACAAACGTCTCCTGGAGACTATCCTAAATTCACAAGTTGGGGAGACCTTGGCCAAGAGGTTATTGAGGCAGATATATCACACATGCTTTATCAAGATGAAAGACCAACACCATAATTACCAATGGATTAGATAAGCAAGGGCTTACAAATGATGCTTGCAATGGGCTACAATAGAAATCAAAGACTAGGACAAAATGACAATGGGCTCATAATACCTATCATGCCAGAGATGCGACCCATAACAAATATTGGCCTTGGATGTACCCCTCCAAGTATAACCATTCATGGCCGGAGTCCTCCGGTTAGAATGGTTAATATTTCTCCTCAGCCAATACTAGCAGAAGTACACTCATCAATATCCACAGGTAGAGACATACACAACTTTATAACTGATGCCTATATTAGTAGCGATGATGAGGATCACTTGACCAATCTACCTAGGTTATTTGAGGACACCACCCTATGTATGATTAGCACCCTCTCCTTCGAAATAGACCATCAAAGCCATGAGATCTGCTTAGTATATCCCCAACTCATCGACTATGACCAATGAGGACCACCAGTACTTGATACATTCGAAAACAATGAGGCACTCTCAAAATTCATGGGATTGAGGGATAACATTCTAGATGGAGATCGTAAGGCAGGGTTTATAATGGAGTTGGACACACACACCTATTACGGGGAAATGATTGAATCCTTTAGTCGCAAAAGTGAGAAACTAAGAATCATATCCAAGTCCTTGAGTGAAAACCACACTGTGGCACTCTCTGACAAGAAAATAGTAAAAAGAAAGGACATATCCAATGGTGAAAACCTCTCTGAGGCACCTAAGGATGAAGGATTCAATCTTCCTCTAAGAGTTATTCATCAGGAAAAGTTAGCTGTCTTGGCCAAAAAATGCAATCTTGTCAACTTAGGAATAGAGGAGACCCTGCATATCACATTCTATGCAGAATCACTATTATCAGAAGAGCAAGAGCTCCTAGCAACACTCCTAAGGGAAAGGAAAATTAAATTCGCATGGAGTTATGCTAACATGCCAGGGCTTGATCCAGAGACTGTGGTCCATCACTTAGCAGTGTATCCAGAGGCAAAGTTGGTCAGACAAAAGTTTTGAAAAATGCATCCTCAAATAGCCTTATTGGTCAAAATGGAGCTCAAAAAGTTGTTAGATGCAGGATTTATTTGACTAATCGATTATTCAGAATGGGTGTCAAATTTGGTACCTATTTCAAAGCCTGACGGAGCCATCAGAATATGCATAGACTTCAAAGATTTGAACAAATCATGTCCAAAGGATGATTTCCCACTTCCCAACATCGACATGATAGTGGACATGATAGCAGGGCATGAGATGCTATCACTAATGGACGGATTTTTAGGATACAACCAGATCATGATAGCAAAAGAAGATCAACATAAGACAACTTTCACTTATCCATGGGGGACCTACCGCTGGAACATGATGCCATTCGGCCTAAAGGACATAGGAGCAACCTATCAAAGGGCCATGACATTGATATTCCATGACATGATTCACAAAATAGTCAAAGACTATGTCAATGATATTCTAGCTAAGTTAAGAAAAAGACAAGATCATATAGCAACCCTAAGTGCTATCTTTGACAGACTGGAGGAATACAAAGTCAGACTAAATCCCAAGAAGTGCGTCTTCTGCGTACAATCAGGTAAATTGCTAGGATACATAGTCTCCATGAGGGGTATCGTGGTGGATCCAAAAAAAGTGAAAGCAATCCTTGAGATGGAAGCACCAAAGACATTAAAACAACTGAGAGGTCTCCAAGGTAGACTTCAATCCATCTGACAATTCATAGCACAAATGGCAGACAAGCAAAACCCATATTCCCACATACTCCATAAGGGGGTAGTATATAAATGGGATACAAAGTGTGAAGAGTCATTTAACAAAATCAAGGAATACCTACTGACATCGCCATTTTTAATGCCACCCATCCCAAAGAAGCCATTGATCTTATATGTGTCAGCAATAGTCGTAGCCCTTGGAGCTCTCCTAGCTCAACATGATGAAAACATAATGGAGAGGGCTATCTACTATATCAGTAGGACAATGGTCAATCACGAGCTAAATTACTCATTCATTGAGAAAGCTTTCCTTGCAGTAGTGTTTGCATCCCAAAAATTCAGACATTACATGTTGGCACACAAGATAAAGCTCATCACAAAAATTGATCCCCTCAAGTATCTCCTATCAAAGGTAATGCTCATAGGTAGAATGGAAAAATGGGTAATGATACTGTCAAAGTATGAAATTGAGTATGTCAAACAGAAAGCCATCAAGGGTCAAGTTATTGCAGATCAACTAGTAGAAGCGCCCATTTATTCTAAGAATCCTCTTGTTTCAGAATTCCCAGATGAATCCATTTTTAACCTCAATGTAACTGACCATTGGAAACTATACTTCGATGGTTCATACACACAACATGGATCAGGATCTAGTGTCTTCTTCATCACCCCACAAGGGGATTTCATACCGAATTCATACAAATTGGCATTTCCTTACACCAACAACATAGCAGAATACGAGGCTTTGACTATAGGCCTCAGGATAGTAGTACAATGGAACATCATAGCTCTCAAGGTGTATGGAGACTCTCAGTTGATCATAAATCAAGTCAATAATAAATATATCAGACTAAGGATGATAAGCTCACTCCTTACAAGAAATTGGTGGAGAATCTAAAGGAATCCTTCATTGACATAACATTCGAGCAGATTCCAAGAACCAACAATAGAGTAGCCAACACCATGGCTACAATTTGGTCCCTATTAGACGTCCCTCATAATGTATCAAAATATGAATTTCTGATTGAGCAACTTCTCATCCCCACATTCGAGGTACTAGAATTGGAATATGTGCATGAGATCATTGGTCCTGGAGATCCTTGGTATCATGACATCTATACATATCTTCACATAGGAGTCATACTCGCTGACCTACCATCAAACCTAAAATGAACCTTTGTTAAAAATGCCTCTAGATTTGTGATCCTAGGCGATACCTTATACAATAGAAGCATAGAAGGTACCTTGCTGCACTACTGCTCTAACCGAAGTTCATAACAGTATCTGTGGCTCACACTCGAGTGGAATGACCATTGCTAAGAAACTGCTGAGGATAGGGTATTATTGGCCCATATGGAAAGAGAAGCACATGATCATGCTAAAAGTTGTTTACAATGTTAGCAGCATGGGGACCTCATCCATGCTCTAGCTCAAGAGCTTCATCCCATCATCACACCATGGCCCTTTTCATAGTGGGGACTCGATCTCATTGGCAAAATCACACCTACCTCATCTAATGGCCACAAGTTCATCATAACTGCAACTGAGTACTTCACAAAGTGGGTGGAGGCCATACCCATGACGTATATCACTAGAAAGTAGATCTCCAAATTTATCCTGAACTATCTCATCTGTCGTTACGGTGTCCCACAAGCCATTATCTTGGATAATGGGACACCATTCAAGAACTAGGAGGTTTGTGACTTGTGTGGGAAATTCAAAATCCAACATTGCTTCTCCACCCTATATTATCCCTAAGGCAATGGCCAAGCAGAAGCCACAAATAAAACCATCCTCAAAATCATCAAGAAAATAGTCAACGACACAGGTCGTGACTGGCATTTGCAGCTTAATCCCACCCTCTGGGCTTATTGAACCAGCATCTGCACACCCACCAATGCAACCCCATTCTCCTTGGTCTATGGATCAGAAGCCATACTCCCCATTGAGATCAAGCTCCCATCTCTCAAGATATCACAGCAAAACCTTGTCACAGATGAAGAATATTGAGTATCAAGACTAAATGAGCTAGAGTTACTAGATGAGAAATGAATAGATGCTTTAAAGAACTTGCAAGTCTATCAGAATAGACTCAAATAGAGCTACAACAAGAAAATCAGAAGTAAGACTTTCCAAGTTGGAGAACTAGTCTTAAAAGAGAATTAGAAGAATGTCCTGAACCCAAGTAGCAAAGGCAAGTTTGAACCTAACTGGTTAGGACCGTTTGTCATAACAAAAAGTTATAAATTAGGGGCATATCGGCTATCAACACCCGAAGGGGAACCTCTGTAGGAACCCATGAATAGCTCCCATCTCAAAAAGTTTTATGCCTAAATCTTTCAAGGTATAGAACCAAAAAATCCAAAAAATTAGAAAAAGTCCTGAAAAATGGTTACTTAGGCGAAAACCTGGCAAACAGGTGTCTTGGTAACAACAAAAAAAATCAAAAAGTAAAAAGTTCAAAAACAAATTAGAAAAATGATCAAAAATAGTAAAGAGAAAAATTGTCCTCTAGTGAAAACCACTTTGGTGGCACTTTGGGCAAGTACCTTGGTGAAAACCTAGCAAACAGGATCCTTGCATAAATAAGCACTTTCCATCCACTAGGATCTTTATGGCTTGTTCGACATCATCTGTCCATTTTTCTTCCATCATCCATCGCATCCATATCTCCATCCATCACTTGTCCACTTGCATCCGCACCACCCCTCCTAGTACTGCTTAGCCCATCCTCAAGGTCAGTTTGTCCTGCCTTTATCGGAGTAGTCTATTGAATCATGTTGGGGGAATGTTCTTATTGGATTGGATGAGTGTATGATCTTAAAAGTCCCCAAAATTAGAAAAATCCAAAAACTTCAAAACATCAGAAAATCCAAAAACATCAAAACATATCAAAATCCCAAAAATAGGTCCAAAAGTCAGTCAAAAAGTCAAAAAAAAGTCATCTTGTTGAACTACATCATCTCTGATCTTGAACGTAGGCAAGGTGGATCTTTGATCATCCCCTGAGACATTTAGGTCAGTCCTATAGGAGTCCGTCATAATAAGTTGACATCTCACCATGTATATTGTCATTTGTAAATCAATCAAGTCATCAGTCGAACTACGTGGTCTTTGCGTATATAACGTAGGCAAGGATAATCTGTTGATGAGCCCTCGAGACCCCTAGGATAGGTCTTTAGGTTAGTCTCTTAGTCAAAATCTTAGAAAATCCCAAAACATTGGAAAATCAAAAATAAAAAACATTTGTAAAACCTTGAAAAATACCAAAAACAACCTCAAAACATTCCAAAAACATCAAAAACAGCCAAATATTTGAAAAAATCCATCCATCTCATATCGCTTGCACCCACAATAACACCACTCATAATAAACTGATCGTCATCATCAACCTTTGGTAAAACAATCGAAAACAAGTCTAGCAGATTGCAAGTAGAACTCCAAATGTCAAGTCTAAAGTCTAAGTCAATGCGTAAGCAAGTTGGTTATCTCTTCATATTGGTAACTCATCATCTAATTTTGTCCCATATCAATCATCCCTTCAAAACACTTTGGGTAAATGAAATGACATGCTGCCATCCACTAACATGTCCTAGGATGAATCCTTCCTACAATGGGCATTATCTTTTGGCAATAAGTTTCAGTTATCATCCTTAGAAAACACATCCTCTTTCCATTAGCGGTATTGAAGAGCATCAGTTTGTTTGTTTACTTGGTCTTTATCTTTTGACTTATCTTATTTGTGCCCATTCCAAGGACGTCTCAATGATATCCCAAAATAGAGGATTTAGAGAAGTAGGAATGGGGCAACGATCATTATATTTTTTCTGTTGTGCTTGTTGGACATTCTTGTAATATAACCTCGGTGAATACTTGCTTTGTTAGGTATATATGGAAGAGGTCTAGGACAACTTGTTGACTATTGCTCGGATAGGTTTACCTTTCCATATTTTGGTCTGAGGTGTCTAAAACTTCTGAAGTACATCCTAGCAAGGTTTCCGTATGTCAGGTGTGAACAAGAATACTCCTATCTAATTGTCGAGTCAAAGTCCATCACACTAAGTACCATGCCATCTTGGTTTTCTATACCTTGATGCATCGTACCATGTGTGTTATCAAACATAAGAAAATTTGGTCCTTTGAAAATCCCAATTCCACAGCAAGCAATCATCATCATCATCATCATCATCATCTGCATTTGCATCATCTTATGTCTTGTTGAAATGACTTCTTCTTTTCTTACTAATCACGCTAACAAGGTACTAGGATGAGTAATCATCATCACCATCATCGCCATCGATCCTGCATCCACAACTCATCAACATATTGCATAAGCATATCATATAGGAAACATACACATTGCATTTTAATCCTCATAGATAATTTATCATAACCATGTTTCATAAATAGGTGCATCCATATCAAGTACATTTCACCCATTACATTGGATCTCATGGAATTATATCAATCATTGCATAAACATTCATTTGCATTTCATAACCATTTTTATATTACCATCTATCATATAAATCATAACATAACCATCCATAGAAGCACTTCATAATCATTTCTCACATAACGAATAGGTATATAAGCATTTAATTCATTAGGCATACATACTTGCATAACATAAATAACATCATATCATCAGATTACGTTCACATTAGGCATCAACATATCACTTTGCATTAACATATCATTGCATTACATACATCATCAATAATTATGTTTAGGATAATAAAATTTGTTATTCTAAGCATCTCATTGAACCATCCCATTACATCCATCCATAAATCATCTCATATATAAGCATATTCCACACATCATTGCATATACCATTGATCATATCATTTTACATATACCATCCACATCACATATCACATTTACATAAAATAAATCATCATATAGATAACATCATTGCACATTATATCATAGGTGAGCATAATATAGATTTGTTAGTCATAATCATTGCATAAACATCATTTAGAAATAAATGCATCCATAACACATAGGAGTAGAATCATACATGCATAAATAAAAAGTATGCAGTACATCGCATCAAAATTGACTCATATATATCATGAATCATGTCATTGTCATAGTACAAGAAATAAATCGGATAATTGTACACATATATGTAAATCAGTACAAAATGCCCATCGAGTTATCAAAAACGAGCCCATAATGCACAAAAGGTGTATCATCTGGATCAAGCTCGATCTCTGTGAATGCTTCCCTCACCCTTGTCACCATGACCCTCTGGTGGTCTCTAGCTAGCCTGCTCTAAGTACTTGGGGACCCAATATGCTCTAGGTACGGTGTCATGGTAGGCCCAACGGTAGTACTCTATCTCCTGGATGGCATCCTTGTAAGACTGCATTGGCACTATACCCTGGGAGGAGGAGGCTATGATACTCTCGATCTGTTATCTGTGACCTAGCTCGGTAGCTATCTGTAGCTCCACAGCCTGTCTCTACTACACGGCTTGATCTCTCTCTACCCTGAGCTAATCCCTCTTAGCTCTTGCCTAGTCTCTCTCCACTATCAGCACTTGAACCTAGGCATGCAGTTGTGCAATTAGTGCATCCCAACCGTCTACCTGTCCCTATGGCTGGCTGCACATGAACCTAATCCTCACCCTCGGCTCATGGTGGTGGGACTGGCAGCTCTTGCTACTGATCCTACATGTGGACATCTCCATGACTTGGCAGAATTGGGGGCACACCTGATGGATCTTGTTGAATCTTGACCCTCAGTCCTCACCCTACACACTTTGGACCCTCACCTAGAATGGTCAACTAAAGAGGAGGTCTGAACCAGACCCTATAGGCCTGAGTGGTCCCTGGATCTGCCAAGCCCTGATCATAAGCCCATGGTCAGGCTACCAACTTCCTGAAGCTATCAACTGCCTTAGAGGTAGGAATACCATGTCCCCATGACACCTGTGTCATGCTGTGTGTGAAGACGGCTATGTAGTTTTCATCTGGTTGATCATGCATCTCTCCAAACAGATGTTGCACGTACCTAGGCAAGTACCTCTCTATCATCATGTGCTCTTTCCCCTACATATATAGATCCTGACAATAGTAAAAGAGCTGGATAGCATCGTCGGCCCATCTGAGCTGACCAAGGTATGGACACCAAGTAAAGACAAACATATCATCTAGGACCCACCTCCAATAAGGGATCCCATGCTCTCCAGTGTGTGTGAAGGACACACCACCTTTGTATCATACCATAAGGGCATCCTCTACCCCCATTGGAACTGGAACAACATGTGGACGTAGCACAAAAATGTGCTCCCATGCCCAAACATGAAGAAGTGTCACTCCAGCCCCTAGTGCTCTGTCATCCACGTATACGTACTTGTGAAGGTCTCTATAAAGCAAAGCCAGAAGGACAGGGCCCCATGCAAAGTGAACTGGCCTATCTCGGACCATCCTCTCCTAGCAATACCCCCAGCTAGGACTGAAATACCGCCCTTGTCTATCTGGGGCAACCAAGCCTGAAATAATCACTGCAACTGCCCAACAGTAGGGAGGTGCTATAACCTTGTATCTCTCCAACTCAATTTGTCCCTCGTAGTAAATGATGTCCTGTGTGGTGAGGACTCTGATGTAGGACTCACATCCCTCCTCCATATCATAGATCACCCGACAACCATGAATAGGCAATCACAGAATGCACCAAATGTCCTCTAGTGTGATGGTGGCCTCGCCAATCGGAAGATGAAACAATGATGTCTCACTGTGCCACCTCTCAGCCAACGCTGATAGCATCCCTAGATGAGTGCGCACAGGTGTTGCATACTCAATGTGCCATAATCCTACAGCTCCCAGTTGATCCTGGTCTCTGTCACTCAGGTCCCATAGAATGCTCGCCAAGTCTCGCAACCGGTGCTCCTAAGAGTAGAGCTCTCTCAGCTCGTCTTGCATCAAGGAAAATCAGTGTTAAAATTTTTGAAAAAATTCCTGGTCGAACTCTCCAAGCTTGACTCTAGCGGCATATTTTGTGAAGGCATCACAATTTGAGTTTACTCAAACTCCCACGCTTGAGTTTATCCCCTAGCATCGCAGTTTGCACAAAAGGGTGTCGTCGTGGCACACTTTACCCAAACTAGCCCGCTAAGCTCGAGCCTAGTGTCAGAGTTTCTAAACTCCTAACTACACCCCTGCGGCACTAAATAACACTGTTGTGATGCAAAAAGGCCTAGCGTGACATAGTTTAAACACCAAGCGGCACTATATAGCACTGCTGGAGGTGAGTTTCCCTTTTAAAGTAGTAATAAATGCATCAAATGAAAAAACTAAGCTTTGGTAGGGACCACATACCGGTGCCCTGATGCTAGGTGGTTGTTGGTATGTTCGAACTCGGTTTGAAATGTGTAGGGGAAGCTATCATTGTGCCATTTCTCTAGAGATTCAAAGCTCAAATCTCAAGTTTGCTAGCAGAGGTGTGTGAAAATTACTTGAAAGTGACCCCTTGGGCCCCTTTTAAGCCTAAAAATTAGGGTTTTTTAGCCCTAAATGGTTGTCCTGCTAGGGTTTTGGACCGCCAAACCTATTTTTGTCCGTTTGAGGCTTGTTTTTATCGTTTTATTGCATTCAGACATGTTTTTAGCCTCTCGGACCCCTTTCAGACTTGTTGGGTAATTTTTCATCTTTCTTCACAAGATGACCCAGAAAATTACAATTTTCATCCAATCTCTCGAGGGGGCCTTATATTGGAATATTCTCTCCTGCCAAGCAGCAGTGGGGGAAGTTTTTAAATATCAATTTTTTTTTGGCTTTGATCGAGATCGTTTATTCTTTGAACCAATGCAACAAGTGCATTGCTTCAAAGAGGGGCAAAATGTAGACACGTAAAATATACTGATTGACATCATGCAAATGATCTCGACTTAATAACATCATTTCTTCCTGAATTAGCCCTCAGTCTAACCATTTAATCAAATCCCCTATCTGATTAAATTCATCAATATTCATCTCTTAAATAAATAAATCATTTATTTGATTAAGTCAATTCCTTCTGTTAATTAAATCCATCCATCTAATCTAATTATCCCTATTTAATTAAATAATCAATTTATTTGATTAAATCTCTAAAGTCTATCGATTAAATTAAATAAATTAAAACCTTATTTGATTTAATCTAACACCATCTCGTTTAATTAAATAAATCAAAATCTTTATTTAATTAATCTCTTGTCATTTTCTTCTCTTATTTGATTTAAATAAATCCATAAATCTAAGTCAAAATAAGTCACATCATCAAATTTCTTGTTAAATTAATTAACCCTTGATTAATTTAATCTAATCTCATGTCACATTCTCTAGATAATGCAAGTTGCACATGAAAATAGATTTAATTCATTTATTAAATCCCTATTTTTCCCACATGGCATCTTTTGGAATATTCCCTCAATTTGAATTCAAAAAATTCCAAGTCAACATGTACATCCAACAAGGCAATAAATTCATCTTACATGTTCTTTGCCTTGAGCCAAGTGGCATTTATTGCATTTTCCCTTCCCTATTACATGTCATTTCAACAAATTTGAAATTCAAATATTGGCATTTATTGGCACATTCCCAAATCTTGCACATCCTCCATCCATTCATAGCTTGACAAGTGGCACCATATCATTGGATGAATTTTAGTCCCACATTGCTCAAATTTGGACTTTCATCCATCTTGAAATCCTATAAATGAAAGGCTCATATTCTCATTTGATCATCCACAACTTAAGTAAACTTACTATACTCAAATTCATAGCAATTTTCATCCATCTCATTGAGTTTTATATCTAGGTTATGCAGATTTTATCTTGGAGCATTCATCAATCTTCATCAAAATGGATCACTCTTCATCATCAATCAACAAAACTTGCATAGGAGTTGGGAAAGGGCCAATTTCTATATCAAATTGGCACCAACTCCCTCAAGAGATCAAGAATTTATATTGCTTTCATAGGAATTAATCTCTTTTGTTGATTTCTCATTGTATTGCTTTCATTTTCCTATTTAGAGTATTGATAAATGGATTTCTTGAGGAACTTAGATTCTAACTTGAATTTCAATCTTCTAATGTTTTTGTTTGTTGTGTTTTGTAGGTATTAGGATCTTGGTTCACATAGATCACAACCCTAGTCGGTGACAGATCTACATAACATCATTTGCTTATATCGACAGTAAGATTGAGGATAGTCGGGAAGAACAAAACATCCAACAGTTTGGTGATCATTGATTCACTTGCAGATTTCCAATTGTTATTTTGAGCTATGGATCTCATGGGAGGTCTATCAGTACATCTAATGTGTTGTTTGGAAATATCAGTGCCTTGTATTAAGTCTTGTGTGAGTTTGGAGATTTAGTTGAATACTTTTTTGTTTATCAGTATTTTGAGGCCGACTTAGTTGATGTAATATGTTGTAGATATTCAAGGAATGTGTTATTGAATATTTTTGTGTTCTTTCATTATTTTTTGGGTCCAAGCTAAGTCATGGATGATTGTTGTGGATGCGTATTGGATAACTCTTAAGATTTGAGGTGACAAGTTGCTAATATTTTCAAATTTTATTTGGAGTTGACATGTGATTAAATTGCTAGTCGCAGATATATATGTTTGATCTCTTATATTATTTTGGTGTGTTTGTGTGGTGTGTCGATGTGTATTGTGAATACCATAAGAGTGTTAGGATGATTTTATTTACAGTTTCGCTTGCACATAAAGATTTTGTAGAGTGAATCAAAGTAGAGTAGAGCAGAAGTTCACTATCAGTTAGAAGGACAAAATATTGACAACCAAGCTTAATTGAAACTATAATCAAGCATTTGTAGATGCTATTCCTTTAGTTCATTCTCTTGGATCTAATCCAAATTTTTGTAAGGTAGTGTGCCTTCCTATTTTGAGTAGTGAGTTTTAGGCAGTATGCCTAAATGCAAGTGCATTCCCATATTATAAACTTCTTTTTGAGTATACTTAGATTATATTGTGGATTGGCCATCCACCGTGGTTTTCCCCCTAATAGGGTTTCCACATAAAAATCCTTGTGTTATGGTGTTGTGGTTATTTGCTTTATGTTTCTGCATACTTCTCCTGGTTAAATATTTTAAGTGGATTAATAATCAGAATAATAAAGTAATTTTTTGTAGAACACTGATTCACCCCCCTCTCAGTGTTGCTTGTTTCCAACAATTGGTATCAAAGCTAGTTCCTCAAAAGTATTCTAACAGCTTGGGGAGATCTTGGAAAGTGTTTTCAATGAATAGAAGTAGTCTTCAACAACAACTTATGGTGGCCCTAGATGATCTTGACCAATCAAAATATGAGAACTGGGAACTACAAGAAAGTCTTGAGAATGTGATTCGAAGGATTTTTATCAAAATTTTGAAGTTCCTCATTTTTCTCCAAAAATATTTTCATCAAAAAATATTGGGAATTTTGACTCCAATGCAACACAAATGAAGTCAATCGGAGCTACAGTGCTCGAGATACACTTGGTCAAACCTTCAATTAACTCAAAGACCCAAGTCAAAAAAAAGGTCAAAAATCAAAGTGGTCAAAAGTGGTCAAGACTGGCGTCAATGGAAAGAGCTCGTTGCAAGCTTTCCGACGGTGTTTGTTTCATCAAAATTGGAGTTCGTTTGCCTGAGTTACAAGCAATCAAAGTCAGCCAATCATGTGTGGACATGTGGCAGTCTAGTCCATGCCACATCATCATTCCAGTCAACAGACACATCACTCCAAATTCTTTGACTGGTGAATGAAATTTTGATATGGCATCATCTCACCCCTCCATGTGGTAGGCCATTATTGGAAAAATGTGGCATATTATTTTTATAAAAAAAAATAATAATAAAAAAATAATAAAATATATTAAAAAATTAAAAAATAATTAAAAAATGCCACTTTTTTTTAAAAACATGGGCTCTCCTATATTAAAGGATCTCCACCTATCTTAAATCCCATATTAAAACCACCCTAAATTAAAGCCATGAGTTTTGTTTTAAAAGCTTTCTATGTTATTTTTAAAAAGCCTATTTTCAAGGAATCCCTATTTTAAGGGATTTTAAACCCTTTTTTATTATTATTACTCCTATTCAAAAGGGATAAACTCCTATGAGATAGCAATGGGATTATTTTCAAGGGATAAAATTTAAAAGATCTCCTTAAAAATATATACGTAATCCCATAAGAGTTATCAAAACAAAATTATAGGAATTATTATTTTCCTTTGTAAGCCCAAAATTATAAGGGCCCTTCGTTATTTATCTTGAAGAGATTTTATTATGTAACGGGGGGATTTATTTTGGATTTACATGTAAATTTGGGAGATTGTAAATCAAGTTGTTATACACCAAATTGGGTAAAATTGGTGTATAAAAAGGGGTAAATGGGTGAGAGTTTGGAAGTGTGTTTTAGCTAATTATTTTTGTAAGGGGATTTTGGAAGAAAATTGGTGATGCATTTTTGTAACCAATTTATTGAACTTGGGAGATAGAATTTTGGAAGGTGATTTTTGTAAGTGGAGAGTTAGGATTTTTCTTCCTTGGAGAAATCCTATTGTAACTTTGTGTTTTTGGAGAAGCTTGTTCCCACACACTTTGGAAGTGTATTTATAGATTTCTTTGTAATCCAAGGGGAGGCTATGCCAAAGATTGCAACTGAGTTTCTGGAGGAATAATTGGATCGTTCTACTCTTTGGAGAGGGACTCGGAGACGTAGCCATTATTTTTGGAAAACACCGTTATTAGATTGTTTGCACTTTCTCTCTTCTTCTCTCACATTTTGTTTATCACCTTGATTTTTAAAGCATAATTTCAATAATGTACACTTGTTTTTGAGTTTCCATTAAATTTTTTAAGTTAAGCATTCAATTATGAAATTAGTCTAGATCCTAAATCAGATCAGAATGCAAAAAAATTCATCCAATCATTGAAAGACAAAATCAATGAATCAAGGGAGAAAAGAAAGGAATTATGTGATCAACTCAAGTAGAAGAACAAAAGCATGCAAGATGAACAACTTAGTCATGAATTGAAGGAGAAAACAAAAGAGTGTGAAAATTTTTCCATAGAAAATGTTGCCCTGAAGCATGAGATGGAGTCTATCATGATGAAACTAACCAAGGAAATTGAAGATAGAAAGAAGAATGAAGAAAAACTTGCTCAATCCTTGAAAGAAAAATATGAACAATGTAGTCGATTGGAAAATGAATTGGAACAATCTAAAAACAATGAGGAAACACTTGAAAAATAGATTGATGATCTCAGAGATGAACTTACTACTGCAAATGAGTACAAGGAGAAATTCAAAGCCAGTTCAGCCAAACTTGATGAATTGATTAAAGGTCAGAGGATTGATGGTGACAGGTGAGGTCTTGGATATGAAGAAGGAGAAAGTTCCAAATTTGGACAAAGGAATTCCGGACAAGGAAGATTCCGACAAGGAAGTCAAATGAATGGAGCCAAAAGAAATCCAGTGAGACAACCAAATGCTCAAAGATTCAACGGTTATTGTTTTACTTGTAGCAAATTCGGTCATATGGCTTCTTAGTGTAGAAGCAGGATGAATCCAAGTGGACCATCATTCTCAAGCCAATGTTCTATCTTTACTATATGCATTATGGATGCTCCTATTTCTATATGTGATGCAATAATGTTATGGTATTTATGTATGGATGCATTTCTTTTTAATGATGTATGTGTTATGCGACTAATAGATCTATATTATGCCTTATGTGATATGCATTTTTAATGATTACAGATATATATGCTATATAGATGGATTTTATGTATGCTTTTTATGATGGTGCAATCTATATGATGACTTGAAAATGTGATGATTTATGAAATGAAATGATTTCTTTTTCAATATCTTTTTCTATTATGATGTTGGTGATGATGGAAATGTAATGATCATGATATGCAGCTAATGGATCTATTTTATACAATGATGGATGATATGCACTTATGTGATAAAAATGATATGTTTATGCAAAATGGCATGGAGATGATAATTTATGATATGTATGTAAAATGATAGAGTAATGTAAATGTGATGGCATGATGAATGCTTGAGATGTTTTATGTGATATGGATGCATCTAATGCGATGGATTGTTTATAATACTTATGTACTTGTTATGCACTGGATGCTTATAATGATATGGGATGATTTATGAAATGTTTATGCAAAATGAATGTAATGTGATGATTTATGAGATGCTTAGAATAACAAATATATATTATATGATGATGGAGATGCAATGAATATGAGATGATCCATGTTTTCTATATGATATGATATGGAATGTACTGATGATTTGCGGATGCAGGATGATGATGATGATTAACTGTCATAGTACCTTGTTAGCGTGAAAAGCAAGAAGGAAGAAGAGAGAAGAGATTTAAACAAGAAAAAAGATGATGTACGATGATAATGATTACTTGCCATGGAGTTGGGATTTTCAAAGAGCCAATTATCTTATTTTTGGTAGCACACATAAATACGATGTATCAAGGTATTAAGAACCAAGATGGCATGGTATTTAGTGTGATGGATCTTGACTCGATAATCAAATAGGAGTATCTTTGTTCACACCTGACATACGAAAACCTTATTAGGATGCACTTTAGGTACTTCAAACATCTCAGACCAAAACATAGTAAGGCAAGCCTTCCTATGTGGTCAACAAAATATCTAAAGAACCTTCCATACACACCTAATAAAGCAAGTATTCATCGAGGTTATATTAAAGAGACATCCAACCAGAATAAGAGATAAAAATATAATGATCATTTCCCCATTCCTATCTCTCTAAATATTTTTATTAGACATCATCAAGAGGTCCTTGGAATGATCGCAATAAGATAAATCAATCAAGATAAAGATAAAGTAAATAAACAAGCCAATGTTCTTCAATACTGCTAGCCAAGACTAAACTACAGTGATGCATGGTGTTGATGTCCATTGTAGGAAGGATGCATCCTAGGAAATGATGATTTCAGATGATTTGATATGGGACTAATTGGATGATAGGCTATTGACACAAAGAGTTGACCAACTTTGTTTACGTACTAGCCTAGACTCGAGATTTTGACGTTTAAGTTTTTACTTTTAACCTGCTAGACTTGTTTCCAACTATTTCACCAAAGGTTGAGGATGATGATCATTTATTATGAGTAATGTTATTGCGGGTGTAAGAAAAATGGGGATGGATGGAATTTTTTCAAATATTTGGATGTTTTTGGAGTTTTGAAATGTTTTGAGGCTATTTTTGGTAATTTCAAGATTTTACAAATGTTCTGGTTTTTAAATTTTCAAATGTTTCGGGGTTTTCAAAATTTTCAATGTTTTTGTGTTTTTTGAGATTTTGAACAAGAGACTAAGATAAATACCTATCCTAGGGGCCTCAGGGGCTGATTAGCAGATTAGCCTTGCCTACATTATATATGCAGAGACCACGTAGTTTGACTGACAACTTGACTAGTTTACAGATGAAGATGTACATGATGGAATGCCAGTTTGTTATGACAGACTCCTAAAGGACTGACCTAAGTGTCTCGGGGGATGATCAAAGATCAACCTTACTTACATTCAAGGCTCAAAGACCCGTAGTTTGACAAGATGACTCTGTTTTTGATTTTTTGACCTTTTGATCTGTTTTAGGATTTTGATATGTTTTGAATGTTTTTGGATTTTTGGTGATTTTTTGATATTTTTGGATTTTTTGATATTTTGATGTTTTTATGCTTTTTGATTTTCTATTGTTTCTGGATTTTCTGAATTTAGGACTTCAAGAATATACATGAATCTGATCTGATGAGGACATGCCCCCAACATGATGCAATAGTCTACTCTGATAAAGGCAGGACAAACTGACCTTGGGAATGGTCTGAGTAGTACTAGGAGGGATCATGATATGAACACAAGACCAAGCTATGACCTAGATGTGGGTAGATGAGTGATGGATGGAGATTTGAATATGATGGATGATGAAAAAATAATGGATGGATGATGCAAAACAAGCCGTGAAGGTCCTGGTGGATGGAAAGTTCTTATTTACATAAGGCACCTGTTTGCAAGGTTTTCACCAAGGTACTCCAAAGTGCCATTGAAGTGGTTTTCACTAGAGGACAATTTTTCTCTTTATTGTTTTTAATCCTTTTTCTTCTTTTTTTTTTGGATTTTTGCTTTATGATTTTTTTTTGTTTTCACCAAGATGCTTGTTTGCTAGGTTTTCACCAAGGTAACCATTTTTTCAGGACATTTTCTAAATGTTTGGATTTTTTGGTTCTATACCTTGTAAGGTTAGGCAAATTTTTTTTTGAGATGGGAGTTATTCATGGGCTCCTATAGAGGTTCCCCTTCAGGTGTTGACAACTGATATGCCCCTGACTTGTAGCTTGTTGTGATCACAAATGGGCCTAACCAATTAGGCTCAAACTTCCCCTTACTGTCTCGATTAGGGATGTTCTTTTGATTTTCCTTTAGCACCAATTCTCTGACTTGGAATGTTCTGCTTCTAATTTTCTTATTGTAACTCCACTTAAGTCAATTTTGATAGAATTGCAAATGATTTAATGCCTCTATCCATCGCTCATCCAGTAACTCCAACTCATTTAGTCTTGATACTTAGTATTCTTCATCTGATATGAGGTTTTGCAATGGTATTCTTAATGAGGGGAGCTTGATCATGATGGAGAGTATTTCCTCTGATTCGTAGACCAAAGAGAAGGGAGTGGCATCGGTGGGTGTACGGATGCTTGCTTGGTAGGCCCAGAGGGCAGGATTGAGTTGTAGATGCCAGTCATGACCTGCGTCATTGACTTTTTTCTTGAGGATCTTTAAAATGGTTTTATTGGTGGTTTCTGCTTGGCCATTGCCCTGGGGATAGTATGGGGTGGAGAAGCGATGTTGGATTTTGAATTTTTCACACAAGTCACAGACATCCTAATTCTTAAATGGTGTCCCATTATTAGAGATAATAGCTTGGGGAATGCCATATCGACATATGAGATAGTTCAAGATGAATTTTGATATATGTTTCCCAATTATATAAGTCATTGGTATGGCTTCCACCCATTTCGTAAAGTACTCAGTGGTGGTTATGATGAACTTGTGGCCATTGGATGAGGTTGGAGTAATTTTCCCAATGAGATCAAGCCCCCGCTGTGAAAAGGGCCATGGTGTGATGATGGGATGAAGCTCTTGAGCTAGAGCATGGATGAGATACCCATGTTGTTGACATTGTAAGCACCTTTTGACGTAGTCATGTGCCTCTTTCTCCATAGTGGACCAATAATACCCCATCCTCAGCAGTTTCTTGGCCAAGGTTATTCCACTTGAGTGTGAACCACAAATCTCGTTATGCACCTTAGTTAGAGCAGTCAAGGCTTCATCAGTGTTGAGGCATAATAACAAGGTTTTGTCTATGCTTCTATGATATAAGGTATTTCCTAAGATGACAAACCTAGGTGCTTTTTTGACAAAGGTTTTTTTTAGGCTAGAGGGTAAGTTAGCAGGTAGGAGACCTATTCATAGGTAGGTATAAATTTCATGGTACTAGGGATCACTGGGACCAACAATTTCACACACAAATTCTAACTCTGGTACCTCAAATGTAGGTACGAGAAGCTGTTCTACCAAGAATTCATGTTTTGGGATGTTGCAAGGAATATCCAGTAAGGATCCAATCATTTCCATAGTGTCTGCTGCTCTATTGTTGGTTTTGGGAATCTGCTCAAATGTGATATCAATGAATGATTCCTTGAGATTTTCTACTAGCTTCTTATATGGGGTAAACTTATCATCTTTTGTCTGATATTCATCATCCACTTGGTTTATTATAAGCTGTGAGTCTCTGTAAACTTTGAGGGCCATGATGTGCCACTGCACTGCTATTCTGAGACCTATGGTTAAGGCCTCATATTTAGCAATGTTGTTAGTGTAGGGAAATGCTAGTTTGTAAGATCTCGGTATACAGTCTCCTTTTGGAGTGATGAAGAAAACATAGGCTCCTAATCCATGTTGTGTGTATGAGCCATCAAAGTAGAGTTTCCAATGGTTGGCTATGTTGAGGCTAAAGATGGATTGATCTGGAAACTCTGAGATGAGAGGATTCTCTAAATAGATTGGTTCTTTTGCAAGCTGATCTGCTATGACTTGGCCTTTGATTGATTTCCTCTCCACATATTCAATGTCATACTTTGATAATATCATGACCCACTTGGCCATTCTTCTAGTGAGCATTGCTTTTTATAGTAAGTATTTGAGGGGATCAATTTTGGCAATGAGTTTTATTTTGTGTGCCAGCATGTAATGTCTAAATTTTGTGATGAAAAAACAATTGCTAGACATGATTTTTCAATGAATGAGTAATTTAACTCATGCCCAACCATTGTTCTGCTGATATAATATATGGCCCTTTCTATGCCATTTTCATTGTGTTGACCTAGGAGAGCTCCAAGGGCTGCTACTGTTGCTGACACATATAGGATCAATGGTTTTCTAGGGATTGGTGGTATAAGGACAAGCTGTGTAAGCAAATATCTTTGATCTTATTGAAGGCTTCCTCACACTTATCATCCCACTTGTATGCTACTCCCTTGTGAAGTAGGTGGGAGTATGGATTTTATTTATCTGCCAGCTGTGTGATGAATCTTCAAATGGATTGAAGCCTTCACTGGAGACCTCTCAATTGTTTCAATGTTTTGGGTGCTTCCATTTTCAAGGATTGCTTTTAACTTTGCTAGATATACCTAATACCTCTCATTGATACTATGTAACCTAGTAGCTTTCCTTCCTGTACGCTGAAGACACACTTCTTTGGATTTAATTAGACTTTGTATTCTTCTATCCTATCAAAAATGGCACTTAGGGTTGCTATGCGATCTTTTCTCTTTCTGGATTTGGCTAGTATGTCATCTACACAATCTTCAACAATCTTGTGGATCATGTCATGGAAGATCAATGTCATAGCTCTTTGGTATGTAGCAGCAACATTTTTCAAGCTGAATGGCATCATATTCCAGCAGTAAGTCCCCCATGGACAAGTGAAGGCCATTTTGTGTTAGTCTTCTTTAGCAATCATTATCTGGTTGTATCCTAAAAAACCATCCATCAGGGAAAGTATTTCATGTCCCACTGTCATGTCAATGTTGGGTAACGAGAAATTGTCTTTTGGACATGCTTTGTTTAAATCCCTAAAATCTGTGCAGATTTTGATGCCCCCATTGGGTTTTGAGACAAGAACTAGGTTTGAAACCTATTATGGATAATCTATTGGTCAAATGAATCAGACGTCTAGTAGCTTCTTTAGTTCCATTTTGACTAGTAGGGTGATCTGTGGGTGCATTTTCCTGAGCTTTTTTTGGACGGGCTTCGCTTCAAGATACACGGCTAGATGATGAACCATAATTTTTGGATCGAGCCCCAGCATGTCTGCATAGATCCATGAAAAATTAACTTGTTTGTCTCTCAAGAAGGCTGCTAAGAGCTCTTGTTCCTTTGATAGTAATGAATTTGCATAGAATGTGATGTGTGGTGTCTGCTTTGTTCCTAGATTAACTAGATTGCACTTTTCTGCTAGGACCGCTGGTTTTTTTTATGAAGAGCTCTGAAAAGAAGATTGAATCCCCCATCCTTAGGCACCTCAGAGAGGTTTCCACCATTGGATGCATCCTTTCTTTTTTACTTTTTTTTGAGTCAGAGAGTGCCACAGTGTGGTTTTCACTCAAGGACTTAGAGATTATTCTCAGTTTTTCACTTTTGCGAATGAGGGATTCAATTGTTTCCCCATAATATGTGTGTATCTAGCTCAATGATGAACCCTCCTTTGTGGTCCCCATACAAAATATTATCCCGCTATCCCATGAATTTTGAGAGTGCCTCGTCATTTTCAAATGTGTTGAGAATCAGTGGTCCTCGTTGGTCATAATCGATGAGTTGGGGGTAAACTAGGTGGATCTCATGACTTTGGTTTTTAGACTCATACTTGATAGGGTGCTAATCACGTGAAGGGTGGTATCCTCAAAGAGCTTGGGTACATTGGTTACCGGATCTTCATTTTCACAACTATTGCAAACATCAGTTATATCAAAAGTGAAATTATTTATGACATGGCCAGTGGACACAGGTAAGTAAAGTTTAGGTGGTGTTGGTTCACGGGGAGTCTTGACTACTCTAACTAGGGGACTTCATCCATGTATGGTTATACTTGGAGGGGTACATCTAAGGCCAAGATTCCTCATTCGTGTCTTAGGAATGAGGGGTATTATAAGTCCATTGTGGTTTTTCCCAAGTCTCTGGTTTCTGTCATAGCCCATTATGAGCATCATTTGCAAACCTTTGCTAATGTCATCCATTAGTAGATCGGCTACTGGTCTATCATCTTGGTATAGGAGATGAGATGGATCCTCCTCTATAAATTCTTGGCCAAGATCTCCCCAACTTGTGAAGTTGGGATATTCTTTGGGGGATGTTCTAGATGTGGAGGCTTCATTTGATTGTGGACATCCTCATGATCTAGGAGATTGTGGTAACTCTCCTATGACAAAAGCATTTGTGGGAATTTTATAGTTTTCATTGTCATTGTCCTGGATGATGGATTTGATATCAAATATGGTGGGGATGGCAGGAGTGGCAGGTGTCTCTATCATAGAAGTGGAGGCGAGAGTGGCTGGATCAATGTATGGTGTTGATGGGCCTTTATCATTTTTTGGTACTTGAGGTATTTTGTAGTATTTGGCCCCTAGGTTCTCGCAGTAGGAGAATGGTTCAAGATCTCCATGGATGGTGACCTCTTTTCCTTCATATGTGAACTTGAAACATTGATGGAAGGTTGATGCTACTGCTTGCATTGCATGGATCCACACACGTCCTAGGAGAATGTTGTAAGGCAAGTCAAGGTCTAGGACCTGAAAGGTGATTTCCATTTTAGCTAGCCCTACTTGAATAGGGACTTTAATTGTGCCTTGGGACAATCTTTCCTTATCATCATATGCACTTATTGTAATTCCTTTTCCTTTTTCAATGGAATCTTCTGAGATTTTTAACTACTTAATTAGCTTGAGGGAACAAATATTCAAGCCTGTACCTCCATCCACCAAGACTCGCTTGACTTTACTTTTCTACACTAGCACCTCTAAATGGAGTGCCTAGTTATGAGATGGTTGAGTGGGAAAATCTTGGTTGGAGAATGTAAGGAGATTCGGGGTAATAATATTTTTGACCATAGCTTGGAATTGTTCCGCATCAAGATCTGTGGGGACGGTGGATGAAGCCAATGCTTCCTCAAGGATTTTCTTGTGAGCGGATGAAATTTTTAGCAACTCCATGATGGAGATTTGTGCTGGAGTTATTTTTAGTTGATCACTAACATTATAATCACTAGGAACACATCTAGGGTTGGGTGTGGGTACTCTGTTTGGATGGGATGCTCCTGCAATGGTAATTTTACCACCTCTTGTGGTGACTCCACAATCGGCTTGGGCTCCTTTGGTGGTGATGGTAGCATAGTGTTCATCTAGGGAAGCAACGATAGTTTCATACGCATGATTCACATTTTTGAAGGTGCCTTTCCCCTTATTAGTGTTATTATTCCCTTTAGTGTCGTGGTTTGGCATCAGATTCGTGTATATTTTGAGTCTCTAGTTTCCTGTTGGTTGTTCCACATTTATAATTCTTTGATCAATGAGATCTTGGACTATGTTTTTTAACCCCATCCATCTATTAGTGTTGTTCCCTTTAATTTTATGGAAGTTGCACAATTGATTTTCATTGTACCAAGGAGGTTTGACATCTAGTTCTTGGTACTTCTCATAGGTGGGAATCTTGATGAGGTTTTCATTAATCAGTTTCTTCATGATGACCTCAAGTGGTTCCCCAAGGATAGTGTATTTTCATTTGGTGAAGTTCTTGTTTCACTGGAGTGATCCCCTTTGATCATTGATGTTATTGATCGCTTGAATGTTTGGGTGTTGTGTTTGTTGATGGTTGTTTTGATGATGGTTTTGGATTTTTTGTTGTGGTGCGGGAGTGTTTTGCTGAGGGGCACTAATGAAAACTTTGGCATCAATGAAACCATTATTGGTAACATTCTTATTTATTGCCCATGTGCGAGGTTTATCATTGTAATTAGTGGGTGGGTGATTATTCTATTGTTCAGGATATGAATTTGATCCTCCAAGTTGTGTTGTAAGGGCTCGTTCGATGCTGAGTACCTTGGGAATCAAGTGATCATACGTGGTAATCCCTTGGAATTTGAGATGAAATGACAAGAGGCTGTCAAGGTTGGATATGATAGTGCACACTTGTTGCTCCTCGGACATGACCCATTTGCTCCGATTGGCCTTGGATAACCATCGTTGTAGGAATGAAGCAAATGATTCATTATTACCTTGTTTTAAAGCTAAGAGTTCTTCTAGATTGACATCCATGGTGATATTGCATGTGTAGTTTTTGATGAGTGCATCTATGATTTCATAGAATGTTTTGATGCCTGTAGGTAGGTGAGAGAACCATTCCTTTGTGTGGCCAGCCAAACTCCTAGGAATTAGTTGCATTAGATAGGTATCATCATACACAACTTCCATGTAATGAACCTGGAATTCCCTAATATGATCTTTAGGGTTTCCTATGCCACAGTACTTGTCAAACTTGGGGATCTCAAATCCCTTTGGAAATGGCTTCATTGCAAGGCTCCTATCGAACAGCTAAGGGCACAAGTTGCTGGGGGTTTTTGTGGTTCACCCTGATTGAAGATTGAGCACTTGTTGTGAGAGCAACCTGATTTGTGTTGTTACATCATTTTGCAGGTTAAGGGGTGGAATGAAAGTGTTTTGAGGTGGTTAGTTTTTTGGTGGAATGGGTGGGTTGGTCAGTATATTGATAGATGGTGCTTACGTATTCTGTTGAGCCAAGTATACTTGCAATTGTTGTTGTACCAACAATGCTTGTTGTTAGTCCTATTGCTGCTGTGCTATTAGTGAATGTTGTCGAGCCTATTGTTGTACTTGTTGTTGCACTAACAACACTTATTTTTGGGTGGCTAATCGGGTTGCTTCTTGTTGTTCTTGGTATTGTTTGAGCACTTGTTGATATGGTTGATGTTGAATGGTTTGTTTTTGTACAAGATATTGTGCTTGTGCTTGCACTTGTGCTTGAGCTTGTTGGGATTGGTATTGGGCTTGGGCTTGAGCTTGAGCTTGAGCTTGTGCCTGTGCAACTTGTGCAGCTTGAGCTACTTGAATGGATTGTTGTTGTTGTTGCTGCAATAAGGCTTGGGCTTGTGCAGCTTGCTATGCTTGTGTGATTTGGGCAACTTGAGTGGCTTGAGCAACTTGCTGAGTAGCTAGTTGCACAGCTTGTTGAGCAGCTAATTATGTAGCTTGTTGTTTTTGTACTTGTAGGAACGCCTTTTGATAAGCAGCTTGTTGAGTGGCTTGCAATGCCATATTGTATTGTCTTGATATATTAGAGCTTGGTGGTGGTGGTGGTTGATTTAGAATGGTGCTTGTTGTGGAGGTGAGAGGTGCTATCATGTTGGTGATTGGGATTTGATTGGTAGATGGTGTGATCGATGTGTTTGGTCCTTGAGAGACCATGTTTTGAGATTTTAGGGGGGTGGTTGATGATTTGATGATTGATTGTGTAGTTGTCATCTATTGTTGCGATGTCGATGACAAGTTTTGAAATTTTGGTGTGATGTTTTGATTGATGTTTGGGATGTTGGTTTGATTGATATTTGGTAAAGGGGGAAGCCCTAAGCCAAGGAGTGGTGTGGATGATGATGGAAAAGGTGAAAGTGGTGGAAATGTGAGAGATGTGATCTCTTGAGGAAATGGTGTGGTGTCGAAAATACCCCCTGGTTTGAATATGTCACCCTCTCCTTGTGAAGTTATGGGGAGAGAAGTTTGGGGTGTTGCACGGAATGATGATAATGATGGATCATTTGGGGTGTGAAAGGTGAGAGGGACATGTGTATGTAATGTATTTTGGGGTACAAATTGTACCAAGATGGTGTTTGTATCCAAATCTTGATTATTTACAAGGGGATGTGTTTGTATTGCATTGAGAAATGCACTTCCCTTATTAACAATGGGTGGCGTTGGAGCAATAGATGATGTGATTTGGGGGATGTTTTGAGTGACATTTTGGAATGGAGGTGTTGATGAGATGGGGAAGATGTATGAGATTGGGGGAATGACCCCAAAAGATGGCTCCACAATAGTGCTCAAATCAAAATCGGAGGGGATTTTAGCCCCTTGTTTTGCCAACTCGAGCATGTATAGTGAAGGATTAAGTCTCATCATGTTGTTGATAATTTTATGATTTTCTAGATTTTGAACCATTTCAGTGATTTCCTCATGTGACATTCCAAAGGGGTTATTGGTGAGATCCTCCACTTGGGATTCCTCTTGTTGATTTGATGGAGGAAAGTTTGTTAGAGGGTTGCTTGACCCAACGCGATTTATTTCAGATTTTTTTTGACTAAGGTCACTTGAAGAGGGTGTTTCTTGTTTGGCTTCCATGTTCTTCTTGTATTGAGATCTAGTTTGAACCATAAAACAAGGATCAATTTTTTGAGAATATGGGAGATGAATCTCTAATTCTTTGGATTGATCTAATTTTAGGCACAAAAGAGAAGATTTTAGGATGCTTTTAAGGATAAAAAGATGGATGATGTGGATGTTTTATCTTTTGAGAAATCTTGAGGGGAATGCTAGAATTTTAGGATTTTGGATATGTTTTGGATTTTGATTTTGATTTTTGGATTGTCCTTGACTTGATTTTTTGGTTGGCTTTGATTGAGCAAATAGACCCTAAGATGTTGGATGATTATCTAAGGGTAGATTTGTTCAAAGGATGATAATTTGAATATGTGTAGGGAGAAGGATGCATCTACCCATGCCTATTCAAACAAGATGATAATTTAACCAAGTATATGAAGACGGATGCATCTACATATACCTAGCTAAACAAGATGGTTTGATAATTTTGACTAAGCATATGCTAAAGGATGCATTTACACATACCTAGCCAGAAAATGATTTGATGTTTTGATTTCAAAGATTTCAAGGATTTGATGATTTTGATTTTTTCCAAAAAGCCTAGAATGGAGGATAATTTCAAGATTTTCCAAAAGATGATGGTGAGGTGATTTTTGTTTTATGTTGAAGGATGGATGAAAAATATTTGATTTTGATCCTAGGATGTACCTAAAAAGGCACTTGTTTATTAAACCTCAGTATTGAAGAACATGCAATACTTCTAAGGACCTCTATAACTAAGAAGTGGTTCAAATTGATCATACATTTCTGGATTGTTCAAAGGATTCATGAGTCTATAGAACTTTGTGAATTTCTTGCTTATTTTCATATGTTGCTTTTGATTGCACTTCCTAATGTATTTCTTGATGACCTTTTGAGTGTGACTCCTAAATTTTGAACTTTGGCTCAAGGAATTTTTTTTGGGGATTTTGAATTTCTTGTAAATCATGAGGAATTAACACATGTGTGAGAACCAATTTTGTTATCTTTTCTTAGTGACTTTGTTTTACCAAAAACACTTCTTTGATTAGATTTTCAAACTAGATGTCCAATGTCCCAATTTCTTCGAATCCCACAAAGTATGTTATGTGGAATTTTTATGAAATCAAGGCAAGGCTTACCTATTGTTTAACTTTAGTAGGAAAATTGAGATATAATCCAAGTTCTTAGAAACCTCTAAGGATAAATCCCAAGGGAAAGCAATAACACATAAATTTCCAAGTCAATTATATTTGCCTCCTAAAGGGTTTGAAATTTTGATGATGATGTTAAATGTTTGTTTCAAATGTTTTCGAACAAGCAAAGCATTTGTAACCAAGAACAAGTACAATCCTATGGATGTGAAAGACAATATTTTTTGAGTCCCCACTTGGACAAGTCCAACTATGCTTATATTTAGTGAATGGTTAGATGCTTGACCCCACTGGATCCCCTCCATGACACTCACTTCTTGGGGTAGCCAAGCATCAACACCCATGAAACTCCTGTGGCATGCTTTCCATTTCTACTAAAGACTGTAAAAGTGTGGGGCGGCTTCAGAACAACCGTTCTTGCACCAAAAAATAGATAGGGATTTTGGCCTTTCTACAACAAGGGTTTTAGTTCAAACCTTTTGTTAATAGGAGTTGACCCAATGTGGTGAGAGTCCCTTTTCAGATCCATCTCATCAAAGCCAACTGCGTGATACTAGTGTTTACTCCAATACCCACATTTGTATCCTAGCTGAAAATACTCTTGGGTTTAGAGTGTTACTGGTTAAGTCATTCCCTTGGGTGAGTACTTTTGCCCCAAGGTAGGCCCTCTAAGATAAACAAAAGTGATTAAAGACAATATCCATAACTTGATCAATCTTTGTTTGCAACACAAAGAGAGAGAATGTACACAATAATGTTCTACTCACACTCGCACAATGTTTTGTTCAATTTTAAACCCAAATCAAAAAGTGGAGGTGATCACTTTATCTCAACCTAAGATCACCAAAAAATCCTTTTGATTCTCAAGATCACTGTGAAGCATGAGAGAAGCACATACATCCTTTTCAATGATGTTAGTTTAAGTAAGCAATCACAAAGACAAAGTTGCACATCTTCTTTTTAATCCAATAAAGCGATGATGAATTCTTTTTATAGCACCAAAGTAAGTGTGAAAATTTTCCTTGTTCAATTATTAAATCCAAAACAAACTCTAGTAAATTTGAGTCCTAATGTTCATTTTAAGCCCTTTTGTAACAAGAATTTAAAAGGTTCATTTTAAAGTCCAAAATTAAATTAGTAAGTCCTAAGCAAGAAGTATTAACAAATTTTCCTAAAGAGGAATAATGAATCCTCCAATAGTGTTAAACAAGCACTAAAGTGTTTAAAAACACTTGATATTATGAGGTGATGTCATCATGCTTCTTCTTTGATCCATCCAACCTACAAGGAAAAATAGTTAGATTATGCAAAAATAGAGGTAAAAAAAAAGAAGAAAAAAGACAAAAGAACCATAAATTGACAAAAATCATGTGCTACAAATAAATTTCCACTTTTTACTTAGTTCCAATGGTGCAATCCACAATGGCATCGTAGTTTGAACTTACTAGTGGTGTTGTATAGCACCACTTACTAGTCAGCGTCGCTTTGCAGCAAGACCAGTGACCATGAATGTGTCACTATTTTGTCTAGCGGTGTAGTTTAGAATTTTTAACAGATTCTAGTGAGCCCGAATAGTCCAGTGGCGTAGTTTGAATTTCAAAAATCTGGGCAGGAAACAGGAGCATCATAGTTTGGATTTTGTAGTGGTGGAATATAGAGACATTGGAGTTCCAGTGGTGTTGTACAGCGACGCTGACAGTCCAGCGGTGGAGTTTTCCTGTGAGCACAAAAAACACAATTTTTTTTTTAAAGTGATTAAAAAGCATGATTCTGCCCTCCTTCTAGTGCCAAAATGTGAACCATGATTCCCAAACTACAAAAACATAAGAAATAATTAACATATTAGATCAAATGGATGGTTAGAAACATGATTCCTCAAGAAATTCATTTAAATTGTAAAAGAGAAAGGAATTGAGATGAAGAACACAAAGAAACTCAAAATAAATCAAATCCTATTCTAATGCAATGTAAACTTCTAATATCTTGAGGGAATTGGTGCCAATTTGATGTGAAAATTAGCCCTTTCCCAACTCCAAGGATGTAATGGTGATTTGGTGATGAAACTTGATCCACTTTGATAAAGAGTAATGAGTGCTCCAAGCTAAAAACCTGCATAACCTAGCTAAGAACTCAATGGTATTGATGAAAATGGCTAAATATTTGAGTATATGTAAGGGATGGATGATGTGGATGTTATGGTCCTTTGATTAATCTTGATGGGAGATGCTAGGATCCTAGGACTTTCAAATATGTTTCAGATTTTGGTTTTCCTTTTGGATTTGTTCCTTGATCTTGATTGGTTTTGATTGTTTTGATTTTGAACAAAATACCCTAAGATGTTGAATGATTATCTAAGGGATAGCTTTGTTCTAAGGATGATGATTTGAATATGTGTAGGGAGAAGGATTCATCTACCCACACCGATTCACACACAAGATGATAATATAGCTAAGAATACGAAGAAGGATGCATCTACATATACCAAGCTAAACAAGATGATTTTGATGACTTTGACTAAGCATATGCAAAAGGATGCATCTACACATACCTAGCCAAAGGTGATTTTGATAAGGTTTTCAAGGATTTAGTCTGAAGGATTTGATGATGTTTGATTTTTCAAAAAATCCTAGCATTAAGGATGGTTTCAAGATTTTCCAAAAGTTGATGGTGAGATGATGTTTGATGTTTTGAAAGGTGGATGAAAAAGATTTTGATTTGCTTTTGGTCCTAAGGTGAACCTAAAAAAGACACTTTGTTTTGCCTAGACCTAGGTATTGAAGAACATGCAAATGCTTCCTATAGACCTTTGTGACAAAAGAATGATTTACTACACTTACGAATTTCCAACCAATGACCTTTGTTTTGGACTTTTTCAAGAATCATGAGGCTTCAACACACATGAAAGTTCATTTTGTTTAGCTTTTCTTAATGGATTTATTTTACCACAAACACTTTCTTTGATTAAGTTTTCAAACTAAGATGTCCAATGTCTTAATTTCCTCAAACCCCACAAGATATGTTATGTGGAAATTCGACAAACTTAAAGAAAGGGTTTTCCTATTGTTTATTTAAGGAGACAAATTGAGATATAATCCAAATGTTTAGAAACCTCTAAGGACGTAAATCCCAAGGGAAAGAAATAACAGATAGATTGAGTCAAGTATATTTTTCTCCAAAAGGGTTTGAAATTTGGATGATGTTAAGTGTTTGTTTTTGAGATGTTTTCGATCAAGTAATGCATTTTGTAACCCAAGAATAAGTACAACTGTATGGATGTGTAAGACAATATTTTTTGGATTCCCACTTGGACAAGTCTAGCTACGCTTATCTTTAGTGAATGGTTAGATGCTTGACCCAACTAGCTCCCCTCCATGACACTCACTTATATGGGGCATCCAAGCATCAACACCCATGAAACTCCCATGGCATGTTTTCCATTTCTACTAGAAGACCATAAAAGTGTGGGGTGGCTTTAGAACGACCGTTCTTGCACCAACAAATAGATTAAAGGATTTTGGAAAATTATAGCACATGGGTTTTAATAAGGACTTTCTGTTCATGGAGATTGACCCATACAACAAGAGTCCCCTTTCAGATCCATCTTGTCGGAATCAACCACATGATATTGGTGTTTACTCCAATACCCACATTTATATATTGGTTGGAATACTCTTGGCTTTAGAGTGTTACCGGTTGAGTCATTCCCTTGGGTGAGTACTTTTTCCCCAAGGCAGGCCCTCTAGGATAAACAAAAGCAAGCAAAGACAAAATCCATAACTCAATCAATCTTTCATGGCAACAAAGAGAGATAATATACGCAAAGATGCCACCACTCACACTCGCACAAGATTTTGTTCAATTTTAAACCCAAATCAAAGTGTGTAGGTGATTGCTTTGTCTTAATCTAAAATCATGGAAAAGGGATTTTGATTCTCAAGATCTTTATAAAGCGCGAGAGAAGTGCATACACCCTTTTTAAATGAGGTTGTTTGAAGTAAGATTTCACAAAAGAAAAGTTGCACTTGTCCTTTTTAAATCCACAAAGAAAAATGTGAGTTCTTTTTAAGCACCAAATGACAAGTGAGAGACATTTTGTCCAATTGTTAACCAAAAACAAACTTTAGTATGTTGTTGATCCTATTGTTCAATTTAACCCTTGCAAGAAGAAATTGAAAGATTATTTTTAAACCTAAATGAAAACTAGTGTCCTAAGGAAGAAAAAGATAATAGTTTCTTAACAAAGTGTTAAGAAAACACTAAAGTGCTTAAAAACACTTTGATTTAATGAAACATCCTCCTCATGCTTCTCCTTTCTTTGATTTCGATTTCCAACCTACAAGGAAGAAAAACTAGTCAAATTATGGAAAATACAGAGACAAAAAAGCAAAAAATAGAGAACAAATTAATCATTAATCAAATAACATGTGATAAGATTAAATTTCCCCTTTTTACTCCCTTCCAGTGTTGTAACTTGTAACTGTGTCATAGTTTGATTTCCCAGCGGTGCCCTCATAGTGCCACTTTCCAGTCAGTGTCGCTTTGTCTCGGGATAGAGAGCTCAATTGCGTTGCACTTTTCATCTAGCACATGGGTTTTAATAAGGACTTTCCATTCGTGGAGATTGACCCATATGGCAAGAGTCCCCTTTCGGATCCATCTTTTCAGAATCAACTACGTGATATTGGCGTTTACTCCAATACCCACATTTATATACCAGTTGGAAATACTCTTGGCTTTAGAGTGTTGTTGGTTGAGTCGTTCCCTTGGGTGAGTAATTTTTCCCCAAGGCAGGCCCTCTAGGATAAACAAAAGCGAGCAAAGACAAAATCCATAACTCGATCAATATTTGATGGCAACAAAGAGAGAGAATATACATGAAGATGCCCCCACTTGCACTTGCACAAGATTTTGTTCAATTTAAACCCAAATTGAAGTGTGTAGGTGATTACTTTGTCTCAACCTAAAATCATGAAAAAGGGCTTTTGATTCTCAAGATCTCTATAAAGTGTGAGAGAAGCGCACACACCCTTTTTCAATGAGGTTAGTTCAAGTAATCTTTCACAAAAGAAAAGTTGCACTTGTGCTTTTTAAATCCATAAAGCAAAATGTGAGTTCTTTTTAAGCACCAAATGACAAGTGAGAGACATTTTGTTCAATTGTTAACCAAAAACAAACTTTAGTATGTTTTTGATCCTATTGTTCATTTTAACCCTTGCAAGAAGAAATTGAAAGATTCTTTTGGTGTTTTCTACACAACAACAACACAGACAAATGCAATATACTATCTGTAGACACGTCAAATTGACATAATGCATTCAACTAGGTCATATTCATCCATTCGGCAAATAAATCAAGTTTATTTATCAATCTCCTAAAGTCATTAGTTTAAATCAAATAAATCAAACTAGATCCTATCATCTCTTTGATTAAATGGATCAATCATTTATTTAATTAAATCTCATATCATCATTCATCTCCCTTTGATTTGATTTAAATCCCTAAATCAAGTCAAAGTGGTCAAATCAGCCTAATCATCATCCTAGCTAATTAATCCTGATTTAATCTAATGCTAATCTCATCCCACTTGCATTCTCTAGATTTGGCCACTTCCACATGAAATTGAAATTAAATGATTTATCAAAATCTTTATTTTTCAACTTGGCATAAAGGGAGAATATTCTCAAGTTTGAATTTCCCCCCAAGTGGATATGTACACCCAAGAGAGCATTTATGAGGCCTTACATGTCTCTTACATGTCCCCTTCCAAAGGTCAAACTTAGCATTCATTGCAAATTTGAATTCAAATTTTCCCTCTCATGGGCACTCTTCCCAAATCTTGCACATACATCAACTAATCACATGATGACAAGTGTCCTCCTATCATTGGCAAAATCTTTAGTCCCACATTGGTCCCTCTTCAACACTAAGCATTTGAAAATCTTTAAATACAAGCTTCATCTTTGAGCAAATCCTTCACAATCTTTAGGCAATGTTACTCTCTTCATTTGAGATTTGATCTTGTTCATCACTCCACCATCTCCATTTTCATTTTATCATTTTGAGCTTTTATCAAGGATTGGGAAAGGGTCACTAGCACATGTGACACCAATCCAACATGGAATAAGTGTTTATCTTGCTTTTAAAATGTCTTCTTGATGCTGTTTTTGTTACTTGTAGCATTTCTTTAGCATAGATATTCTATTTCATGGAGGTATTTGCAGATTTGTATGTTTAGACTAACATTTCTAATGAGTATTTGAAGTGGTCTTACATTGCAGATTTTGGGTACTTCATATTGGCGCTAGAAGGAGGGCTGATTTGATTAGTGTAAAGTTTTTGTTTGTGTTCAAATAAACTCCAAGCATTGTGCGACCTATGAAATCTTTGTTTTTGTTCATAGATAAAACAAAGGCGGATGTTAATGTATCGGTTCAGTGAGTGCTCATTATGCTTTGTGTTATTTACATTAATCTCTGCATTGGGTAGGAAAGAAAAGTATTTGTCTTTGTGCAAATAAACTTAAAGCTTTGTGCCTTTTCAATCTGTATCTTTGGATGGATTTTTTGTTTTACACATAAGATTCCCTATTTTAACTGCCTCCACATATACTGCATCCCTTCCACGCAGTTCCCTACACAGTAACACCCCACTCAATCCATAATGTCTCTTTTGCAAATACAGAGCGCTTCACAAACCATAACCTAAAACCTCTTTTTATTATTTCTTCTTCCCTTCAAGTGATTTCCACGACATCAAAAGCTATCGGTGATCAACTAGAGAGGAGCCTCCAAAGGCTTTTCCATCTAAAATCTGCAATTAAAACAGCCTCAAGCTTATTTCCAATCTGCTTTCATAGAGCTTCTTCCTTTGTTCCATAACATGCAGTCCGCAATTTCATAAAAACTTCAAAATTTTCACACCCAATAGAGTCTTTTATTTTTGTTTATAAATCTGAAGCTTTCGGTGCTCAGTAAAAAAGCATCAACATGTACTAAATTTAGGTATCCTTCGAGAAATTATTGAATGAGCAACATTGATTTTAAATTTGAAAAAAAGGGTTTCCCTCTTTGCAGCATTTGGATTATTGCTTTATGGTGGCAGAATTTTTCTCATGTGTTGAAGATTCTATTGAATAGCTTTCTTAAATGCGTTTGACAGTGATATGACAATATCATGCTTGGTAGATAGCTTTCTCAACTGTATAATAATGTGTTTGATAGTGATATGACTTGATCTTAATGAACTCTATCAATCTCCATCAACGCGTGCTCATTAAAACGATTGTTCTATTTGGAAAGCCAGTTTCTCATTCTACTGTTGTGACTCACAGTTGGGGCGCGGTTGAATCTCCTCACAAATCTTTGGCGCCAACAAATGAACTCTACTGCCTTCAAAATCTATGCTGACAGATATCAAAGAGAGTAGACTGGGGCTAAATCTCCTCAAAAAATCTTTGACGCCAACAAATGAACTCTGTTGCCTTCAAAATCTGCACTGACAGATATCAAAGAGAGTAGACCGGGGCTTGATCTATGTTTCTGTGTGTTGCATGTGCGTCTACCAGTGAGGGAGGACGTCAAAAGCGCTGGGGAGTTTTCCTTTTCAACTTTCAACAAGTGCCTCCTGTGCATATCCAGCAATCAATGCATCCCATGAGATGACATCTCTCTAAGGCTCTCTGTCAAACAGTTCGAATGCCTTGTCTATACTTCCATATTTTGTCACATAGAGACACGAGCCCTGACTTTAAACAAGTTGTTCACACGCACCCTATTTATGCTTCAACGTTTCTTTTTGTATTATTCTGACAAACAGATCACGCGCCCTGTCTTGTCAAATTTTTTTTCTATTATGACAGAAAACTAAGATATTACTTTGTTGAACAACCTGAGGCCAGTCAGACTAACTATTTTTTTTTTGTGTTGTGTGACATTAATGATCATAGATTATTATAAGTTGGTAGGGAAGATCAATTCTCTTCACTCTCAGAATCTACATTGAATGACCAATAAAAAAAAGTTTCATCACTAGTCAACTCATGTAGAAGGATGACGGGAATAAAGGTGGTCTTTACAATGCTTACAAGTGCACATTGATTTGAGAAGATCTTCCAACACTTTCTCATAAATGTCTTTATTAAATGAAGATTTGAAGATCCACTTTCTTTTGATAAAGATTTTGGGATTTCCATCATAAACATAAAAAATCTATTTGTCTTTGATCTTTATGTGGTGTGCAGGTCAACTTTGGAATGGCAGTGGGCGCCATTATTATTTTTTGAATGTTCAAATCTTAAAGCTGATTTCTAGTATTATTTATTTGAATTTGACTGCTTACATTAAACAAACACTTTGGTGCTACATTTTGATCATATTTGCAGCCTTGTTATCATGAATATCAAATGACAAATGCTTTTTTTAATTATTTTGCAATATGAATATCAAAGCGTCAAAATTTTCTTCTTTTCTAACATTAATAAATCTCATTGTTAATAGGAAAGTGAAGGGAAACAAAGACTAACAAAGGAGGGAAAAATGTACAAACGAACAACGAAGGCAAGAAGGAAAAGCGAAAGAAAAAAATCAACAAAGAGAAGGCTATCAAATGAAAACCAAGGAGGGGAAATTCTTTTTTGAAAACACAATGTGTTTTTAAACACTTTAGTGTTTGATCAACACTACCTCACGAAATTGTTTATCTTTTGTTTTAGAACACTAATTTTCATTTGGGTCTAAAATGAACAATTTGATTTTCATTGCAAAGGGCTTAAAACGAATCTTAGGACAAACTTACTAGAGTTCGTTTTGGGTTAAAAATTGAACAAGAAATCTTCATATTTCATTTGGTGCTTAAAATGAATTCACAATCACTTTGAAGGGTATAAAACGAACAAGTGTTTGAATAGTGTGATTGTCTTTTGAGTACATATCCTCTCCCCTTGCGCTTCATGTGATCTAGGGTGCAAGAGAAACACTCAAAATACATTTTATTGCTTTGAAACACTTCAATTTGGGCTTAAAAAATTGAACATCTTGTGCGAGTGTGAGTAGGGGCATTTTTGCATACATTCTCTTTCTTTGTGCCATCAAAGATCGATCGAGTTATGGATTGTGTCTTTGCTCGCTTTTGTTTATCTTAGAGGGCCTGTCGTGGGGAAAAAGTACTCACCCAAGCGACGACTCAACCGGTAACACTCTAAATCCAAGAGTATTTCCAGCTGGGATATAAATGAGGGTTTTGGTTAAACACCATAATCACGCGCTTGGCTCCAACAAGATGGATCCGAAAGGGGACTCTTGCCATATGGGTCAATCTCCACGAACGGAAAGTCCTTACTAGAACCCATGTGCTAGAATTTTCCAAAATTCTTAATCTATTTTTTGGTGCAAGAACGGTCGTTCTGAAGCCACCCCACACTCTTACGGTCTTCTAGTAGAGATGGAAAGCACGCCATGGGAGTTTCATGGGTGTTGATGCTTGGCTGCCCCGATTGACGTTAATGAGCCGTGGAGGGGAGCCAGTGGGGTCAAACATCTAACCATCCACTAGAGATAAGCGTAGCTGGACTTGTCCAAGTGGGAATCCAACAAATATAGTATTACACATCCATAGGGCTTGTAATTATTCTTTGTTTTAAAACACAGTGTGTATTCGAAAATATTTTGCAAACAAACATTCAACATGATTCTCAAAATTTCAAACCCTCTTGAAGACAAATATCATTGACTCAATCCATATGCTATTGCTTTCCCTTGGGATTCACATCCTTAGAGGTTCCTAAGCATTGGATTATACCTCAATTTGTCTTCTTGAGTAAACAATAGGAAAACCCTTGCCTTAAGTTCATTGAATTTCCACATAAAATATCTTGTGGGGTTTAAAGAATTTAAGACATTGGACATCTTAGTTTGAAACTTTAATCAAAGACAGTATTTTTGGTAAAATAAAGCCATTAAGCAAAGATAACAAATTGGAACCCACACATGTGCTTGATATCTTTTGGTCATATTGGTCTTTTGATTGCTCTTAGAGAAAAGTGTGTTCTTCAATACCTTGGCCTAGTAAACAAAGTCTCTCTAATTCTCTTAGGATCAAAATCAAACACTTCATCCATCTCACACATTCATCAAAATTCATCCATCCAAAACAACTTTAGATCTTTGCAAACATCATTCTAGACTTGGGTACATCCTTAAAACCAAATCAAAATCATTTGTTTAGTCAGATGTATGGGAATGCATCCTTTTTCATAAATTTAATTAAATCGACCATCCTTTGAACAAGTTCATCATAAGATCACATCCAACATCTTAGGGTTTACAAGTTCACCATCCACGTCAAACAATCAAAATCAAAATCCCTAAGTCTAGCATTGATCCAAAGTCCCTAAACATTCAACACTCATATCATTCACCTTTCATCTTTCATCTCGTCATTGATCCTAAGAACCTTAGAAGTCACTTTCATAACAAGGTCAAAACACAAAAAGAACATGGAATATAAACTTGATCCATACATCTTGGGTAATCCAAATCAGTTGAATCTTCAAAGCCTTGCAATGCCTATCAATTATCAAAGTCCATACATAGGATCATTGCCTTCGACAAATGTCAATGGTACAATGAGTATGCCCAATCTAAATTTTGGAACACATCTCCCCATGATAGATTTAAATCAAATTCCAAACTTACAAGTCTATCCTCCAAACAATCAATACATGAGTCTTCAAACGAGCAACATCATCCCACCAAATCCCTACTTGCCAAATGTGGATGTACTAAGTGCAATTTTTTGAAACATGAATCCTAACTCAGAAACCTTTAGAAAAATGATTCCCAATACCAACAATGTTCATCCTATCATGCCAAATCTGAACATCATCCCAAATCAAAACATTATCCAAAGTCAATTTTCCCATAATCCCATTCAAAAACCATAAGTAGGCATCCCAAATCCACTTAAACAAAAGCCAAATCAACTATCTCAAGTGAGTCAAGATCAAAATCAAGAACAAATTTGGCGAGATCAAATTGCGGAACTTTCCAAAATAGTTGAGGCATTGCGCCAAGGGAAATCTCCACCACCATTACCTACATCATTCCTTGGTTTAGGGCTTCCCCCTTTACCTAACACCAATCATGCCACCCAAATCAATCCACATAACATCAATCAAACCATCACGACAAATCCTTTGAATATACCATCGACATCACACCAATGGATGGTATCTAATCAAACAACAACATTGATCCCAAATCAAAATATGGTCTCCCAAGGACCTATCACCTCGGTCATTCCAACCATCACTATCCCTTCAATCATTCCAAACACCACTATCATACCCATCACATCTCAACCCCTCACTACCATGATCACTCCGAGCATATCTCAAACACTTGTCACTACATCCAACATGATTTTGAATCCACCACCACCCCCACCACCACCAATTTCCACCACATCAATCCAATACGACACAACATTACAAGCTGCTTTTCAAAAGGGATACCAACAATATCTAGCCATGCAACAAGCAACACAAGTGAAACAATCCTCTCAGGTTGCCCAAGCCTCTCAAGCTACCCAACCAACACGAGCACAAACACAAAAGATGACAACTATTGAAAGCAAGGATCAAGATCAATCCATCATTGAGCACACGTTTACTTCATCCAATAATCAAATCGACATATGCCAAGAGTCACTTTTGAATCATGATCAAAATCCATCAATGATACTCAACAATGAACCAATTCAAGAAATATCAACATCACTTGACTCTATGGTTGAAGACATTCACAATCTCTCCATCGCAATTTTTGAAAACAATGATCAAAACCTCTCCATCGAGGAGCACATTGAGGATGTATCTACACAATCCAATGATCAAATCACCATACATCAAGAGCCACTTTTTAGTGATCTCTTTCAAGGAGTGTTAGGGTTATTTGATCCTATTGACATAATGCATGATCCATTGACCTATGATCATGTTGAAAATGTCTCTACATCACCTTATGAGGTAGAGGACATATCTCAAGAATTTACTACAAAGCATGATCAAAATCTTTCAGCAAGGTCTAGCAATGGTCCCTTCCAAAACATGTTGATCCCCTTTGACTGCATGGCTACAGATACTAAAAGAACCCTGAACTTGACACTTGAGGATATTGAACCACTTACCATGTACAATGACGACATCCAAAAACCCTTTGTAAGCAATCCATCCTTTGAAGCTACCCCATGTCAAGAACTTGGTCCAAAGCATATTGAAAGCAATCCCAAAATAAATCAAGATCAAAAATTTGTATCTCCAAGATACTACAATGATCTAATGGATATTCTCCTATCTATGCAAGATGATCATATCGATGTAGCACATACTCCTCCATCTACCCATGAGATGATTTCTATGGATGGACACGTAGATGATCTTCATCTAGAACAAAATTATGTTACACACAAAGAGTAGATTCTTAACTCCTACAATCAAATGGAGTTGTCAACATCAGGATCAAATATGTCCCAAACTCAAATTGAGGACATCATGAATAAAGATATCCATCATTATCCACTCAAGGAAACAAGACAGATAGAACATCCAGAGTTAGTGGAGCAGAAAATTGAAAGAACGTCACCTACGGTGGTCATCTATCAGAGAACATTTATTGAACAAGAGCTCTTGGAACAAGTAAAATCAAAGCATGAAGGTACTACTACCACCATACTGGGGGCAACTTTGTCTCAAGCAAACATCAACATAGGGAGCATGAAGAATCCTTATGATGAAGCTAGTGTCAATACTACAACTAGTCATGTCACGAATCTTCATCCACCCACCACCCCATCCATGAATTGGGACCAACGTCAAAAGAAAGATCTGAATCAAAGCACAAAGAATGTTATCAAATCAAGAGAAGCTGAGAAGCATAATGGACAAATAAAATACATATGGATACCAAAGAATACAAAGAAAGATCATCCCTATCAAACTCCATCAGTCAAAGAAAGTATGGGGCAAAATCAAAAAGGGAAAAGTATCCATCAAGAATGTCCGTAAAAGAAAAAGTAGGTTTTTCAAGAAACGTACAAGGTAGATCAAGCAGTTGGTCCTAATTCCACGCACACTTCTGTATCCACCCATCATTGCTCATCTTCCAAAGTTTGGAGAGTCAAAGGTTCCAAACTGTCAACTGATCCATCTTTTATCCCTAAACAAACTCCATCCACGCCTCCATGCATGATATCCAATTCTCACATTGACCATGTATTGGTAATGACCCTTCATCATAAGGATTCTGAAGGCACTCTATCGTGATGTATGCACAGAGACAGAGTTAACCCTGGTATCGACAAAGCAGATCAAGCATCCGAAAAGTTGCATTCAAGTGCACGTATCTTAGCAAAGCAGCTCCTTCAGGTAGGATATCGATGGCACATTATGATAGGGGTATCTACATCAATACCACCAGGTAGTTCAGTATGAATCTTTCAGAAAAAACCAAAAAAATCAAAAAAAGAAAAAAATCCAAAAAAATTAGAAAAAGGATTAAAAATAGTAAAGAAAAAAAAACCGTCCTCTAGTGAAAACCACTACGGTGGCACTTTGGACAAGACCATGATGAAAACCTAGCAAACAGGCATCATGAGTAGAATCGAGCATCTACGTGCACCAGCTCAGTTGAAAGCATCTCATCACATCCATAATAAATCGAGCATTCAATCCATCTCATCCATAATGAATCCATCCATCCATGAACCATTTATCCAATCCATTCGCATCTATCTGCATGCATCATCTTAGTTATCTTGATCTTGATGAAATTTTGGGGCACGCTCTACACTTGCTTATGGTAAACATCTTGACATGGTTCATTTTCATTGGTCCCATCCTATGCAACATTATCTGAGCCATGAAGCATTATGAGCATTCTTTATCCGAACACCTTATCTTATCGCAAGATAATCCTTGGCATCCTTTTGCGTATCCATCCATCCGTACACTTATCCGAACATCCACCCATGACACTCCATACATTGCTAGACATTGGGGGCAGATATATACATCTTGCTTCGACAATAAATATTGGTCTATGTCCTCCGACTTATGTGGTGATCCGAACATTGGAAAACATGAAATAAAATTGGTCAAACCACTTGAGAGAAGAAATCCAAATCCATAGCCCATGGCATATTTTGACGAACAAACATTCCTTATCAAAGCTTTATCTTTCATCAAACATCAATCCAAACAATCAATATCAGTTACATCTAACGCACACTTCAACATCAAATGACACATCAAATAATTCAAACATCTTTTGTTCCAAATCAAGCTTCAACAATCCTGATCAATCGAATCAAATCAATCCATCATCATCTTGGGGATATCTTTCCAAAATCCTTGTGTTGCTTAACACTATCCTTGCATTGTTGTGTATACTCGACAATGTTATCCTCATCAATCCTAATCAATCCAATCCTTGCATTGTTGTGTATCCTCAACAATGTTATCATCATCATCAATCCATCGAATCAATTGTTCAAACTTAGCTTGGTTTTTAGCAAAATCCTAAACAGCGCACTAATATCATCACACATATCCATATCCTAATCGTCAAAATCGTGCGAAAAATCCAAAAACATCCAAAACATATCAAAAATGCAAAAAACACTAAAAAAAGCAGAAAACATCAAAAACATTGAAATCTGAACTACGTCATCTCTGAGCTTAAACGTAGGCAAGGCTAATCTTTGATCAGCCCCCGAGACATCAAAATCCAAAAAAAAATTGAAAAACATCAAAATCCAAAAAATCCAAAAAACATCAAAATCCCAAAACATCAGAAAATCAAAAAAGTCAAAAACATTTGTAAAAACATCAAAAAATACCAAAAACAGCCTCAAAACATTGCAAAACTCCAAAAACATCCAAATATTTGAAAAAATCCACCCATCCTGTTTCGCTTTCACTCAAAATAATCAATCATCCATAATAAACTGATCATCACCTTCATCCTTTGGCAACGCAAACAGAAACAATCATAGCAGTCAGCAAAAGAAAACTTCAATCGTAAAATCAAAATCAAAACAGCAAACCGTTAAAACAAAATCAAACTCTTGATCAGTCACAAACATGTCAGTCGACCTTATATCAACAGCCTATCAATCAACTTATCAAACCATCATCATCTTGTACAATGCATGTCCTAGGATATATCGTTCCGACAATGGGCTTCATTTATGGATATCACCTTGGATTCTTATCCTATCAAAACAAATCCCTTTGGCTGAAGGTATGAAGAACATTGGCTTGTTTGTCTACTTGATCTTTTCTTTTGATTTATCTTATTGCGCTCATTCCAAGGACCTCTCGATGATATCCAAACAAAGGATTTAGAGAGATAGGAATGGGGCAATGATCATTATTATTTTGTCTGCTGTGATTGTTGGACACTCTTGTAATATAACTTGGCGAATACTTGCTTTGTTAGGTACACCCTAGCAAGGTTTCCGTATGTCAAGTGTGAACAAGAATACTCCTATCTATTTGTCGAGTCAAAATCCATCACACTAAGTACAACACCATCCTGGTCCTTTATACCTTGATGCATCGTGCTTAGGTGTATTATCAAACATAAAGTAAGTGACCCTTTGAAAATCCCAATCCTTGATAAGCAAATCATCATCATCATCTATCATCATCATCTCTAATAAAGTCTCGACCAATCATGGACTTGTTGGACCCTCTTGTCATCATCTCATTTCAACGCTAACATCATCATCGCCAATGCATCCATCATACATCCATCATGCATCCATCCATCCTGCATCCATCATGCATCCATCTTACATCCAGAAAACTGTCAGCATACCACATATCATACATATCATACATCATAGGAAATATCGATCATTTCACATGTATTGCATAATCATCATCATAATATAGATCTGTTAGTCTAAGCATTTCATAAATCATCCATTGCATAATCACAGCATATCACATCATTCACATCAACAATTTCATCCATCTCACATCATATCATCATTTAAGTTGTTTAGGATAATACAGATTTGTTATTCTAAGCATCTTAAAATCATCTTTGCATCGTCATCCATAACCACCCATTTTGAACCTCTTTATTGTGAGATCAACCCTCAAATCGAATATTTTCACTCGATCTCTCGAGGGGGCAATGTACCAGTGTACTTCTTTCCACTGGGGCATCCGAAAAATTAGAAATTTTTAAATTTTGATCACGGCAAGTTTATTCTTTGAACCAACGCAAAAGTACATTGCTTCAAAGAGGGCAAAATGTAGACACGTCAAATTGACATAATGCATTCAACTAGGTCATATTCATCCATTCGGCAAATAAATCAAGTTTATTTATCAATCTCCTAAATTCATTAGTTTAAATCAAATAAATCAAACTAGATCCTATCATCTCTTTGATTAAATAAATCAATCATTTATTTAATTAAATCTCATATCATTCATCTCCCTTTGATTTGATTTAAATCCCTAAATCAAGTCAAAGTGGTCAAATCAGCTAATCATCATCCTAGCTAATTAATCCTGATTAAATCTAATGCTAATCTCATCCCACTTGCATTCTAGATTTGGCCACTTGCACATGAAATTGCAATTAAATGATTTATCAAAATCTTAATTTTCAACTTGGCATAAAGGAGAATATTCTCCAAGTTTGAATTTCCCCCCAAGTGGACATGTACACCCAACAGAGCATTTATGAGGCCTTACATGTCTCTTACATGTCCCCTTCCAGGTCAAACTTAGCATTCATTGCAAATTTGAATTCAAATTTTCCCTCTCATGGGCACTCTTCCCAAATCTTGCACATACATCAACTAATCACATGATGACAAGTGTCCTCCTATCATTGGCAGAATCTTTAGTCCCACATTGTTCCCTCTTCAACACTAAGCATTTGAAAATCTTTAAATACAAGCTTCATCTTTGAGCAAATCCTTCACAATCTTTAGGCAAGGTTACTCTCTTCATTTGAGATTCAATCTTGTTCATCACTCCACCATCTCCATTTGCATTTTATCATTTTGAGCTTTGATCAAGGATTGGGAAAGGGTCACTAGCACATGTGACACCAATCCAACATGGAATAAGTGTTTATCTTGCTTTTAAAATGTCTTCTTGATGCTGTTTTTGTTACTTGTAGCATTTCTTTAGCATAGATATTCTATTTCATGGAGGTATTTGCAGATTTGTATGTTTAGACTAACATTTCTAATGAGTATTTGAAGTGGTCTTACATTGCAGATTTTGGGTACTTCACTATCTCTCTTGAAAGGTAAATCTCTATCAGCAAGCCTCAAGAGATAACCCCAAGGTCTCTAATGTCAGGTCTTGACAATGCATAAACAACTCAGTGATAAATGTGAAATTTTTGGTAATCACAATGGGACCTTACTACAAGCAAACTACTGAATTGATTCTATTAGATTTAATAAACAGGTGATACTTCAAGCCTAGATTTAACCCAATAATCAAAGAAATAGAAAAAGAGTAAGGGTTTCAAAGAGATTTCTAAATCTAATACCACTCCTAAGATCAACAATGAAAGTAACCAACACTCGAAATGGACCAATCCTTCAAAACTGATCTTTGCTTGACCCAGATAAATCTGCAATCTTACAAAGAATAGTGCAATCTTCTAAGGTGTTAGGATTTTCAAATCATAAACATTCATTCAAATAACCCTATTGCAGTTAAAATGAACAAACCCTCACAATCGAACTAAGCACACTGAAATATGAAGTCCAGGCTAACTTTGAAAAGCAACTAACAATCAGTTGGTTGTGAAAAGTATGGACTGAAGGATTGCTGCAACATTCAAGTATCAAACTACCAACATTATTGAATCAAATTTAATCTAAATATTAACCTCCTCAAAGTAATTTTAAAGATGGAAGAGCCAAAACCATGCAAGACAAGAGAATACCAATATGGCACCAAATCACAATGTCATTACTTGAATTCGACTTATCCACAGTAGCAACAATTCTAGCTTTCTGTTACAACACTTGCTTGAGAGAAACCACTTTCTAACTTATTATACTTCTAACTAGCTCCGTTCTATATTCTAGTTACAAATTCTAACTTTTTACAAATGAGGCGACATGCCCAATATATAAAATTCCCCAGAAACCCGTTGGCCAAGCAAGGGTTTCGCAGCAATAACTTGGCACAACAACCGGGTCAAGAGAGTCCTTGAAATGGGTCAAACAGGCATTAAATTTACATCCCATCCAAGTTAGCCTGAGATCTCTGATGCAGTTCAAACCAACGTGCGGGAAGATAATAGGGAAGCACAAATCACGTTGTAGCCTATCATTAGCTCCCTTCCCTATTATCTTTGCCCTGATTTGGCTCTTTGTGTACTCTCAAGAACACTGCATCCAAGTCAGCCACAAGTGGCAGAGGAAAAACTCTAAGTCGATTCTCAATGGATGCAATCTCTTCTCTTGATTGTTTGATTGACTTATCCCATTTTACCTTATATGTTAGGTATTTTTCAATAACTACAAGGTAGGTGGCTACATCATCCAACTAGTGCTAAGAAATAGACCCATCATCAAGTGGTGTGTAGATGTCATGCCACCATTTCCTCAACTACTCCAAGTTCGGATACTTGGGTGTGATCTTCCTTCTTCCCATCATGATTTCAAAGAAGGAAATGGATCCATTATATATACCACTCAGGGTGTAATCAATCTGCCCTCTTTGCTTGTAAATCTTTTTCAACACCTTCTGCCTAATATGCAATATCTCATACCACTCCCATGGTTCGGAAGCTCTGGAAGAAGGAAGGATCCCATCACTCACCAATCTATCCCAGGTGTATTCCATTATAGTTCTGGTTTTCTGCAGAAGGAGATCTAAATATAGGAGAAAGTTGGAAATTGAATAAACCAAGCTCCATATTTCTTGATGAGCTCCTTGGCTTGATCTGAAATTCTAACATGCTCTGCTTCCTAAAGCATCCTAGTGATATGCATGGTGAATGTATCATTTTCCCTTCTGTAATTTGAACCTCCCAAGTGCATCTGAGGGAAAACTTCATAAATAATATCTTGTCCAAAAATTCCCTTTGTATCTAATCCTCTATAGGGATGGAATCTAGCAAGTGCATAGACCAAATATGAGGTCATTGTGAAGGTCTTTGTCTGCAACACATTGGACAACTACTTGTGAATTACATAGCTGATGACCCCTGCCAAATGGTAGTCAATTTTCTCTTGTTACATCCTTACAATCACATGGCACATCCAATTCTCAAATGTACCAGCACTCCTCAATCCAACCACCCTGCTAAGAAATGTGATGGCATCATAGTATTCCTTCTTGAATTTCTCTCAGAATAACTACTTAGGTAACTTGGAATAGTGATACTTGGGCCTCTCCAGCCAGGAATTGATAAGCTATTGTGACTTCATAGTCTGTTCATCGTAGAATTCCCGAGCTGCTTGAATGGTGAATCCTACCACATGAGATCTGTCTAGCATATCAAAGGCCTAGGCAATAGAGACTGGCTTGAGATTGGAAATAACTCTCCCTTGAGGACCAATTATCCTCTGTGTGTCTTGATCATAGTGCCTGGCACACTCAAGGACCAATTCATAACACTGCACCATAGAAGGGAAACCAACAACATGGGACAAGCCTGATTCCATCATCCTTCTAGTCACCAAAGGAGGGTCCTCGACTACCATTCTTGCTTTAAATTCTTCATAATCCAAGAGGCTAACATTTGTATCAATGACTTCTGAGCAGAAAGAAGTGATCTTACTCGCAAGGACCTTGCTCTTTATGTCCAGCTTAATCCTCTCTACATCAGACAATGAAGACCCAGCTGCTGCCTTGCTTAACTCAGCCTGTGTTCAACATGAAAACATAATAAAAACCATAGGAAAACAAGGTCAATTCATCAAAACACTATTAGAATGCATCTCATATAGTCAAGGTGTTATTAAAATTCATATAAAATGACCACAAAAAATTTTGGGTTTCAAGACCATCCGTGAAATTTGAGCCAAAGAGGAACTTGGGGAAATTCTAGACCGATCAGATTCCAATGGAATAACCAAGAAATGCCTATTTAACCATAAAACCTAATCATGATCAATCAATAAACCACAAGGGAAATCCAAGTATGTCATGAAATAATTATAAAATGTACCATAAATCATAAATGAATCCAATTATCTCATGTTCCTTTACATTTTAGCAAATTTCAGGGAAATCCATGAGGGACAGATTTCCATGAAGAACAAGCCAAAGAGGATTTTTGAGAAATCTGGGAGATAGCGGATTTAGGAGAAATCCGGACTTGATGGACATCCGCAGTTAAGGAAAATTTTTGGACCAAAGGAGATTCCAGAGTGAAAGCTTCGCCAAGAGTCAATCATTTCACTGAGAAGTCTTGGTGACTTCTGGGAGTCTCAGTGAAGCAAAATGAGTGTATTTCAGCCAAACTATTTTCATTCAGAAAGAGGTCACGCCAAGTGGGGCATGTCTTGCTGACCGGCGATGAGGAAAGTCATGTCAATGAGAGATCTTCTTCGGGGTAATGTCATCATGAATCCCCTTTATCCCACCAACCACCAGAGTCTAAACAATCACTTCGGCCAGACAAGAGTTTATCGATATGAAGTCTTGGCGAAGTCATAGAGTCTTGCCAAATAGTGGTGTAACCAACATCTCGATGTGACCAATGAGTAGTCAGGGTAAGGTCCTGGCAATGAAGGGGAGTCACAGAAAATCAAATGAATATTGGTATAAGTTTTGAGTTTGGCTGGAGGTCCCAGTGACTATGTAATGTTTCACAGAAAGATTCCCATCGGTATAACCTTTCGCCGACAACATGTGGTCTTAGCGAAAGAAGATCTAAGCTCGCCAAGAAAGGAAGGGGTCACTGTAAGGTTTGGGCAACCGTCGATAGTCACACCAAAAGAAAAGGTCTCAGAAAGAGAAAGGAACAAAGCTCAGCGAAAGAGACACATGCTTGGTGAAAGGTCCTAGTGACTTAGTAGGGTCTTAGTGAAAGAACAAAAAATCGGCAAGATGAAAGGATCCGGATATGAGCTCTTGGCCATGAGAGTTTGTCTTGCTAACAGTGAAGGAGATTTTATCAGTGTGAGGGACAATACTACCACAGTGATAAGACATGAACTTAAGAAGGCCTCTCATTGAAACATAGGGCAATCTATATGACATCTCAACTGCAAAGGGTCACAACGAAGAAAATTTGGAAGGGGCGGATAGTCACGATTTTACTCAGATGCCAAATCAATCATGAATTTCACAAGTTCAACTCAAGACAAGTCAGGGATGGACCTTTCATAAGTTTTTCTTGTGTCTTAGGCCTGTTTTAAGATGAAATAACCAGACATGGCCCTGCCCTAGGTTTTAAACCTCACCACCTACTATTAGCACACAAGCCAGCTCTGAATTCAATTGTTTAAACTACCAAGTCATTACTAGGGTTTACTAAATACTCTTAGGAAAGATTCATCAAAATATATATGGACAAGTGAGTTCAAGACTTACCAAAGGGATGACAAATGACACAAAACCGAACACCCCTAACATGAAATGATCACTCTCACAACCTCAAAGTGTCATACATAATTCTCAATCAAAGGCAAGGCAATTAGAAACATACCATTATGAAGCAGAAATTGACCTCAGAAGTAGCAAACACAAAGCCCAATGGCACCCAAAAAGAAAAGAGGTGAGAACACACAAGAAATAGTCACCAAATCAACCAATTCAAGCCCAAATGCCCTAAAATGAAGTCAATCAATCACAGGAAAGCACTCCTCAGCTCAAACAATGGCAAATAGTAAGCATAATGACCTAAAAGATCTTAGAAATCAAGTAAAAACTAGCCTTCAAAGCACCTATGAAGCCATTAATGCAATCAATAGGGTAGTCATGAAACTCAGGAAGCCGACGAAAGGGCGGAATCTAGGAAAATCTGATCCACGTGGAAATCCCTGAACAACAAGGTCTAGCTGAAGTTCAAGCAGGATCCAGGAAAATCCAACCAGGGTGGAAAATCTCAAATCAGGGCAAAAGCCCAAAGTTCATCCAGAACTTAAGATTTTCAATGAATAACCAGGGGAAACATTTAGGCAATCCAACATAAACATTTCAAGCATATGCCTAGGTAAGACACCAAAACACCAAAATCGAAGCGAAAGAGCGTCCCTGCTTCCAGTGGGGAGTGTGTGCGAAAAATTGCACAACATGTAGGTGATTGCTTTGTCTCAACCTAAAATCATGGAAAAGGGCTTTTGATTCTCAAGATCTCTATAAAGAGCGAGAGAAGTGCATACGCCCTTTTTCAATGAGGTTAGTTCAAGTAAGATTTCACAAAAGCAAAGTTGCACTTGTCCTTTTTAAATCCACAAAGCAAAATGTGAGTTCTTTTTAACCACCAAATGACAAGTGAGAGACATTTTGTCCAATTGTTGACCAAAAACAAACTTTAGTATGTTTTTGATCCTATTGTTCATTTTAACCCTTGCAAGAAGAAATTGAAAGATTCTTTTTAAACCAAAATGAAAACTAGTGTCCTAAGGAAGAAAAAGATAACAATTTCTTAACAAAGTGTTAAGAAAACACTAAACTGTTTAAAAACACTTTCATTTAATGAAACATCCTCCTCATGCTTCTCCTTTCTTTGATTTTGATTTCCAATCTACAAGGAAGAAAAACCAGTTAGATTCTGGAAAATACAAAGACAAAAAAGTAGAAAATAGAGAACAAATTAATCATTAATCAAATAACATGTGCTAAGATTAAATTTCCCCTTTTTACTCCCTTCTAACATCGCAACTCGTAACTGCATCACAATTTTATTTCCCAGCAGTGCCCTCACAGTGCCACTTTCCAGTCAGCGTCGCTTTATCTCGAGACAAAGAGCTCAACTGCATTGCACTTTTCATCTAGCATCACAGTTTTCTTCGAGCATCATATTTTCATACTTTTTGAAAAAATTTGTGAGTCAATGAGCCCAATGGTGGAGTTTCTAATTCAAATTTTCTTGGCGGGATGAGTCCAGCATCGCACTTTGAGTCTCCCGCGGTGCTATATAGCGACGTTGAAGAGACAGTGGTGCCAAAACAGTGACGCTAAGCTCCTATCATTAGAATTTTCTATGTATGAGCAAAAAACACAGAAATTTTGAAAAAATTTGATTGAGAATGGAGTGCTACCCTCCTAGCACCAAATGTGTGAACCCTTTTCCTAGTACCTACAAAACAACAAGAATAAACAAGTTAAACAAGTAATTACAAGCCAAAACAAGGATTCCCCATGAAATCCATTTACAACACTCAAATTAGGAAGAACAAAATGAAGAACTCAATGGAAATGCCAAAACAAAGATTGAATCCTAATTAGAATAGCAAAAACATGATCCCATGGGGGAATTGGTGCCAATTTGATGTGAAAATTTGGCCCTTTCCCAATTCCTAAGATGAAAACTTGATGTGTTGATGAAGTTTGATCCACTTTATTGATTTTGAAGAGTGATCCAAGCTAAAATCTGCAAAAACCTAACTATGATTCAAGAATGATTGATGAAATTTGATGGATATTTGGGCATGGTAACTTTGCATAATTTGTGTATCATCAAATGAGTATATGGGCTCTTTATTTATAGAATATCAAGATGGATGAAAGTCCAAATTTGAGCAATGTGGGACTAACATTCATCCAATGGCATGATGCCATTTGTCAAGCCATGAAGGGGTGAAGGATGTGCAATATTTAGGTATTGTGCCAATAAATGCATAATTTTTGAATTTCAAATTTGTTGAAATGACATGTAAGAGGGAAGGAAAAATACCATAAATGCCACTTGGCTCAAGGCAAAGGACATTTAAGATGAATTTATTGCCTTGTTGGATGTACATGACTTGGAATTTTTGAATTCAAATTGAGAGTATTCCAAAAGATGCCTTTGTGAGGAAAGTAGAGATTTAATAAATGAATTAAATCTATTTTCATGTGCAACTTGCATTATCTAGAGGATGCAACATGAGATGAGATTAAATTAATCAAGGGTAATTAATTTAATGAGAGAGGTTAGATGATGTGACCTATTTGACTCAAACTTATGGATTTATTTAAATCAAATAAGAGAGGAATATGATAAGAGGTTAATTGAATAAGGATTCTGATTTATTTAATTAAAAGAGATGGTGTTCGATTAAATCAAATAAGGTTTTAATTTATTTAATTTAATGGATAGACTTTAGAGATTTAATCAAATAAATTGATTATTTAATTAAATAGGGATAATTAGATTAGATGGATTGATTTAATTAACAAAAGAGATTGACTTAATTAGATAAAATGATTTATTCAATTAAGAGAGGAATATTGATGAATTTAATCAGATAAGGAGATTTGATTAAATAGTTAGACCAAGGGATGATTCAGGAAGAAATGATGTTAGTAAGTCAAGATCGGATGCACAATGTCAATCAGTATATTTTATGTGTCTACAATAACTAATAGGAAAGGGCTCCTTATCAAATGGTCCCAATTTAGCCTTTTGGCCCTTAATCTCTACCAGGTACCTTGGTAGTATGTGGACATTAAATGAATGTTTAGTTTTCTCATATTCTTCCTTAAGAACCTTTTCATCAATTTTAACCATATCATCGCTCCACTCAGTGAGTTTGAAGACATGAGCAATATCTTCTTTGGTGACTTTAACCATGTCAATTACATCAAAGTACCTCACAGCCCTGGTAATAGGGTTATAATTGACAACAATTGCCTTTAATAAATCAATATCCAAGTATACATTCAGCACAGTAAGCTTTCCCAAGTCAAGATTTTAAGGGTCACCCACTAGAATACCGCAATTCCTATTCCCAAACCAACCACAAATAACTCCAATCCAAGGTGAGGTAAGGAAACATCCCTAATAGTGCTATTCTTATCAATTAAGCCCTCTATTACTTGTGGACCCCTGAAGAGAAACTAACCTTTAGAAGTTTCACTAGTCAAAGGTGGCAACTGGTCAGCTAGGTCTTTACTCAAAAGTATTTTGGAACTAGAAGCTTCCCCTTTTGATGAAGATGCTTTCTCTTTGGGGACCATGGCTCAAGTTTTTTTACAAAACAATGTTTTTGGTTTCACAAAATAAAACTGGCTTGGATAAGGGTTTGACATGAATTACAACAACGTAGGACCAACTAATTGTTTCCAATGGACGTCAAACCATAAAAGAAATGTAAAACCGAGAAGACCCTAATGACAAAGAGAGTATAATTGAGCATGTTTTTAACAATTTCAAAGGTGGGATAGTATACCAACTTGCTGGTGTGGCGTAAGCTTAAAACCCTAACTCTGATGTTGAACTGGATTGAAAGATGTAGCACGAGCTCCTTGGATGTGTATAATACTTTCGTCAATCTTTAATTATGCTTTAAAACAAGATTTAAAGACCTTAAAACCCTTAATTGGGTAGCTCAATGTCCTTTCTACAATTATGGCTCACTCACACAAACCGGAACAACTCACTTTCCATCAATCCTAACTTTGAATATTTTCAATTGATCTTACAACAAATTGAAATGACCATCGATTCAGATCAAGTCAACCTAGTTTGAATAAATTGATTGTATGTAGTCATTTCCCTCATCAAATCCAAACAATCCATGTGGAGCCACTTGTTGGTGATCTGTGGGCTTCACCATTTCTCTTTCGCTAAAGCCAACATCGACGTGTCATCTTCCCCTTGCCCCTATGAGCCTTAATTTGTGTGCAACTTTTATCAATGGGGAGATGGGGAAAGGCCTAGATTAGATCCTCCACCTTCAATATGTGTGTGTATTACCACAAACTCATAGGCCTATGCACATAATCCTCAGGTACATTCAATGATTATGATCAAAATATCTTTTGTTACTACAACATGTGCTTTTGAAATTCCTTTTAGTAACCCAAATTTTAACCCCTTGAATCTGTAGCAAAATATTTCATTGATATTTTTCCATTCCCTAATGTTTCCTTGGTAGCTCAATTGATGCCACATGGCAATCTCCTACTTCCCCATTGAGAGATGGGAGGAAAGGGTGGGACCCCCATGGGATGGTGGGGAGTAGTTAGGATTGACTCACATCACCCCTCCTTCACCGTCGATCTCTTTGAGTAGAGACCTTTCCTCCTATAAAAACTAGCTGGGTCCCATGGACATATGTCCTCTGCTTGCTGTCCCATGACAATTTTTAAATGCAAAAATAAATTGAATAAGGAGGCAGTGAATGGTCCAAATGCATCTGCATCACTTCACCACTATTGTTGATGTGCTCCATCTCACCACTCTCAGACTTCTGAATGATGCCAGACCCTCACATGCATTTGATACGTGGTGCTCACTCGCAAACCCGTGATAATATTTTAATTTGAAACTAAATCAAATGGGGGCATGGGGAACAACTAGGATGTGTTCTCATCAATCAAATGGTCCTCATACAGTAATAAATTTGCACATGTTAATTTGTTAGTTCTTAAAAAAGGGACCACCTAGGACAATGTTAGAAAAGGCCTTGACAAACTTAGAACCATTTTAACCAAAGGATGTAAAGGCCAAATAAGGTCGATCGGTTGACCTTACAAAATAAAAAATGTTTCAGACCTAGGTATGAGGGGCAGATCACTTTATGGGTTTCGATGGCATAGGATGTAACTTAAATGACCAGGTACCAATGATAAGGGGTCAATAGTGAATTAGAACATTGGAAAGGACATAGGCCAAAGGGCTACTTAGGAAGGGTTCTAGCAACATAAGCTATAAAACAATGCCAGTGAGCAAAACCCTAAGCCTAGAGAAGTGGATTTAACCAAGATTTTATAGAATTTTGAGATGGAAAATGAAGATTTTTTAGGGGTTCCATTAGTACCTTACTTTGGACAAAATATGAAATTGGATAGGATGGAGGGTGATTTGGAATTACCTGTCTAGTGTTGGACCATGGTCCTAGATAAAAATGACAAAACATTTAATTATGTGATATTTGAGAACTTGTTTGTCTTTGAGTTGAGAAGATCCATGGTTATGAATGTGCCAAGAATTCCCAAGACCCTACATGATTTCTTGAGACCCAAAGATAGGAAGCCTAAATTGGGGATTGATCACAATTGGGGAGTTGTTATCCCTTATCCTACATATATTGTTTTGAGAGTATATGGTGCTACCATCTCACCCCACTTGCTACCAAAATGTGTGCCAAAGAGAATTGGTTTCTTTGAAGTGATATGGCAATTGGGAAGTGTGGAAAATAAACGCTTATTGGAATAGGGAAAAGGAACACTTTTCCCTTCATATACATGTTTCTCCAACTTTGTAATGATAAAGGTAGGTTGGAATAAAATAAATGATATACTCAAATCTTTTCACATGTTGAGAGAAGGGGAAAGAGAGTATTATGATCCTCAGGGCTTCATAGCTTGGTTAAAGGAAAGGAACATGAGTTCCAAGTTTGTGCATATTTTCCAGTACCTTGAAGATATAATAAGGAACATATTTGAGATTGTGGAGCAAGAGAATAGAAAAGTGAAGTGGATTACTTTTAAAAAAATGAAAAGAAAGGAAAGGGGAAAGGATCCTCAATTTGCTGCTCTTGTAAAAATCCCTAATCTAATGCAGAAAGTGAAATATGTGTTTCAAAAATTTGAGACAATGGTGGGTCACCTTGGTGGTGAAAGAATGATTCAAGACAAGGGGAAAGCCCCTATGGAGGAGGAGAAGGGTGGAGGAGGAATACCTATTATGGGGGAAATACCTACATACTAGCCTCCTAAGGAACAAAAAATAAAGGTTTTCATAAGGAGAAACAAAAAGAAAAAGAAAGATGATGTAGTAGCTACTCTCTCTCAACAAGAGGAGCAAAGACCTCTTTATCCTATGCCACAAGTTCCACCACAATCTCCTTCAAGGCCAACAGGGTCTAAAATTGTGGATATTGATGCCCTATCACAACATTCCTCACCACCAAGAGAGCCACCATTATAGAATCAAAGGGTCACACCAACAGGTTTGGTGGATTATGATAATGATGAATTTGATGAAGAAATCTGGGTATCTGAGCAAGAAACACAACATGGAATGCATCTTGTACCAACAGTGAATGTTCCATAACAATTAGGTTTGAGGTTGAGCAAGGCTAACCTCATTGGGATTAACAATAGTGATGATGTTAGGGTGGAAGCATGTGAAAAATCCATGGATGATGATTCGTTTGTTAAGTCTCAAGCTTTCATGGAATTTTCCTATAGGGCTAAAAAGGATGAATATGTCAACAATCTAGCTAAAGAAAGAAGTCTTCATCCAAATTTACCCGAGGCCACAATTCAAGCACATGGCTTAAATGAAATGAGAGCTAAATTTCATGGAATGACTACATAATTGGTGAAGAATAGTGGTGTGTTGTTGTTCCTAGAATGGGATTTGGTCTCTGCTATCGCTTTTAATATGCTAAAAAGGTGTGACATACCCCTTTACAATTTAGAAGAAGAAACTATAATTGCACTACAAGGATCTACTTTCAGTGAGTGGTGGGATGCACTAGCTATATGGTCCTTAGCCCCTAGTACAAGAAAGCCCAACATTGCAAAGCCTGCACTAAACTACAGGGGAGGTCTGATAATAAAGAAAGTGTCTGAGACATCATCTCTTGAGGTAGAAAATATGTCAGTAAATGTTTCTTAGTTTACAAAAGCCTCTATGGAGTTAGAAACTATAGAAAAGGAAAAATTTAGAAAGAAATACAATGATTTACTCATTGATTATGGGAAGAATAAACAATAAAAGATGTAGCTACGAATAGAGGTAGCATTATTGAGGGAGAAATTGCAAAATTTGCAATCAGTAGAGAAAAAGTGGAATGATGATGCCTCCCCTACTTCTCCACATAAACTAGCATCTATTTATTGAACATCTATTGATTGTCCCCCTTCCACAAGTTCCTCATGGGAAATTATGTCATATAATATGGGAATTGTTCCTATCTCATTGATGGAGCCTAACATATTAAGAACTCCATAGATAGAGGAAGCTACCAATAAGGAGGAGTTTCTTAGGCATCTAAATGATTACAAAGAAAGATGTGACAATCATGATAGGGAAATATTTGTCAGCAATATGAATATTGTCACTACAATTTTGGAGTATCTAAACAAAGGGTTGAATAACAGACTAAACAACATTCATGATAGTTATTCCTCCATAAAGTCTGCTATAAATAACTTTGACAATGATAAGGAGAAGGCTACTCCACTTATGGAGGCATGAATTCCTAGGTTGCAAGAATTAAGAATTATGTCCATTGGAGCCAAGCACGACGCTAACCCCCTAAAAGGCTTAAGCCCACCATTACTATTGTAAATGAAATTAAGGAGTTCAGGGGAAACTTAGAGCCTTTGGAGACCAAGATGAGAGAATTGGTACAAAACTTCCATGAAACAAATCATGGTCTCCTCCCATCTATTCTAAAGGATTATGGTAACATAAAAACCATGCAGAAGTGGAGAAAGGAGACTAATGATGCCATTTCAAGTCAAGCTACTTTGATTTGTTAGGGGAATGATATGATTACACTAAAGAGGAACATTGAAATGTTGGCCCAAGCAAAGATTTCCTTGATATAATACGATAGGGAAGCCAATCAGGTTGTTACCAAATATTCACCCTATAGACAAAAAGGTTGATAGTGTCATGAAATTTAGTTGGCCCACTGAGGATGAATCCCAGGCCTAGAAGAAAAAATACTTGGATGTATTGGGGGAATGATATGTAGTTACGGGCTAGTGAATGCAACCTAAAACTATTGAAATAATGGATGAGAGATAGAAATAATGCATAGCCTAGAAATAGTGCAGATTAGGCTTATGTTGAATTACTGCAAAGATATTTTTTTCTCCTTGACATGGAAATTGATGGCATAAATGTTGATGTGGATGAATTAGTTTTGTATCTTTTATTGCTTTTCCTAATTTTAATTTTTTTTTTTATTGGGCATGCACGTGGAAAAAACATTTTTCTCGAGAGAAAGATATTTTAGAGTTGTTGCAAATGATGAAATATGCTTCTTGGAAGGCGGGTGTATCCCCTTCGACAACTAAAATAACTTTTGTCTTATATGCTTTCCTCCAACTTTGCAAAGTGCAAATATAACCGTCTTGGGAATTCTAAAATTTAAATTGAAATGTGTGTCAAATGAAAATGTGACTTTGATTGTAATTTGGCCTGATGCTTATTGCTCCCATGTTTCTATAAATGGAATTTCAAGGCCAATTACATAGGTCTTTGAATAGTTCAACAATTTTGAGCTCATGTATAAATAACTTTGATAGTGTGAAGCATAGAGAAATAGATTGGAGTCAAGTCTTAGGAATGCATTCAGATCTGTAATAGGCTTAATTTTTTTACAATAGCAAAGATATATGAATGAAAATTGCAAGTTACTGAATTAGTTTCTCCCCTCTGTAATTTTGGCTTTCAAATTATGAATAAAGGAATCAAGGTTCATTTATTCATCTTCTATTAATTTGATTGAAATTTTGATTTCATATTTTGATTTAGTTCAAAGAGATAAATAATTTCTTAAATGAGATCATAAATTTGTAAGTGAAGTTCAAGGATTGTTAAGAAGTTTCTATTTCTAGGCATATCGAGTTGTGCTACAAAGTAATATACAATAGTCTATAAATACTTATTTCCATTTGGTAATGTATTACAGTTTATTGCATATGTGAATCTATCACCCTGAAATAAGGCATTGGTCCATTTTTTTGGTCATCTTTGATGTTAGTGAGCCACCTGTACCTGAAAAAGAACACCAATATTTACAACAATTTTAGACACACTTGTAATTACAATATAGTAGTATGAAGTATTGCTCATTCCTAGTTGCAAGTAAAACTTGTAAAAGGGTTTGCCAAATCCTTAAGGAATCTTATCTATTTGTGTTCAATAGGAATGTATCTACTTGTTTTCAATGTTAGTGATAAAATGGCATGAGAGTATCATATAGACATTATCAAGATCACCCTCCTGGGTTTCACAGAGCCCAAAGAGTACAGATCTAGCTTATCAAGCTAGTATCTATTTGTTGTCCAATCCTTGCCTTTGCTTATCATTGGATTCTAGAAAATTCATAGGTAAATGGTGAGATCAAGTTCAGTTCTAGAAAAATAACCAACATATTGGAAACTTTACTAGGGACACGGCGAATTCCAATGTCTCTAGGTAGATTTGGTACAGTCAAAGTCAAGTATTTTATTGTTTTGCACTACTTGAGAACAATTGGTTCAAATTTTCATCTTATAAGTTATGTCTAGTTTTATGCTTCAAAGTTTGGTTCATTCATCTACCTCGTGTCGAGTTATGTTCAAAGTATTCTCTAATATTGTCAGTGCAACCCCAAAGTGTGATAAAAAAAAATTCCCAGTATCCTGGGTGGTGACTCTACAGTCTCTCATGCCAGTGCAAGAATAAATCCCAAGAGAGAAAGTGAGAAAGAGAATTTTGAGATACAATCTGGCCCCATGACAAAGGCTAGAAGTTGCACAAAGAAGCATCCTAAAAGGATGATGGAATCTTAGCTTTCAAAGGACAAGCAACCAGCTTATGTGGAGAAACGCACATAATTAAGTCTACTAAACTTCTCGTTGATGCATCTCCTACTTTGAATAATGAAGTAAATAGTGCAAATATGCATTAAGAGGCACATGGAGTTGAGGTTCCTAATGTAGATCTAGGAATTTTTCCCACTGAAGAATTTTTTGACAATTAATTTGATGTGTCAAGAGAAGGAGACAAGTGGAAATTCTAGGTTAAAAATAAATTCACTGAACCTTCAACTTCTAGAGTTGGATCTATTTTTAATGGTGATAATTTTAAGCCAAGAGGTGAACTCACTAATGTAGAATTACACCAATCCCTTGAGGGAGAACTAGCTAACCTTGCTTTCTTTACCCCTGAGCCAAGTGAGTCTGGGGATATCCTAGAGGATGAGGAGGACATAGATAAAGATATGCAAGCTTTAGAAGAAGAATAATGTAGGCTTGGGGAGGTAGAAGAGAAAAGAGTAAATGAGTTGAAAGAGAAGGAACATAGAGATAAAGCCAATATGCTTGAGAGAGATGCTCGAAGGTAGAAAATAGAAAACATGAGAGAAGAGGCGAAGAAAAAATAATTTTAGGAAAATGTTTCTAAGTTTTCCACTAAAATAACCCTTGATCCACCTAAAGTGGCCATTCAAATGGGAACCTCTACTGCAAGAACTTATACTACATCTATTGCAACTTCCTATTGGGAGATTGTTGGATGTTGTGAATGTGTTACTGATATGTGGTTATCATTGATGTCAACACTATTAGCATTTGGTATATCAATTACTGCATATGTCGAGGATATTGAGAAAATTGTAAAAGAAAGTGTTCCAGGTCCCCAATGGAACTATGTAGGGAATGGAGGTGTTTTGTTTTGTACATTAAATATTAGCTAATGTGGATTAAAGGGTTTATTGTTGAGTATGTCTAGATCATCTACCAGAAGTTTCAAAGGTTCACGTGAAGTTTTGTGTGAATTGTGGTGTAACAGTATTCATGTTGTCCCTATTAGTGTTCCTGAATGAAGATCGTATGATTCTTGTTATCTAAGTTGTTTTGGATGCTTCTCTATTGTTTCTTGGTGTTCTCATATGCCTCTAGTGCATTCTCTATCTTTGCGGTTTTTCCACTTGATCCGGTGAGCTTGTGATTGAAAATATTTTCTTGTGCATGATTAGTTTCTCATGTTCCTAGCCAACATGTTGATGATAGTTTGTTGTGGATGTTCGAGGTGAAATTAATTAAAGTATTTTTATATTGGAGATATTAATTTTGGTCTCCACTATGTTGTGGCTGACCTTGGTGGGTTCATATTAAAAACTTAATTGAAAATATGGGCCGACATTGCAAATATATTTATTTTTCTTGGCCAACTAAGTTGTGAAGAAATCTCCTATAGCGGATATATAAGAGTGATTGTGTGATCAGTGTAAAGTATGCTTTGTGTGCTCCTATGTGCATATGTGTGAATATCATTATTGAGTAGAGTGTGAAGAATATTGTGTGAAGTGTGAAGAAGTGTTGAGCTTAATTGGAACTATAATCAGGCTTGTGAAGAAGTTATTTTCTCAATTCACATTTTGGATGGTTTTAATCCAAACCCTATTATTGGACAGTGAGTCCTCTTTTGTAATTGAGCAGTGAGCTCTAGGAAGTGTGATTGAATGCATGTGCATTCCCCTTATTTCTTTCATTATAATTTTAGCATAGTATAATCTTGTGGACTAACATCCACCGTGGTTTTTTCCCTTAACAGGGTTTCCACGAAAAAAATATTGGTGTTATTTGTCTCTCTAATGTGTTGATTGCTTATGGTTAATTAATTATTCATCAGATCTAAGATTAAGTTAAAATTAAGTTGGAAGAGTTTAAATTTTTGTGACAATTGATTCAACCCCCCTCTCAGTTGTTTGTCCTTGCTTTTCCAACAATTGATATTAGAGCATGTTCCTCTGAAGAAGTCTAATAGCTTGAGGTGATCTGGGGGGGCAAATTTTAAGAAGGACAACCCTAGATTCGATGGCACCAACTACTCATTGTGGAAATTCAGGATGCAATTCCATCTAAGATGTATTGGTGAAGCCTTCTAGAATATCACAAGAGATCTATATACTATTCCTCAGAATGGTCCCTCCATTGCTAATGAGATCAAAGAAGCTGAAAACAATGTGAGATCCATTGAAGCTTTGGTGAGTTCTTTGATAGATTCATAAATGGTGAATGTGACTGGACTATAGATAGCTCATGAGATTTGGAAAAAGCTAGAAACCTTGATGGAGGAGATGCACAGGTGAAGATGGCTAAGCTATAGAGTTTGAAAGGAAAGTATGAAAATTTGAAGATGAATGAAGAAGAAAATATCACTTCTTTTATGTAGAGAGTAAATGAGATAGTGATGGGTATTACATGTGTCGGTGGTTCTATAGAAGAAGATGAAATTGTGTCTAAGGTACTCAGATCCTTGGCTCCCTCCTACAAAATGAAGGTTCATGCTATTGCAGAGTTCATATCAGTAAACAAGATGACAAGAGATATGCTGATCAGGAAGCTTGCTACTTTTGAAATTAATGAAATTGGTGAATCTACACCAAAGACTGAGTCTGTATTCAAAGATATAGTATTTGAAAGTCATAGGAAAAGATACAGTCCTGGAGAAATCTCCAGAAAGATATCCAAATATGATGAAGAACTAAAACAACTCAAAGACAAAGAAAGAGAAGTGGAAGAACTAGAAGCACTGATTGCAAAGCAAGAAGGTAGAGGAAAAGGTAAGTATGAAGATGTATTTCCTATCAAATGTTTTTCATGTAGTAAAATAGGCCATTTTGCATTAAGATGTCCTGAAATATTTCCTAGGTCTAAACCTAGAAAGCCTAGATTCCATAAGAAATGCTATTTTGCTAAAGAAGTTGTGATAGATGATGAGTCTGACAAAGATAATGGAAATGAAGATGATTGGGCTTTCATTGCTACCATTGAAGATAATTTTGTGGCTACTAAATCCACTAAGGATGAGAAAGATCTTGCAGCCCAAATTGAAGAAAAAGATGAGTGGGTCATTGATAGTGAATGCTCACATCACATGACCAGTGATAAAAACACGTTTGTAAGTCTAGAGAAGTATGATGGTGGGGTTGTAAGATTTGGAGATAACAATGTTGGTGTGATTCATGGTAGAGGATCTATTAGCCTTGGTGGTAAATATAATACTGATGATGTCCTCTATGTTGAAGGCCTACAACACAACTTGTTGAGTGTTGGACAGATGGTACACAAGGGATATAATCTACAGTTCAAGAATGGAAAATGCAAGATTCGTGGGAATTCTAGAAACATGATCGCTACTGGTGTGCAAACTAAAGGTAATATTTTTCACTTGAATACTGCTAGTGGAAGCTGATTAGTTGCTCAAATAGATGAAAGCTAGTAGTTGCATAGGATATTGTGTCACGTAAACTTTGACAACATTATCAAGATAAGCTCTACTCAAGCAGTAAGAGATTTGCCTAGATTAGTGAAGCCTGATAATGTAATCTATAAAGAATATCAGATGGGTAAACAAACTAGAGTATCGTTCTGGAGCAAACAATTTCATTCAAATAATGTGTTGGAACTACTACATACTAATCTTTGTAGTCCCTCTAGAGTTAGAAGTATTCATGGAGAAAGGTATTTTATGTTGAAAATTGATGATTACTCTAGAATGATTTGGGTTTCTTTCCTAAAAGAAAAAATGTGAAGCATTATATAAGTTCAAAATATTTAAGGCTATGGCAGAAAATGAAAAGGGTTTGAAAATAAAGTGCCTGAGATTTGACAGAGGTGTTGAATTCATCTCCAAGGAGTTTAATTATTATTGTGAAGAACATGGAATTAAAAGATAGTTATCTACTCCCCAAACCCCTAAACAAAATGGAGTCATAGAAAGAAAGAATAGAACAAATTTGGATGCTTCTAGAACAATGACGATGGAACGGAATGTGTCTCAGATGTACTGGAGTGAAGTAGTAAGCACTTTTATGTATACCTTGAACTGGGTAAATGTGAATGGAGATTATGGTAAGACCCCTTATGAATTATGGTTTGGTCACAAACCTACTGTTAGGTACTTCAAGATCTTTGGAAGCAAATTTTACATCAGGAGAGATGATGATCTAGGAAAATTTGATACTAGAAGTGATGAAGGGATCTTCCTAGGTTACTCCACTAAGAGCAAGGCATACTGGTGCTATAAAAAAAGATTGAGAAAGATTATTGAAAGTGAAAATGTCAGAGTTGATGAGGACTTTGTCAAATCATCCAGATGATACTACTATGGTTCAGATGAAGACAACACCAATCAAGGGAAGAACACTCAAACACCAAATCTACTTCAGATCATTCCATATGTTCTTGTACAACAACCACAAGTTGTTACGGTAAATCAAGTCAGTCAGGAAGCACAGACAAGTGGAAGTATAGAAGAATGATTAGAAGAAACAGAGGTCTGAGAAAGTCCCAAGACTCCAAGCTATGTAAGGCTGAATCACTCTAAAAGTCAAATCATAGGAGATAAAAGAAAAGGAGTGCAAACTAGAAGAAAAATTGTAGAAGAATATTGTTTGATTTCAAAGATTGAACCTAAGAGTATCATTGAAGCCTATCAAGATGAACATTGGTTGGAAACCATGAAAGAAGAAATGACACAAATTAAAAAGAATGACACATGGCTATTGGTTCCTAGGCCCAAAGATAAGAATGTGATTGGTACTAAGTGGGTATTCAGAAACAAGCTGAATGAAGAAGGTGAAGTTGTCCAGAATAAGGCAAGATTGGTATGCAAAGGGTATTATCAAATGGAAGGTATTTATTTTGAAGAAACCTTCACCCTTGTTGCTAGAATTGAAGAAGTAATATTATTTCTTGCTTATGCTACTTATAGGAATTAAAAATTCTATCAAATAGATGTAAAGTTTATAATTTTGAATGGAGAACTAGAAGAAGAAGTGTACATTGAATAGTTGGATGGATTTTAGTGAACAAATAAAGAAGATATGGTTTGCAGATTGAAAAAAGCTCTATATGGACTTCAACAACCCCCCAGAGCCTAGTACGCAAGATTGGACAAATACCTACTAAAGATTGGATTCACTAAAGGTACTATTGATAGCAACTTATACTTCAAATTAGATCATGATAAGGAGTTAATCATAGAAGTCTTTATTTATGACATCTTTTTTGGAGGAGATGATAGTATTTTCATGAAGTTTAATAAATGAGATGAAGAGTAAATTTGAAATGAGCATGATTGGTGAAATGAAGTTCTTTCTGGGATTACAAATTACTCAGTTGGACCAAGGTATTTTCATATCTCAATCTAAATATGTGAGAGAACTATTGAAGAATTTTGGCATGGATGACTCTAAACCTATTGGTACCCCCATGGTAATTGGATGAAAGATGATGTAGAATGATGATTCTCGAAAGGAAAATCAAACTTGGTACAGGTCAATGATTGGTGGATTACTCTACTTGACTCAGACTAGACCAGACATTATGAATGTTGTATGTATGGTTTTTAGATTTCAAGCTGATCCAAAGGAATCACATGTGACTACTATCAAAGAATCTTTAGATATTGGAAAGGAACAATGGACTTTGGACTTTGGTATCCAAAGGATGATGATCTCACTTTGTGTGCATACACTGATGCTAATTGGGCTAGTGATGTGGATGACATAAAAAGTACTAGTGGTGGTGCTTTCTTCTTAGGGAAGAAGCTAGTATCCTAGTTAAGTAAAAAGAAAAGATCAATTTCTCTATCCATTGCTAAAGCAGAATATATTGTTGTTTCCAATAATTGTACTCAAGTGATATAGATGAAATAAATTCTAAGAGACATCAGGGTAATATATGAAAAACCTATTTCCATATACTATGACAACTCAAGTGTAATTAACATATCAAGGAATCCAGTGTTGCACTCAAAGACTAAACATATATCAATCAAGTTTCATTTCTTGAGAGAAAAAGTGAATGAAAAAGAAGTTATATTGGAGTATGGAGTATGTGCCTACCAAAGAACAAATTGCATATATCTTTACTAAGCCATTGCCAAAGGATGCTTTTGAGTATCTCAGAGGAATGCTAGGGGTAATTACCCCTATGGATAAGAACTAAAAGATGCATTTACTTGCATCAATCCATGATCATCATTGCTATATTATGATCCGGATTGATGTTTTTGTGGCTGCTACTCAGGGGGAGTAGTAAGATGTGCAGATATGTAGTTCAAAGAATGTGTATGGAAAGGTCATGGTTACCTTTTCCATTGATGTCAAAGGGGGAGAAGAATAATGTGAAAAATACCTATGGTGAGAAGCTCAGTTGAGAAGTGCAGAAGAAATCAGTATGTTGGGTTGATGGTATTTTTCACATCATGTGTTGCCATCAATGCCAAAGGGGGAGATTGTTGAGAGATTGTTGGATGTTGTGAATGTGCTGCTGATATGTGGTTGTCATTGATTTCAACACTATTAGCATTCGGTATATTAATTGCTACATATGTCGAGGATATTGAAAAAATTATAAAAGAAAGTGTTCCAGGTCCCAATGGCACTGTGTAGGGCATGAAGGTGTTTTGTTCTATACATTGAAGATTAGCTGATGTGGATTAAAGGATTTATTTTTGATTATGTCTAGATCATCTACCAGAAGTTTTTGAGGTCCACATGAAGTTTTGTTTGAATTATGGTCTGACAATATTTTTGTTGTCCCTGTTAGTTTTCATGAATGAAGATTGTATGATTTTGGTTATCTAAGTTGTTTTGGATGCTTCTTTGTTGTTTATTGGTGTTCTCAGATTCCTCTAGTGAATTCTCTATCTTTGTGGTTCATCCACTTGATCTGGTGAGCTTGTGATTGAAAATATTTTCTTGTGCATGTTCATATTCTCATGTTCTTGGCTGACATGATGATAGCATGTTGTGGATGTTCGAGGTGAGATTAATTAAAGTATTTTTATGTTGGAGATATTAATTTTTGTCTCCACTATGTTGTGGCTAACCTTGGTGGGTTCGCATTAAAAACTTAATTGAAAATTTGGGCTGACATTGCAAATATATTTTATTTTTCTTGGTTGACTAAGTTGTGAAGAAATCTCCTGTAGTAGATATATAAGAGCGATTTTGTGATCGGTGGAAAGTATGCTTCATGTGCTCCTATGTGTGTATGTGTGAATATCATTACTGAGTAGAGTGTGAAGAAGTTTTGAGCTTAATTGGAACTATAATCAGGCTTGTGAAGAAGCTATTTTCTTAGTTCACATTTTGGATGGATTTAATCAAAAACCTATTGTTGGAATGTGATTCCTCTTTTATAATTGAGCAGTGAGCTCTTGGCAATGTGCTTGAATGCATGTGCATTCCCCTTATTTCTTTCATTATACTTTTAGTAGAGTATAATCTTGTGGACTAACATCTATCATGGTTTTTTTCCTTAACAGGGTTTCCACGAAAAAAAAATCTTGGTGTTATTTATCTCTTTGATGTGTTGATTGCTTATGGTTAATTGCTTATTCATCAAATAAGATATTAAGTTAAAATTAAGTTGGAAAAGTTTAAATTTCTATGACAACTGATTCACCCCCCCTCTCAGTTGTCTGTCCTTGTTTTTCCAACACTTCCAAAGTCTCTGATCCTACGTGTGCTACTAGGAACTCACACTAATTCAATCCTAATTTGAATGCATGTCACATATTTCAATATTAATCATCGGTTTATCTTTTAATCTAAGAATGTCATTTGAAAACCATGTTTTTCTATAAATTGGCTTGGCCTTCATCACTATTACTCCTCCAAAAAACTTATGAGTTTTGGAAGCAATTAACTTTAGAAATATTCAATGTTTTTCTATTGACACTATCATGAGGCTATACTTGCACACTTAAGAGAAATATGAGAGAAATTATAATACAATGAAAAAATGGAGAAGTGCAATAGAGGTTATTCATGGAATTACATTAATTTTTGGTGATATCATTCTTGTATTTATTCTTTTTATTCCATTGTTCTTTATTGTTATCGTAGGTTTAGTTGGAGTTTATGCTTGTACTGCTTAACCTATGATTTTCATGTGTTACATCTAGTGAACCCTACGTGAAGAGATAGTCTTCAAAAAAAACTTGTAGAATTTCTTTTTTGCAAGTACAATATGGTTTGATGCATATGAGGCACAAAACAACGCAATTGATTATGTGAATTGCATATGAAGAATCAAATGATAAATTTTACTACACATAACACATATGTGGCATTGTGTGACAGATTTGACTAGTAAAAACTACGACGCATTTGACTAATAAAAAAATAATTTTTTGATTTATGTGATTTCAAATTTTTATTTTTTAATCATTGCAATTTTTCGTTATGACTAGTTCAGGGTTTGCAACATGAGATCTTGTCGAGCTAATATAGTGTTTACAAAATGATTCATAGAAGGCAAGTATACAAACTATGTTTGCAGGATGATTGACGAAGACAAGAATCAAAATACTAATGGAATCTCTTGCAGGACACTTGTTGAAGATTGATTTTGAAATAGATTATATGATTACATTAGTACATATTTCACTTGGGCTTCAAAAAGAATCACTAGTCTTTGTGTTTGGTGCATTCGCATATTCTGTTAGATTAAAACTCGATTCAATAATTAAAGTATCCTATCCCCTTGCGCACTTGTGCAATCCTGGGTGCAAGAGAAATAGTTATTAACTCTAGAACTGAGTCTTCCTTGGTGGGAAAAAGAACTCACCCAAAGGAAACTCAAACTGGCAATGAAGCATTTTAGCCAAGTTACTCTCGACCGATATACAAATGTGAATGTTAATGGAAAACTTAGCATTATAAGTGCATATTTGTTATGCAGAAAAGTTAATCTTGCCTCACACATAGCCACCTAAATAGGTGTCCTTATTAAAAGCCAATTTTTTTTTGATTTACCAAAATCCTTTTTTGTTGGTGCAAGAGGTCGAACCTCTAAAGCCATCCTACATACATGTTGTTCTTAGTAGAGATGAAAAGTTTGTCATGGGTGAATCATGAGAACTAAAGATTGGCTGACCTGTAGAAGTGAGTGTCATGGAGGGGATCTAGTGTGGTCAAGCTTCTAATCATCCACTCTGAATAAGCATAGTTGGAGAAATCCAAGTGGAAATTCAACAAATATTGTCCTTTCCAACCTAACGAATCATACTTTTTTGTTTGGATTTAAACATTTTCACATCAAAGTCAAACCAAAATAGAGTGTTTTCAAATTGTCTTCTATTTGACAAAATTTAATCAAAATCAGACTAAGTCAAAACCTACAAATTTATAGTAAACCGTATTTGTTAACCAGAAACATGCATCTGTTGCTCTGAGTCAAATATGTCAACCAAAAAAATACATTTGTCATGTTGAGTCACATTTTTTAACCAGAAACCTATCTGTCATACTGAGTTGCATCTGTTCACCAGAAAACCACATGTGCTATACTGAGTTGCAAGTGTCAAACTAATATCTACTATTCTGTTAGACTGAAAATCACATCTTAAACCCTTTGTGATGCATTTGATCAGGCGAGCCACATTTGTAGTCTACAATGACACAACTGCATATCATAAACTTGAGACATAGTTTACTAGTAAACCACATATGACACTGAAAATTGCATTTGTTAATTTTTGAGACGCATTTGATAAACTGAACCGCAATTTCCTGATAACTAGAAAACCAAAATTCATTGTCACAGTCCAAATTCAAAATAGTCAAAAAAGTCTCTAATTATCCTTTCACAGTGATCTCCGAACATAAACCAAAATGATTTTCTCATACTTTTCACAATTACAACCTTTAGGTATCATTTAGCCATAGCAATAGGCATCCTAGTTGCAAACATTAGTCACATCTTAGGAGTCTTTATTACCTTTAGATCAATTAAAATTTTAGGACAATCACCTTTGCAGATTTTAGAATATGCCAACTTTCCATACTTTGGATAAACCCTTGCGTCAACTAAAATTGTCATTGAACCTAGTCATTTGTCACACATATCCTTTTTCATCTTCATGATTCTTTCCAGCTCATCAGTCTATTTTGGGAACTCACTTTATCTCTTGGTCCTAGTCTCACAAAAGGTCCCTTGAAAAACTAAATTGAAGCCTTGGGTAAACTTTAGATGGTTGGTAACCTTTTTTCAAACCTTCAAAAATTGATTACCTTTAGAAGCTTGTCTATACTTTTGCATACTTAGAAATGATCATTCTAGGACAACATCATTTTAGAAATTCCTTATTTGCAAAAAGGACCAAAAAAATAGTTGCATTAGCATTCATTCCTCATATCCAAGAAAATCCAAAAAACATAGACTAAAATCATATCATTCATAGACATAGTTTTGCATCATCTTCATTTTGAGCTTATCTTACATGGTTGAAACAAGGTCAAAAAGGAAAGAAAGAGAAAAGATGGCTGATCCACAAGACTACATCAATCAATTTTCAAATCTCCCATCAGGGACATCGAGAACTAATAAAACTTTACTAGAAAAATTTCTCACTACAGACCAACAATGACACATTGTAATTGAAGACTTAGATGTTGTTTCACAAGACCTAGAGTTTTCCTCTTTTGTAGATGAGTACTAGCATCTCTATTCCTTGAGTAATTGCAGCTATACATACCATTTGGAGTACCTACACAAAGTGCTACAATAGTACATATGTCACCATTTGGTACATCTAGCATGACATAGGGTAATAATTTCACCATAGGGGAATCATTGTCAAATCCTTTCGGTCCTACTGTTGGAAGAAAAAAGCCTAAAGTTAGCACAAACACAACAACAACTATACCAAACATAAAAATCACTAGTTCCATACCACAAACAACTACCATACCAAGTGTCAATATCACTAGTGCCATACCAAGTATCAATATCACTAGTGCCATACCATAGACAAGGGTCTCACAAATAGGAAACATACCTTCCATCCCACATGGAAGCCAACCCAATACTTTTTGAAACATCCCCATTCCTAATCAATCAACATTAAATCAAAACCCATTCTCTCAAATGTCAAACCAAAACCCATTTTCTAACATTCCAAAGAAAAATCCACCCTTCATTCTAACATTGAACCAAAATACGTCACATAACATTGGATTCCAAAACACTTACATAAACCCCAAAAATCCAACTAACACATCATTAACACAAGTGGATGTTTTGAAAACACAAATGAAAGCCCTTCAACAACAAATGGATAATATGGTGATGTCTAGCAAGAAGAATTTTTCAAAAAAATACTTATGTCCATTTCCCTTTGACAAATATTTATACATTACGCCTTTCCCACATGGATATGTAATGCCAAACTTGCCTAAGTATAATGGAAAGTGAAATCCTATAGAACACATAAGGGAATTTTCCACAATGTGCATAGACATTGCATATGACCAGACATATCTCATAAGAATTTTTCTACAAAGCCTTATTGGAATAGCTCTTGAATGGCTTTCTCAACTTCCATATGGCATCAAGTCATGGGGTGAACTTACTGAAAAATTTATTGAACATTTCTTTGGTGCAGGAGCACCTTACTCAATAGTTGCCTCTAATTGGAAAAACTGTAAAAAAATGAGCTTTCAAGTGTCAAAGCATGTAAATATTTGTAAAAATTCAGGAAGTGGTCATAAATAATGCAATTATGTCATAAATAGGTCATTAGCAGGTCAAAATGAGGAGACAAGAAAAATTAAAAAAAATGTAAAGTTGCTAAATTGTAAAAAGGAAAAAAATTAGAAAAATGCACAAAATTAGGAAGTTGAAAGGTCAAGAGGTAGTTTTAAGGAAGATGAAAAGAATTTAAGGGATTTGAAACATCTATATAAGAATTGTAAAGGTGAGCATTGAGTAGTTGTTTTGTAGTCTTGAACAAATTGGAATAAAAGGATACCCTATTCTACCAAAATAAAGTTTTATTGTTAGTTTTAAGCTTTTGTATAACCTGAGTTGAACAAAAAGGCCTACATTGTTATTGTGGGTGGAAATTTAGTGAGTTTTATTTCTTTCAAATCTATTTTGGAGGGATTTATAGTTGAATATATCATCTGTTAGTGTCATCTTTTGTAAATCTATCAGAAAAATTAGAATAGGGGTTTGAGAGTCATCTAGGGAGTTCAATCCACCATCCCACCAAGCTTAGTAGAATGGTGGGATGGGATATATAGGGTTTTTTTGGAAATTTTAGTATGTGTTTGTATGGGAAGATATAGGGAAGGTGATATTACAAAGTTTTGATGCTGCTCCTAATAATTTTTTGTGTTTTTATGCAACAAAAAGTCCCTACAGACTAGGGTTTTGAAGGATACCAATGGTAGAGGCTACAATATTGTTCCTAAATCTTTTGTAGAAATTTATTAACATGTTTGACATGGTGGAAAGGTATCATGATTTCTATAGAGGTTACTTTCAAGAAACCTTCACTATTTTTGTATTATTCAACCTACAACAAGGTTTTTGAAGATCAACGAATATTATTTCCTTTCTCTTCCTAAAAGCTGGTAAATATTGAGTTTTGAAACTAGTTAAATAAATTTTTGATATCATTTTGTGATTTTGTGATGAATTGAGACTACCTCCTTTGTATTTTTGGGCTAATTCGTGCATGTTCAAGCAGACAGTTTATTGGTTTATCTATATTTCCCATAATAAATGTTAATACTCTTAAAGCATGTTAACAATGATGGAAATGGGTTCCAAAACATGTGTCTGGCTTGTGGAGATTCAATGTGGTATTGGAGTTATACTTAATTTAGTTATGTTGTTGTGTTACAAGGGTTTTGGGTCTGTGATTACAAAAAGGGTGTAATTTAGAGAATACAAAGATTTAGGGATTTCTTTTGTATTGTGACTGATAACACAATGATGGTAAAGAGGTTTCCATTCTTTGGAGAATTTTAGAGGTTTTTGTTCATGGTGATTTGGTTTGTGATCTCAATGTGCAAAGAGTGTTTTTTCCTGCAGGAATCAATGGTTATGATGGAATAGTGTTTTGTGAGCATATTCTTGGCTTATTTTAGATAAATTGATGATGATAAAGATGTGTTAGGATCTGATGGATAAAGGTTGTAACATGAAAGATTGGTTTTTGGTTATTTTTCCTTGGAAAAGAAAATTGGAAGAATGAGTGATATGGTACATGTTTTGATGTTTTGGTTTAGAGTCTATTAAGGAGATTATTGTTTGTTTATGTCAATATTAATGATGGAAAACTTGTTTTGAAGTCTAATCATGATATGGTGAAGTGAGTTGGCTTGTTGGTTTCCTTATAAAATATAGTGAAATTAATGGATTGTAATAAGGCGAATGGTGTATTTTGATGAAAAGAGTATTGAATCAAAGATGCTTGTTCAATTTGATCTTCTCCAATTGTGTTTGGGATAGAAGTTCCCTAGATGTATGGTGATTTGGTAGATGCTCTTGCATCAATTGGTATCAGAGCTAGTTGATTTTGATAAGTTGGTTAAGTTGTTGTTGATGTTGATTTGTTGAGCTTGGTTGCAGGTGCTTGATCCATCTAAGCTATAGAGAGAAGTTGTGAGTTTGTGCAGGTTAAGGAAGAACCTAGTTGTTGGTTACCAAAAGACTAGGGAGAGAAAGCAGAGACATCTAGGTGAGGAAAAGAAGTTTGCTAAGTTGTGTTGTGTTGCAGTAAGAACTAGATGGATACCTAATTATGAAGCACTTGAGTTTGCAACCTAAAGAGTACTCCACTGATGGGAGTAGTCAAGAAGATGAAAAGAAAAGTTGGTCAAAGAAGGTCAAAGATGAATTGTGAAAGAAAGAGGAAAGTTTTCCAAGATAGTCCTATGTCCTTTGTTGAGGAAAATTTGATGAAAATGTGAGATTGGTGAAAGGGAAATATTGTGTCCTTTTGAAAAAGAAAAGAGATTGAGAACCTGAAGACAAAAAGAGAAAGGTAAGAGGCAAGAGAAGACAAAGATGAAGATAGTTGGCAAAGACAAAGATATGAAGATAGAGTTGAAGGCAAAGACAAAGGTAAGTAAAAGATTGAGAAAAAGGGAGAAGCAGTCCAAGGCAGATATGAATTTTTTTTGTAGGTACAAGAAAAGATGATGCAATATGTTTCCAACGGACTTGGAAAGGTTTTGTTGGTTGGTTGTATGGTGCAGGAGCACCTTGCTCACTAGTTCCCTCTAATTGGCAAAATTGTAAAAAATTGAACTTTCAAGTGTCAAAGCATGTAAATATTTGTAAAAAGTTAGGAAGAGGTAATAATAATGTAATTATGTCATAAATAGGTCATTAGGAGGTCAAAATGAGGAGAAAAGAAAATTTTGAAAAATTGTAAAATTGCTAAATTGTAAAAAGGCAAAAAAATTAGAAAAATGCACAAAATCAGGAAGTTGAAAGGTCAAGAGGTAGTTTTAGGAAGTTACATTCAATGAAGAAAGATGAAAAGTAGTTAATGGATTGGAAACATCTATTTAAGCATTGTAAAGGAGAGCTTTGAGAAGTAGTTTTGTACTCTTGAACAAATTTGATTATGCCAAAACAAAGTTTTATTGTTAGTTTTAAGCTTTTGTAAGGCATGAGTTGAACAACAAGTTCTAGATTATTATTTTGGGTGGAAATTTAGTGATTTTTATTTCTTTCAAATCTATTTTGGAGGGATTTCTAGTTGAATATATCATTTGTTAGTGTCATCTTCTTTACATCTATCTAAAAAATTAGAATAGGGGGTTGAGAGTAATCGAGGGAGTTTAATCCACCATCCCACCAAGCTTAATAGAATGGTGGGAAGATACAAGGAAGGTGATATTACAGATTTTTGATGTTGCTCCTAATAAATTTATGTGTTTTTATGCAATAAAAGGTCCCTTCAGACTAGGGTTTTGAAGGATATCGATGGCAGAGGCTAAAATATTGTTCCTAAAGCTTTTTCAAACATTTCTTAACATGTTTGACATGGTGGCAAGGTATCATGAGTTTTTTAGAGGGTACTTTCAAGAAACCCTCACTGTTTTTGTATTATTCAACCTAAAAACAAGGGTTTTGAAGATCAATGAATATTAGTGCCTCTCTCTTCCTAGAAGCTAGTAAATATTGAGTTTTGAAACTAATTAAATAAATATATGATATCATTTGGTGTTTTAGTGGTGAATTGAGACTACCTCCTTTCTATTTTTGGGCTAATCGGTGAATGTTCAAGCGGATAGTTTATTGTTTTGTCTATATTTTCCATAATAAATGTTAATACTCTTAAAGTATGTTAATAATGATGGAAATGGGTTCCCAAAAATGTGTTTTTCTTGTGGAGATTTGGTGTGGTATATGAGTTATGCCTAGTTTAGTTATGTTGTTGTGCTACAAGGGTTTTGGGTTTGTGATTGCAAAAAGGGTGTAATTTTGAGAATATAGAGATCTATGGATTTATTTTGTATTGTAATTGATAACACAATGATGGTAAAGAGGTTTTTGTGCTTTGGAGAATTTTAGAGGTTGTTTTTCATGGTGATTTTGTTTGTGATCTCAATGTGCAAAGAGTGGTTTTGCCTGCAGGAATCAATGGTTTTGATGGAACAGTGTTTTGTGAGAATATTCTTGGCTTGTTTAGGATAAATTGATGATGATAAAGGTGTGTTAGGATATGATGGATAAATTTTTTAAAATGAAAGATTGGTTTTTGGTTATTTTTCCTTGGAAAAGCAAATTGGAAGGATGAGTGATATGGTACATGTTTTGATGTTTTGTTTTAGAGTCTATTAACCAGATTATTGTTTATTTCTGTCAAGATTAATGATGGAAAAATTGTTTTGAAGTCTGATCATGATATGGTGAAGTGAGTTGGCTTGATGGTTTCCTTATAAAATATAGTGAAATTGATGGATTGTGATAAGGTCAAAGGTGTATTTTGATGAAAAGAGTAGTGAATTAAAGATTCTTGTTCAATTTGATCTTCTCTAATTATGTTTGGGACAAAAGTTCCCTAGATGTATAGTGATTTGGTAGATGCTCTTGCATCATTCTCCTTTAATATTGACAATGAAATGATAAATATATCAACCTTGTGTCACACTACACAAGATGAAGGAGAAAAATTTATCACCTTCTTCCAGAGATGGAGAAGTATAGCTAGTTGATGTCTTGTTGAAATACCTAAAAAACAAAAGGTCATCATATTCTTAGAAAATATTAATTCAAAACTGAGAAGTGACCTAAGAGTACATTGTTTCACTTATTTTGTAGAAATAGTTGAAAAGGTATCATACTTGAAAGGGATCTCATTGAAAAAGGTGAAATCAAGATGTCAAAAAAATATCCAAATGTTCAAAATGTTATAAATGATAGGAACAAATTTTGATCTCGAAACAAGAATGTAACCATTGATGGCATTTTTGATGCTAAAACTCTACATGCAGGACTAGTCCTTACATTTAGAGGAAACAACCCCTCTAACAAAATACCCAACAATGCGGAACAAACTCTCAATTTTTTCCAAAACACACAACAATCACAACCACAAAGGAGGTTTCCAAAATGTGAATTCACTCCCCTAGGGGAACCAATTGAATAAGTCTTTAAGGAACTGTTGAAACATAAACTCATACAAATTCAAGAGCCAAAAAAATATGATCCTAGACAATTTAAACCCTCTTGGTGGGATGACAACACTTTTTGTCATTTCCACTGAACTAAGGGACACATTCTACAAACATGTCGACAGTTGAAGAACATTATACAGGATTTTGTGGAAAAATAAACTATTGAAGTTAATGGAAAAAAGTAGACATCCTCAAATAGCGATCACAATGTCTTTACTAATCCATTGCATGACCACGGAAATTGAAAATCCTCCAGTTTGGGAAATAAGACCAATACTTCAGCCAACTATACTAATGTCAAGCATGACTATAACAAAGGCCCAATCATAAATCACATTTGAGCCGCCGATGAACAAATCAACACTATTACCATAAATAAAAGTCTTGAATGTGTTGTCAACACTCACCGAACTAGGATAACCATCAAAGGTCCTCAATCATAGCAACAACCATAGTCCTCCAAGCCTCAGTATAATTTACTTGACTAGTTGGGGAAGACCCCAGTGCAAATTTCTATCTTGGAACTATTGAGTATATCAGCCGATCATCAAGCTATTTTAGACAAATCTTTGCAAAGAATGACTATACCCACCAACCTAGATGTCAATCATTTCCAAAATATGGTAGGATACCTAACCAACTCTCATCATGCTACCTTCTCTAAACAAGATTACTCAACTAAGAAGATGAACCACAATGACCCTTTTCACCTCGAAGTTCTTGTTCATAAAACAAAAGTTAGATGAGTCTTGGTAGACAAAGGAGAAGGGTTGAATCTTTGCACCTTGAAACTGGTTAAGGAATTGGGCTTCTTAGAGGTGTGTGTGGACATCACTAAGCATTTTCATAAAGGCAAATGATGATGGAGAATGATCATCTAAAGGAGTTATAATGCTCCCCATCAGAATTGGTCCTATAGTCATGGATACCAATTTTCAAATCTTGGATCTCATCCTTCCATATAATCTTCTACTGGTCAGACCATAGATATATGTTATGAAGGTCGTCCCTTCCACTTACCATCAATTCCTTTAATTCCTATACAATGTCACTAAGATCACAATATATGGTGATCCTAATCCTTTCCAGTATTGCACTAGCCTATGAGGAATACCCCAACGATAGGTGCCTATTAATCAGGAGGCTTTATCACCCAACTCATCCCAATATATTGATCAATCCACTCTTTCCAAAACATCTACTTCTCAACCACCATATTCAACTCCTAAGGTTGAGATCCAAGATAAGGGTTGTGGAGAGTATCATATGAAAGAATCTTATTATGTGATCCAACTAGTTCCTCCCAAATCATACAGTCTACCAACAATAGATATGAGACAATCCATTGTCACATTCCATGTCCCTCCCACAATGACTTTTACAAAATGGGGGGAACTAAGTAAGGAAGCTATAAATGAAGAAGATGTGACCTCCTGGTTATACAAAAATGACAATGAAGAAACCCCTTTGCTTGCACAAATACCTACAGATCAATATGGAAGAGGTTTTACGATAATGAAAAATAAAGGATAGGATAGACATAGCGGGATAGGTCTACATCAAAATGGGAGGACTAAACCCATCATTGTTCATAATGACCAAAAGGCCTAGGGTTAGGATTTCAACTGACTAAGATTGGCATTTCTAGTACCTCAGCACCATCACAAGAGGAAGTAAGTGCTTTCAAAGATATCGAGACATCCAATGAGCCATCTGACCAATAATACTATGATTCCCCCAACTCTAATGAATATGAATGGGATTCCCTATCCTCTGCATCTTTCATGGACCTCGATAAATTTTTTGGGGAACTTGACCAAATGCTTAATTCCTTGCAAAATACACCTAATTCCCATCCAAAAATGTCTTTGACAAAAGAACAATGGATCAAATGTTACTATTGGGAATCCATTGATCCTGCCTCTTGGGAACTAGACAAATCCACTTCTAATAACCAAACCTTGACAATGGGCCCATCTCAAAATCTGCCTATTCCCAAGAAAAAGAGTAAGGAGGATTTGGTAAGAAAATTTTGTGACTATGTCAACAACTCGGCCTTTACCTTGACTCCTTTGAACTTTGATACTTCTGATGATGACATGCCCTTAGTATATCCCCAGCTTATCGATTGGGATCAACAAGACACCCTCGTGTTAGATGTCTTTGAGAATGACGAAGCAATAGCTGAGTTTATGGGACTATGAGAAGGCATACCTAGTGGTGACCATAAGGATGGATTTGTTGGAAACAAGCAACACTAAGAGGGGGGGTGAATCAATGTTCTACAAAAATTAATTCTTTTATCCTAATCTTTAATCAACTTAACACATTTAATCAAAATCAATATATAGAAATAGAAAGAAAGAAACCACACAACCATAACACAAGGATTTTTACATGGAAACCCTATGAAGGGAAAAACCATGGTGGATGGCCAATCCATAGTAAGTTCTGAGTATACTCAAAAGAGATATTACAAAATGAGAATGCACTTGCATTCAAGCTCACTACCTAGAGCTCACTATTGAAAATGGGGCTCACTGCCCTTACAATAGTTTGGAATAGATCCAAAGAAAATGAACTGAGATAATAGCATCTACCAATGCTTGATTGTAGTTCTGGTTTAGCTCTAATGTTGAACATCTGACCTGATGACTAATGTTGAACTTTTTCTTTGTTTTTCTCAAGTTCGTACACAAAATATTTATGTGCAAGTGAAACTGTGCATTATATCACTCAAATACTACTTATACATTCACAACATACACACCCACAACTTCTTCATTCATTCAAATGATATGACTGATCATCTAAATATATCTGCTCTCAAGGAATCAATCGCCATAGGTTGGCTCAACAAAACTTAATTGTATTTGCAACTTGAGGGCCCAAACAATGGATGATTTCAATGTAGACCTGAACAAGTTAGCTATATAATAGCTAGGACCAATAATTAAACATCTAAGCTTGAAGATAATTAAAATAATTCAAGTTTATACATCCGCTACACATTATTTCCATTGAGTCGGCTTTATCAAGAAAATAGATAGAAAAATGTCCTACTAGACCTCCAAGACCATATAGCCACAAAAACAACATCATGAGATTCAATAATAATATGTTTCACGTGCCTGAAAACAAATTCATCGAACCACACCAAAAAATTATGATTAGGTGAAGCTACCAAACTGGATACCCTGTACCTTTAGTACTCCATTGATAACACACAATTTTCACTTCCTCTGCTGGTGTGACTAAGTGCATAAATAAGGACCAGAAAGATGACTTTGGTTGCCATCAATGACAACACTAGAAGCCAAAAACCATCTCCACTGGAACCTTATACCAACAATCTCCCCCTTTGGTATTGATGGCAACACTTAGTGAAAAATGACTAAGTGTCAAGATTAACATACTGCCAAAATACAAAGTACTGAATACTATACCACTGCAAAATATTACTCCCCCTAATAATATTAAGACATTTTTCACTACACTCTCTCTCCCCCTTTAACATTGATGACAAAAATTTGGGGCTACAAAACTATATAAGTATTATTTGGAGATTTACAGTAGTTGGAAAATATCTCCAATGACCTTTTTCAATTCACTAAGGGTGGAGTCCCAAATACTCCTCAGACTTTCCAAAATGGTGATGTGACCATAGAGAAGATAGGATAATGTTTATGCTACTTCCAAACTTACTAGAGCAGGGGTAGTTAAAGAACTTTTTGCTTCCTTTAAATCATTTGCCATCATCTCAATTTTTGTACTAATCAGTCCCCTTAAGTCACTTACTCTGCTAATGATTCTTTCATTTTAAAACTTTAAATTTTTCATTTGTTCAAGAAAGGATATTACCTAACAATCCTAAAGACACAAACTGTCGGCCAAAGGATCAAGGTTGTTGGAAATAATAGCCAATTGCTACTCAATGTCTTCTATCTTCTTTTTATTTGTTGCTATAAATTTTGGTAGAATTAAGTAGGATTTGTATACATTTCCACTTTTAGTTATAGCATTTTGAGTATGTTGAATCCAAGTTCCTAACAACTTCATATCTTTGGTGATTAACTTGATTAGACTTCCAAGTCTTTCCTCCTTAAATTCCTTTCTCACTTTAACCAGGGTTGAATCCTCAAAGGATTTGAAATGAGAATCTATAGAATTTATCAACCTTTTTAACTAACCAAAGGTGGAGCTTGATGGGTCCAAAGAATGCATAGGCAGTAGTTTTTGTAGAACTCTAGAGGTAAGTTTCAATAGCTCACTGTCTTCAATGTGAGATTTCAATATTTTCTCATTTGATTTTTCTTGAGCTATTTTGGAGACTTTCAACATCTAAATTGGAGATAAGGTAGATAAATTGATTGTATTCTCATCAAATTCAGAATCTGATATGACTTGCTGCTCCAATAGGGATTCTTTTGCTTCATTTGGGTTGATTTATGGCTACTTTCCCTTGTCAATTTTAGACTGATCTTCTAGAATGGCTTTTTGGTGTTTCCTTTTATTTAGTAGGCACTTCTCTACCTTCAGCAATCTCCTCAATTTGGCCCTTATTCATTGCAAGAGTCTCAACATTTTCAATATTGGGAGGAGTCAGAGTATCCTCAAATATTGGAGAATCAGATATATTTATGTTTTCCACATTTTCATTTTCTTCTCCTAACACCTCTACTTCCTCATTTTAATCCCCTACTTTTACTACCTCATCTACATTTACTTCTTTTGATTTATTTACTTCCATATGACCTTCAACCTATTTAGTATTGACTTCTTCAACATTTTCCTTTTCTTTTGACAAGAATTCTTCCAAAATTTCCTTAGTCTCACTCACCATAGCTTCGGTGTCACCAATCATGAGTTTGTTTATTCTTGATTTGCTTCTAAATTCCTATTTGACTCTTAGAAGAAGTGAGTCCATTTCTTCAATCCCCATCTTTGGGCATAGATCAACAAGAACCATTTTTCTCAAATTCTCTTCCTTAGTTCTAGCATATTCCCTCCTTAACTCCAAAGCTTTATATAGGCTTGTAGGTAAGCCAAATATAATCTCAACAAGATTTTTATTCAAAGAATTTAGGTGCTTAATTGTAGCTTCTTCAAGAATCTTCTTACCAGAATCATCAAAAGTCTCAAATAGATCACAAAGAGGCTTGAGATTACCATCAGCTACTATCGCATTTTCAACTTCTTCCACAGACATGTTGGGCTTGACAATTTTGAGTTTCTTCTGAGCTTCTTCACTTTTGCTGGAAGGCTTCCTTTTGTTCAGCTTGACCGCATGAGTCCCAATAGCCTTCAATTCTCTTACTATCTCTTTTGTGTTTGTTTCTTCTTCCTCTTCTGCAGATGCAACTTTGTAAGTTCTTAAAATTTTTCTTTTCTTCTTTCTTCTAGAGGCTTCAAACTTATTTGGCTATGTAGTAGGGGAACTCCTGATTACTTTGGCTAAAGATATTTTTGGGCCAGCTATTTTTTCTTTTTCCTTCTTTGCTACTTCAACTTCATCCCTTTGTCTTCTTATTTCTTTTAGTTTTTCAACTAGAATATGCATACTCTCTGCAAATATTTTAGTTTCCTTCCTTACTTTCCTAATGGACACTGATTTCCTTAAATCTAAATGAACTTGTAGACTTTTCTCAACGTATGTACCGAACCTTTCTTCATTAGGATCTAGATGTGAGTTTAGCAGATGTTATGCATACATCTTCATAATATTTCCTTCTACCTCATATCCCATCGGCATGATCCAAACTGACCTAGGATAAACAACTTCCATGTAACACTTGTCAATATCAATCATGAAGCATATGAAGTCCTTTTATTGTTCTATTATGGCTTCAAGTATCCTTTCTCTGGCATGCATATTTTTTTGAATTTTTTTGAAATGACCCCATAGGATTGTGTTGCGGGTCTCTCAATTACCAAGACTACATAGTATATCCCAGATCTGTACTACTACCAAAGTATCATTTCTCCACTGAACTTTACTGAATCCTAGTACTTCACTTGAGAAGTAAAAATACAAACAAATTAACAGGCTTCTAAACTTGAACATGTTATGTTTTTCCTTCTTGATCTTCTTCAAATTTTCAAGAAGTTTGCCTCTAAGCACTTCACATAAATCATAATATACATTCTGCTTAATCATCTCATAGGATGTATAGATGGTAGTTCTGGATACTGAATTTTCTGCTTGAATGATAGATCTTATACCCTATGATCATGGATGCAAATTTAACATCAACCTCGGTAATATGTTCTATGGTCATTGCCCTTTTATCCCAATGAGAGCCAATTTATTTAGTGACATCATCATTCTTTATGGACTTCAATACAGGGAGTCTACCAAAAGAATTTAAATCCATTATTGCACAGATAGATTCCTTAGAGATTTTGAATGGTATATCTAGCCACATGAATTCATCATGCATTCTACTCAGAATGTATTGAACCCACTCATCCTCCTCAAATATGGGTAACTTTGCATATTGTGCAAATTTCTTGTCCACTAGGGTTTGGAATTCAGGTTTCACAAAGAAATCATCTTGCACTATGTGATTAGAATATAATTCTAGTAGCTTAACACTAGCCAAATCCTCAATGTTCGCATGCACATATTCCCTAATATCTTTGATGTGCAGAACAACGTACGACATGAAGGAAAATGCACCTAGGGGCTTAGTTTCTTTTGATTTGTATCGATGCCACTTAAACTTTGGACGCGGCCTATCTTTGACTTCAACCAACAGTGGGGTAGACATGATGAAGAGTACACAAATTTATAGGTTTTGCTATAAATACCTTTTGGAGACAAAATGGAGGTCAATTCGTAGATTCCTAAGCTTGAATATCTTTTCTGATTTAGCAAGGATTACCTCAGAGTGCTTTAGACTTCTTTTACTTGAATGCAATGTGAAAAACGAGAGTGAAAATGGTTCTTTTATTGTCATCAAACTTAACTTCGTACTTTGTGAATAAATTCTCTTGCCCTAATTCTACAGGTTTTCAAAAAATTTATATTCTGGGACAAACAATTTTTTCATGGAACAACAATAATCCTAATTGATACCTTAGATTCATTCCACAATATCTAAAGAACACCCGATTTCCTACTGGACTTATCTAAATTCCAGTGCCAGCCACTTGTAGGGGATTTAGAAGATATTCTTGATAGCTCCCCCTATGGCAGAGACCTACAATTAGTTTCTAGAGGTATTACCAGAAGAGACTTCTAGTGGGTTCCATTTGTGTTGGTAGTGGTATTCTTCCTCATCCATTTCTTCTACATTTGCTTCTTGATTTCATTTGTAGTGATCTTTCATTTTCCCTTAACATCTATTTGCATGTTTTGTTTTACTAGACCTCTTATGTTCCAACAAAATCTAGAAGTGTGGCTGAATCTATTGTAGGTGTAGCAAACAACACTTCTCTGTCTAGGCCAATTGTTCCACTAACTTTTCCTTGATCTGCATTGGTTAGCAACATGGCCAAATCTATTGCATGAAAAACATTTGATGTCTCTATGTAAGTTATGCATCACAATTCTACACTCACTAGACTTATGACCATACTTGTAGCAATTAAAGCATTGACCTAAAAATGATGGTCTACTTGTGTTCATCCTATTCCTACACTGAGAATCCATATGACCAAATTTGTTACAAGTAGAATAGTAGCCATTAAATCTTTGAGAATTAGGTTTCCTTACCAAATTCCTCCTGGATTTATTCATCTAGTTTCCTTGTTTAAATTTTCTTTGTCCGGAAGTCCTCTTATCAGATCTTGATTGTCTAGATTTAGAGCTTTCTCCTTCTTCATATCCAAGACCCGTTTGTCACCATCAGTTCTCTAACCTTTTATTAATTCATCAAGTTTTGTTGAGCTTGCTTTGAATTTGTCCTTAAACTCATTTTCAATAGCAAGTTCATCTTTGAGATCATCAAGCTATTTTTCAAGCTCCTCTTCATTATTCTTGGTTTGTTCCAATTCATTCTCTATTCAGCTGCATTGTTTAGAATTTTCTTTCAAGGATTGTGCAAACTTTTCTTCATTTTTCTTTTTGTCCTCTAACTCCTTGGTCATCTTCATCATGATGGATTTTGTCTCACGCTTCAAGGCAACATTCTCTAGGGAAAACTTTTCACATTATTTTGTTTTCTCCTTTAGGGCTTGACTAAGTTGTTCATCTTCACTAGTTTTGTTCTTTTGCTTGAGTTGACCACATAATTCCTTTCTTTTCTCCCTTGATTAATTGATTTTGTCTTTCAATGACTAGATAATTTTTTTTGCATTTTCAAGATTTTCTTGTAGTTCTCGAATCTCAGTTTTTGACTAGTCAAGATCATCCAAGGCCACCATGAGTTGTTGTTGAAGACTACTTGTATCCATTGAATATACTTTCCAAGATCTCCCCAAGCTATTAGGCTTCTTTCAAGGCACAAGCTCTGATACCAATTGTTGGAAATAAGCAACACTAAAAGAGGGGTTGAATCAGTGTTCTGCAAAAATTAATTCTTTTATCCAGATCTTTAATCAACTTAACACATTTAATCAAAATCAATTTATTCAAAAATAGAAAGCAAGAAACCACACAACCATAACACAAGTATTTTTAAGTGGAAACCTTGTGAAGGGAAAAACCATGGTGGATGGCCAATCCACAATAAGTTCTAAGTATACTCAAAAGAGACATTACAAAATGAGAATGCACTTGCATTTAGGCTCACTACTTAGAGCTCACTACTCAAAATGGGGCTCATTGCCCTTACAATAGTTTGGAATAGATCCAAAGAAAATGAATTGAGATAATAGTATCTACCAATGCTTGATTACAGTTTCGGTTTAGCTCTAATGTTGAACTTCTAACTTGATGACTGATGTTGAACTTCTTCTCTATTCTAGATTTAATTCATTTATTAAATCTCTATTTTCTCTCAACATGGCATAATGGAGGAATATTCCCTCAAATTTGAATTCAAAATCCAAGTGGACCTTGTGCTTCCAACAAAAAATTTACTTCACCTAATAAGTCCTTTTTCCTTGAGCTGATTGGCATTTAAGACATTCATTTTCCCTCTTACATGACATTTTACACATTTTAAATATCACCTAATTGCATTTATGGGCGCATTCATCAAAATGTCCACATCCTTCATCCATACATCTCTTGAAAAGTGGCACCTTTCCATTGGTTGAAAGTTAGTCCCACATTGCTCCATTTTGGTAATTTCTCCAACTTGTCATTCTGTAAATACGAGGCTTCATTCCTCATTTGATCATCCATAATTTGAGCAAGGTTATTATACTCAAATCCATAGCAGTTCTCATCCATCTTTATCCAATCTTGGAGCATACTTCAATCATCAACAAAGTGTATCACACCTTCATAAAATCATCAAAGCTTGCATAAGATTTGGGAAAGGGCCAATTTTCATATCAAATTGGCACCAACTCCCCCAAGAGATTAAGAGTTTTCTTTGCATTTGAATAGAATTTAACATCTTTGGTTTATGCTTGTTTATCTTCTTCATTTCATTTCTTTTCCTTTGCAATTCAAATGGATTTCTTGGGGAATCATGACACTAACTTTCATTTGATCTAATAGGGTGATTTTTTCTTGTGTTCATGCCAGTTTGGAATATTGGTTCAAATTTTAGCACTACAAGGACCTTGATTTTCCATATAATATTCTCTTGGGGCATCCGTGGATCCATGGGATGCAAGCAGTGGCATCAACCTTTCATCAATGTGTTAAATTCACATATCAAGGCTAATAGGTCACAATCCATGGGGATCCTAAACCATTCTCTTATTGCAAGAGTCTAGAATCCAAATACTATAAAATTCCCCAAGTACCAAAGAATGATGAAGGCCCATCAACTCCATATATTGACCCAGCCACTCTTGCTTTCACTTCTACGATAGAGACACCCACCATCACCGCCATCCCTGCCATCTCTGACATCAAGCTTATTATCCAAGACAATGGGTGTGGAAATTATACAATCCCCAAGAATTCTTTTGTGGTAGGAGAGTTACCACATTCTCCTAGGTCCAGAGGACAACCACAATCAAATGAAGCCTCCACATCCCAAACATCCACGAAAGGATATTCCAACTTCAGAAGTTGGGGAGATCTCAGCCAAGAAGTAGTAGAGGAGGACCTATCCCATCTCCTATATCAAGACAATAGACCAGTAGCCAATCTACCAATGGACAACAGCAACAAAGGCTAACAAATGATGCTTGCAATGGGTTATGATAGAAATAAAAAGCTTGGCTAGAATAACAATGGGATTTTAATACCTATCATTCCTGAGATGTGAATGAGAAATCTTGGCCTCAAATGTACCCCTCTGAGTATAACCATACATGGCCAGAATCCCTGAGTTAGGAAGGTCAAAATTCCTCAGCAAACTACAGTCATCCTACAATTTCCTATTTCCAATGGTCTACCCTTAGATAATTTCACATTTGACATCACCAAGGTTTGTAGCAATGAGGATGATGAACCTGAGAGAGGTATAACCGCACTATTTCATGACTCTAATCTTTGCATGATCATCACTCCATCCTATGAGTCAAAAAACCAAAACTAAGAAATCTGCCTAGTTTATCCCCAACTCATTAATCACAATCAATGAGGACCGCCAATTCTTCACACATTCAAAAATGATGAGGCACTCTTCGTTCATGGGAATACGGGATAATATTCCATGTGGGGAACATAAAGCAATATTTATCATGGAAATGGAAACATAGGAATATTATGGGGAAATGATTGAATCCCTCAATCGTAAAAGTGAAAAACTGAGAATAATCTCTAGGTCCTTGAGTGAAAACCACACTATGGCACTCTTCAACCCAAAAATAGTAAAAAGAAAGGACACATCCAATGGTGAAGACCTCTCCAAGGTGCCCAAGGATGGGGGATTCAATCTTCCTCTTAGAGCTCTCCATCAAGAAAAATTAGTAGTTCTAGCTGAAAAATGCAATCTAGTTAACTTAGGAATAGAAGAAACCCCACACATCATATTCTATGTAGTCATTACTATCAGAGGAACAAGAGATCTTGGAAGCCTTTTTAAGAGAGTGACAAGTCAAATTTTCATGGAGTTATGCTAACATGCCAGGAAAAATATAGAGATTGTGGTTCATCATCTAGCAATCTACTATGAAGCAAAGCTGGTCAAATAAAAGCTAAGGAAAATGAACCCTCAGATTGCTTTATTGGTCAAAATGGAATTGAAAAAGATGCTTGATGCAGGATTTATATGACCAATTGACTATCCAGAATGGGTATCAAATCTAGTTCTTGTTTCAAAACCCAATGGGCACATCCGTATCTACACAAATTTCAGAGACCTAAACAAAGCATGTCCAAAGGATGATTTCCCATTACCTAACATTGACATGATAGTGGACATGACGGTAGGACATGAAATGCTTTTTCTGATGGATGGTTTCTCTAGGTATAACCAAATAATGATTGCCAAAGAAGACCAACACAAAATGCCCTTCACTTGTCCATGGGGAACCTACTGCTAGAATATGATGCCATTTGGCTTAAAGACTGCTAGATCCACCTACCAAAGATCCATGATGTTAATCTTCCATGACATGATCCACAAGACTATCAAAGATTACCTTGCTGACATACTAGCAAAATCTAGAAAAATGAGAGATCACATAGCAACCTTGAGTGCTATTTTTGATAGGCTGGAGGAATATAAAGTTAGACTCAACCCAAAGAAGTGTGTCTTCGGCATACAATCAGGAAAGCTACTAGGATACATAGTATCAATGAGAGGTATTGAAATAGATCCTGCAAAGGTAAAAGAAATCCTTGAGATGGAAGCACACAAAACATTGAAATAGTTGAGAAGCCTCCAAGGCAGGCTTCAGTCCATCTGCAGATTCATAGCACAACTAGAAAACAACAAAAACCCATATTCCCACCTACTTCACAAGGGAGTAGTGTACAAATGGGATGACAAGTGTGAAGAAGCCTTCAACAAAATCAAAGAATATCTACTCACACCACTGGTCCTCATGCCACCGATTCCAAGAAAGCCACTCATCCTTTATATATCAACAACAACAATAGCCCTTGGTGCTCTTTTGGCTCAACACAATGAAAATGGGATAGAAAGGGCCATCTATTACATCATTCGTACAATGATTAAGCATGAGCTAAACTATTCATTCATCGAAAAATCATGTCTAGTAGTAGTGTTTTCTTCACAAAAATTCAAACACTACATGTTGGAGCACAAAATCAAACTCATCACCAAAATCGACCCCCTCAAATACTTATTATCAAAAGAAATGCTCACAGGAAGAATGGCCAAGTGGGTCATGATTTTATCTAAATACGACATCGAGTATGTGGAACGAAAAGAAATCAAAGGCCAAGTGATCACAGATTAGCTTGCAGAAGCTCCCATGTATTCAAAAAATCCACTTATATTAGAGTTTCTAGATGAATCCATCTTCAACCTCAGTATATCTGACCACTAGAAACTCTAATTTGATGGATCATACACGCAACATGGATCAGGAGCTGGTGTCTTCTTCTTCACTCCACAAGGGGACTGCACACCTAGATCTTACAAGCTAGAATTCCCCTACACTAACAACATTGCAAAATACGAGGCTTTAACTATAGGTCTCAAAATAGCAGTGCAGTGGCACATCATGGTCCTCAAGGTATATGGAGACTTTCAGCTGATAATAAATCAACTAAATGATGAGTACCAAATAAAGGATGATAAGTTGACTCCATACAAAAAGTTGGTAGAGAACCTCAAAGAATCATCCATTGATATCACATTTGAGTAGATTCCTAGAGCCAAAAATAGAGCAGCAGATGCCATGGCAATGATTGGATCCTTACTAGATATCCCTTGCAACATCCTAAAACATGAATTCTTGGTAGAATAGCTTCTTGTACATGCATTCAAGGTACCGGAGTCAGAATTTGTGTGTGAAATCATTGGTCCTAGTGATCCTTGGTACCATGAAATTTATACCTACTTGCAAATAGGGGTCCTACCCGCTAACCTACTGTCAAGCTTAAAAAGAACCTTTATCAAGAAAGCATCCTGGTTTTTTATCCTAGGAAACACCCTTTATGTAGGAGCATAGAAGGAACCTTATTACGCTGCTTAAATGCTGAGGAGGCATTGAATACCTTAACTAAGGTGCATAACAGTATTTGTGGTTTGCACTCGAGCAGAATGACCTTGGCCAAGAAATTATTGAGGATGGGGTATTATTGGCCTACAATGAAAAGAGAGGCACATGACTACATCAAAAGGTGCCTACAATGTCAACAACATGGAGACCTTATCCATGTTCCAGCTCAAGAACTTCATCCCATCATCACACCATGGCCCTTTTCACAGTGGGGGCTCAATCTCATTGGGAAAATCACTCCAACCTCATCCAGTGGCCACAAATTTATCATAACTACCACTGAGTACTTTACCAAATAGGTGGAAGCCATCCCCATGATATACATAATAGGAAAGTAGATATCTAAGTTCATCCTGAACTACCTCATATGTCACTATGGTGTTCCCAAAGCTATTATCTCATATCATGGGACATGCTTCAAGAATAAGGATGTTCATGACCTATGTGAAAAATTCAAAAATCCAACATCGCTTCTCCACTCCATATTATCCCCAAGGAAATGGCCAAGTAGAAGCTACCAATAAAACCATTTTGAAAATCCTCAAGAAGACAGTCAAGGATAGAGGTTGTGACTGGAACCTACAACTAAATCCTACCCTCTGGGCCTATCAAACCACCATCTGTACACCAACAGGTGCCACCCCCTTTTCCCTAGTCTACGGATCAGAAGTTGTATTACCCATTGAGATCAAGCTTCCATCATTAAGAATATCACTACAAAACATCATCATAGATGAAGAATACCAGACTGTATCAAGCCTGAATGAGTTGGAGCTTCTAGATGAGTGGTGTATAGGAGCATTGAACCATTTGCAAGTCTATCAGAACAGACTTAAGAGGAGCTATAACAAAAAGATCAGAAGCAGGACCTTTTAGGTCAAAGAACTTGTCATAAAAGAGACTAAAAACAATGTCACAAATCCAAACAACAAAGGAAAATTTGAACCTAACTGGTTAAGACCATTTTCATCATAGCAAGCTACAAGTTAGGGGAATATCAGTTATCAACACCCAAAGGCAAGCCTCTGCAGGATTCCATGAATAGCTCCCATCTCAAAAAAAATTTATGCCTAAATCTTTCAAGGTATAGAACCAAAAAATCAAAAAAATTAGAAAGAGTCTTGAAAAAATGGTTACCCTGATGAGAACCTAGCAAACAGGCATCTTGGTGGCAGCAAAAAAATCAAAAAAGCAAAAAATCCAAAAAAATAGAAAAAGGATCAAAAACAGTAAAGAGAAAAATCGTCCTCTAGTGAAAACCACTTTGGTAGCACTTTGGGCAAGTACCTTGGTGAAAACCTAGAAAACAGGCACCTTGTGTAAATAAGCATTTTCCATCCACTAGGATCTTTGTGGCTTGTTCTACATCATCCACCCATTACACTTCTAGCATCCATCACAATCCATATCTCCATCCATCATCTATTTGACATATGCATCATAGGTTGGGCATGTGTCCATGTCATGATCCCTCCTAGTACTACTCATCCCATTCCCAAGGTCAGTTTGTTCTGCCTCTATCAAAGTAGACTATCACACCACGCTGGGGGAATTTTCTTAAGTTCTTAGATTCGTGTATGTTCTTAAGTTCCCTAAAATCATAAAATCCAAAAACATCAAAAAATCCAAAAATCCAAAAACATCATAAAATCAGAAAATACAAAAACATCCAAATCATATCAAAATCCAAAACAAGTCCAAAAGTAAAAAATAAAGTCATCTTATCAAACTACAGGCCTTTGAGCCTTGAACATAGGCAAGGTTGATCTTTCATAATCCCCCGAGACACTTAGGTCAGTCCTTTAGGAGTCCATCATAATAAACTGGCAATCCATTTGTTCATATCTCATCAATAATCGAGTTAGTGTGAACCAAACTATGGGTCTTTGAGCCTTGAACATAGGCAAGGGTGATCTTTGATCATCCCCCTAGACACTTAGGTCAGTCCTTTAGGAGTCTGTCATAATAAACTGGCAATCCATTTGTTCATATCTCATTAATAATCGAGTTGGTGTTAGTCAAACTACGTGGTCTCTGCGTGTATAACATAGGCAAGGCTAATCTACTGATCAACCCCCAAGGCCCCTAGGATAGATCTTTAGATTAGTCTCTTGGTCAAATCTTAGAAATCCCCAAAACATTTGAAAATTCAAAAAATCAAAACATTTGTAAAATCTCAAAAATACAAAAAATAGTCTCAAAACATGTTAAAACATCAAAAACATCCAAATATTTGAAAAAATACATCCATCCCCATCTCACTTCCACCCAAAATAAACATCACTCATAATAAATCATCATCATCCTCAACCTTTGGTGAAACAGTCAGAAACAAGTCTAGTAGATCAAAAGTGAAAACTCAAACATCAAAGTCTAAGGTTTAGGTTAGTACGTAAATAAGTTAGTCAACTCTTTGTGTCGATAGCCTATCATCCAATCAGTCCCATATCAAATCATTTGATATTGTCATGTCCTAGGATGCATCCTTCCTACAATGGACATCAACATTAGGCATCACTATAGTTTAGTCTTGGCTAGCAATATGAAGAAAATTAGCTTGTTTATTTACTTTATATTTATCTTGTTTATTTATTTTATTGTGCTGATTCCAAGGACCTCTCGATGATGTCTAATCAAAAGATTTAGAGAGATAGGAATGGGGCAATGATCATTATATTTTTATCTATTTTTCTTGTTGGATGTCTTTGTAATATAACCTTGATGAATACTTGCTTTATTAGGTGTGTATGGAAGGTGTTTTAGATATTTTTTTGACCACATAGGAAGGATTGCCCTCCTATGTTTTGGTCTGAATGTTTAAAAAACCTAAAGTGCATCCTAGTAAGGTTTCTGTATGCTAGTTGTGAACAAGAATACTCCCATCTGATTGTCAAGTCAGATTCCATCACACTAGCTACAATGCCATCTTGGTTCTTTATACCTTGATGCATCGTACTTATGTGGTAATTGGCCCTTCAAAAATTCTAACTCCTTGGAAAGAAATGATTATCATCACCATCATCATCTCATGTCTTGTTGGAATCTCTTGCTTTCTTCTATCTTCTTTCATACTAACATGGTACCATGAAAGTTAATCACGAATCATCATTGCATCCATCCTGTGCCCATAAACCTTTAGCACATTATATACAACATATAATATCATATAGGAAATATTAAATCATATCACATGCATTGCAGTTCCATCATTTGCATAATATAGACTAGTTATTCTAAGAATTTTATCATTTAAACATTTGCATTCATTTGCATCATCATATTCATGAATCATATAGAACATTATTTGCATTCATCATATCATATCATGAACACCATCATAATACCCATAGAACATATATAAGCATCATTCATTTGCATAAAAACAATAATGATATAAGCATCATACATAAATACATCACATATAACACATAAGAAAAGATAAATTTCATCCATTAGGGGCATAACATAGATCTATTAGTTGCATAATCATTAGTGTATACATCATCAAAAATATATTGAAAAATAAAATGCATCCATACAACATCATCATAGCATGATCATCACATAACATACTGCACATCATAGCATCATGACATCATAAGATAGAATCATTGCATAGCATATAGAAATTAAAATCCATCCATAATGCATCAAAGATAGGACACAACATATCACATCAACATCATCATCATATATCATCAAAATACACTATCATGGTACAAAATTTGGATCAATGTACATATGTATGTCAATAAGTACAATCGCCCCATGGGGCTATAAAAAATGAGCCCATGGGGCACAAAGGTATCCTGTCTCTGATCAAAAAATGAAGGCCTAGCCCTATCAGCTACTGCGATCACCACATGCCCTCTCTCCATGCTCCTCTACCAATTTGTGACTGGTCCTTTGTGAAAAATTAGGGACCCATCCTACTCTCGGCATAGCCTAATGGTAATGCATCTTGTACTAGTCAGCCTGCTGAACGACATCCCTGTATGACCGAAGTGATACTGTGTTTTAGGAGCTAGAAGTGGCCATGCTCTCTCACTATTATTTGTGGCCCATCTTAGCCACTGTTTGTAGCTCTATGACCTACCTCTACTACATGGTTTGATCTTGCACGGCCTGATCCTGATCTCTCTCAGTTGTTAGTGCCTGTATCTGGGCTTGTAGCTATAAAATCTGCCCATCTTTGGGATCTGGTTGTGGTGGTGGCTGCACATGGGGCTGATCCTACTCCCCATCCCTTGCCAACATTGGGACTCTGTCATGGTGCCCTGGATCCCAATCCTATCTCTACTCTCCCACCTATGGATCTTGTACCAGTTGAACCGATGATGTCCCTCTACCACCCTAATCCTGCTATCCCGTAGCCCCTCGGCCTTGTCCTGTCCCCTACCTCTCACTCTCCATTGAGCGGATGGTGTACCTGGAACTATCAATCTCAAGGGTGGCCAAAACCAATCTCTATATGCCTATGTCACTCATGGATTTGCCTCTCCCTGGTTGTATGGCCATGAATGGGCCACCAGCTGTCTAAAGCTCTCTACTGCCTCATGGGCAGGTATGTATTGTCCCCAACCACCCTAAGTCACTATCCTTGCAAAGATGGCCACATAACCATCATCTGGCCTATCCTGTGGCTCCCTGAACTACCTGTGGCTCCCTGAACTAAAGTTGGACCCTACCCGGTAGGTACATATCTATCATAGTATGCTCTTACCCCTACATCAAATGGTACTGGTGAGCAAAAAATAACTATTGTACATCATCAAACTAGGTGGGTTTTCCAAGGTAGGGCCATCATCGGAACACATGCATGTCATCAAGGACCCTCCTCCAATGGGGAATCCAATGCTCTCTAGTGTGAGTAAAAGAAAGACCCCCTCTGTATCACAAGACCACTAGATCATCTGGCTCCATTGGAACTAGAACAACCCATGGATGAAGTACAGGGATGTGCTCCCATGCCTAGATATGTAGGAGTGTGACTCCCACTCCAAGTGCTCTACCATCCAAGTAGGAAAACTCATGAAGATCTCTGTAAAGAGAGGATAGAAAAATTGTGCCCCATGCAAAAAGTGTTGGTCACTATCGGACCATCCGCTCCTAGGAAAGCCCCCAACCAAGACTGAAATATCAGCCTCGCCAATTTGGGGCAACAAGACCTGATATAATGGCAACAATAACTAAATGGTAGGGTGAGGTCAGGGGCCTATGGCGCTCCAGCTCGATCTGCCCCTCACTAAATAAAATCTCATTGGTACCCATGATAACATACCAGGCCACCATCCTAGCATCCATATCATAAATCACCCACTCACCATGGATGGGTAATCTCAAAATACGCCACACATCCTCTAGCGTGATTGTGGCCTCGCTAGTCAAAAAATGGAAGGAAGGGGTCTCACTATGCCACCTCTCAGAAAGTCTTGTCATCATGCCCAAGTGTATCCGCATGGGAAAAGCATAGGTAATGTACCACAGCCCCATCTCTCCTAGCCACTCCTGCTCCCTCTTGGTCAAATCATGCAAATACCCAAAAATCTCTCTAGACCTATGCTCGCACGAATAGATCTATCTCGCCTCCTCCTACATCAGGAAAATTCACCATGTTAAGTTTTGTCAAAAAATATTTGGCTAGACTTATCTCAACATTTAGAAAGTCACCCCAGCATCACTACCTATGAAGGCGGTGCAGTTGAAATTTGCAAACTGCGATGCTGGAAACTTCAAACCTTTAAATAGCACCATGACGATGCACTTTGGCAAAGCATGGCACTTTAACCAGAAACCCTAACCTTAAACTACACCAAAGTGGTGCACTTCACAAAAGCATCAGAATTTGAAGTTTAACCCCAAACTCCAAACAACACCGCGGTGGTCTATCTTGCAATGGCAGTGTAGTTTGAACACCAAGCGGTAGAGTTTGAAAATTTAAGCGGTGCAATATAGCATCGTGCCTAGGGACCTAGTTTTAAATGCATTAAATGATCATGAAAAATGAAAAGCAAAGCTTGGGTCAAGTTGAATCATCGGTGGTCCAGTGCAGGAAAGTCTCCAGTACGTCCGAACTTGGTTGAAAATGTACATCAGGAGCTGTCATTGTGCCATCTCATCAAGGTGCCAGAGCTCAAAATCATAGGATCACTAAAGGCTGAATGTGAAAATGAATTGGAAGTGGCCCCTCGAGGCTTATTTAAGCCTAAAAATTATGGATTTTGACCCTATTTAGCCATTCGAGAGGGGTCTAGGTCCCCCAGACCCATTTTCGCCCATTCGAGGGTTGTTTTGTATCATTTTTTGCATTTTTTGACCTCTTGGAGCCTTTTTGGACCTGTCGGACACCTTGCCCTTCTTTTTCGCAAGATCACCCAAAAATTAGAATTTTCATCCAATCTCTTGAGGGGGTAGTATATCGGCATACTTCTCTCGCTAGGGCAGCAGTGGGGCAATTTTAAAAATAATTTTTTTTTGGCTTTTGATCGAGATAGTGTATTCTTTGAACCAACGTAGCAAGTACTTTGCTTCAAAGAAGGGAAAAATGTAGACATGGAAAATATACCAACATACTTGATCCTAATTATTAACACTGTTTCATCCTAAATCATCCCTCAATCTAACCATTTAATCGAATACCCTTATTTGATTAAATTCATCAATTTTCCCCTCTTAATTAAATAAATCATCTTATCTAATTAAGTCTTTCTCTTTTGTTAATTAAATCAATCTATTTGATCTAATTAACCTTATGTCCATATTTAATTAAATAAATAACTTGATTTAATTGATCTCTAAAGTCTATCTATTAAATTAAATAAATTAAACCTTTGTTTAAATTAAGCTAACCAATCATCCCCTTTTTAGTTAAATAAAACAAAATATTTATTTAACTAAATCTAAAACCACATTATTCTCAGCTTTGATTTAAATAAACCCATAAATCTAAGTCAAAATTGTCACATCATCTAATCCCTCATTAAATTAATTAACCCTTGATTAATTTAATCCTCAATCATGTCCCATCCTCTAGATTTTATCACTTGCACATGAAAATAGATTTAATTCATTTATTAAATCTCTATTTTCTCTCAACATGGCATAATGGAGGAATATTCCCTCAAATTTGAATTCAAAATCCAAGTGGACTTTGTGCTTCCAACAAGACATTTACTTCACCTAATAAGTCCTTTTTCCTTGAACCAAGTGGCATTTGAGACATTCCTTTTCCCTCTTACATTTCATTTCACAAACTTCAAATATCACCTAATTGCATTTATGGGCACATTCATCAAAATATGCACATCCTTCATCCATCCATCTCTTAACAAGTGGCACCTTGCCATTGGTTGAAAGTTAGTCCCACATTGCTCCATTTTGGGAATTTCTCCAACTTGTCATTCTATAAATAGAAGACATCATTCCTCATTTGATCATCCACAATTTGAGCAAAGTTATTACACTCAAATCCATAGCAATTCTCATCCATATTTATCCAATCTTAGTTAGGTTATTCAGATTTTTATCTTGGAGCATACTTCAATCATCAACAAAGTGGATCACACCTTCATTAAATCATGAAATCTTGCATAGGAGTTGGGAAAGGGCCAATTTCCACATCAAATTGGCACCAACTCCCCCAAGAGATCAAGAGTTTTCTTTGCATTTGAATAGAATTTAACATCTTTGGTTTATGCTTGTTTATGTTCTTCATTTCATTTCTTTTCCTTTGCAATTCAAATGGATTTCTTGGGGAATCATGATACTAACTTGCATTTGATCTAATAGGGTGATTGTTTCTTCTGTTCATGCAGGTTTAGAATCTTGGTTCACACTAGCTAACATTGCATTGAGACCTGATGATATAACTTTCATAGGAATCTCTAAGATTGAGATACAAACAAGGCCTTCCATTCCTGATAATGTGTATAACTAACAAATATTCAATGATGATGAAGATATTCTCAAATTCTTGAATTTTGTTTATAAATATGAAGGTCAAGAGATTGAATTTGGAGGATTTGTTGAGAATATCAATGGGAAGGACATGGTATTTGGAAAATAGGTCATCTAGTTAAAGACAAATAAAATCCACAAAGGACTTCTCACTCTTGAAAGGGTCTTTGATAGTAAGGACAAAAGTAAGGCCAAAACAACTACTGCTCACCCAGAAGATCTAGAGGAAGTTAATTTGGAGACTAAAAATGCCTCTAAGAAAGTTTATATAGGAAAGAAAATGAAGGTGAAGGTGAAGGAAATGTTAATTGCCTTAATCAAAAAATACAGGCATGTCTTTGCTTGGTCATACGATGACCTGAAAGCTTACAGAGAGAAATTGTTTCAACATGAGATTCCTCTGAAAGAGAATGCTAAACCTTTCAGGTAAAAGAAAAGATCAATCAATCCTATTTTAGCTCCCAATATGCAAGAGAAGTTGGTGAAGTGATGCCAGTATTATAAAACCCATTAGACATTCTTAATGGGTATCCAATTTGGTACCATTAAGAAAAAAGAATAGTGACATAAGATTGTGTGCTGATTTTAGAAACCTGAATATATCCTCATTCAAGGACAATTATCCATTGCCAAATATGGAAGCCATGTTATAGAAAGTAACTAGCTATGAGATCTTGTCGATGATGGATGGTTTTTCAAGTTATAATCAGGTAAAGGTAAAGGAGTTTGAGTAGTACAAGACTACATTGACTACTCCTTGGGGCACCTATGTTTATGTAAGAATGCCTTTTGGTTTAACAAATGTAGGTGCCACTTTTTAGAGAGCTATGGATGTAGCTTTTTATGATTTTATTGATTTATTAAGATGACCTGACTTCATACTCCAAAAAGGAAGAAGATCATTATATGCATTTGGAGAAGGTATTTTTCAGGTCACTGGAATATGGGATATGGCTGTATCTAAAGAAATGTGCCTTTGGAGTAACTAAAGGAAAGTTGTTGAGACATATTGTGTTTAAAGATGGAGTGAGGATAGACCTTGAAAGAGTAGAAGCCATAGATAAATCCCTCAGGAAAAAAATGTCAAGATCATTCAGTCATTTTTTGGGAAAATAAATTTTTTAAGGTTTGTGACTAATTTTGCAGAAATCACAAGACCTATTTCCAAGATGTTGAAGAAGGGAGAGAAGGTGCATTGGAGTGAGGATCCTAGTCAAGCATTCAAAAGGATTAAACAAGCTATCAAAGAAGATCCGGTTTGGAAGTCCCCAGACTTCTCTAAGCCAATACATATTTTCTCTTTTGCTTCCTTTCATACTATTGTTGTCGTATTATTACGAAAAAATGAAGAGGGCTTTGAACAACTTATTGCATTCTTTAGCAAGTCCTTAAAAGCTGCAAAGCTAAAATATGACATGACTGAGAAATAAGCATATGTTATGGTTAAGGTTGTAAATAACTTCAGGACTTACTTACAGGGACCTACTATCATAGCTTTTGTATGAAGTACTGTTGTGAAAGATATTTTCACCCACCAAGAGACTACAAGTAGAAGGTGAAAATGGATCAACAAGATCCAAGAATTTAATATTGATGTTCAAATCACTAAATTAGTAAGAGGTTAAGGTATTGCTATATTGATGACAAAAGATAATTTGGAGAAAAACCAGATTAATCAAACAAAGGTGATTGATATTACACCTATCTGTGACATACAAACATGTGGATGATATAGAAAAATTGTTCAATATTTATAGACTCTACAGTGCCCTGCAGATATGGCTAATAATGACAAGAGGACATTGAAATTACATGCCATTAAATATGTAATTATTGACAATGAGCTATGGTGGAGAAACTTGGATAGTGTACTTCTTAAATGTGTTGATGGAAAGCAGGCACTAGAACTGTTGCAGGAGATGCACAATGGGGTGTGTGGTGGTCATTACATGGCAAAGACCACTGCCCACAAGATATTGAGAGCATGATTTTTGGTGGCCTACTATTTTTAAGGATTCTCACAAGTTTTTTAATACTTGTGATTCTTGTCAAAGATTTTTAGGAAAGTTAAATTTCTCAGACAATCTACCACTTAGGCCTATGACTATTCAAGCCCCTTTCCAACAATGGGGGATTGATTTCATTGGAGAGATGCCAAATAAATCTAGTGGAGGGAATTCATGGATCCTTGTTTCCACCAATTATTTCAGGAAATGGGTAGAAGCAATACCTACCAAGAGGGAAACAAACAAGGTAGTGATAGATTTCCTCTTAAACAACATTCTCATTAGGTTTGGAGTCTCAAAAAAGATCATATCAAATAATTCCATGTGCTTTAGATCTGAGGAATTCAAATATTTTTGTGATAAACATGGTATAAAATTTTCTTACTCTTCACCTTACCATCCTCAAGGAAATGGTTAGGCCAAATCTAGTAACAAAAGCTTGATGAAAATCATCAAAAGAGTGATGGAGAAGAAGAAAAGGCTTGGGACTCAAAGCTGAAATTTCGCACTCTAGGTAGATAGAGTGACTGTGAAAAAGGCTACTAGTTATTCCCCATTTGGCTTGGTATATGGTCTAAATTCTAGACTACCATAGAATAACCTGTTAAAGATGTATAAGTTTATGCAAGAATATGATGAAGAGATCTGTGATGATATACAACACTGAATTAATAATCTGTTGTATTTGGATGAGACTAGAAGAGAAGCTCATACTAAAAATATGAAGATGCAATTACAAGTTAAGCATCTACATGATAAGAGAGATTCTCCTAGAAAGTTTGAGGTGAATAGTATGGTGTTAGCTTGGAATGCAAGAGCTCGAAACAAGGGAAAGCATGGGAAGTTTGAAGCATTATGGATGGGCCCTTATCTGATAGCTAGTGCACATGGTGAGGATTCCTATTTCCTCTAGAGCTTCACATGTGAACTTTTTGAACTACCAATGCATAGACAATTCTTAAAAGCATACTTATCCTAAGAATGTTATTATTGCATGTACACTGTAGATATTGTACATTGTGTGTATAGGTGTGTTTGTTTTATGTTGTGCCTGGTTTGGTCTTACTACTTAGTTTGGGTAGTTCCCTATTTTTTTTATCCCTTGTGTTTTGACTTGTCTACTTCAACCATAGATTCTAGGATCTCGCCATGCCTACAAGAGACATATGTCCCCAGTCAGAGCCACTAATGGAACCTCTAAAACTTTTTGTGTTATATTTCAAAAAAATTGTTGAATTCAATGAACTACGGGTTTTGTCTCCTACCACTGTATAAGGGTTTTTGGTTTACCTAAGTCTCTTTTGAAAAAACCTTTGGGTCTATGTCCTCACCTAGGTTTTATTTCTCTATTGACTCCTTGTGTCAGTTATCAATCCTTTAAGTCATGACTTTTGACATCAAAACCCGTTGATTGACCGACCCTCTGACGTTGTTTCACTAATTAATCCTGTTGGACCATTATTATGAAATTTTCCTAAGTCGGGTGGAATATTTCCCACTAAAAAGTCTTATGTCTTTTATTTTATGGGTATGGTCCTATTGACCTAGTCAAGTTTATTTTTTGGATTAACATTTTTAACATGTGAAGTTATATGGACCCCTGAATGTCATTCGATCAATTGCATAAAATTTGGACTGTAGCTCACATGCTCATTCTATTTTGTCTCTCATTTTTTTATTCATACGAGATCATGGGTGAAATCCATGTGTCCTAGATGATTGGTGGGACAAACATCTTGATAAGGCATGTAGCTGATCATTAAAAAAGATCAATGGTGGGAGACAAATGAGGTGGCTACATCTGGACCGTTCTCCATGTGCTTGTTTGTTTTCCTTGGTCATTAAAATAATCCCATGAGCTAGTGGGAAGTTGCCACTTGTCTCCTCTGATGATGGGCTTGAGGGTTAGTATTGTTGAGTTTCAACCAAATGAACGGTCGATATCAGGTGATGTGGATCAATATAGGCCACTCCATGCCATCCTGTAGGGACCCCATCTTTCCTACCATATTCCCAATGAGGAAGCGGGCGTCCACTACATGGAGTCATCCTATGGAAATGGAAGCATAGGCATATGGGAAAATACTTAATTAAAATCTTAGCACAGGGCATGGAAAATAAGGTGTGTGCTACTAATGTGGATATATTGCATGTGCATAAAGATCTTTTAATCCAAGCCATAGATGTTGTATGAAGGATAAAGTTACTACTAGTTAAGGAGTGTGTATGATGAGGCCAAGATATCTAATCTCAGCCTCTCCCTATTTCCCCATTGATGAAAGTTGCACATGAGTTAGCACTCACGGAGGAAAGGGGAAAAGGACATGTGGATCTGGGCTATAATAACAAAGAGATGGTGGAGCCTGCGTACTACAAGCAAGTGTTTCCATGTGGCTTCATGTCATTTGATAAGTGTTGTGGTTGTGTATATTTGGATCTTTCATAATAAGCTAGTCGAATCTGGATCGTGAATCAATTGACTCTCCAAAATATCTTGATGGATAGTATTCAAAAACTTAGTTGAAGGCAAGCAATCCATTCTAGTTTGTGTGAGTAAGCCTTAATAACTAAAAGGACATTGAGCTACCAAAGAAATGAATTGCATAATTATTAATGTTTATCTTAAAGGCATAATTCAACATTAAAAAGTTTACTCAATACACTCAAGGAGCTCATGTTGTGGTTTCTCAATATTTTTTGATGTCAGAACTAGGGTTGTCAACCTATGAGAGAACTATTAAGTCAATTGTTGCTTTCCTTATAGCATTATTGATAAGTTATGATTTCTCTAGCTTAATTTTGTCAAGGTTTTCTTGGTTTGGAATTTTTAAGGTTTGACATTCATAAAGAAGAATTTTTTGATTCTACATTTACACAATTTGTACCAAACCCTCACAAAATTCATAGGCTTTTTTCATTCAAACCAAAAAACCCTACCTTGTAGTACTTCTTGCATTATTGCTCCTAAAGTAAAAGTATCTTCATCTAAAGGGGAAGCTTTTGCTCCCAAAAAACCTCTAAATAAAGACCTTATGTATCAATTACCATGCTCAAATAGCAACAAACCTAAAGGCCAATTGATTCCCAGAGGTCCTCAAATAGCAAAGGGTATGTGACAGAAGCTTCTCTATCAAGGATGCTAAGGTACCTTATACTAGATGGGAGTTTTTTTATAGCTAGTTTAGGAATAGAAATATGGGTATACTAGTACGAAACCCTTGTAATTGTGACCTAGGAAAGTTAGTTGTGTCAAATTTCTATATGGATGTCAACTTTCTTAAGGCAATAACTGCTAATTATGATCCAGTCATGAGGACTATTAGAAGATATGATGGGGAAGAAAAGGTTAAGATCACTAAAGATGAATTGGGTCTTGTTTTCAAGCTTACTGAATGGAGTGATGAAATGCATAAGATAAATCAGGATGCTCTTAAGCAAGAGTATGATAAAACCAAGATTTCATTCAAAGTCCACATCTTGTTGAGATTTCTAGTAGAAATTGTAGGATAGAAGATTGTAATAGGGTCACATGATAAAGAGCCTTTCCTTGTCAGCTATTTTGTTCCCTATTTCAAAAGGACCTTCTATTCCATTTGCCAAAGAATTTATTATGATCATGTCTTCGGAATTCCAATGGCATGGATGTATATGGTTGCCCATATCCAACATCCTCAATATTGTGTAGTGTATGATTAGAGGAGTTATGGGATTGACCTTCGATAGTTATATATCATGTATCTATAAGATCTTATATATTATTCTTTAATTTCATGCATTTAGAGGTATGGCAGCCCTTAAACCTATGGTATTCATAATATTTTTTATCCTTGTACAATGCGGGTTTAGGTTAAATTTAATCAAAAGGTATCATCATGATGAGTTTTATGAGATTAGCCTAGGAAATTTTATGAAATACGACTTCAATTGGTTCACCAAAGGTTATGCTTACACTATTTATTCTATCTAGGTTTTCCTTGGGGGATGGTGACAATATTGGAGATATTTTTTTGTTGTGGTATATGTTGATCATTAGATGATGTGGGTTGGAATTTTTATACATGTTTGTTGCTAGTTACACCATCATTCACAACATTTTTATTTTTGGACCAAAATCTAGATTTATCATTGGATTAGTTATTTTTGTCCTTTTGGTCCTTATAAATTTTAACCAACCCCTTATCAATCAAGGTCCTTTCAATGGTTAATCATTTATCAATAATTTCATCAAAAGTGCTAGCAAATTGCAATTATAGGTGGAAACATATTTTTGTGTTCAAGTTTTGGAAAAATATGTTAACCATTTTTTTAGGCATATGCAAGGGGAATCAACTAGCTAGATGTCTCTAACATTGAAGGAAGGCAAAAAATTTTCCCTATGTTTTTGTTTAGTATTAAACAAATTAATCAATGTGACTTCATGTTCAATATTGTATGAAAATAGGCCACAAATATTTCATCTAAATCTATGAAGGTGGTAATTGAACCATGAGAGAGATGCATAAACCATTATAATTTTTTCCCCTAAGGCTTCTAGGAAATAATCTCATAGGACACACATCGCTATAGGCCACCTCTTGGCATGTTATGTAGAATTATTTGATGTATTCAATTGGATCACCCTTACCCTTATATTTATCGAATTTAGGGACTTCATAGTTCTTAAGAAACAAGATGGCTAATATAAACAAATCAAAATGGTAAGGAAATATATCATCAAACCTATAAGTCTTTTTAGACTAACCCACTTGAAGCCCTTGGATCATATTCTTCATATTTTGTAGTTCTTAGGGAAGGTCAATGTTGTTGGTTGGGGTGGTATTTATGTTTTGGTGATAATATTGGGATCGATAGAGGGGTATCAAGGGGTTATTTTTATTAGAACTTTTTGGCAGTTGAAAGATGTTAGAAATGTGTTGATTGGTGTGCTTGTATGTAGATACATGGGATACTTGTGGTAGGATGTAATTATCATTGGCAGATGTTATGAGAGGCCGAGTAGGTATAGTGGGTTGAATGGATAAGTATGTGGTGTTTGTGGTAATATTAAGTCCTAGTTGGGAAGAGATGTTTGATTATGGGAGGACTTGCACTAGGATTGGATGAGATGTGGATGTGTATAAGGAATGGTTAGGATTAGGTTGGGATCCCCAAATTTTATTCAAAGGATGGATGGAGGATGATGGATCATTATAAGTCCTTGCCTTCTAATTTGTGAGGTACCAAAGTTTGATGGAAGTTTCACCATATTTTCCAAGAGATCTAACACAATAGTTTCTTTATCAAGCTCATATTTATTTTGCATAATTTTTTGGTTTTAGGGGTCTAGAGAAAAGGCTTGCAACCTAGAAGAATGTTCAGGATGATCCACATATACTTCTTCATCATAAAGAGATGTTGGTTAATGGATGAGATCTTCAATGGTAAAATTCTCTTAAGAGTCCATTTTCTTCTTACCTTACACTCTACTAATTGGCATATAAGAAATGGATTCCTTTAGAGGAATCTTTTTGGGATGCTTAATGTTTAGGTTTGATGATAGGAAAGTGACAATAGTTTGGACTTAAGATTTTGATGTGGATAGTGTTATGATTGATGTGGATGATTAAATGAAGGATTTATAAAGGATAAAAATGAGGTTTGTTGGTAGATGAAAATGGTCGAGGGATACAAGATCAAACTAGCATCAAAATAACAATCTAGACCCTTAAGATAAATGGTATTTTAGGATTTAACCTTGCTTACTTAGGATAGGAAAGGTCCTAAGCAAGATTGGATAAAGGATTTTTGAGAAAATTAAGGGATCAAAATGGCTCACTAAAATTGTTACTTAAGATAGGAAAGTTTTTAATCAACATGGTCCAAATTAGAGGAGGATGAATAAGGATCTAGATCTTAGTTTTGAAAAATATTTGATTTCTATTGATTGGGATGGAAGGATTGTTATGATAAAAGGATGTTGCTATTTGATGGAAGATGATTAGGATTGGGGATAAATCCAAATGATATGAATGTGATAAGGTAAATTTGGCTAAAGATATGATGATGAAGGTTAAGATGGATTAATGAAGAGTATAAGGATGTAATAGGGGGCATGGGGTTAGGCTGTAGAACTACAAAAAAATGATTTTCTAACCAAGGGTGTGGATAGGATATTGTTGAGGGTCCATGTTTGTAAGATAAATTGTAAGCATTTCTCTGTAAGATTCAAACCTAGGAACCACTTGATAAAGAAGAGGCACAATTTTAGACACATGTGCTGCTTGAAAAAGCATAAGAACAATTTTAAGAAGAGGCATAACTAGGTGTGACAAAAGCATGATTCTACACTCTGATGGTTTTGCAAGAGATATACACACACAAGAAACACATCAGTTGACTAACATGACTATTTGTGCTTTAAAATTGCTAGTTTCAACAATTCATGTTGAGTGGCTTATCACTAGTTTAGTGTATGAAGATTCATCAAGAATACTATTACAATCTTAAAATTAGTCAAGTAAGATCATAGACTTAATGTGGTCCCACTTGTCAAAGACATAATACCTTAAAATGAATGCATAACTATGGTATGCAAAGGTCATGTACCACCTCTATGCAAAGGTAAATGAATGGGTAACTAGGGTATGGCAATGCCCTACCAAGGGATATATGTCACCTTAACATGATAAAGTACATGGTAAGTAACTTTGGACATGATATTGTACCCTACACCATACTAAGCTTTGTGTTATGCCTTGCATAACCACCCCATTTTTTTTGGGTAAAAATGGGTCCCCTTTTTGTTTTGTTTGTCCTTGGTGTTCTTGTTTGAATCTTAGGAGTTGTTTCTTTTTCTCCTAAGTCCTAGTTTTTTTTTTCATCCAACTAGCACTAGCACTTGTTACTTTTAAAACTTCAAGTTTCATTCCATGTTCCAATCCCAATCCCCGTGCTTTGCCTTGTCTTTTTCTTTGTGTGTTGGCATCGGGTTTTGGATCAAAACCATTACTTTGCACCCTGTTAGGTCTCAAAAGTGTAGGTTTTTAAACCACAAGGGGTGCCAATCCCTTAATACACCTTTGCCCATGAACAAGGTAAAGAAGATTGATTACCTTCTACTCTTCAAGCTCTACCAGACCTAGGCAGGTACACCTGAACAATTGGGCAGATTTTCAGTTAGATTTGATTCCTAGGTTGAGCAATCTACTTACAATGGCACAAAGAGTGAAGTAGATACAATTCTAATTATTTTTTCCTAATGAAAGTATTTCAAGAATTGAGAGGTTTGTATGAGACTATTCTAAAAGACAAGTTCCTATACTATTGGGTTAATGGAGTTGAGAGGTGAATGATGATTTTGGAGATAGGATTTTGTAAGATGGGTTGATTTACTCTTCAGCTTAACTCATATAGTTGGGAACTTTTAAATGTTTTCACCTTGTGCTTGAACATGCAAGTGTATCAATTATCTGGACTCTTCTTAGTAATCCTAGTGATATCCCCTTATGCTACTATGAAGTTGTGAAAGGATTTAATTCAAATGTGAAAGTAAACCAATTAAGACAATCTATTTAAAAGGACTTTAATCCAAACAGAAGCCTATCAAACTTTGATTTCTTAAAAGGAAATTTAATCCTTCAACACATAGAAACCATTCAACAACATCACAAAACTACAAAAAATGTGTAACAAACTAAATGTATTTTCATACACTCAATTTGAGTAACATAAAAAACCACATCAGAGACATCCAAATAACATATAAGCATATGAATCCACACAACATTCGACCAATTGAAATCAAATCAAGAATTATGCATAACCTTCTCCATTGTATTTATCTTTGAACAATATGCATTATAACAATAGTTTTCGATATGAAATGGATGGGCAGATGGTGTGATCTATCTTCTTACTAATGCCTACTATGAATGAAAAGATGATATTATGATGATAATTTTTTTAGGCCTTGGTCTCTCTTATATATGAGAGGCAACAAGCTTTAGAACCATAACAAAGTCTCATGCCATTTGATAACTAAACATAATTAAACATAATTGAAAATAAAACACTGTTGCAAGTGAAAGCACCAATTCGTTAATCTCTAAGAAGAAGCCCATGACCACCTAAGATTTTTTCAAAGCTTCTACTTTATGATAAGGCACTCATCATGTTGTCGACTGACTTCCTCATCCTGATGGTTGTCTTGTTGTATTTGGTACATCTATAGTTTGGTTAATAAAAAAGTTGATTGCAGAGAGATGATGGGTGTACTCTTGTTCTGCATAAGTGTCCACATTGGAAATCACCTCTTTCATATCATATTCCCTATACATTATCTTATTGAGTTGCTTATGAGTATTCTGTAAAACCATATCCTCTTCATTGATTTCTTCTAATTGAGCAATCAAAAGCACAACAAAATCTTCCTTCCAATCATTATACTCTCGAGGATTCCCAATGTCATCATGGGGTGTTAGAGTCAAACTAAAGCATTCAAGATCTTCTTTAAGCCTATTATGATATCCATTGTGTGATCCTACCAACTTGTTGTATGTCTGCAATATTTGTCCTTTCAGGATTTTCTTGCCTAGGAGCTCCTCTTTCTTTTCAATCATTCTCCCCTACAGTCATTCATTCTCTACCATTGTTGAGTGTGTTTGCTTGAATAGTCTCCAATATTCATCAGAACATTTCATCATTTTTTTGAATATTTCTTTGATCACTTTAGACACTATATTATACTTGATTTTTACTTCTTTTTCTAGTTCCTTACATCTCCCCTGAGATTTCAAGTGGAAATTCTTCCAATAGGCTATACCAGCCAATGCATCCAATACTCTTTTATCCTTTTCAAGCCATGGGGAATACAACTCTTATGTGGAGGAGGAAGATTATCTTTCTCTTTGATGTGCCAACACCTTCTTCGATCTATTATTTTCTCTTACCAATTTTTCAATCTATGCTTTGTTGAATTTTTCCACATTAATGTTCAACTCTATTGTCTCCATGGGGTTGGTATCCCCTACTCTTTGGACCAAGAGATGTCAAAACATATGGTTTGGATTATCAATCATAGATGGTCTTTTTTCATGAGGGTACAATGACCATATAAGCAAGGTGGCCTCATCTGGGTTGTACCCAGATCCTGAATACATCTTGTCACTTGATTCCTCTATTCAGTTCATTGTTTCGCCCCTCTTTTTGAAGCTATCAAATACAATTGCAGAACTAATATCCCATCTTGGTAAAAGCAACACTCCAGCTTCCTAAAGTAACTCTCTTCCTCTCTCAAGAGTGATGGATTCCATTTCTTTATCCATTTCCTTTTTTAATTCCTCCAAAGCAATGACTTCTTGTTGAGGAGTAATATCCCGCATCTTTTGTCTCATTTTCCTTCCTTTATATTCATATACAAATGATTTAAACTTAGGAGATTTATCAAAATTACTATCATAAATGAACTCTTGCCTGAACTTGACCCTAACATCATTAGATAATTCATCTAATGCCTCAAATATTATAATATTGTGTTCTTGGGGGAGCTCATACTATGCAATTACAAGAGCACTTATTTGTTCTAGTTGTTCACCCTCCTCGTCACTCTCCTCATCTTCACTTGTATCAGCATCTACAGAGAAACACACCTCAAGAGTAGGCTATGAAGGTACATAATCTAGGGGCTCTATGTCTTTAACCTATGCCCCTAGATAAGGTGCATGAGATGCATCAAAAAAATGGGGGCACATCCTTCACCAATTAATTCATGTGATCAATGAGTTACTCAATCCTTGCTAGCAGATCCTATATCTCACTAAATGCCTTTGAATAAGATGGCACATTATTTCTTTTCCATTCTTCTGGGAGCACAATTTTGTTGTATGCAACCATTCTATCAGTGGTAGAAGCTTCATCATGGTTTTTGATTACATATTTAACTGAGAATAAATGCTGATACCCTGATAGTCCCTGTGATAACTTTGCTTTGTGAATAAAGCCTTTTGCATCAAAACTTTACATTTCATTTCCTAGAGGGAGGTTTTACTATGCCAATTTAGTAACAATTTCTTCATATCCCTTAGTTGCGACCACTATAAAGTCTCCAAAACACAAGGTGTTGGGCATAATTGATTGTTTGTTGTATCCCTTGAGGTATTTGGCATCGAATTTTTCTAATTACCTCACAATTTTTGAATAGGCAATTCTATTAAGAACTACTAGTGGCAGCAAGTGTCGAGCTCCTTCAAATCCATAAACCCTAATTACTGTACAATTAGGGAAGGCATACCAATCTCCCCAGTTATGATTCACTTTATTTCTTGGGTCATTATCCTTTGGTCTCATAAATCTTTGTTCTTTCAGGGATAAGTTATAATCACACAGACATCCCAACAACTTCATCAATGATTTTACAAAAGAACTTCAAAATAAAGGTAATGAGACCTGCCAAATTGACTATCCCACAATGAGGTCCAGATTTGTACAGGTTTGAAATCTCCATTTTTATTTGTATCTCTTATCTTTAATTATTCACTCTAAACCCCTCTAACCTATCCCTCATGCAAAAGAAAATGCATAAGTAGAGAATAATGATTGAAATGAATATAATCACTATTGTTTTTAATCTTTTCAAGCCCTTGATTTAGGGCATTGGCCAAGTAACCAACATAATAAAATGACCTAGCATCCTTGATTTTTATTTCTATAGCTAGGACCATTGGAGCAATCGACATGAGATGCCAAACCTCTACCCCCAAAACCTGACCAGCTGAATAATAACTGTATTGAAAATATTCCTCAAACAAATCCTCATGAAAAGGAGGGTTTTCACTGCTAGAGAATCTCTTGAGCTGGCTACCCTGATTCTCTAGCCTATGCAAGGGTAATTTCCATCTTTGGTAGCTAGTATCCATATGATGATACTTTGTCAAGAGGTCTCTAACCATGAATGTTAAGTCCAAAGAACACTCCAACTGAAACACATTATAAATGACATCTTTAGAGATAACAAGCATGTCAACCCCACTATGTGATTGAATAGTTATTTTCTTTTGGTCATATCTACTAGCAAGGTATTTAATTAGTTCTATGTTTACAAACACGTTGGGAACCATGAGTCTTCTCAGATTCAACCTCCATGGGTTCCAGACTAGTTGAAACCTAAATTGTTTCTTGTAGTGGTATATGAAAAGCTCATATCCTCATTGTGGTGTCCAAATATCTCCCAAGTCCTTATGTTTATCCCACAGTTGATCCATTGAAGGATTTTTTTGAGCACTCCTCTTGGGTCTTGGCCCCGACCTAGGGAATTCATCTATTAGGTCTTGATTTAGGAGTCTCTTTTCAGTTTTCTATTTTTTGGCTTTGGTTTTTTCCATACTCTCCTCCATTTTGAATTCTTAAGCCTTTGAAAAATATAATTTCTCAGCTAGGATTGACATACTTACTTTATTTTTTCCTCCATTGGTTTTTGCTATGTAAGAACTCCTAGCTTTGTCCTTTCTGCTTCAGCCCTTAGTGAGATGTTTTGAATTTTGCAACAATTGTGTGATCAACTTGTGGTAAAAATCACTTCAATTCTGGTTCATAAATACATCACCTATTTTAGTATTTTCATTAGAGGAGAGGATTTATTTTAAATATCTCAACGATGCCTTAGGATCTCACATCAATTAGTAATAATCAATATCATTGTATCAGTGAGACTGTGATTCTTCTTCCACCGATAGCCACCTTCTCCACCAATGAACAACTTTACTTAGGCCTATCGAAGAGATTCCATATAATATTACCCCAATGCATCCCAATTATTTTTATATACATTATGATCTTGGCAATCCATGGTTATATAGAGCCATCCGGGGAACAAAAATATTTATTCCACTGATGTCCATGTGTTACAACAATGTGCTTACTCTTGATTTTATCAGTCTATCAGGGAGAGCACCTCATGAGTTAGCCCAATAGGGTATTGTTACACTAATATTACATTATGAGCTTCCTTTATTGGGCCATTGATGAGGCTATGATGGGGGTTCCACCGATAAGGCATTGTTAGACCGATGGTGCCAATTTTGTTTAGGAGTGGGGGAAAGACTATGGAGTTTCAAATTTATTTATGGATGTACTTATTTGGAAATGTAGGCTAAAAAAATGGATCTTGTCATACAAATTTCAATAATTTATATTGATTATAAAATCAAATTCTGGTGAATTTGTGTGGTATGTGGAAGATAGGTGGGTCGAGGCTAGTGAAAAATGTGGGGGTTTTCTAGTTCTAATAGTGGCTCTGATTGGGGATGAATGAGTGTGAGATCATTGCAAGAATCCAAAATAATCTCTGGGAGGTAGACCATGAATGAAAGGTGGAATGACATGAGAACCTAAAACTATTGTGCATGAAACTTATATATTTTAAGAATTATCTCAAGAATTGTCCATGCACTAGAAATTCTTGAACTTCTCCTAGACTACTGTGCATGGAAGATTAAGAAAAGAAATGTTTCAATAATTTTCCATGCATTGGAAATTCCTGATCCTCTCCTAATATATTTTGTAGATAATAAGAATCTTCTCCTCCTTTACCAGTAATGACAAAAGGTTTGATCCAAAGAGCTTGAAACTTCCCATGTTCTCCTTTATCGTGACACCTTGCATTCCAAAATAAGACAATATCATTTTTATTAAATATTTTGTCTTCACCCTTTTGTCAAATAAATACTTCACTTGTGATTGCATCTTTATATTTTGTTCCTGAGCTAGCCTCCTGATCTCATCTAACTCTACCAATTGTTCCATCCTATCCTCCATAGGCTCGAGGATATCTAGATCTTCTTGAAGTATAAATTTATATGCAGGTAACAGGTTCTACATAGGCATCCTAGCCTTTCCTTCATAAACTAATTCAAAGGGTAACTTAACAGTTGATTTATTCATAGTAATTCTATCTTCCCATACTGCCAATCTCAATTTAGAATCCCATGCCTTCTTGTTTTTATCTAACATCCTTTTAATAATCTTCAGGATACTTTTGTTACTTGATTTGGCCTGTGCATTCGCTTGTGGATGATATGGTGAGGCATATGAAATTACAATGCCAAATGATTCATAGAATTCTTTGAATTCTTCTAATCTGAAACACATACCATTATCTGTGATTACCCTCATAGGTGTCCTAAACCTTGTAATGATATTCTCCATTAAGAATTTAATTACAACCTTGTTGGTGGCTTGTTTAGTTGGGATGGCCTCTACCCATTTTGTAAAATAATCAATCACCACCAATATCCATTTGTGACCTCCACTATATTTTTTTGATATTTCTCCAATAAAATTGATTCCCCATTGGTAAAAAGGAGCCTCAACCTACACTGGTTTGAGTGCCAATGCTCCTTGATATTTCATCATCCCAAAGAACTTCTGGCAAGCCTCACACTTCCTTACATAAGTGAAAGAATCATTCAAAACTCTAGGCTAGTAATATCCAACCCTTAAAATTTTATGGATAGTGGTTTTGCCTAAAAACTGCCACCCAAAGACTCCTTCATGCTTTTCTTTTAATACCTTTTTTGCCTGGGATTCATCCAAACATAACCGTAGTTCCCATCTCTTTTTTTCCAATATAAATAACCACCCATGAAAACATATTTATAGGAATGTAGCTTCAAATTTCTCTTCTGGTTTTCATTCAAATGTTTGGGACATTTCTAATTTTTCAATTAATACATTATATCTATATACCATGCTATGTTTTCAATACTTGCAATCATAGTATCTTCTTCTTCTACATTGTAGATCTGACAAGCTTCAAGATTTGATTCAACCATTAATTTAGCAAGACCATGTCCTCTTATTAACTTAGTGATTTGGATCTCTATGTTAAACTCTTGAATTTTGTTGATCCATCTACATCTCCTCTTAGTGACCTTAGTTTGTGTAGACACGTAAAATATACTAATTGACATTGTGCATCTGATCCTGACCTACTAACATCGTTTCTTTCAGAATCATCCCTTAGTCTAGCCATTTAATCAAATCTCCTTATCTGATTAAATTCATCAATTTTGATCCCCTAATTGAATAAATCATTTTATCTAATTAAGTCAATCTCTTTTGTTAATTAAATCAATCCATTTGATATAATTATCCCTATTTAATTAAATAATAAATTTTATTTGATTAAATCTCTAAAGTCTATCCATTAAATTAAATAAATTAAAATATTATTTGATTTAATCTAACACCATTCCTTTTAATTAAATAAATCAAAATCCTTATTTAATTAGCCTCTTATCTTATTCCTCTCTTATTTGATTTAAATAAATCCATAAATTTGAGTCAAATAGGTCACATCATCTAACCCCTCTCATTAGATTAATTAACCCTTGATTAATTTAATCTCATCTCATGTCCCATCCTCTAAATAATGCAAGTTGCACATGAAAATAGATTTAATTCATTTATTAAATCTCTATTTTCCTCACAAGGAATCTTTTAGAATATTCTCTCAATTTGAATTCAAAAATTCCAAGTCAACATGTACATCCAACAAGGCAATAAATTCATCTTACATGTCATTTTCCTTGAGCCAAGTGGTATTTATTGCATTTTCCCTTCCCTCTTGCATGTCATTTCAACAAATTTTAATTTCAAATATTTGCATTTATTGGCACAAACCCCAAATCTTGAACATCCTTCACCCATTCATAGCTTGACAAGAGGCATCATATCATTGGATGAATGTTAGTCCCACATTGCTCAAATTTGGACATTCATCCATCTTGGAATTATATAAATAAAATGCTCATATCCTCATTTCATCATCCACAATCTAGGAAAAGTTACCATGCTCAAATATCTCTTGAATTTCATCCATTATCATTGAGTCATAGCTAGGTTTTTGCAGATGTTGGCTTGGAGTACTCACAATTTCTTCATCAAAGTGGATCAATCTTCATCAACATATCAATTTTGCATCATAGGAATTGGGAAAGGGCCAATTTTCATATCAAATTGGCATGAATTCCCCTATGGGATCATGAGTTTGCACATGTAATTAGGATTTAATTTTTGTTTCATCATTTTCATTGTGTTCTTTGCTATTTTATTTCCTAGTTTGAAGTTGTAAATGGATTTCATGGGGAATGCTTGTTTTGGCTTGCAATCACTTGTCTACCTCATTTATTCTTGTTGTCTTGCAGGTACCAAGGTTGGGGTTCGCACATTTGGCACTAGAAGGAGGGCTGGATATCATTCTTTCTCATCTTTTCTCAAAATTTCCATTTTTTTTCACACAGAAAATTCCAATGCCGAGAGCTCAGCGTCACTATTTTGGCACCACTGACTTCTCAACGTCGCTATATGGAACTACTTGAAATTGAAACTGCGACGTTGGACCATCTTGCCAAAAATTTTAAATTTCTAACTCTGTCGTTGGACTTGTTGACTTGTAGGAATTTTCAAAATTTTAAAAACTGTGACACTAGAAGGAAACTACGATGCGGGGTGAAAAGAGTGACACGGTTGAGCTCTTTGTCCTGACATAGAGTGATGCTAACTGGTAAGCGATGCTTTGAGGGCACTGCTGGGAGGCCAAACTATGACGCAATCACGAGTTGCGACATTGGAAGATAGTAAAAAGGGAAAATTTAATTTTAGCACGTGCTTTTCATTTATGATTAATTTGTCCTCTGTTTTCTACTTTTTAATTTCTGTGTTTTCCCAGAATCTAACTGGTTTTTCCTCCTTGTAGGTTGGAAATCAAAATCAAAGGAAGGAGAAACATGAGGAGGATGTTTCATCAAATCAAAGTGTTTTTAAACACTTTAGTGTTTGCTTAACATTTTTTAAAGAAATTGTTATCTTTTTCTTCCTTAGGACACTAATTTTCATTTGGGCTTAAAAAAGAATCTTTCCATTTCTTGCAAAAGGGCTTAAACAAACTTTAGGATCACAACTTACTAGATTTTTTTTATTGGATTAACAATTGAACAAAGTGTCTTTCATTTGTCATTTGGTGCTTAAAATGAACTCACATTTTACTTTGTGGATTTAAAAAGAACAAGTGTAGCTTTTTTTTTCATGAAGGCTTACTTAAACTAAAGGCATTGAAAAAGGACGTATGCACTTCTCTCACACTTTATAGAGATCTTGAGAATCAAAAGGCCTTTTTCAAGACTTTAGGGTGAGACAAAGAAATCACCTCCACACTTCTATTTGGGTTTAAAATTGAACATCTTGTGCGAGTGTCAGTCGGGGCATTGTTGCATATATTCTCTTTCTTTGTTGCCAAAAAGGATTGATTGAGTTACGAATATTGTTCTTCATTCACTTTTGCTTATCCTAGAGGGCCTGCCTTGGAGAAAAAGTACTCACCCATGGGAACGACTCAACCGGTAGCACTCTAAAGGCAAGAGTATTTCTAACTGGGATATAAATGTGGATATTGGAAGAAATTCCAATATCACACAGTTGATTCCAACAAGATGGATCTGAAAGGGGACTTTTGTCATATGGTTCAATCTCCATGAATAGAAAGTCTTTACTAAAACCCATGTGCTAGAATTTTCCAAAATCCTTTAAACTATTTGTTGGTGCGAATGGTCATTCTGAAGCCACCCCACACTTTTATGGTCTTCTAGTAGAAATGGAAAACATTCCATGGGAGTTTCATTGGTGTTGATGCTTGGCAGCCCCGATTGACATTAATGAGCCATGGAGGGGAGCCAATGGGGTCAAGCATATAACCATTCGCTAGAGATAAGAATAGATGGACTTGTCCAAGTGGGAATCTAATAAATATTGTCTTACACATCCATAGGATTTTACTTATTCTTGGGTTACAAAATGCTTTGCTTGATCGAAAACGTCTCAAAAACAAACACTTAACATCATCCAAATTTCAAACCCTTTTGGAGACAAATACCATTGACTAAATCTATATGTTATTGCTTTCCCTTGGGATTCACATCCTTAGAGGTTTCTAAACATTGGATTATATCTCTATTTGTCTCCTTAAGTAAACAATAGGAAAACCCTTGCCTTGGGTTCATTGAATTTCCACATCACATATCTTGCGGAGTTTGAAGAAACTAAGACATTGGACACCTAAGTTTGAAAACTTAAACAAATAAAATGTTTTTGGTAAAATAAAGGAATGAAGCAAAGATAAGCAAAAAATGAACTTTCATATGTGTTGAAGACTCACAATCCCAAAGCAAGAAAATCATTGGTTGGAAATTTGAAAATGAATGTTCAAATGAAATCATTTCTTGGTTACAAAGGTCTTTAGGAAGCATTTGCATGCTCTTCAATACCTAGGTCTAGGCAAACAAAGTGTCCTTTTTAGGTTCATCTAGGGATAAAAACAAATCAAAATATTTTTCATCCACCCTTTAAAACATCAAAACAAAATCATCTCATCATCACCTTTTGGAAAATCTTGAAATCATCCTTAATACTAGGCTTTGGGGAAAAATCAAAATCATCAAAATCATTGAGACTAAATCCTTGAAAACATGATCAAAATCACCTTTGGCTAGGTATGTGTAGATGCATCCTTTTGTATATGCTTAGACAAAGTTATCAAAATCATCTTGTTTAGCTTTGTATATGTAGATGAATCCTTCTTCATATGCTTAGTGAAACTATCATCTTGTTTTGAGTAGGTGTGGGTAGATGCTTCCTTCTCCCCACACATATTCAAATAATCATCCTTTGATCAAATTTATCCTTTAGATCATCATCCAACATCTTAAGGTATTTTTGTTCAAAATCCAAATCAAAATCAAGGAATCCAAAATAAAATCAAAATCAAAAATCTGTAAGTCCTAAAAGCCTAGTATATCCTTCACGATTTTCCAAAAGATCATAACATCCATATCATTCATCTTTTGAATCATCATCATATCATCACACCTTTGATCCTCAAGACATCCTAAAAATTTTCTACTTTGGGGCATAAAATAAAGATAGATCCAAAGAATCAAGAGATTTATCTCCCATATTCTCAAAAATTGATCCTTGTTTTATGGTTCTAACTAGATCTCAATACAAGAATATTATGGAAGCCAACAAAGAAACACCCGCTTCAAGCAATCTTAGCCAAAAAAACACAGAAATGAATCCTGTAGAATCAAGTAAGCCTTTGACCCGCTCATCATCGCAAAATCTACAAGAAGAAAACCAAGGAGAGGATCTTACCTTTGGAAAGTATCACGAAGAAATGATGGAAATGCTCCAAAATCTGGACAACCATAGAATCATCAACATCATGATGAGGCTCAACCCTTCGTTATACATGCTTGAGCTAGAAAAAAAAGGGGCCAAGTTACCTTCAAATTTTGATGTGAGTACTATAGTGGAGACATCTTTTCCACCAATCTCATCCACCATTCCCATTTCATCTACACCCCCATCTCAAAACATCACACAAAGAATTCTGCAAATCACAACATCTTTTGCTCCAACCCAACCAAATGTTAACAAGGGAAACACATTCCTCAATACTCTTCAAGCACACCCCCTTGTTAATAATCAAAACTTGGATGCAAACACCACCTTGGAACAAAACATACCAGAAAACCTATTACACAAAAATGTTCCTCTCACCTTCCATCATGATCCATCATCATCATTCTTTCATGCAACACCACAAACACCTCTTCTCAGGAATTCACAAGAAGAGGGAGATATGTTCAGACCAGGGGGCTTATTCAACACCATGACATTTTACAACAACTAACACCCCTTACATTTCCACCTCTCCCACCACTCCTTGGTTTAGGGCTTCCCCCTCTACCAAGTATCGATCAAAACAACATCCCAACTATCAACCAAAGTATTATGATAAACGACCAAAACTTGTCGTCAACATCACAAAAATAGATGAAAAACACACAAACAATTGCAACATCATGAAATAGCCCCATAACATCATAAAACATGGTCTATCAAGGGTCGATCACATCAACGACACCACTTACCACACCAACAACACCATCCACCAATCAAATAAACAACATGACATCACCATTCACCACCACCATGAACGCCATTCCAAATCCACCACCACCCCCACCACCACCAACTTTCACCACATCAAGCCATTATGACGTAGCATTGCAAGCTACTTTCCAAAGAGGATACCAACAAGTTTAGAAATAAAAAGTTAAACAACTAGTTGCTCAGCAAGCTACTCAAACTACACAAGTTGCCCAAGCTGCACAAGCTGCCTTACAAGTGCAACAAGCCCAAGCGTTATTGTAACAACAACAACAACAAGCAGCCCAAGCCACACAAGCATTGCAAGCACAAATTCTATTGCAAAAACATGCAGCACAAGCAACTTCTTGCACAAAGACAAGCAACCCAATTGCAAGCATATCAACAAGCATTAAAGCAATATCAGGAACAACAAGAAGCAGCACAATTGGTAGCCCAACAACAAGCACAACAACAAGTGCAACAAAAAGCAAAAATCTTAGCACAACAACAACAAGATCAACAACAAGTGTTGTTCATACAAAAGCAGGTGGAAGCCTACCTTGCTCGGCAAAACATACAGATACCATCAAACAACACACTGACCAACCCACCAATCCAAACCATGATTGAGACACACAAAAGAACTTTCATCCCACCCCCTGATCCATAGAATGATGTCACGACACAAATCAGGTTGCTCTCACAGCAAGTGCTTGATCTCCAATCAGGACGAACAACGAAAACACCAAGCAACTTGTGTCCCTATCCATTTGATAGGAGCCTAGAGATGAAACCATTCCCCAAGGGATTTGAAATCCCCAAATTTGACAAATATCGAGGGATGGGAAACCCTGGAGATCACATCAGGGAGTTCCAGGTTCATTGCATGGAGGTCACATATGACGATACTTATCTAATGTGACTATTTCCTAGGAGCTTGGTAGGCCCCACTATAGAATGGTTCTCTCGCTTACCTTGAAGCATTAGAACATTCCAAGAAATTAGGGATGCATTAATTAAAAATTATGCATGCAATATTGCGAGGGATGTTAGTCTCAAAGAAATCTCAACTCTAAAACAAGGAAAGGGTGAATCTTTCGCTTCATTCCTTCAACGATGGCGATCCAAGGCCAATTAAAGCAAGTGGAACATTCTAGAAGAACAATAGGTTTGCACCATTATAGCTAACCTTGAAGGCTGCTTAGCATTTAATCTCAATGTTTAGGGCATCACCACATACAATCAGTTGATCCCTAAGGTGCTTTGCATCAAAAGAGCCCTTGTGACTCAATCTGTGGAATCAACATCATATCACAAATAGCAAAACAACCGCCCACCATCCAATTAAAATGATAAACCTCACATGTGGGAAAGGAACAAAAATGTTACTTATGATGGTGTTGTTGATGCCAAGGTGGTCATTAGTGCCCCATGCCAACATACACCCACACCACAAATCCATACACAACACCAAAACACTCATCACACAACATACCAACCAAACAACAATCTAACCATCAAAAATCTCAATGACCAAAGGGGACCACCTCAATGCAAAACTTATCCCAAATGAAAATACACCACTTTGGGGGAACCACTTGAGGACATAATGAAAAAATTGATCGACGAAAAACTCACCAAGCCTCCTACATTTGAAAATTACCAAGAACTTGATGTCAAACCTCCTTGGTATAATGAGAATCAACTCTAAAAATTCCATAAAATCAAAGGCCACACCACATATAGTTGCATGAGGCTCAAAAACATCATCCAAGATCTCATCAACAAGAAAATCATAAACGTGGAACAACCTATTGGAAATCAAGATCTCAAGATATATATGAATCCGATGCTGAATGATGGCAACAGAGGGAATAAAAATGACAAAGGGAAGGGAAATGTAAATCATGTTTATGAATCAATCATTATCTCCCTAAATGAAGACTGCATGGTCATCACCATGAAGGGCACCCATGCCGAAGATTGTGGAGTCACCACAAGAGGGGGAAAAGTAACCATCATAGGATTATCCTAGCCAAATAGAGTCCCTGCATCTAGATCTAATCCTAATGGATACAATGTCTTAGATAAACTTAAGAGAACACTAGCACACATCTCCATCATGGAGTTGTTAAAAATATCATCAGCTCATAAGAAGATCCTTCAAGAAGCATTAGCCTCATCCACTGTCCCCGCAGATCTCAATGCAGAGCAATTCCAAGCTATGGTCAGAAATATCATAACACCTAATCTTCTTACATTCTCTAACCAAGATTTCCCCACCCAACCATCTCACAACTATGCACTTCACTTGGAAGCCATCATAAATAAGAGCAAAGTCAAAAGGGTCTTGGTGGATGGAGGTGCGGGTTTGAATATCTATTCTCTCAGCCTCATCAAGCAATTGAAAATATTAGAAGACTCTATCGACAAAGGAAAGGGCATCACGATAAGAGCATATGATGACCAAGAAAGAGTGTATCAGGGCATAATTAAACTCCCTATTCAAGTAGGGCCGACTCTCATGGAAACCACTTGTCAGGTCTTGGACATTGATTTACCATATAATATCCTCCTGGGACATCCATGGATCCATGTGATGAAAGCCGTAGCATCAACCTTCCACCAATGTGTGAAATTTACACATAATGGACAAGAAGTCACCATCCATGGACATCCTGAACCTTTCTCATATTGCAAAAATCTTGAAGAAAAATATTACAAAATCCACCAAGTACCCAAGAATGATGAAGGCCCATCCACACCATACATCAACCCCGCCACTCTTGCATCCACTTCTATGACAAAGACACCCTCCATTCCCACCATTCCCACCATCTTTAACATATATCTCATCATCCAGGAGGATGGTTGTGGAAGCTACAAGCACCCTAACAATGCTTTTGTGATAGGAGAATTACCACAATCTCCTAGATCATGCAAACGTCCACAAGACAACCAAGCTTCCACGTTTCCTGAAGACTATCCAAAATTCACAAGATGGGGAGATCTTGGCCAGAAGGTTATTGAAGCAAATACATCTCACCTGTTATATCAAGATGAAAGACTGACACCTGAATTACTAATGGATGAGACAAGAAAGGGCTTACAAATGATGCTCGCAATGGGCTACGACATAAATCAAAGACTAGGACAAAATGACAATGGGCTCATAATACCTATCTTGCCAGAGATGTGACCCATAAAAAATATTGGCCATGGATGTACCCCTCTGAGTATAACCATACATGGCCAAAGTCCTCCAGTTAGAATAGTTAATATTTCTCCTCAGCCAATACTAGCAGAAGTACGCTCACCAATATCCATAGGTAGAGACATACATAAATTTATAACTGAGGCATATATTAGTAGCGATGACGAGGATACCATGACCATTCTACCTAGGTTATTCGAGGATACCACTCTTTCCATGATTAGTACCCTATCCTTCAAAACAGACCATCAAAACCATGAGATCCACTTAGTATATCCCCAACTCATCGACTATGACCAACGAGGACTACCAGTTCCTAATACATTCAAAAATAATGAGGGGATCTTAGAATTCATAGGATTGAGGGATAACATTCCAGATGTAGATCATAAGGTAGGGTTTATAATGGAGTTGGACACACATGCCCATTATGGGGAAATTATTGAATCCTTCAATAATGAAAGTGAGAAACTAAGAATCATATCCATGTCCTTGAGTGAAAACCACACTGTGGCACTCTCTGACAAGAAAAAATTAAAAATAAAGGATGTATCCAACAATGAAAACCTCTCTTTCCGGTATTGGCATGGTGTGATGGTTTATAGGTGGCATTGTTGCTCTTGCCACCAAGGTTCAAACCCCATTGGGGTGGTATTGTTGTATCCGGTTCATAGCTCCGGTCAAAAGCGTTTACCCCTTGAATAAAAAAAAAAAAAACAATGAAAACCTCTCTAAGGCAACCGAGGATGAAGTATTCAATCTTCCTTTAAGAGCTATTCATCAAGAGAAGTCAATAGTCTTGGCTAAAAAATGCAATCCTGTCAACCTAGGAACAAAGGAGACCTCGCATATCACATTTTATGCAGAATCACTATTATCAGAAGAGCAAGAACTCCTAGCAACATTCCTAAGGGAAAGGAAAATAAACTTTGCATGCAGTTACACTAACATGCCAGGGCTTGATCTAGAGACAGTGGTTCACCATTTAGTGGTGTATCCAGAAGCAAAGCCGGTCAAAAAAAAGCTTCAAAAAATGCATCCTCAAATAGCCTTATTGGTCAAAATGGAGCTCAAAATGTTGTTAGATGTAAGATTTATCTGACCAATTGATTATCCAGAATGGGTGTCAAATTTGGTACCTATTTCAAAGCCTGATGGAGCCATTAGAATCTATATAGACTTTAGAGATTTGAACAAATCATGTCCAAAGGATGATTTCCCACTTCCCAACATTGACATGATAGTAGACATGACAGCATGACATGAGATGCTATCACTAATGGACAGATTTTCAGGATACAACCAGATCATGATAGCAAAAGAAGATCAACATAAGATGGCTTTCACTTGTCCATGGGGGACCTACTGCTGGAACATGATGCCATTTGGCCTAAAGAATGTAGAAGCAACCTATCAAAGGGCCATGATGTTGATATTCCACGACATGATTCATAAAACAGTCAAAGACTATGTCAACGACATTCTAGCTAAGTCAAGAAAAAGACAAGATCATATAGCAACCCTAAGTGCTATCTTTGAAAAACTAGAGGAATACAAAGTCAAACTAAATCCCAAGAAGTGTGTCTTCAGTGTACAATCAGGTAAAATCCTAGGGTATATAGTATCAATGAGGGGTATCGAGGTGGATCCAGTAAATGTGAAAGCAATCCTCAAGATGGAAGCACCAAAGACATTAAAACAATTGAGAGGCCTCCAAGGAAAACTCCAATCCATCATAAGATTCATAGCACAACTGGTAGACAAGCAGAACCCATACTCCCACCTACTCCACAAGGGGGTAGCGTACAAATGGGATACCTGTTGTGCAGTTTTGCACACACGCCCCACTTGGAGTAGGGACCCTCTTTTCTGGATATCTTCTGACCTTCAGTCTTATTGGATCTATCTTTTTGAGGTCTTGATATGTTGGTTTTGTTGGTCTTGCTCTTGCCTTGGGGCTTGAATTGATTAAAATTGAGTTTTAAGCCAAATTCGGGTTTTTGCTTGGATCCGGGATTTTCCAGCTCTGGCAGATTTTCCCGGGCTCCAGTTCATTGTCTGTTCATTGCCGCATTTTCTGAAACTGGGTTTCTGCCTGACCTTGGGATTTTCCGGTTCTGACGAATTTTCCCGGACTTCGCTAAACTCCTAAACTTTGTCATTTCCCCGGTTTCTGCATTTTTACGAAATCTGTGTTTCCGTGTATCTAGGGATTTTCCGAAATTTCATTTTGAGCTCGGGTTTCTGGATTTGTCAGAAGTGTCTTGTCGTTCATTAATGATCGAGGTACCTTTGCTCAGAAAAGTATATGGGCAGATTTGAAACCTTTTAAGCGTCATTTTGATTTAATCTATTCATTTTCTTTTGCTTTGGTGATTAAGAATTTTCATTTGAGCTTTGAAGATTGATCCTAAACTGCTTGTGTGTGGATTGTTGGGCGTCGGTGTCTGGATTTTTGTTTCTTGGGTGTGTTCATTTTGTAGTCATTTTTTCAAGCTCGATTTTCCTCTGGATTGATCCATGGTAGGTTGCCGATGGCCTTCTCATTTGTTTATACAATGATTAAATTCTTTAGGCTGACTTATGGTCATTTTGGGTCGGCCTTTGCTTGCTGGTGGTTTCATATTTATCGAGGCAGGGTTTAACCTTACCCCTTCATTGCGATTTATCATCTCTGCTATACATGTTTGTTCATCTATTGGGTTACCTTTGAGTGGGATTTGGCCCCTTAGGTGTGATGTTTGCTAGATCTTGTGAAGATTAGGGTTTCGGTTCATTTTTCCCAAATTAGCCGACTTCCAGTAGGGTTATTGCGATTTCATGATTTATATTTGGCCTAGCCTACTCATACCTTGAAGAGGTCCTTGTGTCCATTGGTTAATCACCCAAATGATAGTTTTCTGTGAAACTTTAAGCTTATCTGGGCTTTAATGGCAAGGGTTTGGTTATTGAAATTAGGGCATCATTGTTTTGCCATGATGACTTACTATTTGGGAGCTTTGGGAACTTGAAGTCATTTACATTCATAGTCCTATTGGTTAGCATCAATTTTAGGATCGTTAGAATCCAAGCAAAAAATATTGCATGACCATTTAGTCGTCAGTTTGCGTGTTGCTGATCGTCGGGTTCCCGTGGTGTCCGAGGAATTTCTGCACACCTAAATTCTTTCGGTTTAGCCTAATTCCGTGGAGTGTTCTAATTTCCAGAGTTCTTCATGCTATCCATGAAAATCCGTTCTGTCCAGACTTTTCTGATTTCCTTGTTTGGCTTTATCTTTTTTGATTTTTTAAAGATAGGATTGATGGAATGAATGTTGAATGCTTATTTCTTGTTGGAAATGAATGAATTTCATGATAATCTAATGATCTTTTGGCTGAATTAATGATTTATTTGACTAATGATGTCTTGACAGCAGGCATCCGTCTGGGTCAGATTTCTCTGAAATTCTGCCCCGACTAGATTTTCCCGGTTTACATGGTTTTCCCGGACTGCTTCATTTCTCCGGATTTTCAAAGATTTGTAGTTTGTGATGGATTTTAACTGCTTTATATGATCTATGCTGATCTTTTGGTTGGAATATAAATGATAATAGAATACTAATGATGTCCTTTGTGAGTGTAGGCTGAATCAAGCAAGGCTGCAGTCATAAAGTCCAGGGGTGGCACGGAGGGTTCATCCATTTCTGAGGCAGAAAGACTAACATTGGATATCAAGAGTCAGCTTCCTAAGAGCAGGATATCCTCTGTATGGTCTGAAGTGTCTGATACTAATGTGGGAGCCTTGAGATATGAAGAATTTAAGCAGAGGATGGCTCAAAAGGATCTATCAGTCTTAAGGCAGGAAATGATGAAATCTGGGTTAGTGCATGTGACAGGTTTCCCTCCAGCAATTCAATGTTCTGAGCTGATTCTGGAGTGTGCCAGGCAATACGACTTCGACACACAAAGGGTTGTCAGTACTGAGGGAAGAGTTTTGGCTAACTTTAGCCTCCCTCCATTGCCCAAGCCTTCGACATGTCAGATCTATCTTCTGTGTGTGCTTTGAACATAGACATGGCTAAAACATACTATGAGAGTGAACCAGCCAAAGCCCAATAGATGATCAATTCATGGCTAGAGAAACCAAAATCCCACCATTCCAAATTACCTAAGAAATTGCATAGGGTTAAATTCAGGTCAGATAAGTATGATGCAATTACATTCTTGAGCAGAGTGGCAGGATTGAAGACCACTAGAGTGTTGGAGAACTGGATGGTTCTTGTGATTAGCAAGGTTAAACAAGGAACCAATTACCATTGGGCAGGACTTATTAGTTCTGAGAATGATAAATAGCTGAGGAGCGTCCTTGAAACTAAGAGGTTCACCATGTCCTCTTATGTTGTGTATGTGTTGGCAAGATTCTACCCATACAGGGGTTTCAATCCACGAGGCACATTCAGACAGGACATAATCTATGAGATATATCCAGAACTACACCTAGGACACAAGGACTACAGAAGGGTTAATGATGCATTCACTATGCATATCACCCGGATGCTTCAAATTGTGGAGCATATGAGATTTTCAGATGGAGCTAAAGGGCTGATAAAGAATTATGGGGCCTGGTTCATTCAATTCCCCACCTTCACCTACCTTAGAATTGATGGATGCTCGGTCGCTCCATATAGGTTACCTTGGTATCCTATGGATCACATTGTTTTGTTAGAGGTTGTGAGGTGGATTTGTGAGTTTGATGCCATTGTGAAGAAGGAAAAGCATAAGACAAGCTTTGGTGGAGATTTCCCTCTCAGAATTGGTGTAGTAGAGGTGTGTCCTTCCATCCAATTAGCGCATACTGCAGGAGAAGAATTGGCAGCATATGGTTTCTCCTTCCACTCCAAGAGGATGAACTTCAATATCACAGGAGAGGTGCAGAAGAAAGCCACTAGGGAGTATCGACATGAAGATGACCTAGAAGACTATTGGGCTAACATTAAGGATGACCTTGAAGTAAGAAAGAAGAGGTATTCTAGGCTCCCTGTGGAGGTAATTAGACAATACAATGTCAATTTGATCCAAGATCAACTAGAGGATGATGGGAACCTAGTGCAGGATCATGCCTATGAAGCTGTGAAGGACAGGTCAGTCGGGGATATCAATTGGAATGAGGATGAGGTTATAGAATTGGAAGACCTAATGGCCCCAGTCATGAAATTCACCTCTTCTTGGTTGAAACACAAGGTATGGGAGCTGGAGAGTGAGAAGGTAACTTGTACCTTCAATTTGATGGGAGATATCAATCCCATGTCGACTTCAGAGGAATCTGGGGAAGATGACCCCAAAGGAAAAACTACGAAGAGTTCTCCTTTCAAGATAAAGATTAGAGGCCCTAAGGAAAGTGAGAACGAAACAAAAAGGAAGCCAAAAGGAAAGAGTAGATGGTATACTTTGAAGATTGGTACATCCTCTGATGAGGAAGAATTGGAAAAAGTAGAAGAGGAAAATGTTCCTCCACCACCGAAGAAAACAAGAGCAACCAGGACTTCAAAGAAGAAGAGTCAGGTTGCCTGAAAAGATGACCCTCCTATTTTTGATGTAGAAAGTTCAGGAGGAGAGAAAACAAAAGTCTACATGAGAAGATCTAGGACTCCCTCTCCAAAGGACACTGTGCAAAATATGGATCTTCCACCGAAGTCACCAGTCATGGAGCCACCCAAGGCTGCTTCTCCTCCACCAAGTGTGCTTGAGCCAGGGATTCTTGAGGAGCATGAAACCAGTGGAGAGGCAAAGCCATTCAAGGAAGGGACACTCTCTGGAGAGGTAGCTAAGCTTGAGGCTGAGGAGGTAGGAAAGCATCCTTCTCCTCTGGTGATGTATGAAGATTCCCTAGAGATTGGCAGGGGAAATGGATCACCTGAGCAAGAGGAAGACATCCCTGTTAAAACCCCATCACCCGTGCAACAAGAAGATGAATGAGAGTTGGGTGAAAAAGATGAGAAATCTCCTGAGAAAGAAAGGATAAAATGCTTGAAAAACTACAGGAGGAAGAAAAAATAGAAGAAATTCGGGTAGAGCCTGCAGCCCCGGACTGGCTTGAAAAAGAGATTGCAAGGAAGAAGCAGGTTTTTACTGAAGATACTCCCTTGGATTGGGATGAAATGTTGTCTAAAATTGGCAAAGGGAAGAAAAGGAAGGCAGCTAAGGTAGTTTCCAAGGTGGAGAGAGATCAAGCGAATAACAGGGTCATCCACATTGCCACCCCTGCCGCAGACAAAACCAGGGAAGAAGTCACTGGTCAGGATTACAATGTACAAACTATTAACCTCGAACCAGCATCCATGGAGTAGGACATAGAGGAATATGAAGGGTCTAGTGCTGTGATTATTGGGAGATTGAGAAAGGAGACCTAGACTAAGCATGAGTTGAAGAAGGAGAATGAAAGACTTAGGAAATGCCTGGAGGAGGTAATGAAACCCTTGCAATCTCTCCATCCTTCTTCTTCTGCCACTGTTGGCTTTCTGCCCAAGGAAACAATCTTCGGGATTGAAAAAATGAAGACTACTGCTCAAGCTGCAATAGATTGGCTGAAGGATGTATAGATAAAGGGAGATAGTGCAATTAAGGATATTCTATCAGTTGGAAAAGATGCAATCCAGGCCAAGGAATTATTGGAGCATGTGTTGTCACAGGACAAGGAAGACATGGACCTCTTGCTGCAGAAATCCAGAATTATCATGGGACATGGTAGGGATCAACTGGCTGTAGATTGGATTCTTCCTTCTTCCAGATTAGATGAACCTTGGGAATGGTTTGAGGCTTTGCAGATTAGGCAGAAGGCTATAAAGAAGATCCAGAAATGGAAGAAACAAATAGATGGTGATCTTACTACAGTGTATGATGGATGCATTGCCTTCTTTGAGGTGATGACTGGAAGAAGAAAGATTGCCCCAAAATATCTGAGTCTGGAGCAGCTAAGAGAGTGGTGGCATGAATTTTATGCCACAGATTCTGAGACTATTATAACTGGCCACTAGCTTGATGATGCAGCCACCTACTTGGCAGTAATGGATAGGTATCAGGCCAATAAAGAGGATTGGGATAAGATTGTTGAACAGTCAAAAGAAGAGATTGATTCCATTGAATGTCGATTTAAGATATTGCCTTTGCCACCTGTCATCAAATTGGATGGAACATTTTTGAGGGTTCAGGGTTCATCAGCTTAGAGAAAGGATAAGGGAAGCGACAATTAATGCCTATTTCAAGATTTGCGCTTCCCTATTATCATAGGGCATGCATTGGACCGGACTACATTGGGGACTATGTCAAGGCCGACCTTGATGGTGGATGGCATTTAATGTGTGCCTTATTTTGCTTTCCTAAGGCCGACTTGTTTTGGGTGGTTATTCTTATTTTGTAAATGTCTGACTGGGCCGACATACCTTGAGTTTTGTTATAAAAGGGCATTCCTGCCTCATTGTAAAGGGTTAGATATCAGACATTAGAAAAGAGATAGTAGAATCAAGTTAGAGCAGTTTTTTTTCATGAATTTATTGAAGCAAGTATTGTAATCAGAACAGTGGAATTGTTGCAGTCTTTTGATGATTTAATGCAATTGAGGACATTATGGTTTTCCTGGTGGAATCTCTTGTGTTATTTGATATTGCATGGTTCTTGTTGTTCTATCTTTCAAATTGCTTGAAGATTTAGGGTTCAGTGTTCAAAATTAAATTAGTTTTAGTTTGATGAATGGTGTTTATGATTTCATATTTGGAATGTTTGTAGCAATCTCTGGTATATACTCCCAGTAACTATTTGACTGTAGTAGGCTGGTAAAGTCAACCTGGACCATATATTCATATGTGCTTAAGTTTGATTGTGGATGAATGTCTATGATTTGAAAATCTATATACCTTAGAAGATTACACCATTCTTGTGATATGGCATTGTGGGTTAAGCACGACTTGGTTATTTGAGATTGGTCCATTCTAGATATCTATCATTTGCATTGCTCATTCTAGGAATATTTTAGATTTCATCATATCTTTTCCCCCCCATCTTTTGCTATTTCTTTATCATTTGGTTAGATCTAGGATTTAAGATCATCACTTTGCAAAATCTGATAAATTGAAAGATACAGTTTGCTTGTAGTAAGGTCCCTTTGTGATTACCAACATTTTCACATATTATCTGAGTTGTTTATGCATTGTCATGACCTGCAACTCGAGAGACCTTGGGGTGATTTTCAGTGATTTATTATTGAAAATAACCTTTCAAGAGAGATAGAATATTGCATTCTGTCTGAGTTGTTGCTATGCATAAAACACCATCAATAGATTGGTGCTAGAAGGAGGGCCTGAATGAGCACACTGGATCATTTCTTGAATGACATCTCTCCTGAAAGATATAGGAGAAATACTAGATCTACCACTGGAGAGGAAGATTTATAGGAATTACAGTTCCCCACTAGGTCAAGAAGGACTCGAAAAAGGGGAAAATCATCATTACCCTTCCCTTCACCAGCATCATCCACATCTTCACATCCTGAGGTTGAGGCTATACCCATCCCTGAAGTGGCTCCCATTCAACAGCCCCAGCCTATCATTAACCAACCACCACCCCCACTCTTGCCAATGGCTTTCCTTGCTAATAATCCATCACCCTTGTTCTTCCAGGCCTACAATGCTATGCCCAAAAACCCTGAGTATTTCTGTTCAAAATTCCATGTTAATGACCCAAACAGAATTGTTGAAGAACACATAAGGATCTTCCAGACCTGCCTCAAAGACAGAGGGATTGTTCATGAGGATGTCACCTATAGATTGTTCCCTTATTCATTAGGAGAAGATGCCTTTTACTAGTACAATAACCTCCCTTTTGTCTTAATTTTTAATTGGAATAATCTTGAAACTACCTTTTTACAAAAATTCAGGATACCTATCAGTGCTAATGAACTATACCTAAAATTTACCAAAGTGAAGAGGGAGGTTAATGAACTGATATCCAGTTTCAATAATAGGTTCCACCGTGCATACACTAGACTTTAAGACCCCTATGTCCTAGATAATAATACAACTCTAGGAGTCTATTATGAAGCCTTGGATAGCTTGACAGCTACCTTTTTGAAGTGGAGACCTAATCCTCCCGCTACCCTAACTGATGCTTACAAAGAAGTTGTTAATATTAGCACAGATCTGAGGCAACATATAACTGGGTCGTTGCCTTCTTTAGGACTAGTTGCACACCCCAATTAGGTTTAGGTAGTAAATCAAGCACTTACCAATCACACTCCAATTATGAATCCAGTTCCTCAATTACCTATGGTGCCACATTCTGGTCTTCCCATGAGCCAGGTCTCCCCTATGATGAATTTCCTTCAATAGCAGGTTAATCAGCCTATGTATCAGTCACAGCCAAATAGTTTCCTTGCTTATTTGCAAAATTCTGAGGTATTGCATCAGTCTATGGGACCTGCTACAATGCATGTCCCTCCTCTGAATAACCCAAACCATATCTCTTACCAAGATCCAAATAGGGAAAAGATTGATGAAATGGCAGAGCAGATAAAGAAGCTAAACCTGGAAGTGACATACCTAAGAAATCAGAACAGTTAACTACAAGCTACCCAAAAGAGTATGCAATCCAATCAGAATAGGAAGTTCTTACAAGGACAAAGTTTTGACAGAGGACAGTGTAATGAGAGAGAGTTCCATAATGATAGGGGGTATAATCAGGATAGAGGTTACAACAATGACAGAGGCTACAATAATGATAGGAGACATAATTTTGATAGAAGCCAAGGAAGTGGATCAGGATTTGATAAGAGACCATCACAAGGGCAGAATAGGACTTGGAATACAAGCCCTAATAATGGAGGAGTTCCTACTCCCTTGGACCAACCTGTCAACCAACCTACAAATCAGCCTGTCAATTAGGACAAGCCTCCCAGTGGTGTATATCTGGCTGAAGCAACCCTGTCAGGATGGTCCAGGCTCCATAAGACAAGTCAACACTCAGAGTTAGAATGTCCAAAATTTTAGACTGTTGCCTCTATTTTTCAGTATGAGGTAGAAAACAATGCAAATGGATAGGAGATCATTCCCTCCACACCATATGATTCTCCTGTGTTGGTCCTGAAACATGCTCCTTTCCCAACTAGCAAAGAAAATTTACCAAAGGAATCTGATTCTCAAGAAGAAAGAATAGACTAAATATGTAATGGAGATGAGGTTGCTTGATTATTCAGTGAGGAAGAAATAAATGATAATGGCCCCCTTGACTAGGAGGAAAATTATGTTGAAGAAGTGCAGATGTTTCAGAGACAAGGTCTGAGAGATATGCCTCACAGGTGCCCATAGGCTAGGGGACCTTTCACAACCTCTATCCCTCCTAACAACTTTAGCACCCCACCAAATCCTAATGCTATCAATAATCTGTCTTATCCACATGTTTCCAAGCAGTATCTCTCAAAGGAGAGACAAGCTCAAACTGACTCACAGAAAGAAAAGGCTATTCAAATAAGCAAGGATAAGGTAGAGGAACCTTCTAAGGAGGTCTTCATTGATATGAGTGAGGAGAAAATGGCCTCATATGTTGCTAAAGAGTTCAAGAAATTAAAGGTAAATCTTTCAGCATTTGAATTATTAAGGTTCCCTGCAATTAGAAAGGTAGTTTTAGGTACCTACGATGCACATTCAATATCTTTGGATAAGCTTTTTGGTGAAAATATCAACCAGACTTCAAGTTCTCAGCTTGTGAAGGCACAAAACTAGGCTCATAATCAGACTAACTTGCCCCCTGGAGATAAAGGAAAGGAAAATGATAGGACTCAAGTGGCCCAAGTAGATACTCAGCCTACTTTTTTTCAAGGGAAGACAAAAACCCCACCATTTTTGATCTCTGTTCGTATATTTGGTAAGAATCTGCATAATTGTTTATTAGATTCTGGTGCTTCCACCAATGTGATGCCATTTGGAGTTTGTAGAGCTTTAGGAATTACACCTGCTGACTCTTAGAAGAAGGTGACTCAGTTGGACCGAACTGAAGTAAGTGTGGTGGGAGAACTAAATATGATTCGCATGCAAATAGCTTCAGATCCAAGGATCCAACAGGTTATCAATATCCAGCTAGCTGATATCCCTGATGCATATGGTTTGATTCTAGGAAGGGATTTTATGAAGGCCTTGAATGGATATGTGTCTACTGACCATTCTCAGATGTGGCTTCCTTGGAAGGGAGTGCCAAATCAGATTAGAATTGAGAGAGAACTAAGAATGAAATACATGATAACAGAGTATCAGAATACTTCGACAGAAGTCTTGATATCAGAAGTAGGAATGAGAAATTACATGTTGTCAACTCAGTATGAGGAGTCAGACTCAGAAGAGGTATTGATGTTGCATACGATGCCTACTGATGTTGAGATAGGGTCCAGCGATGTTGAAGTCTTGACAGAATCAGTTGAAGAAGAAGAAGAACCTGAGGACAGTTAGATTAGCCTATTAGACAGTTTTTAGGAATTTATCAAGCAGTGTATGGAGAATCAAATTCACCTAGGCGGGAAGACAAGATTTAAGGAATTGCTCCTACCAAATTGGTGTAGAGTTCATAATGCTTTCCATTAAGAGTTGGAGTGTTGTTTGTGTCAGACAGCAGTGGAGCAAGTACAAAAATGCTTGAATCCAACCCAAGCTGTGGAGACAAAGGTGCATAACCCTCAAAGAAAATATCAAGGGGATAAACCACCTAGATTGACTGAAGAATCTTCCAACACTGAGAAGCCGAAAGATATGATGAAGAAAACTACCATTGCAGAATGCTGGACTCTCAAATTTGATGGATCCAAATCCAAGCACGGAGCTGGAGCAGGGTTCGAACTGATTAGCTCAAAGGGTAAAAATTTCTTTGTAGCCCATAGGCTTCAATTTCATTGCACCAATAATGTAGTAGAGTATGAGGCATTAATTCATGGACTTCTTATGGCACTCAAGAAAAAGGTTAAGATTATGTAAGTTTTTGGTGATTCAGAATTAGTAGTCAAACAAGTGAGGAAGCAGTATTCATGCCATGATAGAAGAATGACCAATTATAGGCATAGAGTGTGGGACCTCATTGAGGGATTCAATGCATTCAATATTCAATTGGTACCACGGCAGAAGAATCAAACAACAGATTCTCTGGCCCAAGCAGCAAGCACTCTGCAGCCTTTATCTCTGTCAAGATTGAAAAAATTCACTATAGAATTGACTCCTATGCCATCAGTCCCAGACAATGTTAATAACTTTCAGGTATTTGAAGATGACAAACATATTCTTGATTTCATCACAAATATAGACATTTTTTCTTCCCAAATCATTGATGAAACAGAACCTCAAGAAGCAGAATTAGATCTAGAAGGTGTGATGAATCTGAAGTCTAATACTATTCCAAGAGGAATGGTACAGTTGGAGCAAATTTTTGATATGGATAAGATCAGAGATTAGGAACAAGAGTTGAAGAAAGAATCAATCAGTGGACAGTGTGACACTCACAATTTAGGAACTGAAGCCAACATTAAGAATATTTTCATTGGTAAAGTATGCACTCTAGAAGAAAGACAAGGAATAATTGAAGCCCTACATAGTTTTCTAGATATAGTAGCCTGGGGTTATCAGAACTTGAAGACTTATGATACGTCAATCATAACTCATACTATACCCCTGAAGCTAGGTGCTAAGCCTTTTAGACAGAGACAAAGACCTATCAATGCATTATTGGAACCACTTATATAGAAAGAAGTTCAGAAATTACTATCTGCCAGAATCATTTTTCCTATTAGGCATTCAACATGGGTGAAAAACCTGGTTCTAGTGAGGAAAAAGAATGGAGAAATTAGGCTCTATGTCGATTTCAGGAATTTAAACAGATCATCAAAAAAGGATAACTATCAAGTTCCCTCCTTGGATGAAGTGCTTCAAGTGGTTAATGGATCTCAGATGATGTCCTTTCTGGATGGTTATTTAGGGTACAATCAAGTAATGGTTCAGTATGAGGATAGGCACAAGACTGCTTTCACAACCAAATGGGGTACCTTTGCCTACAGGAGAATGCCATTTTGACTCATTAATGCAGGGGCCACATTTCAAAGGGCTATGGATATTGCATTTAAGGATATTATAGGCAAATGCATCATTATTTACATGGATGACCTGACTATTTTTTCAAAAAATAGAGGTGATCACATTTTAGATTTACGCAAATTATTTCAAAAGTGCAGAGAATTTGGCATATCCCTGAATCCCAAGTAGTGTATTTTCGGAGTAATAGAAGGAAAGTTACGAGGACATGTCATATCAGAAAAGGGAATTGCTATTGATCCAGAGAGAGTGGAGGCAATATTGAAGATTCAACTGCCTGCTAGCAAAAAGGAAATGAATTCCTTCTTTGGTAAGATCAATTTTGTCTGAAAATTCATTACGGGATTTGCTGAAATTGTTAAACCGTTAAATGCAATGTTGAAACAAGATGCCAAGATCAAATGGAGTATAGAAGTGAAAGAGGCTTTTGTAGAGATCAAAAGGGCCATTGTTGAGGCTCTAGTGTTGGTAAGTCCTAATTACAGCAAACCCTTTTATATCTATTCTTTTGCTTCAGACCACTCATGTGCTGGAATGCTAACTCAAAAGACTGACGAAGGAAATGAGCATCCTATTGCTTTTATGAGTCCACCATTAAAAGATGCTGAGTTGAAATATCCAAGTGTGAAAAAATAGGCATATGCCATGGTCAGAGCAGTAAAGAAGTTTAGGCATTATATCCTCAGAAATAAGGTGTATGCAATTGTTCCAGACTCTGCAGTTAAGTTACTCCTGATGCATAATGAATTAGGTGAGCATAGAGCTAAATGGGTGACCATGCTACAAGAGTATGACATTGAGATTCAGCCCATGAAGCTGGTAAGAGGGCAGGGACTCACTCAGACTATGGTAGAAATAGGCCTTGAATTATCTGTTTAGAACTATAATATGGAAGAGGTTTCTCCAGATGGCTGGTATGATGACCTAGTGTATTATCTGCTGAATCAATGACCTCTAGGTCATCTTAATGCTGTTCAAAGGAGAGCTTTACGATTGAAGAGTGATGGTTTCATGTTGAAAGGAGCTGTTCTGTATAAGAAAAATCATGAAGGCATTTATTTGAGGTGTCTCGGGAAACAGGAAGCTACAAGAGTGATGAATGAATTTCATGAGAAATATGGTACTGGTCATGGCTCTGCGATTGCCACAACAAATCAAATTTTGAGGGTAGGATATTACTGGCCTACACTATTCAAAGATGTTCACCATTATGTATGAACTTGTCACACTTTCCAGGCTACAACAATAAGAGAAAGGTATGCAGCTCTTCCGCTCCAATTGGTCACTGAGGTAAGACCTTTTGCTCAGTGGGGAATGGACTTCATAGGTCCCATCAACCCACCATCTTCTATAGAACATAGGTACATTCTCACTATCATTGATTATTTCACAAGATGGATTGAAGCTTTTGCTTGTAGGTAGTGTACATCTGAGGTAGTGATTGATTTTTAGAGTCTGCTATTCTTAATCGGTTTGGATGCCCTATTGCTGTTGTCTGTGATAATGGTCCTGCTTTCTCTTCTTTAAAATTTTTAAATTGGGCTTTTGATCATGGAATTATTGTGAAGTTTGCGTCCAATTATTACCCCTAGGGAAATGGCTTAGCAGAATCCTCTAATAAGAACCTATTGACTGTCATTCGTAAGCTGTTAGAGAGGAACCCAAAAAACTGGCACACCCAACTTTGGTTTTCCCTTTGGGTAGATTGTACAAGACTTAAGTCATCCATTGGAACATCTCCTTATCACTTAGTGTATGGTCTGGAGCTAGTATTCCATATTCAACTCAAGATCCCAACTTTACAGTTTATAAATGAGTTTTATGATGAAGGGGACAGAAGGGAAGCTAGGTTGATAGAACTACAGCACCTTGAGGAAAAATGAGACAATGCCCTTGAGAATTTTTCCAAATATCAGGGGGTAATTAAGAGATGGTTTGATGGGAGGGCTAAGATCAAAGCCTTCAGGATTTCTGACCTTATCCTATATTGGGATAAACCTCATGATCAGAAAGGGAACCATGGGAAGTTTGATAAGCTCTGGCTTGGCCCATATTAGATTGCTGAAATACTTGGAGATAATGCCTTCCGTCTGAAGACTCTCATGGGAGAAGATATTCCACTGCCTGTAAATGGGCAGTATCTGAAACATTATTTCCAGTCCTGAGCTATTTACAGCTCCCCACTCTATATATAGTTAGTCTAGGTTGTTTTGTTTATCTTGTTTGGTTGGAGTAGGTTTCCCTTTTTGCTTTATTTGTTTTGGGTAGAGTAGGTTTGCTTTTGTTTGTTTGCTTTCGTTTGCGCTGATCTTGCTCTTGGTTCCTTCTCTTTTGGGATCTTTGGGTGCATCTGTATGGCAATGGTGACAAAGTTGGTCTGATGTTCTTGTTATTTTCTTTACAAACTCTAATCATCCTTCTAGAACACCGTGGTACGAACTCTATACCCAATGCCATTTATCCTTATGCTGAGGCAAAGGGTTTTCTAGTCAATCTAGCAGAAATATATTGGGGTCTTATACTTTTAAATCTTAATGTACCTAAAGTTGCAGAAGGCCCTTATGAGGTCTGAACAGGTGAAAAATCCTTTTCTGCTCTAGTGCCACTGTGGTTCTTAGTCCTGAGTGTGGACTTCACTATTCACAGGTTAAATAGAATATCAGTAAAAGAGACAAAAATAGCAAATATTGAAATCAAATGGTCTGAATTCGACTTATCAGGGGATCTGAATAACTCTACCAGGGCTATGGACGCCTGGCTGGCAGTATAGCTATGTTTAGGAGGATCACAACGATAACCTTGTCGGGGCTATAGATGCCTGACTAGCAGCGAGACTCTATCCAAGTTAATTTTAGAGTATGAATCTTTATGTAGCTTGTTCATATCAAGTTTGGTCCCTGTTGCAACTGAGGGAGGGTAATAAATGCATGTGCACACACTTTGACCCTAGTATAGGAAACTCTGAATGACTGAGAGCTTCTTTGTTTAAACATGGAGGTAGTGGGCGGGTATCCAAGTTGAAACCATAAGTTCTAGGTTCTTTATTCCAGTTTATCATCAAAATGCTCGAGAGCATTTCCCCAGAAGAGTCACCATTTGTTGTAAAGTTTTGCACACACGCCCCATTTGGAGTAGGGACCCTCTTTTCTGGATATCTTCTGACCTTCGATCTTATTAGATCTATCTTTTTGAGGTCTTGATATGTTGGTTTTGTTGGTCTTGCTCTTGCCTTGGGGCTTGAATTGATTAAAATTGAGTTTTAAGCCAAATCCAGGTTTTCGCCTGGATCCGGGATTTTCCAGCTCCAGCAGATTTTCCTGGGCTCTAGTTCACTGTTTGTTCATTGCCGCATTTTCTGAAACTGGGTTTCTGCATGACCACAGGATTTTTCGGTTCTGACAGATTTTCTCGGACTTTGCTAAAATCCCAAACTTCGTCATTTCCCCAGTTTCTGCATTTCTGTGAAATCTGTGTTTCTGCGTATCTTGGGATTTTCCAAAATTCTGTTTTGAGCTCGAGTTTTCAGATTTGTCAGAAGTGTCTTGTCATTCATTAATGACCAAGGTACCTTTGCTCAGACAAGTATATGGGTGGATTTGAAACCTTTTAAGTGTCATTTTTATTTCATCTATTCATTTTCTTTTGCTCTGGCGATTAAGAATTTTCATTTGAGCTTTGAAGATTGATCCTAAACCGCTTGCGTGTGAATTGTTGGGCGTCAGTGTCTAGATTTTTGTTGTTTGGGCATGTTCGTTTTGCAGTAATTTTTTTGAGCTCGAGTTTCCTTTGGATTGATCCATGGTAGGTTGTTGATGGCCTTCTCATTTGTTTATTCAATGATTAAGTTCTTTAGGCTGACTTATGGTCATTTTGGGTAAGCCTTTTCTTGCTCGTGGTTTCATATTTATCTAGCTAGGGTTTAACCTTACCCCTTCATCGAGATTTATCATCTCCGCTATACATGTTTGTTCATCTATTGGGTTACCTCTAAGTCGGATTTGGCCCCTTAGGCATGACGTTTGCTATATCTTGTGAAGATTAGGGTTTCAGTTCATTTTTCCCAAATTAGCCGACTTCCAGTAGGGTTATTGCAATTTCATGATTTATATTTGGCCCAACCTGCTCGTACCTTGAAGAGGTCCTTGTGTCCATTGGTTAATCACCCAAATGATAGTTTTCGTGAAACTTTAAGATTATTCAGGCTTTAATGGCAGGGGTCTAGTTATCGAAATTAGGGCATCGTTGTTTTGCCTTGATAACTTACCATTTGGGAGCTTTGGGAACTTGAAGTCATTTACATTCATAGTCCTATTGGTTAGCATTAATTTCAGGATCGTTAGAATCCAAGAAAAAAAGATTGCATGACCATTTAGTCGTCAGCTTGTGTGTCGCCGATCGTCAGGTTCCCATGGTGTCCACGGAATTTCTGCGCACACGGATTCTCTTGGTTTAGGCTAATTCTACGGAGTGTTCTAATTTCTAGAGTTCTTCGTGCTGTCCACGAAAATCTGTTCTATCTAGACTTTTCAAGTTTCCTTGTCTGGCTTTATCTTTTTTGATTTTCTGAAGATAGGATTGATGGAACGAATGTTGAATGCTTATTTCTTGTTGCCAATGAATGAATTTCATGATAATCTAATGATCTTTTGGCTAAATTAATGATTTATTTGACTAATGATGTCTTGACAGTAGGCATCCATCTGGGTCAGATTTCTCTGAAATTCCACCCTGACTACTTCATTTCTCTAGATTTTCAAAGATTAACAGTTTGTGATGGATTTTAACTGCTTTATATGATCTATGCTGATCTTTTGGTTGGAATATAAATGATAATTGAATACTAATGATGTCATTTGTGAGTGCAGGCCGAATCAAGCAAGGCTGCAGTCAGAAAGTCCAGGGGTGGCACGGAGGGGTCATCCATTTCCGAGGTAGAAAGACTAAGATTGGATATCAAGAGTCAGCTTCCTAAGAGCAAGATATCCTCTGTATGATCCGAAGTGTCTAATACTAATGTTGGAGCCTGGAGATATGAAGAATTTAAGCAGAGGACGACTCAAAAGGATCTGTCAGTCTTAAGGCAGGGAATGATGAAATCTAAGTTAGTGCATGTGGCAAGTTTCCCTCCAGCAATTCAATGTTATGAGCTGATTTTGGAGAGTGTCAGGCAATACGACTTCGACACACAAAGAGTTGTCAGTACTAAGGGAAGAGTTTTGGCTAACTTTAGTCCTGCCTCCATTGCCCAAGCCTTCGACATGCCAGATCTGTCTTCTATGTGTGCTTTGAACATAGACATGGCTAAAACATACTATGAGAGTGAACCAGCCAAAGCCCAATAGATGATCAATTCATGGCTAGAGAAACCAAAATCCCACCATTCCAAATTACCTAAGCAATTGCATAGGGTTAAATTCAAGTCACATAAGTATGATGCAATTACATTCTTGAGCAGAGTGGCCGGATTGAAGACCGCTGGAGTGTTGGAGAACTGGATGGTTCATGTGATTAGCAAGGTTGAATAAGGAACCAATTACCATTGGGCAGGACTTATTAGTTCTAAGATTGATAAATAGCTGAGAAACATCCTTGAAACTAAGAGGTTCACCATGTCCTCTTATGTTGTGTATGTGTTGGCAAGATTCTACCAATACAGGGGTTTGAATCCACGAGGCACATTCGGATAGGACATAATCTATGAGATCTATCCAGAACTGCACCTAGGACACAAGGACTACAGAAGGGCTAATGATGCATTCACTATGCATATCACCTAGATGCTTCAAAATGCAGAGCATATGAGATTGTCAGATGGAGCCAAAGGGCTGATAAAGAATTATGGGGCTTGGTTCATTCAATTCCCCACCTTCACCTACCTTAGAATTGATGGATGCCCGGTCGCTCCATATAGGTTACCTCGGTATCCTATGGATCACATTGTTTTGTTAGAGGTTGTGAGGCAAATTTGTGAGTTTGATGCCATTGTGAAGAAGGAAAAGAATAAGACAGGCTTCGGTGGATATTTCCCTCTCGAAATTGGTGTAGCAGAGGTGTACCCTTCCATCCAATCGGCACATACTATAGGAGAAGAATTGGCAGCATATGGTTTCTCCTTCCACTCCAAGAGGATAAACTTCGATATCATAGGAGAGGCGCAGAAGAAAGCCACTAGGGAGTACATGCATAAAGATGACCTAGAAGACTATTGGGCTAACATTAAGGATGACCTTGAAGCAAGAAAGAAGAGGAATTCTAGGCTCCATGTGGAGGCAATCAGACAATACAATGTCAAGTTGATCCTGGATCAACTAGAGGATGATGGGAACCTGGTGCAGGATCATGCCTATGAAGCTGTGAAGCACAGGTCAGCCAGGGATATCAATTGGAATGAGGATGAGGTTATAGAATTAGAAGACCTAATGGCCCCAGTCATGAAATTCGCCTCTTCTTGGTTGAAACACAAGGTATGGGAGCTGGAGACTGAGAAGGTAACTTGTACCTTCAATTTGATGGGAGATCTCAATCCCATGTCAACTTCAGAGGAATCCGGGGAAGATGACCCCAAAGGGAAAACTACAAAGAGTTCTCCTTTCAAGATAAAGATTAGAGGCCCTAAGGAAAGTGAGCCCAAAACAAAAAGGAAGCCAAAAGGAAAGAGGAGATGGCAGACTTTGAAGATTGGTACGTCCTCTGATGAGGAAGAATTGGAAAAAGCAGAAGAGGAAAATGTTCTTCCACCACCGAAGAAAACAAGAGCAACTAGGACTTCAAAGAAGAAGAGTCAGGTTGCCTCAAAATATGTGCCTCCTATTGTTGATGTAGAAAGTTCAAGAGGAGAGAAAACAAAAGTCTACATGAGAAGATCTAGGACTCCCTCTCCAAAGGACAATGTGCAAAAGATGGATCTTCCACCAAAGTCACCAATCACGGAGCCACCCAAGGTTGCTTCTCCTCCACCAAGTGTGCCTGAGCCGGGGATTCTTGAGGAGCATGAAACCAGTGGAGAGGTAGAGCCATTCAAGGAAGGGACACTCTTTGGAGAGGCAGGTGAGCTTGAGGCCAAGGAGGTAGGAAAGCATTCTTCTCCTCTGGTGATGTATGAAGATTCCCCAGAGATTGGCAGGGGAAATGGATTGCCTGAGTAAGAGGAAGACATCCCTATTAAAACTCCATCACCCGTGCAACAAGAAGATGAATCGAAGTTGGGTGACAAAGATGAGCAATCTCCTGAGAAATAAAAGCATAAAACGCTGGAAAAACAACAGGAGGAAGAAAAAATAGAAGAAATCCGGGTAGAGCCTGTAGCCTCGGATTGGCTTGAAAAAGAGATTGCAAGGAAGAAGTAGGTTGTTATTGAAGATACTCCCTTGGATTGGGATGAAATGTTGTCTAAAATTGGAAAAGGGAAGAAAAGGAAGGTAGCTAAGGTAGTTTCCAAGGTGGAGAGAGATGAAGCGAATAACAGGGTCATCCACATTGCCACCCCTAACGCGGACAAAACCAGGGAAGAAGTCACTGGTTAGGATTACAATGTACAAACTATTAACCTCGGACAAGCATCCATGGAGCAAGACATAGAGGAATATGAAGGGTCTAGTTTTGTGATTATTGGGGGATTGAGAAAGGAGACCCAGACCAAGCATGAGCTGAAGAAGGAGAATGAAAGACTTAGGAAATTCCTGGAGGAGGTAATGAAACCCTTGCAATCTCTCCATCCTTCTTCTTCTGCCACTCCTGGCTTTCTGCCCAAGGAAACAATCTTCGGGATTGAAAAGATGAAGACTACCACTCAAGCTGCAATAGATTGGCTAAAGGATGTACAGATAAAGGGAGATAGTGCAATTAAGGATATTCTATCAGTTGGAAAAGATGCAGTCTAGGCCAAGGAATTATTGGAGCATGTGTTGTCATAGGACAAGGAAGACATGGACCTCTTGCTGCAGAAATCCAGAATTATCATGGGACATGGTAGGGATCAACTGGCTGTAGATGGGATTCTTCCTTCTTCCAGATTAGATGAGCCTTGGGAATGGTTTGAGGCTATGTAGATTAGGCAGAAGGCTATAAAGAAGATCTAGAAACGGAAGAAACAAATAGATGGTGATCTTACTATAGTGTATGATGGATGCATTTCCTTCTTTGAGGTGATGACTGGAAGGAGAAATATTGCCCCAAAATATCTGAGTCTGGAGCAGCTAAGAGAGTGGTGGCATGAAGTTTATGCCCGGGATTCTGAGACTGTTATAATTGGCCACCAACTTGATGATGCAGCCACCTACTTGGCAGTAATGGATAGATATCAGGCCAATAAATACTATTGGGATAAGATTGTTGAACAGTCAAAAGAAGAGATTGATTCCATTAAATGTCGACTTAAGATATTTCCTTTGCCACCTGTCATCGAATTGGATGGAACCTTTTTATGGGTTCTAGGTTCATCAGCTCAGAGAAAGGATAAGGGAAGCGACAGTTAATGCCTATTTCGAGATTTGTGCTTCCCTATTATCATAGGGCATGCATTGGACTGGACTACATTGGGGACTATGTCAAGGCCGACCTTGATGGTGGATGACATTTAATGTGTGCCTTATTTTGCTTTCCTAAGGCCGACTTGTTTTGGGTGGTTATTCTTATTTTGTAAATGTGTGGCTGGGCCAACATACCTTGAGTTTTGTTATAAAAGGGCATTCCTGCCTCATTGTAAAGGGTTAGATATCAGACATTAGAAAAGAGATAGTAGAATCAAATTAGAGCAGTTTTTCATGAATTTCTTGAAGCAAGTATTGTAATCAGAATAGTGGAATTGTTGCAATCTTTCGATGATTTAATGCAATTGAGGACATTGTGGTTTTCCTAGTGGAATCTCTTGTGTTCTTTGATCTTGCATGGTTCTTGTTGTTCTATCTTTCAAGTTGCTTCAAGATTTAGGGATCATTGTTCAAAATTAAATTAGTTTTAGTTTGATGAATGGTGTTTATGATTTCATATCTGGAATGTTTGTAGCAATCTCTGGTCTATACTCCCAGTAACTATCTGACTGTAGTAGGCTGGTAAAGTCAACTTGGACCATATATTCATATGTGCTTAAGTTTGATTGTGGATGAATGTCTATGATTTGAAAATCTATATACCTTAGAAGATTGTACCATTCTTGTGATATGGCATTGTGGGTTAAGCACGACTTGGTTATTTTAGATTGGTCCATTCCAGATATCTATCATTTGCATTGCTCATTCTAGGAATAGTTTAGATTTCATCATATCTTTTCCCCCCCATCTTTTTCTATTTCTTTATCATTTGGTTAGATCTAGGATTTAAGATCATCACTTTGCAAAATCTGATAAATTGAAAGATATAGTTTGCTTGTAGTACTATCCCTTTGTGATTACCAACATTTTCACATATTATCTGAGTTGTTTATGCATTGTCATGACCTGACACCCGAGAGACCTTGGGGTGATTTTCAGTGATTTATTATTGAAAATAACCTTTCAAGAGAGATAGAATATTACATTCTATCTGAGTTGTTGCTATGCAGAAAACACCATCAACAATACCAAGTGTGAAGAGGCATTTAACAAAATCAAGTATTATCTATTGACACCACCAGTCTTAATGTCACCCATCCCAAAGAAGCCATTAATTTTATATGTGTCAGCAACAACAACAACCCTTGGGGATCTCTTAGCCTAGCATGATGAAAATAGAATTGAGAGGGCTATCTACTATATCAACAGAACAATGGTTGGTCATGAGCTAAACTACTCATTCATCAAGAAATCATGTCTTGCAGTAGTGTTTGCATCCCAAAAATTTAGACATTACATGTTGGAACACAAGATAAATCTCATCACCAAAATGATCCCCTCAAGTATCTACTATCAAAGGCAATGCTCATAGGAAGAATGGAAAAATGGATAATAATATTATCAGAATATGACATCAAGTATGTGGAGAGGAAAGAAATCAAGGGTTAAGTTATTGCAGACCAACTGGTAGAGGCACCTATTTATTATGAGAATCCTCTTCTCTCAAAGTTTCTAGATGAATCCATTTTTAACCTCAACATATCTGACCACTGGAAAATATAATTTGATGTCTCATACACATAGCACGGATCAGGAGTTGGTGTCTTCTTCATCACCCCACAAGGGGATTTCATACCAAGGTCATACAAATTAGCATTTCCTTACACTAATAATATTGTAGAATATGAGGCCTTAACCATAGGTCTTAGGATAGCAGTGCAATGGAACATCATAGCTCTCAAAGTGTATGGAGACTCTCAATTGATCATAAATCAAGTCAATAATGAATATCAGACCAAGGATGACAAGCTCACTCCATACAAGAAATTGGTGGACTCTCAAGGAATATTTTATAGAAATAACATTTGAGAAAATTCCTAGAACCAACAACAAAGTAGCAAATGCCATGGCAACAATTAGGTCCCTATTGGACATCCCTCATAACGTTCCAAAGTATGAATTCCTGATTGAGCAGCTTCTCATTCCCACATTTGAAGTACCAGAATCAAAAAATGTGTGTGAAATCATTGGTCCTGGCTATCCTTGGTATCACGACATCTATACATACCTTCGCATAGGAGTCATACCCACTAACCTAGCATCAAACCTAAAATGAAACTTTCTTAAAAATTCATCCATATTTGTCAGCTTAGGTGATACCCTATACCGTAGAAGCATAGAAGGTACCCTATTATGCTGTTTAAATGCTAAGGAGACATTAACCACTCTAACTGGAGTTCACAACGATATCTGTGGTTCACACTTGAGTGGAATGACCATAGCCAAGAAACTGCTGAGGGTGGGGTATTATTGGCCCACAATGGAATGAGAAGCACATGATCATGCCAAAAAGTGTTTACAATGTTAGCAACATGGGGACCTCATCCATGCTCCAGCTCAAGAGCTTCATCCCATCATCACACCATGGCCCTTTTCATAGTGGGGACCCAATCTCATTGGGAAAATCACTCCAACCTCATCTAATGGCCACAAATTCATCATAACTACAACTGAGTACTTCACAAATTGGGTGGAGGCTATACCCATGACGTATATAACTAGGAAGCAAATCTTAAAATTCATCTTGAACTATCTCATATGTCATTACAGTGTCCCACAAGCCATTATCTAAGATAATGCGACACCATTCAAAAACCAGGAAGTTCATGACTTGTGTGAGAAATTCAAAATCCAACATCACTTCTCCACCCTGTACTATCCCCAAGGCAATGGCCAAGCAGAAGCTACAAAAAAACCATCCTCGAAATCCTCAAGAAAATAGTCAATGATGTAGGACGTGACTAGAATTTGTAGCTTAATCCCACCCTCTGGGCCTATCAAACCAGCATCCACACACCCACTGGTGCCACCCCCTTCTCCTTGGTATACAGATCAGAAGCCATACTCCCCATTGAGATCGAGCTCCAATCCCTTAGGATATCACTGTAAAACCTCATCACAGATGAAGAATACAGAGTATCAAGACTAAATGAGCTAGAGTTATTGGATGAGAGATGAATGGGTGCTTTAAATCACTTGCAAGTCTATCAAAATAGACTCAAAAGGAGCTACAACAAGAAAATAAGAAGCAGGATGTTCCAAGTCAGAGAGTTGGTCTTAAAAAAGAATCAGAAAAATGTCCCAAACCCAAGCAACAAAGGAAAGTTTGAACCTAATTGGCTGGGACCATTTGTCTTCACAGCAAGTTACAAATAAGGGGCATATCAGTTATCAACACTCAAAGGGAAACCTCTGCAGGAGCCCATGAATAGCTCCCATCTCAAAACATTTATGCCTAAATCTTTCAAGGTATAGAACCAAAAAATCTAAAAAAATAGAAAATGTCCTAAAAAAATGGTTACTTCGATGAAAACTTGGAAAACAGGCATCTTAGTGACAAAAAAAAATCAAAAAAGAAAAAACTCCAAAAAAATTAGAAAAAGGATAAAAAATAGTAAAGAGAAAAATCGTCCTCTAGTGAAAACTACTTCGGTGGCACTTTGGGAAAGTACCTCAGTGAAAACCTAGCAAATAGGCACCTTGCATAAATAAGCACTTTCCATCCAGTAGGATCCTTATGGATTGTTCTTCATCATCCATCCATTTCGCTTCCATCATCCATCACATTCAGGTTTCCATCCATCACTCATCCACTTGCATCCGCACCATAGCTTGGTTTTGTGTTCGTATCATGATCCCTCTTAGTACTACTCTTCCCATCCTCAAGGTCAATTTTTCATGCCTTCATCAGAGTAGTCTATTGCATCACATTGGGGGCATGTTCTTATCAGATCAGATTCGTGTATGATCTTAACATCCTCAAATCAGAAAATCCAAAAACATAAGAAATCACAAAATCCAAAAACATCAAAACATATCAAAATCCAAAAATAGGTCAAAATGTCATTCAAAAAGTCAAAAACAAGGTCATCTTGTCAAACTACATCCTTTATGAGCTTGAACGTAGGCAAGGTTTTCTTTGATCATCCCCTGAGACATTAAGGTCAGTCCTTTAGGAGTCTATCATAATAAACTGACATCTCATCATGTATATCGTCATCTATAAATTGGTCAAGTCGTTAGTCGAACTACATGGTCTCTGTGTGTATAACATAGGAAAGGCTAATTTTTTGATCAGCCCCCAAGGCCCCTAGGATAGGTCCTTAGGTTAGTCTCTTGGTCAAAATCTTAGAAAATCCCAAAAACACTAGAAAATTGAAAATCAAAACATTTGTAAAAACTCAAAAAAATACCAAAAACAACCTCAAAACATTGCAAAACATAAAAAACATCCAAATATTTGAAAAAATCCATCCACCTCATCTCGCTTGCACCCACAATAACACCATCCATAATAAACTGGTTGTCATCCTCAACCTTTGGTGAAACAGTTGGAAACAAGTCTAGCAGGTTAAAAGTAAAAGTTCCAAAACGTCAAGTCTCAAGTCTAAGTCAGTACGTAAACAAATTGATAAACTCTTCAAATCAATAGTCCATCATACAAATAGTCCCATATCAATCATCTGATAACATCATGTCGTAGGATGAATCCTTCCTACAATGGACATTATTTATTAGAAAGAGCACTTTGGATAAATGAAATGACATGCCGCCATCCACTAACATTCCCTAGGATCAATCCTTCCTACAATGGGCATTATCTTTTGGCAATAGTTTTGGTTCTTATCCTTGAAAACACATTCTTCTTTGGTTAGCAGTATTGAAGAGCATCAAGTTGTTTGTTTACTTGGTTTTTAACTTTTGACTTATTTTATTTGCACTCATTCCAAGGATGTCTCGATGATATCCCAAAATAGAGGATTTAGAGAAATAGGAATGGGGCAACGATCATTAATTTTTGTCTACTATGCTTGTTGGACATTCTTGTAATATACCCTTGGTGAATAGTTGCTTTGTTAGGTATGTATGGAAGAGGTCTAGGGCATCTTGTTCACTATTGCATGGATAGGTTTACCTTTTCATGTTCTAGTCCGAGGTGTCTGAAACTTCTAAAGTGCATCCTAGCAATGTTTCCATATGTTAGTTGTGAACAAGAATAATCCTATCAGCTTGTTAGTCAAATTCCATCGCACTGGGTACAACGCCATCTTGGTTTTCTATACTTTGATGCATCATACCACATGTGTTATCAAACATAAGAAAATTTAGCCCTTTGAAAATCCAAATTCCTTGGAAAGTAATCATCATCATCATCATTTCCATTTGCATCATCTTGTGTCTCATTGAAATGACTTCTTCTTTTCTTACTAACCGCACTAACAAGGTACTATGACAGTTGATCATTATTTCCATCATCGTCATCGATCCTACATCCACAACTCATTAGCACATAGCATAAACATATCATATAGGAAACATACACATTGCATTTTTATCATCATATAAACAGGTTATCATAAACATTCTTCATAAATACATGCATCCATGTCAGTGCATTTCACCCATTACATTGCATCTCATGGAATTATATCAATCATTGCATAAACATTCATTTGCATTTCATAACCATTTCATATTACCATCTATAATAAAAATCATCGCATAACATCTACAGAAGCATTTCATAATCATTTTTCACATTAAAAAATAGGTATATAAGCATTTAATTTATCAAGCATACATACTTGCATGACATCATGACATCATCACATTAAACCTACATTGCACATCATTTCATCACTTTGCATCACATACTCATATCATTGCATCACATACATCATCATTTAGGATAATAATATTTGTTATTCTAAGCATCATAAATAAACCATCTCATTTATCACATTTCATATTTCATTATCCATATCATCTCAAAAATAACATCATAAAACATTCATTGCATAAATCATTCCACATAGCCATAAACATACAAAATTCATATATGCATCCATTCATTTACATTTCATAAGCATAATTTACATATGATTTTGCATGTGCACAATGGATCATATCATTTCACAAATTGGATCATCACATTTGCATATCATAGGTTAACATAATAAAGATTTGTTAGTCATAATCATGATGCATGCATCATTAGAAATAAATGAATCCATAAAAGACATCATTGCAAAGCATATAGAAATAAACCATCCATGCATAGAAGAGAACACGGTACATCGCATCAAAATTGGCCCATATATATCATCAATAATGTCACTGTCATAGTACAAAGAATAAATTGGATCACTGTACATATATGTCAATCGGTACAAAAGACCCATCGGGCTATCAAAAATGAGCCTAGAAAGCACAAAAAGTATCATATCATCTCAACTAGGCTCGGTCCCTGTGAATGCTGCCCTTACCCCTATCACCATGACCCTCTGCTGGTTTGTGGCTGGCCCACTCTGAATACTCTAGGACCCACTCTTCTCTAGATACAACCTCATGATAAGACCGTCGGTAATACTCTGCCTCTCAGATAGCATCCCTGTAGGATTGCACTGACACTATACCCTAGGAGGAGGCTATCATGCTCTCTATCTGTTGTCTATGGCCTAGCTCTATAGTTGCCTATAGCTCTATAGCTTGTCTCTATTGTACGGCCTAATCTCTCTCTACCCTGAGCTGCTCACTCTCAGCCCTCGCATGGTCTCTCTACACTCTCACTGCCTGATCCTGAGCCTGCAGCTACAAAATTAAGGTGTCCTATGCATCTACCTATCTTGCTAGCTATACTCGTGGCTGCACATGAGGCTGATCCTCACCCTCAGATCATGGTGGTGGGACTAGCAGCTCCTACTGCTGATCCTGCATGTGTACATCCCTGTGACCTGGTGGGATTGGGGGCACAAATGATGAATCCTATCGAATCTTGACCCTCGGTCCCCGCCCTCGTCCTTGCCCTCTGCCTCTAACTCCATGCGGATCTGGGTCCTCACCTAGAATGGTCAATCGAAGTGGAGGTCTGAACCAGTCCCTGTAAGCCTGAGTGGTGCCTGGATCTCCTAGGCCCTGATCATAAGCCCATGGTCAGGCTACCAAGTGCTGGAAGCTATCAATTGCCTCGAAGGTAGGAATACCATGTCCCCATGATACCTGTATCATGCTGCAAGCAAAGATGGCTACATAGTCATCATCAGGCTGATCATGCAGCTCTTTGAACTGATGTTGTATGCACCTAGATAGGTACATCTTGATCATTGTATGCTCTCGCCCCTGCATGTACCGGTCCTGGTAGAAATAAAAGAGCTGAATGACATCGTCAACCCATCCAGGCCGACCAAGGTATGGATGCCAAGTGAAAACTAGCATCTCGTCTAGGACACACCTCTAGTAGGGGATCTCATGCTCACTAGTGTGTGTAAAGGACACACCGCCTCTATATCGTGCCATGAGGACATCGTCTGCCCCCATCAAAACTGGAATGACACATGGACGTAGCACAAAAATCTGCTCCCACACCTACAAATGAAGTAAAGTCACCCCATCCCCCAGCACTTTGTTGTCCATATACACATACTTGTGTAGGTCCCTATAAAGCAAGGCTAGAAGAATAGGCCCCCATGCAAAGCAAACCAGCCTATCTCGGACCATCCACTCCCAGTAATATCGCCAGTTGGGACTGAAATATTTTCCTCGTCTGTTTGGGGCAATGAGACCCAAAATGGTAGCTGCAACCACCCAATGGTAGGGAGGTACTATGACCCTGTATCACTCTAGCTCAATCTATCCTTCACAGTAAATGATGTCCCATGTGGTGAGGAATCTATGGTAGGACTCGCATCCCTCATCCATATCAAATATCGCTCATTAGCCATGAATAGGCAATCATAGAATGCACCAAATGTCCTCTAAAGTGATGGTGGCCTCACTAGTAGGTAGATGAAATGATGACATCTCGTTGTGCCACCTGTCAGCCAGCGCTAATAACATCCCTAGGTGAGTGCAAATGGGTGTCACGTAAGCAATGTGTCACAAGCCTACAACTTCCAATTGATCCTAGTCCCTATCACTCAAGTCCCGTAAGATGCAAGCCAAATCTCGTGACTGGTGCTCCCAAGAGTAGAGCTCCCTCGCCACGTCCTGCATCAAGGAAGGTCAGTGTGTTAAATTTTTTAAAAAAATTCCTGGTCAAACGCTCCAAAAATGTCCCCAACAGCACAGTTTGTGATGGTGTCACAGTTTGATTTTACTCAAACTCTGACACTCAAGCCCAAAAAGAGCAAAAAATGCACCACTGCAGTGCACTTTCCCTTTCAGCATCGTAGTTTGCATGAAATGGGTGATGCCACGTCGCAGTTTATCAAATCAGCCCGTCGAGCCCGAGCCCAGTGTCAAAGTTTGTAAACTCTGAATTGCACTGCTATGACGCAAAACAGCACCAGGTGGCATAGTTTGAATGTTGAGCGGTGCTATATAGCGCCACTAGAGGTGAGCCACTCCTTTAAAGCATTAATTAAAGTAGCAAATGAAAAAACTAGGCTGGTGCCCCAATGCCAGGTGGTCATTGGTATGTCCAAACTCAATTAGTGATGTGTAGGGGAAGCTATCATTGTGCCATATCGCTAGAGAGATAGAGCTCAAATCTTAAGGTTGCTAGTGGAGGTGTGTGAAAATGACTTGAAAGTGACCCCTCGGGCTTGTTTTAAGCCTAGAAATTAGGGTTTTTTCACCCTGTTTGGCTGTCTTACTAGGGTTTTGGACCCCCGAACCTGTTTTCATCTGGTTGAGGCTTGTTTTTATCATTTTATTGTGTTTAGACATGTTTTTTAGCCTCTCGGAGCCCTTTCAGACCTATCGGGTACTTGGTCATCTTTTTTTTGAGAGATCACCCAAAAAATTAAAAATTTTCTCCGATCTCTCGAGGGGGCATTATAATGCCATATTTTCTCTTGCCATGTAGTAGTGGGGCAAGTTTTTAAATATCAAAATTTTTTGGATTTGATCGAGATCATTATTCTTTGAACCAACGCAATGAGTGCATTGCTTCAAAGAGGGGAAAAATGTAGACACGTAAAATATACTGATTGACATTGTGCATCTAATCCTAACCTACTAATACCATTTCTTCCAGAATCATCCCTTGATCTAACCATTTCATCAAATATCCTTATCTGATTAAATTCATCAATTTTCATCCCTTAATTGAATAAATCATTTTATCTAATTAAGTCAATCTCTTTTGTTAATTAAATCAATCCATCTGATATAATTATCCCTATTTAATTAAATAATCAATTTTATTTGATTAAATCTCTAAAGTCTATCGATTAAATTAAATAAATTAAAATCCTATTTGATTTAATCTAACACCATTCATTTTAATTAAATAAATGAAAATCCTTATTTAATTATCCTCTTATCATATTCCTCTCTTATTTGATTTAAATAAATCCATAAATTTGAGTCAAATAGGTCACATCATCTAACCCCTCTTATTAAATTAATTAACCCTTGATTAATTTAATCTCATCTCATGTCCCATCCTCTAGATAATGCAAGTTGAACATGAAAATAGATTTAACTCATTTATTAAATCTCTATTTTCCTCATAAGGCATCTTTTGGAATATTCTCTCAATTTGAATTCAATAATTCTAAGTCAACATGTACATCCAACAAAGCAATAACTTCATCTTACATGTCCTTTGCCTTGAGCCAAGTAGCATTTATTGCATTTTCCTTTTCCTCTTTCATGTCATTTCAACAAATTTGAATTTCAAATATTTGCATTTATTGGCACAAACCCCAAATCTTGCACATCTTTCACCCATTCATAGCTTGACAAGTGGCATCGTATCATTGGATGAATGTTAGTCCCACATTTCTCAAATTTGGACATTCATCCATCTTGAAATTCTATAAATAAAATGCTCATATCATCATTTCATCATCCACAATCTAGGCAAAGTTACCATGCTCAAATATCTCTTGAATTTCATCCATTATCATTGAGTCATAGCTAGGTTTTTGCAGATTTTGGCTTCGAGTACTTACCATTTCTTCATCAAAGTGGATCAATATTCATCAACATATTGAATTTGCATCATAGGAATTGGGAAAGGGCCAATTTTCAAATCAAATTGGCACCAATTCCCCCATGGGATCATGAGTTTGCACATCTAATTAGGATTTAATTTTTGTTTCATCATTTTCATTGTGTTCTTTGCTATTTTATTTCCTAGTTTGAAGTTGTAAATGGATTTCATGGGGAATCCTTGTTTTGGCTTGCAATCACTTGTCTAACTCATTTATTCTTGTTGTTTTGTAGGTACCAAGGTTGGGGTTTGCACATTTGGCACTAGAAGGAGGGTTGGATATCATTCTTTCTCATCTTTTCTCAAAATTTTCGTGTTTTTCTTCACACAAAAAATTCCAATGTTGGGAGCTCAGTGTCGCTATTTTGGCACCATTGACTTCTCAACGTCGCTATATGGCACCACTTGAAATTGAAACTGCTACACTGGACTCATCCCACCAAAATGTTTAAATTTCTAGCTCTGCCACTGGACTCGTTGACTTGTAGGAATTTTCAAAATTTTAAAAACTACGATGCTGGAAGGAAGCTGTGATGTGGGGTGAAAAGAGCGACGCAATTGAGCTCTCTATCCTGACACAAAGCGACACTGACTAGTAAGCGATGCTTTGAGGGCACTGCTAGGAGACCAAACTACGATGCAGTCATGAGCTACGACACTAGAAGACAGTAAAAAGGGAAAATTTAATTTTAGCACATGCTTTTAATTTATGATTAATTTGTCCTCTATTTTCTACTTTTTTAATTTCTGTGTTTTTCCAGAATCTGACTGGTTTTTCCTCCTTGTAGGTTGGAAATCAAAATCAAAGGAAGGAGAAACATAAGGAGGATGTTTTGTCAAATCAAAGTGTTTTTAAACACTTTAGTTTTTGCATAACACTTTGTTAAGAAATTGTTATCTTTTTCTTCCTTAGGACACTAGTTTTCATTTGTTCTTAAAAAAGAATCTTTCCATTTCTTGCAAAAGGGCTAAAACAAACTCTAGGATCACAACTTACTAGATTTTGTTTATTGGATTAACAATTGAACAAAGTGTCTTTCATTCATCATTTGGTGCTTAAAGTGAACTCACATTTTGCTGCTCCTTGGAGAGATTTGCTGAAAAATGTTATATGTTGCTCATGCCCCTCATCATTCTTTTGTAACATTACTAGGGAAAGGGTGTGGTATGATGTAAATGAGAAGATTTGAAAGGGATTACTAAAATCAGGGGACTTCAACACTAGGGCCTCCTTAATTTTCCTCTTTATGGCTACAAATGCATCTAGTGCTTCTACAGTCCAATCTATATTGGTCCCCTTTTTCAACAATTTTGAGATGGGCTTGACTATTTCAGCAAAGTTTGAGATAAATATTCTCAAAAAATTTATTTGTCCAAAGAAGGACTAAATGAATTTGGTTGTTTTAGGAATATTAATCTTATCTATAGCTTCCACTGTTTCTGGATCAGTTTTGATTTCGTCTTTGGACACAATATGTCCTATTAACTTTCCCTCTGTTACTGCAAAATGACACTTCTTAGGATTCAGGGAAATGCCATACTCCAAAGCTTTGACAAATATCTTTTCAAGGTGTGCAAGATGGTCTTCTGCTTTCTTGGAATATGCTGTGAGATCATCCTAGCATACTACCATTATTATGTTAATTACATTAGCAAAAGCAACAGCCATGGCTCATTGGAATGTGGCTCCAGTGTTTGTTAGCCCAAATGGAATTCTTACCTATACATATTTTCCCCAAGGGGTAGTAAAATTAGTTTTTTATTTTTTTTATTCCTTCACCTTTACTTGGTTATACCCTAAAAATCTATCCATCATGGATAACAATTCACACCCCATGACCTTTTGAAGCATAGCCTGCATGTTCAGTAGTGGATAGTTGTCTTTAAGAGATGCCACATTTAGATTTCTAAAATCTACACACAACCTAATGTCACCATTCTTTTTTCTGACTGGTACCAAGTTGGAGACCCAAGTGGAATATCTAATAGGTTTGATGAGACCTCCTTCCCTAAGCTTCACAAGTTCTTCATGAATCTTGGGTTGCAAGGTTGGGTTTATTGGTCTCTATTTTTTCCTAGAAGGTTTTGCATTAGGTTTAAGTGGAATTTCATGTTGGAACAAATCTTCCCTGTATGCTTTGAGATCATCATAAGACAACACAAAGACATGCTTATACTTCCTTAATAATGCAATCAACATCCTTTTGATTGTTGGACTTATCTTTTTCCCAATGTAGACCCTTTTTGGTGCCAATTTACTACCCAAATTAATTTCTTCCCTCTTTACTGGTATTTGTTTCATAAGGGCTCGATCATGTACATCAAACACCCTCTCTAATGCCACAAGTCCCTTAGGAATTTTATTAGTCTTGAGTTGCATAACTTCCCTACCAAATACGGTTTGCTTGCCATCAACTTCCTCCACAAATGCATTGAAATCAATTTCTTGAGATTCATACTAATCAATGCAATGTAAGAACTTAATCACGTCAGTTTCATCACTAAAAAATTGCTAGCTATAGATGTTATCTAGGATTGTAGGTCTTGTTTTGAGCTCAACTTGCGAAATTTCTCCTAGAGTAACATCATCTTTCTTCAAAGCTACATTCTCCAATAAATTTTCCATTAAGTTCTTGGATCTATCTATCCATTCAATAGAGAAAGCATCAAATAACTCAATGGTGTCATATATAGCATTTCTATACTACTTCAGCCTTTTATTTTTTGTAGAGTATTTTGATCTCACTTGTGAAATAACCAACTCAGAATCTCCAAAAAATAGTCAGTAGTTTAATTTTGTGTTTGGTAGCCATGTTCAATCCTATCAGCAGGGCCTTATACTCTGCTATATTATTTGTGCACTCAAATGTTAACAAAAATGAGTATTTGAATGTTGTTCCCTCAAGTGAAATAAAGACAACTCCTATTCCATTACCTTCTTTACTGCATGCTCCATCAAAGTAAATTCACCATAAACCATCCTCATTCTTGGAAATATCCCTAGCAATTGCATCATTGTTCAATATTCCAAGTTTTGAGTGTTCTATTCTAAAACTTCCCAAGTCCACATCATAGAAGAAATTCATTTGATTTAGATCAAAAATCTCAATGAAATGTTTAGACCTAGGCTCTCTATGTAGCCTGACCTCTTTTCCATTCACAGGGATAGTAGCATAAGAAAATTCCAACTAAACATTCCCCCCTACAGTTGTTGTCCACTGCCTTGACAGTAGCATCCCATAGTAAGGAGGAGTATCAACCATAGTAATATCTATTTCATATGTTTCTTTTGTATATGATGCAAGTTTTAGTTCTACATTCCACATTACTCCTACTACAGGAACTGATCTATTATCCATGGCATAGCACTTTCCATATGTAGTATTTACCCATAGACCCAACTCTTTCATGATAGCGAGGGGCATTATGTTGATCGCTGACCCTGAGTCAATCATGCAATTCTTCACCATTTTATTGTTGATAACCAATGTGGTATAGAATGGATCTAATTGGGAAGGATTCTTTGTGAGTGTATCTCCCAAGTATATTACTGGAACTTTTGTGATTTCCCTTTTTCCAGTCATCCCTGTAGCCTTTCTATTATTCTCAATGGTTAATGTTACTTTTTGTGCTTCAGTTAAACTTCTAGGGAATTTGTTCTTGAGTTCATACCCTGCTTTTGGATCAAAGGCCTTTATATAAATACTTAAGGCTACCAAATTAGTCAACTTGGATCCATGTGGTATTTTATTTTATAGTTTGGAGAACCTCTAGTTGAAATCATAAACTAACTCATTTTGGTATTTTTAAATACTTATCAATTCATGCAGGGTGAATTCAGGGGCACACTGATTCCCATACTGTTCTAGAGATTGATTCTAGAAGTCCGCTATAGAATTAATTAAAGCATTGGGTAGACCATTGAACCAATCCCTTGCTTCTTCAGTTAGGGACATCATGAACGATCTCATATTCATATCCTCATACTCCATACCAATATCCTGTATAAAGGAATTGAAGTTTTTGATATGTTCTTTGGCTGATATCATATTATTCCCAATAAATTTGGGAACTGTATTTGTCCAATTTCTATCAATTGGATATGGATATAATTGGTATCCTATTAAATCAAACTATCTAATTATGCTTGTTGGGTTTTGAGGATGTGTATTTAGAGGTGGTGTATTGGGATAGTATTAGTATCCATACTGAGACTGATGGTAGACATTTTGTTGGATGTGTTTTTGAGGGCATATATTCTAATGTGACACATGTTGCTAATGTTGTGGAGCATATTGCTAACCTAGTGGTGGATAATGCTAGGGAATAATTCCAACATTTGGAGGTTGGGACCTTTGTGCTGGTATACTATGCTGGTTGTGTTGTCTTGGGTTACCACCTGCATTATGAGGCACTTTTGAAGTACTCAGAACACCTACATTTTGAGATGTCCCATGTGAATTGAGATTACCACCTTGTTTACATGGAGGGACATATTTTGGTGGTTTTGGTGCCTGGATGTTTAATTGTTCCATTTGTTGATCGATCTCTTGGCTTTCTTGTATCATATGTTTTCTTCTTCTAAGTTGTGGCATTTTCCATTCTAAATGTAACTCAATCTCTTGGTTAGTCATATTATTAAAATCAATATAAGTGTGATAAATAGACCCCTCATAGTTTTCTTCTCCTTGTTGTGATGAGAATCCCTTATCCTATTCTTCTTGTCTTTGTTTTCTTTCTTCTTCCTCCTATTCCTCAAACTTAGTTTCCTTTTTAGGTTCTATCCTATAATTGAGGATATTATCATTCACATCGCTTCTTTCAGGTGGTGTTGAGGGATTTCCATCATCACTGTGAATTGGAGAGTTAGATGTTGTGAAGATTTGTTTTGATGTGTTCACATTATCTTCTAGATGTTTAGATGTTGCTTCACCTTTATTTGTGTTGTTTTTTCCACAAGGAGATCCATGCTTTTCTATCCACCTAAAATTGATCTTCTTGGGACTCTCCTGGTGCAAAGATCTTCTTCCACTCATGTTGGGAGATATAACATATTTCTAGTGTCTATTGTCTATCCTTTCTAATTTGATGTTTACTTTTTTAGTCATATAAATCCTTCAGAGTCGCCACCTAATTTCATAAGTAGGAAAACAAATGTGTTTCTTCCTAGTGGAGTCTTCAACCTTTTATATTTTTTTGGAATGAATCTATAATGGAAGGCTCAGGTTCATAATTGGCTCAATCCCTAGTAGAGTCGCCAATATGTTAGGTCTCAAAAGTGCAAGTTTTTAAATAATAAGGGGGTGCCAATCCATTAATACAACTTTGGCCCATGAACAAGGTAAACAATACTGATTAACTTCTACTCTTCAAGCTCTGCCAAACCTAGGTGGGTACACCTGAACAATTGGGAAGATTTTAAGTTAGATTTGATTCCTAGTTTGAGCAATCTACTTACAATGGCACAAGGAGTGAACTAGATGCAAGGCTAATTACTGTTTCCTACTAAAGTATTTTGACAATTGAGAGGTTCGTATAAGATGATTCTAAAAGACCAGTGCCTATACTATTGGGTTAATGGAGTTGAGAGGTGAATGATAATTTTGGAGATAGGATTCTATAACATGGGTTGATTAACTCTTCAACTTAACTCAGATAGTTGGGCACTTTTAAATATTTACACCTCTTACAAACATGCAAGTGTATCAATTATCTGGACTCTTCTTAGCAATCCTATGGATATCCCCTTATGCTACTATGAAGTTGTGAGAGGATTTAATTCAAATGTTAAAGGAAACCAATTAAGACAATCTATTTACAAGGACTTTAATCCAAATAGGGAACCTATCAAACATTGATTTCTTAAAAGGAAATTTAATCCTTCAACACACAAAAACTAGTCAACAATATCACACAACTACAAAAAATGTGTATTGACAAACCAAATGTATTCTCATACACTCAATTTGATTAACATAAATAGCCACTTCAGAGACAGCCAAATAACATATAAGCATATGAATCCACACAATAGTCAAAAACTTGAAAGAAAATCAAGAATTATGCATAACCTTCTCCATTGTATTTATCTTTGAATAATATGAATTATAACAGTAGTTTTTGATATGAAATGGATGGGTGGATCATGCAATCTATCTTCTTACTAATTCCTACTATGAATGAAAAGATGATATGATGATGATATCTTTTTTGGGCCTTGGTCTCTCTTATATATATCAAAGGGAACAAGCTTTAGACCCATTACAAAAATTCATGCCATTTAATAACTAAACATAATTAAACATAATTGAAAATAAAACACTATTGTAGGTGAGAGCACTAATCTGCTAATCTCCAAGTAGAAGCCGATGACCACCTAAGATCTCTTCAAAGCTTCTACTATATGATAGGGCACTCATCATGTTGCCAACTCACTTCCTCATCCTGATGGTTGTTCTATTGTATCTGGTACATCTATAGTTTGGTTAATAAACAAGTTGATTGCAGAGAGATGATGGATGTACTCTTGTTCAACATAAGTGTCCACATTGGAGATCACCTCTTTCATATCATATTCCCTATACATTATCTTCTCGAGTTTCTTATGAGTATTCTATAAAACCATATCCTTGCCATTGATTTCTTCTAATGCAACAGTTAGAAACAAAACAAACTCTTCCTTCTAATCATTATACTCTCAAAGATTCCTAATGTCATCATGATATTTCAGAGTAAAATTAAAGCAATTGAGATCTTCTTTATGCCTGTTATGATATCAATTGTGTGATCCTACCAACTTGTACATCTGCAATATTTGTCCTTTTAGGATTTTATTTCCTAGGAGCTCCTCTTTCTTTTCAATCATTCTCCCATGTAGTCATTCATTCTCTACCATTGTTGAGTGTGTTTACTTGAATAGTCTCCAATATTCATCAGCACATTTCATCATACTATTGAATCTTTCTTTGATCACTTCAAACACTATATTATACTTGATGATTTTCACTTCTTTCTCCAATTCCTTACATCTCCCCTAAGATTTGAAGTGGAAATTCTTCCAATAGGCTATATCAGCCAATGCATCCAATACTCTTTTACCCTTTTCAATCCATGGGGAATACAAATATGATGTGGAGGAGGAAGATGATCTTTCTCTTTGATGTGCTAGCTTCTTGTTCAATCTGCCATTTTATTTTACCAATTTTCAATCTATGCTTTATTGAATTTTCCCACATTAATGTTCAACTCTGTTGTCTCCATGGGGTTGGTATCCCCTACTCTTTAGACCAAGAGATGTCCAAACATTTGGTTTGGATTATCATTCATAGCTGATCTTTTGTCATGAGGGTACAGTGACCAAATAAGCAATTTGGCCTCATCTGGGTTGTACCGAGATCCTAAATACATCTTGTCACTTGCTTCCTTTGTTAAGTTCATTGTTTTGTCCCCTCTCTTTCAGAAGCTATCAAATACAATTTCATAATTAATATCCCATCCTAGAAAAATCAACACTCCATCTTCCTAAGGAAACTATCTTCCTCTCTCAGGAGTGATGGATTCCATTTCTTTATCTATTTCCTTTTTTAATTCCTCCAAAGAAATGACTTCTTGTCGAGGAGTAATATCCTGCATCTTTTGTCTCATTTTCCTTCCTTTATATTCATAGAAAAATGATTTAAACTAGGATATTTAACAAAATCACTATTAGAAATGAAATCTTGCCTGACCTTGACCCCAACAACATTAGATAACTCATCTAATGCCTCAAATTGTATAATATTGTGTTCTTGAGGGGGCTCATATTGCACAATTATAGGAGCACTTTTTTGATCTACTTGTTCACCCTCATCATCACTCTCCTCATCTTCACTTGTAACAGTATCTATAGAGAAACACACCTCAGGAGTAGGCTGTGAAGGTACATAAGCTAGGGGTTCTATGTCTTTAGCCTGTGCCCTTGGATAAGGTGCATGAGATGCATCAAAAACAAATGGGGGCACATCCTTCACCAATTCATTCACATGAGCAATGAGTTGCTCAATCCTTGCTAGTGGATCTTGTATGTCACTAAAGGCCTTTGAATAAGATGGCACATTGTTACTTTTCCATTCTTTTGCAAGCACAATTTTGTTGTATGCAGCCATTCTACCAGTGGTATATCTTCATCATGGTTTCTGATTACATCTTCAATTGAGAATAAATTCTCATGCCCTGATAGTCCCTATGATAACTTTTCTTTGTGAAAAAAGCCTCCAACATCAAAATTTTCCCTTTCATTACCTAGAGGGAGGTTGTACTATGCCAATTTAGTATCAATTTCTTCATATCCCTTAATTGCAACCACTATAAAGTCTCCAAAAAATAAGGTGTTGGGCATAATTGATTGTTTGTTGTATCCCTTGAGGTGTTTGGCATTAGATTTTTCCAATTGCCTCACAATTTTTAAAGAGGTAATTCTATTAGGAACTACTCCTAGCAGCAAGTGTGGAGATCCTTCAAATCCATAGACCCTAATTACTATACAATTAAGGATGGCATACCAGTCTCCTTGGTTATGATTCACTTTATTTCTTGGGTCATTATCCTTTGGTCTCAAGAATATTTTTACTTTCGGGGATAAATTATAATCACATGGACATCCCAACAACTTCATCAATGGTTTTACAGAAAACTCTTCAAAATAAAGGTAGTGAGACCTTCCAAATTGACTATCCCACAATGAGGTCCATATTTGTACAGGTTTGAAATCTCCATTTTTTATCTGTATCTCTTATCTTTAATTCTTCACTCCAAACCCATCTAACCTATCCCTCATGCAAAAGAAAATGCATAAGCATAGATTAATGCTTGAAATGAATATAATCACTATTGTTTTTAATCTTTTCAATCCCTTGATTTAGGGCATTTTCCAAGTAACTAGCGTAATCAAATGACCTAGCATCCTTGCTTTGTATGTCTTCAGCTAGGACCATTAGAGCAATAGACATGAGAGGTGGAACCTCTACCCCCAAAACCTGACCAGTTGAATAATAAGTGTATCAAAAATATTCCTCAAATAAATCCTCATGAAAAGGAGGGTTTTCACTATTAGAGAATCTCCTGAGCTAGCTACCCTCATTCTTTTGCCTATGCAAGGGTAATTTCCATCTTTTGTAGCTGGTATACATATGATGATACTCTGTCAAGAGGTCTATGATCGTGAATGGAAAGTCTAGAGAACACTCCGACTGAAACACATTAGAAATGAGATCTTTAGAGATAATAACCATGTCAACCCCACTATGTGATTGAATAGTTATTTTCTTGTGGTTGTATCTGCTAGCAAGGGCTTTAATTAGTTTTACATTTATGAACACATTGGGCACCATGAGTCTTCTTAGGTTCAACCTCCATGGGTTACAGACTAGTTGAAACCTAAATTGTTTCTTGTACTGGTATATGAAAATCTCGTATCAGCATTGTGGTGTCCAAATATCTCCTAATTGCTTATGTTTATCCCATATTCGATCCATTGAAAGATTTTTTTGAGCACTCCTCTTGAGTCTTGGCCCTGACCCATGGCATTGTTCTATCATGTCTTGATTTAGGAGTATCTTTTTCAGTTTTCTATTTTTTGGCTTTGGTTTTTTCCATACTCTCCTCCATTTTGAATTCTTAAGCCTTTGAAAAATATAATTTCTCAGTTGGGATCGACATACTTATTGAGTTTCTCCTCCACTGGTTTTTTCTATGTAAGAACTTCAAACTTTGTCCTTTTTGCTTCTGCCCTTAGCGAAATCTTTCAAATTTTGCAACAACTGTGTGATCAACTTGTGGTAAAAATCGCTTCAATTCTGGTTCATAAATACACCACTTGTTTCAGTCTTGTCATCGGAGGAGAGCATTTATTTTAAATATCTCAATGATGCCTTGGGATGTCACATAAATTAGTAATAATCATTATTGCTATATCAGCGAGACTGTGATTTTCTTCCACCGATAGCCACCTTCTCCACCAACGAACAAATTTACTTAGGCCTATCAGTGGGACACTATATAATATTACCCTGATGCATCCCAATTTCTCTGATATACATTATGCTCTTGGAAATCCATGGTTATATCGGGCCATCGGGGGAACACAAACATTTGTTCCACTAATGTTTATGTGTTATAGCAATGTAATTACTCTTGTTGATTTTATTGGTCTATCGGGGAGAGCACCTTAGGAGTTAGCTTGATAGGGTATTGTTACACCAATATTAGGTTATGAGCTGCCTTTATCGAGCCATCAATGAGGATATGATGGGGGTTCCACTGATAAGGCATTGTTAGACTGATGGTGTCAATTTTATTTAGGAATGGGGAAAAGACTGTGGAGTTTCAAATTTATTTATGGATGTAATTATTTGGCAATATAGACTACAAAAATGAATCTTGTCACATAAAATTCAACAGTTTATATTGATTATAAAATCAAAGTGTGGTGAATTTTTGTGATGTGGAAGATAGGTGGGTGGAGGCTAGTGAAAAATGTTGGATTTTCCAATTCTAACACACCTTCAAAGTAGTAAGTTCTTGTTGGTGTCCTGAACCTGACTTCCACCTTGTTGCCTTGTGCATTTTGCTTGTGTTAGGGTCAAGTTTTAGACTGAAACCAAAACCAAGAACTTTTCAAAGTTCTTGTTCCTGTTTCCATCCTAGTACTGACTTCCAACTCCCTTTGTGTCTTTCAGGATTAGACTTCGAACCATGACTTGACCTTTGCACCTTTTGAAAGTTTTAGTTTCATCTTGAGACCTGATCTGAATTCCCACTTTTTGTTATCTGTTTGTCGGGTTTCAGACCATGAACCATCGACTAAACTTTTCACTTTTTCAAAGATCAGTCTTTTTCCATGTTTTGATCCTGACTCCTGGTTGTCTTAGTTCTTGTAACCCCGCATTTATGAAATCCAACCCTATCCTGAGGCTTGACCAACTGGAATTTAATATTATAACCATTTGCATGCATGAATGGGATTTTATTCCACCGCTCCATGATTTTCATTCATTAAGCTTTCTAGAGTTTGACAAAGTGAATGAGAGTGATGTTGAGCTAAGGTTTTGAGGAGGTACTTCAATTTGTTACCATGCTGTCAGAATTCTTAGTTGCATTTGAAGGTGGGTGTTTTTCTTTCTCTTTCCTTTCTTGTTTTCATTTTGTCTATGTTTTCTTTTGGTGTTTGTTGGTTTTGTTTTCTCCATTCTCAAACTCTTTTGGTTCGTTAGGCATGTTTTTCTTTCTATTCATCATATTTTTTGTCCCAGTGTGCCCTAGTTTTCTAGGGATTTTACCATACTAACTAGTCAAAACTATGCTTGAATTGTTTAATTTCCAGTTTTGATTGATTTTAATCAAAATATTGGTCCCAACACATAACTCAGCCCCGGAGGCACATTTTAGGGTATTGTTATATTTATTTTTTCCTTCACTACTCTTGTTGTGTGATTCTTGATTCTCGCATTTATTTTGGGGTTAGGGATCGAAACTCCACTTAGGGGTTTGTAACTATCCAGTCTTGTTCCTTCACTAACTTTGATCCCGACTTCTGATATCTTATTAGGATCAAGTATTAGATCATCACCATAATGTTAAAGAGGTTTTGACAAAGTGTAATACTATCTCACTTCTAATCCCCACATTACCATCAATATTAGAAGTTGGATTGACACCTAACCATTGTTAGATCAATAAATGCATTGACCTAGTGTCACCCTAATCCCAACTCTTGATATCTTATTAGGATCAAAACTTAGATCCGATATATTCCCAATATGCATACTTAAGGTTTGGTTCATGATGAAGTCTCGACCCCAATTCCCGATATCCTATTAGGATCAAAACTTGGGAAGCTACTTACACTTGTTCATTATTATGGGTTTAGTTCCAAATGACAACTCGATCCTGACTTTTGATTCAATATCAAGACTAGAACTCCACAAGATCCATTTATTGATTACGCTTAATAACTACCACTACCTGATGATGACCCGATCCTAACTCCTGACCACTTTGCAGGATCAAACCAAAAATTGAAAGTGAACTTGTTTACCACTAAGTGCAGGTGTCGAGTCATAACCCGATCTTGACTTCTAACAGAGTTCAGTTTTATGCAAAAAATGGTTAAGTTCTTAGTTTTGTTCTGAACCTGAAACCCAAATATGCTAAACTAACTTGTTGAATGGGATTTTAGCTTGAATTAATCTTGATATAATATGAATACTTGTGTTTAAATTGTTCCTCACATGCCTTTTCTTTTCTTGATAACTGTTAGTGTTGTAGGATAACTAGCAAATGTCTGACTCTGAAGAGGAAATGCCTACTAAGGGAACATCAAAAGAAACATCCAAGGGAGCAAGAGCTAACAGGTTACGACCATAACAAGTTCCTCTCACTATGAAGTACATGTTCTAAGGAAATCCAGTCCTCTAACTTTAGGTCTGAGGTTATGAATATCACTAATACACTAGTAGGTCACATAGATTTGGACCAGTTTCATAAAGATACCTTTTCTGAGGATGCTACCCCAAGAGCAAAGAGAATTATAGAGTCTAGGCTAGAACATGTGGCTAGTTTTCCTATTGTTCTATAATGTCCTGAGTTTATTCTAATTGTTGCACAAATGTACAATCCCATTCAAAGGAAATGCACACTTATAGAAAATTTCCTAAATTTTAGTTCCTCTTCATAGAAGAATTTTATTCCCTCAATTCCCAGCAACATACTTATAGAAAATTCTTTGATCCAAAGAGAAAAATGTATGGGTTGTATGCTTCTCAATTTTCCCAACACCAACCATTTCTTGAGGACTTTTGGGCTAATCTTTAGGATTAGTTTGAAGGAAAAGGGGGTATGAAAGACTAACAATTCACCAAATGAGATATTTTCAAGTTAAAACGAATATTCTAAAAGGCACTACTAATGATGGGATCACATTTGATCCTTAGTATGAAATGTATAAAGTAGCCACTGAGGATTTATAGCCCATCAATTGGATGGAGAAAGAAGAAACTAATATTCATAAAGTATCACAGGTAGTGGTGAACAAAAGTCTAAAATGGATTGAACTTCGGTTAAAGTAGCCAAGGTTTAAGGGTTTAAATAAAAGAGGTTCTAGAAGTGAACCTACTTCCTCCATAGAGACAAGACACTATAACAGATTGAAGAAAGGTGTTGCAATGGTGGAGGCAGCTACAAAAGTCTATTTGGAATTCTTTCCCAATGCATTTGGTATTTTATTCTTGTTCCTCTTCAATAATGGCTAAGACTACAATAGAAGAATTTTAGTCCCTCAATTTCTAGCAGCATACTTCTATAAAATTCTTTGATCTAAAGAGAAAAATGTATGGTTTGTATGCTTCTTAGTTTCCCCAAAACCAACCACTTCTCGAGGACTTTTGGACTAATCTTTAGGATCAAATTGAAGTAAGGAAAAGGGGGTATGAAATACTAACAATTCCCCAAATGAGAGATTTTTAGGTTAAAATAGATATTCTAGAAGGCACTATTGATGATGGGATCACACTTGATCATTGTAAAGAAATAGATAAAGTAACCACTAAGGATTTAGATCCCATCAATTGGATGGAGAAAGAAGAAGCTAAGATTTATAAAGTATCTCATGTAGTGGTGAACAGAAGTTTAAAATGGATTGAACTCTAGTTGAAGCAGCCAAGGGTTAAGGGTTTAAAGAAAAGAGGTTCTAGTAGTGAACCTACTTCCTCCATAGAGACAAGACAGTATACAATATTGAAGAAAGGTGTTGTAGTGGTGGAGGTAGGTACGAAAGAGCCTCCCCAATCAAAAGAAAAAGTTTCATTGAAACAGATTGATGATGCTTTATGAAAGGAAAAAGTTACTTATGAGGCAACTGTTGTTGGGGTTATTCAGGCTTTGGTGCCACACCCTTAGTGGTTGTACATCCTAGGGAATAAATTTATGAGAAAGCACCTTTTGCTATCCCTCCTCAAACCAAGGATGCTATTCCTACTATGCCATCAACATCAGGAGTAGTAACTGTTGAAGAGGAGAGGTCCCCTATGATTGATGTCATAGAATCACCTATTTCTTCAGACTCTGAAAGAACTCTATCTCGAGAAGGAGAAATGCCTAAATGGGAAGAATATCTGAAGAAGGTTGAGGAGGAACCAAGAGAAGAAGAAACTGGGTTTGAGCCTAGAAGTTTGTATGGTGAAGAATTGGAACTGAATGAAGTTTTGACTGAAAAAGAGCAGGAGGAAATAATAAAGAGTGCCCAAAGGCTAGCTGCTGAGTAGATGGCTCAAGAAGAAGAAAAAAAGAAGAAAACTAAAGAGCTAGCCAAGGAAAAGGAAGATGCTAAGGCATAGAGGAAGGCTAAAAAGGAGGCTCTTGAATGTGAATTGGAGCAATAGAAGAAATTTGATCAGGAAAAGTTTGCAAAAGAAGAACTCCATATGAAAGAGTTGGAATAGAAAAGGTTGAAAGATGAAGAGGAGGAGATGAGGAAAATAGAAGAAATTAGAGCCCGAAATGAGAGAATGGAATAGGAACGGTTGTAGAAGGAACTTGAGAAGATCAACAAAAGACTTCTTCTTAGTAGGTCATTAAGGTAATTTCTTCTACACCTCCATCTTTGACACCTCCCAGTGTTCAGCAAGTCACTACTCAGTCGACTGCTCCCACTTGGCTCAAGATGAATTTATAAAAGAGGTAGCAAGTGAAAGCTCAACCAGTGACATGGGATGAGATGGGCATGGAGATAAATAAAGTGAAATCAAGGAAGAAACCTCGTGATGTGAATTCCACAAAATTGACTAATGAGGGAGATTCAATTGCAAAAATTGCTACTCCTATTGTTGACAAGGATGATAAATAATTTCAAGCTAAGTATCAAATAAGAACTGTTAATCTAGGGAAACATACAAGGAGTCAAGGCTAATCAAGGGTAAAAAAGCTAAGGATGAGCTTAAGGCTCAAGTGGGAAAGATGAAGAATTTTCCAAAGGAGTTAATTTCATCTACTCCTAAACATCCCACACCATTATAGATCCCCATTTTAATGAGCTGCAAAGAGGTGGATGGTTTGAGTGAAATGAAAAAGAAAGCCACATGGTTTTACAATTGGTTAAATGTTTTTAAGAATGACATGGATGAACATCTAGATGAAGGCTTCATACACTATTATGTGGGCATTGCTTTAGTTAAAACAATAAATGAATCTATAAGGAAATGGTGGGAGGAAGAGGAAAAGCTAAGGTAGTACTTAGGAAAATTGAAGGTGATTGCTAAAAGTTCTGATGAAGAATTAGTGTAGTCACAGATTTTGGGTGATGAGAACCCTAAATTTATTTCAAAGTCTATTAATGTATCTATCTTCAGAACATAGAATCTCATTAAATAGAGAATAGCCATGCTCAAGGGCATCCATGACATATGGGAACATGCAAGTATCCTTGACGAGATTTTTTTAAAACTCATGGAAAAAACTTTACCTCTAGATCATAGACTTGAATCGTGAGGAGAAATAAAAGATGCATGGGAGGTAAGACTAGATAAAGTAATGAAAGAAGGAGATGTTGTTGAGTTAACGCTTATGGATATGCTGCCAAACATCAGATGTGATATGCAATGGGTAGTCACAGACATTGGTCAGTTGAGAGAAATTGTTGCTGTAGTGGAGAAGAAATTTGAAGAATGGAAGTTTAAAGTTGAATGGGTCGATGGACCTGATGATGATACATTAAAGCATATTTTCTCTAATTATGATGAGTATCGCAGGATTCCTCATGAAGAAAATAAGTAAGTCAAACACCTTTTTGAGATAGCAGCACTTTCATGGCAGTTTTCGAGCAATTGGATGACTCCATATCAGTTTTGGTGAGTCAGAAGTTGGGCATGTTGATCACCAAAGGATGAAATCATAACTCACAGTTAGATTTTTGATTGAAAAATCATGTGGCATACCCTTTCAACACCTACAATTCAACAAAAGAAAACACTTGGATTTAACTAGGTGTCCCTATAATTATAGATTTGGGCCCCAGATTGTGGATCAAGATTTTTAAATAGGAAAAATTGGTGCTACTTTTGTCTATATTTTAGAATTATCTCCTCATTGTAAAGGTCATCTAATTGAAGTTAGATTGGATACCTAAGAGATATTAGACATAGTTTATAATTTTTATAGTTTTCATGCAAGATACTCAAAACACTTTTACAGTTTTAATGCAATTAGTTTTATTTCAGAATTTTATTAGTTTAACGATGATGTTGATAAAAATGGTCATTCGTATGCTAGTGAGCTTTGTTGTGCATAAATGTTTCTTATTTGATGAAAAATAATAGAAGACTCTAAATCTGGAACTAGTTTATTGCATTATGTGTGGATGATGTTTCTTGATATTTTTTGATTTCTTAATCCTAGTAATGAGCTTGTGGTATTTCGTTATTGAAAAGGTTTAAAAAAAAGCGACGATAAATGATTGTATGCTATAAATCTGCACTATGAATGGATGCAATGGTATGGATTATTTCATGAATTGTGTTGTTCTATGGTTTTAGCTGATTAGGAAAGTGCTCATTATAAGAATTACATGTCTGAATTAAAAAAAAATTGTGTTCATGTTTGTTGTCAGAGGCCTTGATCGATATTTTTCTAGTCATTTAAACCCCCCAACTTTAAATTACTTTGTATTATCCAGTTTGTACTTGTTTACCAGTAGGCCCCTTGAATATTATGGTTGCATGGACCAAGCTGAATGATAACAACACAGTTGAGAACCAACTACAGAGACCTTGGAAGATGGGTGGTTTTAGATCATTTGTCTTTTTTACGAGAAATGGAGTAGAGATATTACATTTTAACATTGTTGTTTTACTTTTGACCATCAACACTATGATTGAATGGTTTTAAGCTAGGCTATACAAGATCTCTAGGGGAGTCCTCTAAATACCACAAGGATATGTGAGGCACAACCATGAAAACTAGTCCATCACAATCATGGATTAGGAACTTTTGGTAGGAAAGCATAGACCAACCCTTCACCTCTCATATTAGAATCACCCAAACATCAAGGCTTTGCTAGACATGACATAAATAGATTGAGGTACAACTTTCATTCTCCCCCCTTTTATATACCCCACCACTAACACATGGTTTAGATAATCCCTTTGAGTGATGAAATACCCAATCAAACTTCCTAAAGGGAAGGAAAAACCTAGGTGTTTTTGATCCCCAAGATCATACTAGGTGTAGGGGAAAGCATACACATAAAACTAGAAAAATTCTAGGATCTAATCTAAAACACCAATGAGGAGAAGCAAGATTTTTGATCCCCAAGATCACTCTAAGCACAAGGGGAGAGCATATGTCTATGCAACCCTCCAAACAAAACAAGAGTTCTTTAACAACTATTCTAGCTTTAGTGCATAAAATTAGTGAAAATAAATAGAATTTTGGACAGACAAATTTGCAAAACCATAGATTAGTAGTCTTAAATTCTCAGTCTTGGACATGCATAGACCAGTTGCACCACTTGTTAGTTCAAACGTTGGCTCAAAAACCCCAAAATTTTAAAAAATAAACTAAAATAGAAGCATGATTTTATGAAATAGAAGCATGTTTCTCTAAAATAGAAGAACGTTTCTATGAAATAGAAGCATGCTTATGTGAAATAGAAGTGTGTTTCTATGAAATAGAAGCATAGTTAGTCACTATGCAACTGCAACAATAAAAAATGGAATCACAAAAATACAAACAAAACTAAAAAGTATAACTTATAGGGGCACCACTTTACCAAATGGAAGCCCAAAAAATTACTGTTCTGCATGTTTTGCATACATGCCCCACCGTAGGTAGGGACCCCTCGTTTCATCCCAATGGGCTATTTCACTCTCGTCTCATTTTGCATGGCCCCCTCTTTTTGAATCTAATTTGGTCATGTGCCTTGAAACGATCGAATTCCCATGATGAAGTTTTGCCAAGTCTTTTACCTTCGTGGAAGTGCCCCTATGAGTTTCCCTTCATTTTGCTCCTATCAACTTGACCCCTCCTCGCACGCTTTGCATTTTCCATCATTTTGGGTTTTGGGGACAAGTTTCCCATAATTTGGGGTGTTTTTATGGTTCCTAAGAGAATTGCCAAGTTTTTGTTAGGTTTCAAGAAGTTGCAAAATTCTCCTTCTAGAAACATCCGGGAGCCTTCTTCCTTCCCAGCTATTTTGGAAACATCCGGGAACCTTCCTCCTTCCTGGCTATTTTAGAAACATCCAAGAACCTTCTTCCTTCCCAGTTGTTTGGAATATTCAATGGCCACCTCCCTTCCAGTCTCCAGAACCTGGGTCCTCCATGGCCATTTTCGGAAGTCCATCCTCCTTTGGTCGTTTGGAACATCTAGCAGCCATCTCCTTCCTGAACTCTGGAACCCAAGCCCTCTGTGGCTATTTCTGGGAGTTCATCCCCCTTTGGCCATTTGGAACATCCGACGGCCATCTCCTTCTCGGCCTGTGGGACCCGGGCCCTTCGTGGCCATTTCTAGGAGTCTGTCCCTCCTTGGCTATTTTAGGAACATCCAGGAGCCTCCCTTCTTCTTGGCTATTTTGAACATCTGGGAGCCTGCCTCCTTCCCGACTATTTTGAATATCTAGGAGCTTGCCTCCTTCCTGGTTGTTTTGAACATCGGGGAGCCCACCTTCTTCCCAGCTATTTTGGAAACATCTAGGAATCTTCTTCCTTCCCGGCTATTTGGAACATCCAGTGGCCACCTCCCTTCCAGCATCGAAAACTTGGGTCCTCCATAGCCATTTCTAGAAGTCTGTCCCCCTTTGGCTATTTGGAACATCTGGCGGCCATCTCCTTCCTGGCCTCCAAAAACTGGGCCCTTCATGGCCGTTTCTGGGATTCTGTCCCCCTTTGGCCATTTGGAACATCCGGCAGCCATCTCCTTCCAGGCCTCTGAAACTCAGGCCCTCTATGGCCATTTCCAGGAGTATGTCCCTTCTTGGTTGTTTTGAACATCTAGGAGCCTCCCTTCTTCCTGGTTGTTTTGAACATTTGGGAACCTTCTTCCTTCCTGGTTGTTTTGGAAACATATGGGAGCCTTCTTCCTCCCTAGCTATTTTGGAAACATCTGGGAACCTTCCTCCTTCCTGGCTATTTTGGAAATATCTGGGAGCCTCCCTTCTTCCTGGTTGTTTTGAACATCCAGGAGCCTGCCTCCTTCCCAGCTATTTTGGCTTCCATCCGCTATCTGCCTTCTAGCTTTCTTTTGTTGTCTTTCCGCCCTTTGGTGCTCGCACCCTTGAAGAATGCATTAATGTTAATGGCCCAAATGAGCTCCAATTATGAATATCAAGATATTTTGATGATGCGTGGATAGATCTAATAGGGAATTTGTAGGTTTGACTGACATTTTTCTTAACTCATGTATAAATGCACTTACGACACTTCGTGTTTGCAAGAGTCAAGAAGCCTTCCACAGGTCTATTAGAGAGGCCCATTGAGGGAGTTTTCCTACCTTTTTCTAGATAATGATGATTTCTAAGGAGCTTTCCACCCGAATCAGGGGCCACCAATCCATTGATGCAAGTCATCGACAACTTGTTTGATCCAATAAAAAATGTTGCAAGTCCACCAGATGGAGGGCAGCCTTCAAGCAATTTCAGCTATAGTAAAAAGGCAATCAACTAAATGATGAAATTGCTACAACACCTAAGCACTAGATGACAAAATAGGGAAAAGACAAGGAATGTATTTTAAAATTGTTGGATAATGAGGGGTAGGTGAAACCCTATTATAAACAAATCTGGGCCATTCGTTAGAAATTGATCCTAGCCATTCATTTGGGATTTGGAAAACTATAAACAGGGGCTTTCCCCTCATTTGTAAGGGTTGGAGAACTTATGTAAAGACATTCTACAACAATAGAAAGCAACATTGCATGATTTATGGGTGTTCCTTTTGAGTTTTCTCTTTATGCATGCATGGTTCAACTTCCCTATTAGTTTAGGTGTTAGTTTTTTGAATGGAATTGGTGATGGTGATTGTTGTTTCAGTATTTGATGGATTTCCAGCTCATGCTTTTTGTGGTTCATTGATGATGAGTCACTTTGCAAAGCTAGTCTGAACTCATTACTTCATTGCTACAACTTAGTTCAATTACATGTGCATGATGTGTGTGTGTAATCTAAAAATCTATAGTCCTTAGAAGATTGCACTAGTTTTGTGCAATTGTAGGTTTCTCTTGGCCAAGCAAAACCTAGTTTAGGAATCCTGTCTACTTTAGCAACCACCATTATTACTATTCATTCATAGCTTAGGATTATAATAGCTTTCTTAACCCTTCTCATTTTGTTGTTTCTTTTAATCCTTGGTTAGAGTAGGATCCAAAGCATCACCATGAATCCAAATCAAATGAACTTGATGAGTTTTAGCTTGCTGTTTTGAGTGGACAGCAACTATTCATTCACTTCCAGCACTTTGAAACTGCATTTGGAAACCCAACTTCCCATGCTTTGTAACTCATCCATAAGACTGCCTTGTGATTCCATCAAATCACATCAAACAACTGAGATATTCCAAGCACTATCAAGACCTAACATTAGAGACCTTGGGATAGTGTTCTTCATTCTAAAATTGGAAGATTGTCTTTCAAGAGAGGTAGTGCACCTACGCACTGCCTGTGTTGAAAAGTGCATAAAAAACACATCAACAATTATCAAGTAAGCACGAAAAGTCATCACAAAGGTGTTGAAGGATGGAATGCAAGAACTTCTAGTATCTATACAAGCATCAAGAGTCAAAACGTAAGCATGAAAAGTCTCTACAGAGGTGTGTTTTGATAGAGGCCAAAAAAACTACACACTAGGGTTAGATTTATTTTTAAATGCACTATAGATCTATGGAAAACATAAGTTGAGTAATGCCGTAAATGTTTGAAAAACACTAATGGAATGAAACCGAATCCCTAGGGTTAGTACTAAAACTTATCAAAATGAAAACTTTGAATGAAACAAAGGACATAAAAATAACAAAGGTTAATGCTTTTGTAAATAAACCTAAATTTTTTAAATAGTACAACCACCAAAAACACAAAATTCGTTAGTGAAAACTAGAGATTATCTATGCAAAATATCCAAATAATCTCCACATAATGAAACCAAAAAGTTTTGGGATGGACTTGCATCAAAAGTTGTGACATAGGTGTTGAATGGCATTGCAAAAGTGTAGCTTGACACGATGTAGGTGTCGAAAGATGCAACAAAGGCATGGTGAGTCACTGTGAAAACAAAGTTTTATAGAGCTAACGATAAAAATAGAACCTACAACTCAAAAAAAAAACTCACAAAAATGTTAGAAAAAAGGATGTGGGTACCATTGATCATGCCAAAATGAAGACAAAAAATGAAATGAAGCACAACAAGCAAGATGCAATGCATAAACACATAAATCTTATACCTCAAAACATCTTCAACTCCATGATTGAGCTAAATATGCATGCACCCAAAATCCCATTGATATGCTCACAAATTGCTATATGAATGTGGATTTTTGTAAGGATGTTTCAACATAATCTAGTTATAGCTAATGTACTTGATGAAAATGGATAATGAGAGCTTCTATTTATAGGAGATTTAAATGAACGAAGGGATAAGATCTTTCCAAAAGATTAATGACTCATGTGAAGAGGTGCTCTCAAGCAAGAGGAAGAGGACAAGTGTGATGTGAGGGATAAAATAAAATGGAGGCTTATATGAGAATGATTAATAAGATTTTGGAAGAATATGATAGGATCTCAAGAGAAACAAATCTTTGAATTTTTCCTCGTCTCAAGAGAGGTGGAATTTAAAATTAGGTTTTTATGGAGAGGAGAGAGATGACTCCATACAAAGTTGACTTAAAAATTGACATTTGACTTTTGTAGATTTAATGAGAGGAAGATAAGAACTTATTGGATAAATGGAGAAGCAAGTATGTGAGAGGAAATGACACATGGCAAGTGAGGAATTTAAAATTGAAGAATAGGTTAAGTGAATATTAATGAAGGATGATTTAATTAATTAATCTAAAATTAATTAATCAATGGTATTTTAGAGGAAATATACGGTGATGACTAAGATTATATTAAATAAGTAATTTTATCTATTAGAAGAATAAGACAATAAGAAAAATTAATTAAATTAGATATTTAATTGATTTAAATGAAAAATAGAATAAGTCATTAAATAATGCAATATTTAATTAATTATGCGATGATAACAAGAATTAATTAAAATTTAGAATTTTATTTAGTTTAAAAGTGTAAAGTTAAAATTGAGATCATGTCTACAATATGTTAAATGTCTTTGGCATGTTATTTTGTAGGAAAAATAGTTGCATCCAAAGGAAAACTAATGTCAAGTCAGGCTTGAAGTTCACATTAACACATTCCATAATATGGAACCCATTCTACCATGTCCCAATGAGAGAGAATTCAAGGAATCAATCTCCATCAATCTAAAATAAAATTGAATATTGTGAAAGAAAGTGGGAATTGACAATTTAATTTGGTAGGTGCAAATTAATGTGAAAGTCAATCTCATCCTCTCAAATTTCTAAATTCCCAAATTCTAATCTAGATGATTTTCTGTATTTTATGATTATTGTGTTTGGAACACATGTTAGGGTGGTTCACTATAGGCCCATTATTAGTCACTCCAAATACATACGGATTCCATTAAAATGGATTTGTCATGGTATGGAATTCAAGAGGAATCTATTTCCACCGACATAAAATAGAGTGAAAGACAACCAAGATAACAAGAGAGCTTGGGTTTGGAATTCATTGTCATAAATAATATCGTCTTCACCACGATGACCCAACAAACTACTAGAAGGAGTCAAGTTGGAAGTTCTCTATATAGTGGACTCTCTTGTCAAAAATCTTGTACTTGTTAAGAAAATCATGGGTCATGCACACAATGTGAGTTGTATGATTATGAAAAGGCCATGAATACCAAGGAAAAGTACTCATGAAGTCTAGGGAGTCAAAAAATTATTTAAGATGGACTTTATAGCTAAGTGGGTTCCCTTAATATTTTGGAACCATAGGAGGAGACTACATGTGGAGTTATTCAACTTAAAATTAGTTTTGTACTGGCTTTGAAGAGTAGAGGTGATATTAGCCACATGGAGAATCATCTAGATTTCAATTTATTTGGGAAAAAGAGAACTTGAGAAGGAAACCAAGTAGTGAAACTTCCAAATGACCTCAAAGATCATATGTCTACAGGAATGGATTATGAGATTGTGAGAGGTGGAAGCTCCTAATAGAGCTAATTCCCATGTTTAAATATAAGGGATGTAGAAGGAGAAAATCATATAGATTTCAATTTATTTGGGAAAAAGAGAACTTGAGAAGGCCACCAATTAGTGAAACTTCCAAATGAACTTGAGGATCACATGCCTATAGGCGTAGATTATGAGATTATGACAGGTGGAAGCTCCTAGGAGAATTGATTCCCATGTTTAAAAATAAGGGATGTAGAAGGTGAAATAAGATTATCAAATTTGAAATGGAAATAAAGAAATAATGAATCTAATTCAATAATCAAGTGACCCTCAACCCAATACCCTAAACCATCAACCCTATAGGTCATCCACCCTAGTCCCTCAACCCTATACCCTCAACCCCTATCCCTTTCTCTTTATCTGTACATCTCACCTCTCTCTCCCTCCCTCTCTCCTACCCTCTCTAATTTTCTCTATCTATCCTCTCTTCTTTCTACATACCTCTCATTGAATAAATCCCTACCACTCTCTCTTGATCCCTCTATCTATCTCCATCCCATTGCCTCTCCATCACTCCCACTCTCTCCCTATATCTAAGGTCTCTCCCCCTCTCTCTATCTATCCCTCCCACCCTACCTTGATAATTCCCTCTCACTCAACCCCCTCTCTCTCTCCCTCTCTCTCAGGTTACTCCCTTCCACACCCTCTCCCTCTCTCAGGTCTCTCACTATCACACTCCCTCTCTCTCTCACTCCCTCTCTCTCCCACTCCCTCTCACTACCTATCTCTCAAGTCTCACCCTCTCACCCCCCCTCACACTCTCAAGTCTCTCCCTCTAGAACCCTACCTACGTAACTCTCTCTTTCTCTCTCTCCCTCTCTCCTCTCCCTCTCTCCCTCCCTCCCCACCTAGCTAAGACCCCCTCACTCCAACTCCTTCTCTCCCACTCCCTCTCTCTTAGTCTCTCCCTTCCACCCCCTCTCCCTCTCTCAAGACACTCTCTCACTACCTCTCTCTCTCTCTTATGTCTCTCCCTCACTCTCTCCTTCTCACCCTACCTAGAAAACTCTCTCTCTCTCTTAAAATTCTCCCTCCCTCTAAATATATGCATAAATACATACAAACTTACATACATACAAGCATAATACATATGTGCATACAATCCTACATACATACAAGCATACATGTACATATGTACATACAATCTTAAATACATACATACATGCATTGATTCATACATACCTACATGTATACATACATACAAGCATGCATGCATACATACATACATGACTGTAATCAAGGGATTTCTTTTAGGTTTGACTAGGAGTGTTAGCAACAAACAATAAATGACAACAAAACCCAAAGATCTTACAAAACACAAAGGAAGTAAAACACAGAACAATTATACCTGATCACCGATACCTCCATGCTTCACTTTTGTAATACCTTCTTACTTGTTGGATAATGTGGCCCTCAGATTTGTTGTGCGAGAAAAATCTGAAAATGTCTAAGTCATACAACAAGCCTTGAAGGATTTGATTAAAAGTCTAAATGCCTATGCCTATAACTACAATTGTCAATGTCTATGCCTAAACAAATGCTAAGACTTGATTGAATGACTAGAATAAATATTGAAATTGCATATGAAAACTAAGTGTGCAAGTAAATGCCTAGAATGTCTATGTAAAATGTCAGCATGTGCATGTGTCATCAAAAAGTGAGAGGAAAATGACATTTTATAGAAAACATCATTTTGAGTGGAAGGGCGAGATTAATTGATGACGAGAACCTAAAATGAGAGGTCCAGATTAAACATGAGAATCCCTAATTAGGGTTAAGGAAAAATCCTTAGTCAAATGGTCAGAATAAAATCTCAGATAATCGGATCGACGGTGGAGAATAAATGAGGAAATTAATTAAAGAAATAAAGACTTTTGAAAAATAAAGAAGATAAGATTGCCTGATTTGTGAGATTCAAAAAATCAAGAAGATAAGGGTTGAACTGAAGATTTGATTTGAAAAATCAAGAATCTGCCCGATTGCTTGATTTTTGAAAGAATAATTACTATTTTGAATTAAATTAATTCAAAATATAGATTTTATGAGATAATAAATAATCTTTTCAGATTATTTATCAAAATGGACTGATAGTTAAGATTGAGATGACATTTTAAATAATTTAATTTATTTAAAATGAGAGGAATATCAAATTGGCAATTAAATAATTAAGTTTAATTATTTAATTTAGCAAATAAGACTAATTAATTAAATAAATTAATCAATTTATTTAATTAAGACAGTTAGTGACATATTAAATAAATAAATAAAATTTATTTATTTAATAATCATGAAGAATAAATGACATAAATTAATTAAATAATTATGGATTATTTAATCAATAGTCGAAAGTGGACTAAGGACATAATTAAATGTCATAATTATGCTAGGATGAAAATGGTAAAAATGAAGCTTGTAGGCCTAGGTCATTTTTAGATGTCTACATTTTTCCCCTCTTTGTCATAATGTCGCTTGTTGCATTGTGACAAAGAAAACAAGTCCGAGATATGCCCCAGTAAAGGTATAGAGTATCATTGCCCCCTTAGGAAATTTTCAAATTTTTGGTCGGCGATAGAAAAATTTGCAAAGGGTCTCGATAAATCAATTTAATGACTAGAAAAACAACGACGTAGTTGGTTTCAAATTTTGACATGTTTAAAGCAACTAACGAGGAAGTCAAAGGTGGTCAAATGAGCCTCCAGTATTGACCTTGTTTGAGAAATGTCATTTTGACCTTATAAATAGGTTGACAAAGGGGTAAAAGTCAATTCATTTTCACTATTTACCTTGTGAAATTCAAGAGTTTAGAGTGAAAGGCATAGCAGCAACGATGGTGATCCCAGTGTCAGATCATTGCAGAGAGATCGTGTGGACCTTCAGGCGGCCAGAGGGCTCAGAGCCGGCGGTATGTACCCTTGTCCCACTTTTTCAATTTCTCATTTTGTGTGCCAAATTTAAGTTTCTAGGACTAGCAATGTTTGTGCTGCGATGCAACTGCGTTCGCATAAGCCGCAACTACTTGCGCATTCAACGCATTTGATGCATCGCGACACAACTGCCAAGACAAAATAGGGTAACCTAGTTGGTTGCGCCACATTTGACTTATCGTGTCACAACTGACTATTGGAATGCCGCAATTGTCATATTGCAATGCACTTGCCATTTTCAATGCCGCAATTGTGTTTTCACGATGCAATTGCTTTAATGAGATGCAGTCGTCAAATTTTGTGACGTAATAGTGATTATGCGATGCATTTGCTATTTTGGACCACATTTGATGTACAGTGCGATGCAATTGACTTTTTGAGATGCAACTGACTATTTGAGACATAATTGCCTGAATGCAACACATTTGTAATTTACCTTGACCATAGTTGATTTTGATATTTGTGTATCCTTAAATACTTTTCATGATGCTAACAATTGTCCAAAAGGTACTGATGTATTGTTTATCTTTTTGCAGAGGCAACTTACCCCTATCTATATGAGAGAGAGCAGACCGACCACTTTTTGTTTTGCTGATCAGTTGGGCCTGCGAGAGCGGTGATGGTTGATTTGTCTGGGACTATTTTATGCTGCGTATATGCCCACCATTCAGGCGAACAGGGGTTTATTGACTACGTTGTGTGAGTGGTGGCACTTGGAGACCTGTTTGTTCCACCTACCAACAGGTGAGGCTACGATCACCTTGGAGGATGTCTATCGGATATTGCGAGTGCTGATCTGAGGGGAGCGGATCATTTATGACCCTTGACATGGCGAATAGACCTTCAGAGCTTATTATCAAGATCAGGGTGTAGGACTGGGCATCCAGGGGTATGAGATCAGGTGGGATTTTATGGCAGAGCACTATGGTCACTTTGATGCATTCCTAGTGATGCTGATCAGAGGGATCCTAATTCTAGACCGCCAAGGACATGGATTTCCCATTGGTTGGGGAGACGTCCTGGTTGGGATGAGATGAGACAAGACTGTATACACTTGGGGTCCTTGCTTACTTGGGACACTCTACCATCAGCTACATGATGTTTCTTATAGGAGAACATTGCCATATTCTACCCTCCCATTGAGAGACCCCAGTTGGCTGAGGGTATGTCGTATGCCTATTACTACGCGGGTGCACTACAACAGACCTAGATGGGTGAGACCAGATGGTTGCGACACAGGATTAACATGATGGTGTCTTTTATTTTGAGGTCGTATAGAGACTGCGAGGCATGGGACAACAAGGACAAGCATCTCAGTTTCTGTAGACAGTATAGGTATCTTATTAGCAGGATAGTACAAACATCTTTGATCATTGAGATGTATCTACCCCAGTGTGTCTTGAGGTAATTCGGTGAGCAACAAGGTGTACCCGCAGGGACAACCGAGCATGCCCATTCTTCTAGGGAGTATGCTTGGCAACCAGCCATCCCAGTGGCATTTTTTGAGCAGCAGATTGATGGGCTAGTAGCCCAAGCCTGGGGATGGAGAGGAGGAGTAGCTGATATGGGGACCACAGCTAATTATGATCTCTGGTGGTAGGCACACAAACTAATGCCATTGACAGATCCTAACGAGCCAGCACCAGTTGACAAACGGTCAACGATCCCTCATGTGCCAAGGGCTAGATGGGGAGGCAGAGACGGGGATAGAGGCAAAGGCCGGGGGAGGGATGGAGGCATAGGCGGAGGTAGGGGGAGATGATGGCGGGGATGGAGACAAGGGAGGAGGTGAAGGTGGAGATGGAGGCGGGGGAGGAGGTGATGGTGGAGATGGCCAGAGGCGGAGACAAGACGACCAGAGACAAGGCTAGAGGGTGCGGTAGTGTGTGGCAAGGGTAGCATTAGAGGCTATCCCTGAACTTGGCAAGGAGGTGGAGAGAGAGGAGCAGCCTAGATAGGAGGGAGAGGGTGAGGAGAGATGGGAGGAGGAGGGAGATGTTGGGGGATAGGAGGAGGAGGAGGAGGTGGAGGTGGGTGGACAGGAGTCACACCAATTCAAGATTACCTCCAGATGCTACAACTGATCAGAGGGTGGCAGATTTACAGTGCAGATTAGATGAGAGCATGACATAGGTCAGGAAACTACAGGGAGAGCTAGAGGTGGCACGAGTAGAGCAAGATCAGGCAGTGATCCGCTAGTAGGATGCAGCTCAGTGGTGTACCAATTTTTCTGCTTTATGCATAGGGCCCATAGGAGACATGGCTCGTGAGCTAGCCATGGTGAGCATAAGGCTAGGATAGTATAGGACACTATACGAGCAAGCAGTGCCACCAAAGCGGCGGGATCCTACCTTGTCCCAGTCACAGTCAAGGACAGGCAGTGGACACAGGTCAGACAATGGCAGTGGTAGCAGGAGTCACACCAGTGTCAGAGGATCTACCTCGACAAGGAACACCTTAGGGCACAGGTCACATCACTCACGTCGGAACACTCTGACTCACAGCCATGGGTCAGCTAGATCAGTGCAGAGGTCAGTATAGGGATAGCCACCAATGATAGATCCATCCACCTCTCAGAGTCTGGCATCAGTGATCTCACAAATGATTGCTACTATCACGATGATGCCTTCATTCTCGGTTCCACCTGTAGCACAGACAGGGGCTGCTATAGATCCATCTAGTTCAGTGCCCGGTTTAGAGCTACTACCACCACATTCTACATCTCGAGGGGGTGATGAGAGTCTACCGTAGGGGCTTTTTGTTATTATGACACTTAATGTATATTATTAAGCCTGCGACCTCCATTTTTGGGATATCTGTTGACTCTATCCTATGAAATTGTACCTTTTTATGATGCTAGTATATGACGATGCAGTTTTGATGCGGCCTACATGTGTTATGTGATGCTCTTTGCTTTATGTATTATGATATGTATGATGTATGATTTATGATGTATCATGTATGTCCTATGATGCCTATTTGTGATTTTGATGCCATGATGATGCAATACTTATTTATATGATTATGTTAATGATGTGCATGATATATTTAGTAAAAGATGCAGTGTTGATGATTATGTTAATGCAATGTTTTGTGATTATGTATATGATTTAGTGCTATGGATGATGTATGTATGGACCTAATGCAATGTATATGATTTAATGTCGTGGATGATGTATGTATGGGCCTAATGCAATGTTTATATGATCATGTATGCACTTATGTTTTTGGATGTCACAGGATATCATCATGGGATGGATGAGAGAAGACGATGAGATTGATGAGAGGAGATGATCAGACCAAAGAGGAGAAGACACAAGACTAACAGAGATGCATGTTAATTCCTAGACCAAATCCTTCAAAGCTTTACTGTAGGACTTTCAATATTTATTGTTCTTAATCATCATTGGGCAAACTATTGTAATGGCCAACAAACACCATGATATGACATAGATCAAGGTGTGCAAGTTCGTACCATTATGTAAGACAAACAGTCATAGACAAGGATGATCATGACTCATACCAAGAGCATGACTGCCCCAGTCTTTTTGTCATAATCAACCACAAGCAGAAAAAGACAAGTACAAAACATGACATGCCATTGCTTCTCTAAATCCTATTTACAGGACATCCTTGAGAAGCTAGTGACATGATTGCCAAAATACAAAAATAGAGTCCCTACCATGCTATGTCGTTGCCTTTTCTAAATCCCAGGATCAGGACCTCGCTAAGAAGCTAGTAGTCATGTGTTTCAATCATCATGCTATGTCACTACTTCTCTAAATCTTGCTTAGTGGGATCTCACTGAAAAACTAATAACATGATAAAAGATCAAAATACAATTGTCAAGTGTTTTCCAAGTGCATCTGGATATCCATTGTTCTAATGTCAAGATGTCTTGGTTTAATGATGGTGAGATGTCTAAGTGTTAAAGCTTTGACAATGCATTTGACAATAGATGTCTAGGTTTGCCAAATTCAGGAAGGACACATCCTGAATAAAATTGATGCCAAGAGAATTAATCTCCAAATGTCATGTGACGATGATGATGATAATGCCTAGGAAGGACACATCCTGAGGCATATATGACACAGACGATTCTTCAGAAGGACACATCTGAAGAGTGTTGATGTTGAGAGGGGTGATCCTTAGATGTTGCGAGGATCACGCGAAAATGTCAAATGACAATGATGATGCCTAGGAAGGACACATCCTGAGGCATGAATGACAGAGGTTACTTTTCAGATGGACACATCTAAAGGTTAACTGAGTTTTGACAGTTTGACGGGTTATGATGGTTTGACTTGTTTTAACCGAGTTTGACTTGTTTTGACCAGATGTCGCTATGTCATAATAATATGTGCCGATGAGTTTTCTCATGTTGCGATAAATGATTGCTAGAATTTGCTTGGTGAGTTTCATTTGTTTGGGAAATATTTGTGGTCCTGAAGACCTTTTGACATGTGTGCTAGGGTGATGCCATGAACCCTAATGGACTAACCTAGTGTGGCCTCAGGGGCTCATCGATAGATGGCCTTGCCTACGTCATACACTCAGAGACCTCGTTGTTCGCCACAACCAATGACTTTGTCTTGATGATGAAAGATTGCGACATGATTTATTTTCACAAACCTAAAAGGATTGACCTAATGTCTCGGGGACTCAAGTATGAGTCTTGTCTACATAGCAAATGCATAGAGACAATGTAGTTCGGACAAATGATGAAGACTAATTTGACATGACCGACTTTGACAAGAGATGACAATGTGTTTGCGCTCTCGGAGCAGTCTGGTGTTTTGTTTGTAGTTTTCTTCAGATGTTTTATGATTTTTAGGTCTTTTTTTAGGACTTTTTGTGATGTTTTTGGTCTTTCTTTAGGACTTTTTTCCAATGTGTTTGTCTTTTTTCAGGACTTTTTGCCAATGTTTTTGTCTTTTTTTCATGAATTTTTTCTAATGTTTTTGTCTTTTTTCATGAATTTTTGCCAATGTTTTTGTCTTTTTAGGACTTTTTGCCAATGTTTTTGTCTTTTTTCAGGACTTATTGCCAATGTTTTTGTCTTTTTTTATGACGTTTTCCCAATGTTTTTGTCTTTTTTTTAGGACTTTTTATGATGTTTTTGTGATCATATGTGACATCCACTACAGTTTCATGATAAACATTTTTCCCCCAGTCAGGTCTAAGACTTAGCCATTTGCAAGGAATATGGACAGGATGCTGCTGACTTGCTAGACAGACAATCGTCAGGACTTGATGTCAATCGTTTATCCACTAGGATAGGTAGGGTAGGATGTTGTGGTGAATTGCATAATAATGATAGAAATACCTCTCATCCTAGGCCAAGTTGGACAAAATGATAGTAGATGGCAGAGTAATGATTGATTACATATGGTACCTGTTTGCCAGGTTTTCACCATGGTACTTGTCCAAAGCGCCTATTTGCTCAATTTTCACTATTGAACGAATCATTTTTCTCTTTCCTATTTTCATGATTTTTTAATTTTTTTGGTGTCACCCAGATGCCTGTTTGCCAAATTTTCATCAAGGCAACATTTTTTTTATCATTTTGCAATTTTTTGTATTTTATGGCTTTCAACTCCATCCTCTGATGCTATGCATAGAACTTTCAAAGATGTAAACTGTTGATGGGCTCTGTCAATTATTCCCCATCTGGAGTTTCCAATTGATAAGCTCCAAAACCAAAAGAAGATATGATAATATAGGGACTCAACCAATTTGGTTCAAATTTTCCTGGCTTTTCTCTATTAGCTTGGTTCTTGGGGTTCTACATGAGAACTAGGTCGCCAATGTCAAACTTTCTGACCATAACCTTTTTATTGTAGCTGCGACAAAGATGGTTCTGGTATGCTTGGAGATTATTTAGTGAGTTTTTCCTTCTTTCTTCCAGCATTTCCAGCTCGTGCAAGTGTGATTGTCGGTACTCCTCTTCATTAGTTAGACCCTTCAGGGAGACTCGTAGCGAAGGAATTTCAACCTCAATGGGTAAGATGGCTTCAGTGCTGAAGACTAAGGAAAATAGAGTAGCCCCTATAGGTGTACAAATGCTAGTTCAGTAAGCCCATAGAGTAGGGTTGAGTTGTATGTGCTAGTCACGGCCAGCGTCATTGACAGTCTTTTTTAGAATTTTGACAATGGTTTTATTGGACGCCTCAGCTTGACCGTTTCCTTGTGGGTAGTATGGAGATGAAAAGTGGTGTTGTATATGGAATCACTCACATAACTCACGTACATCTTGGTTTTTAAACAGACATCCATTGTTAGTGATGATGGATTGCGGAAGGCCATACCGACAAATGATGTAATTAAGGATGAATTTTGATATTTGTTTGCCAATAATATATGTCAATGGGATGGCTTCAATCCACTTCATAAAATACTTAGTGGCGGTAATGATAAACTTATGGCCATTGGATGAGGTTGGATGAATCTTACCCACGAGGTCGAGTTCCCATTGAGCAAAGGGCCACAAAGAAGTGATCGGCTGAAGTTCCTATGCTGGAGCATGGACTAAATCACTATGAATTTGACATTTGCGACAAGTCCCAACATATTCAATTGCATCCTTTTCCATGGTCGGCTAATAATACCCAAGTCTCGTTACTTTCTTAGCAAGAGTAGGACCACTCAAATGAGATCCACATATATCATCGTGTACTTCGCATAAGGTCGTACATGCTTCATTAGTGTCAAGACATCTAAGGAGGGTGTCGTCAAAACTATGGTGGTAAAGAGTGTCACTGACAATGGCATACCTTGCAAATTTTCTAATGAAGGACTTCTATTGGTTATTAGACAGGTTCAGTGGAAGGGTTTGAGATTTTAGGTAGTCATAAATGTCCTGATACCAGGGAGAGTTGGGACCAACAAGTTTTCAAACCATTTTTGATTCTGGGATGTCATATGCCAGTATCAAGAGTTATTCTACTAAGAACTCAAATTGTGACACATTTTTAGGGATATCCAAGAGAGAACTAATAGTAGCCATTGTATCAGCTACCTTATTTTGTGCCCTAGGGATTTGTTCAAAAGAAATCAATTGGAAGTATGTCAGGAAACTATCCACCATCCTTTTGTAGGGAAGCAATTTCTCATCCTTTGTTTCATAGTCATCATTCACTTGGTTGATAACGAGCTAGGAATCTCCAAATACAAGCAACATCTGAATTTTCTATTTAATTGCCAACTTGAGACCTGCGACTAGTGCTTCATATTCAGTAATGTTATTTGTACAAGGGAAGGCGATTCGAAATGACTTAGGAATTGAATCCCCCTATGGTGTGATAAACAAGATTTCAGCACCTAAGCCATGACCAGTATGAGACCCATCAAAATATAGCTTCCATGGTACCGCTAGTTTTGCATGAAAAATGGACTCATCAGGAAAATCAGTTACCAGTGGATGAGTGACTTGGATTGGTGCATCTTCTAGTTGATCTGATATTACTTGCCCTTTTATTGCCTTACACTCAACATATTGTATGTCATACTCGCTTAATATTATGACCCATTTTGCCAACCGACCTGTCAATGCCACCTAACTTAGTAGATATTTCAGTGGATCAATCTTGGTGACTAGTTGTGTCTGATGACTAAGCATATAGTGTCTTAGTTTTTGGGATGCAATGACAACAGCAAGGCATGCACATTCAATGTATGTGTAGTTCAACTCATAGCCTATCAGTGTGCAGCTAATGTAATAGATTGCTCTTTCTTTTCCTTCATGATCATTTTGGGCTAGCAATGCCCCCGGTGCTTAACTAGTAGTCGAGATGTATAGAATCAACGGATTTCCATGAATGGGCGGCATGAGTACTCATGTTGACAGCAGGTAATCTTTGATTTGTTGGAAGGCCTCTTGAAATTTATCTATCCATACAAAGGGGACACCTTTGCGCAATAAATACTGGAATGGGTGACACTTATCTGCCAATTGGGCTATGAAATGCCGAATGGATTGTACTCTACCTTGCAGAGTTCTAAGTTCACTGATTCCTCTGGGTGGAGGCATGTCTATGATTGCTTTGAATTTTTTTGGATCAACCTCTATGCCTCTTCGGGAAACTATGTACCCCAATAATTTTCCTGATGTGACCCCAAAAACACACTTCTTAAGATTTAGCCAAACTTTTTACTCTTCAAGTCTCTTGAAAATTATGTTGACTACCTTCAAATGATCTTTCTTGGTTGCTAATTTGGCCAATAGGTCATCTACATAATTTTCCATTATATCATGCATCATGTCATGGAAGATCGTGGTCATAGCCCTTTGATATGTGGCACCTGCATTTTTGAGACCGAAGGCATGATGTTCCAACAGTATGTACCCCATGGGCAAGTAAATGCCATTTTGTGTTGATCTTCAGGAGCAATGTAGATTTGATTATAACCAGAGAAACCATCCATGAGTGATAGAATCTCATACCCTGCTGTAAGGTCCACTATAATGTCAATGTTTGGAAAAGGAAAGTCATCCTTTGGACATGTTTTATTTAGGTCTCAGAAATCTATACATATGTAGATCAACCCATTTGGTTTTGTGACTAGGACCAGATTAGAAATCCATTCAGCGTAGTCAATAGACCTTATGAATCCGGTGTCTAGAAATTTCTTTAACTCGGCCTTGACCAATAGGGCAACTTGGGGATGCATTTTGTGCAACTTCTGCTTGATTGGTTTAGAATTAGGTAATAGTGGCAGATGGTGCAGAACTAGTTTTGGATCCAATCCTGGCATGTCAGCATAGGACCATGCAAAGTTGATTTTCCATTTGGCAAAGAATTTATGAAATTATGGTTTCTCTTCATCAGTCAATGATGCAACAAATAGAACCATCTTGGGGTCTTCTGCAGTTGAAATGTTATCCTCTATTGTGTCCTCAATAACCATAACCGATTTCTCTTGTTGCATGGGGAGAAATTCTAGTCCTCCATATTTGGGTGCCTTAGAGAGGTTTTCACCCACATATATGTCCTTTATTTTTACTATTTTATCGTCAAGAGGTGCCTTTCGGTTTTCACCTAGAGATGTTTCATTTTTTACTTTATTTTTACTTTTGCGACTAGAGGACTGAACAGTCTCGCCGAAGTATGTCATGCAGTCTAAATCAATGAAGAATCCTGATTTGTGGTCCCCACTGGGTATGCCTTCTTGTAATCCCATGAATTTGGCAATTGCCTCATTATTTTGAAATGTGTCCAGAACTGGCGGTCCTTGTTGGTTCCAATCGACTAGTTCAGGGTAAACTAAAGAAATGCCATCGTCAAGGCTAGTGAATTTGGGTGAGGGTGCAGATAGATTCAATGATGTTGTATATGAGGTTATCATCATCCAACTCTACATTAGACTCTATCCAATATTCTCCTTCACTAGTGTCATATTCATTTTCATAATAAGGAGTGAAGGTTTTAGAGCCCTAGTTGTCAATGTTGTCTGACACTTCAAATTGATTAGACTAAGGGGGTTTAGACAATGGGTGTTGTATGTCATGTGAAGTGGTAGTGGGACTTTGACTATTTGGTACTTGTTCAATTTTGAATGTTTTCCAAAATCATTGTTTAGAGGTCAGTTCCCCTGGTTTGACAAACAAATCATCAAGACAACAGTCACTTAGGGATTGTTCTGAGCCAAATTCCAACTCATGGGAGTTTGTTTCGGTGAGGGTTTTCCTAGTAGTCTCAACACTGTCAGAAGCATGTACTCACTCATTTGAAAGTCCAGAGGTACGTCAATCATCATTTTCAAGTGATCCAAACCCTAATCCAAGATACTTCAGAATTTGAAAAGGTTCTATGGGTTCCCTTCGACTAGTTTTATTTTTCCAAGGCCACTAGTACCATCATAGCCTTTAGCCTTCATCATGTTGTAACCTTTTCCATATCTTTGAACTGGTAACAGAGGTAATGTGACAATATCCTTATAGATCCATCCTATGATGTCAACAAGGTCTTCATCACTCATGTCTCCCCACTTGATAAAAACTGTGTTCAGTGGAACTTTGAAAGTTTATTGAGGTTCCATTCTGAAACATGGCCAACCATATATCTTTGGAGACATGGGTATTGTTCTTATGCTGTATGCTGTATTTAGTTTGAACTCTCCATAGCCGAGGTCCTAGATTTTGACAGTTGATTCAATCTTAGGGCTGGTGGAAGGTGGTGGTATGGCAGAAGACATGGATGGAGTAAATGTGGAAGATGACATGAGTGTGGATTGGTCAATATACTTGGATGACAAAGAGCTAGGTGCTTCTCGGTTAATAGGTACTTGGTTTTTAGAGATACCCCTTAAATTGGTACAATATTGGAAAGGGTCGGGGTCTCCGTATATGGTTACTTCTATGCCATCAAATGGAAACTTTAGGCATTGGTGATATGTAGATGGAATGGATTTTAAGGCATGAATCAATGGACGGCCAAGTAAGATGTTATATGGTAGTTCCAAATCCAGGACCTAGCAGGTTGTGTCCACAATGACTGGTCCCACTCTGATAGGGAGAGAGAAAATGCCATGTGAAGAGCATTCCTCATCATCGTATGTTTTGATCACTATACTTTTCATTGGGTCCACGCATGCATCAGAGAACCCTAGAGCCTTAACCAATTTGAGGGAGCATATGTTCAATCCTGCTCTGCCATCTACTAAAACCTGTCTAACTTTGTGCTTGTGGACCAAAGTTTCTATGTGCAATGCATCATTGTGGTTGGTTTTAGGTAATGAGTAATCTTGATCTGAGAAGGTGACGTGGTGCGGTGTAGTGAGATATCCCACCATAGTTTCAAATTGATTGACATCGATGTCCTTGGGGACTGACAACTCTAAGAGAGTTTTGTCTAGGATCTTTTTATGCGTAGGAGAGATATGAAGCAACTCAAATATAGATATTTGTGTGGGAGTTTTTCCTAGCTGGTCAATGAGGTTGAACTAACTTTTGGGTTTCCACTTATGTGTGGTTGGGACAAGTTTTGGCTGTTTAGCAAATGGAGCAGGTTGTGATTGTTTAGTTGATGGGCTCAGTATAGTGATTTTTGCTTGTCTAGCGGGAGGTGGACCAGCTATAGTGACCTTGCCACTTTGAGTAGTAGCATTACATTGGGGTGCTCTCTTGACCATAATGGTATTAATGCACTCATCATCAGTTCAAACATTATTTATAATTGGTCCACTAGAGTAATCATACTTGGCTCGGGCAAAGTTAGCTTGATTCTATGGACCTGAAGTGGAAACATTATGAGAACCATGGTCCTGCAGTGGATTCTTGTGGATAGTATGATCTAAATTGGAGGCGAATTGTGATCCACCTACTTCGATGGTGTGACTTTTGATAAGATCTTGTATTAGGCTTTTCAATTGTCGACAGTTAGAGGTTGTATGCCCTTTTGCTCGATGGTATTTGCAAAGTGAATTGTCATTCCACCATGCTGGTTTGAATTATCTTGGGTCATATGGTTTTGTTTCTGGAAGTATGATGACCCCATGCTAGAGGCATTTCTTAAGGACTTCTTCAATGGGTTCACCCAAATGGGTGTATGTGCGACCCCTAGGAAATTGTCTCATCTGACGATATTGTCCCTGGTTGTTTTGACCACTTTGGTTGTTTGAAGAAGTATTGGGAGGAGGTGTCAATGTTGTTTTTGGTCTATTTTGTTGTTGAACCCCTTTCAGGGCCAATACAGGACCTACGATGTTTGCAGTCTTGGCGTCAACAACACCGTCATTTATAACGTCCTTATTTTTAACCCAATATTTGTTTTTATCGGTGGGTGGATTGATGTTTGTGTTTTTGGAACCATATCTCAGTTCTCCCTTTACGATAAGGGCTTTCTCAATCTGGACCCCCTTTTCAACGAATTCTATGAAGTTTGTGCAACAATGTATTTGCAATGCAAATTTTAGGGGTCCCAAAAGTGTTTGGACAAACATGTCGACTTTTTCTCTTTCGGGGATGTCAATGTGACATCGACTAGCAAGGCTTCTCCATTTTTGAAAGAATGGGATAAATGTCTCACCAAAATCCTCTTGTGTGAGATTGCACAAGCTTGTGATAGAGGTATCCATGTCAATGTTGTATGCATAATTTCTTATGAATTTTTTTTTAAGCTCATCCCATGTCTAGATATCCTTTTGAGTTGAAAACCATTCAAGGGCTTGACCCGCCAGACTTTTAGAAAAAAGTCTCATCAAATATGTTTGTTCGTAGGCAATGTCCATACAATTGGTTGCAAATTCGCGAACGTGTTCAATGGGGTTTGTCTTGCCTCTATACTTTGTGAAGTTGGGTGACGCATATCCTGGCAGAAATGGAGGCATGTATAAGCTCGTGTCGAATGGGTATACATTTAGGTCATATGATATTTCTGATTTTTTGCCTGAAATGTACATGTTTTCGATAGCTTTCTTTACATCCCTGATTCTTGTTTGGAGGACGTCCATAGTAGGGTCATTTATGTTTTCGTACGTTGGATTTCCTGGTATGCCATGTATTCCTTTTTTTTGTGCGTGAATATTGGTGTACTGTGGCAGTATGGATTGTTGTGGTATGTATGATGTGTGTGGATTGACATGCTATTGGTATTGGAAGTTATGATTGGGTGGATGTTGGTGTTGAAGGTTATGATTGGGTGCATGTTGATGAGTATGAACATTAGATGAGTAGGTTGGGATGTGGCCCCCAGCCATGTGTGTCATTATTTGGGGGATATGATGACCATGAATGTTATGATGTGTTAATGATGTCATGGGTTGTGTTATTTGGCCACCTTGTGTAAATTGTTGATTTCGTACAAGGGGAACGTTTGTGTTTGTACCTTGAGAGGCAATGACATTTGACTGTGTTGTCATGTTAATATTTTTTTGTTGTCCTTGGCTAAAGATACGTCCTGTGCCTCCTCCCGAGGGATTTTGTGAAATACCACTGAGTGAATATGTTGAGGTTGTACTCATGGTAGTAGATGGAGTTGTTAAGGGGGGGATTTTTGTGACTTGATGATGCCCCCATGGCATTTAATGTCGTGGCATTGAATGTCATGATATTTGTGGTATTGAAAATGTTGGGGGTGTTTGGGACTTGGGAGTGGCATGCACTGTCGTTGTGGTTCCAAAGGAAGTATTGCTCATAGTATTTGGAAGTTGACCACTATGTGACATGTGTGCATTGTTGGTATTAGGGTCAGGAGGTGTCAAATTTAGCATGTTAACATCAAATCCTTGTGGTAACTTAGCTCCTTCACTCAAGAGCATGGCTAAGAATCTGTTTCTGTCATGACGAACCATTGTTTCAACAAAGTTAGAGGCCTTTGGGTCTTGTGCTATTGCCTCTAAGTTTTCCTCAAGTAGATGACCATATTTATCTCTTTGCAAGAGTTGTTCAAATGGACTGTTTGATGAGGATTGCATTGTCATTGGAGGTTGATTGTCTAAATTGGCAAATGGATCATAAAAAGTCCAGTTTGGGTCATGTGGAGGATTGTCAATAGTGGAAGTGGGGTCTTGTCCAAGGTTTGCCATTTGTCATTTTTTTTGAAATCTAGTTTCTACCATGAAATGAGATTGCTCAAAAGGGAATGACAACTAATAATGATGATATTATGCAAGATCTAAGTTTGAAATAACGACTAGAATGACTAATGTTTTTTTTTTTTGGATTTTCGTTAATGGGATATGCAATGTGTAGACTTATAATGCAATTTAGGACAAGGGTACCTAAGCACTTCTAAGCTCAAACTTTGTTTTCAATTTTGACTGTCAAAGGACTTTGTTGTAAATGACAAGTTGACAAGGTCTAAATGACTAGTGAGTCTTCCTAACTAGACTTTTGAGTGGGAAGAAATCTCACAAAAGAGGACAATGACTAAAAAGGGGTTTAATAACTTAGTCCAAGAGAGCCTAATGTCGAAAACAATGATGTTGCAAATTGTGTTAAGGTTTGCCTAATCCTAATATGTAGATATGAATCTAGGGATAACCTAATGCCAAATGTATGCAACTAAAAAAAAGAAGGATGAAACCTATGGTGAATAATGCGAGCTAATGGTCAAGACTTTGAGAAATTTCAAGTTTGGTTTCTAACAAAATCTTCTTGGTGATAGTGTTTGACAAATGGTGGACAAGTTGAGGACCTTAGGTTTCGAATGTGAAGTTTCAACTTTTGACAGGCAAATGCATCACAGTTTAGCAAATGCGGTTTGGGTTTGCAATTGCTTCTTTTGGACTGTCAAATGCGACTTGATTAAGCATATATGGCTTTTCAGTTGTCAGATGCATTGTTCTAAGTGTCAGATGCGGTTTAACAGAGCGGTTGCGGTGCATAAAATCACTTGCAGTTTGACAAATACGACATAGTTTTGTTTCAAAATATTTTTCTTGCTGTTTTGATGGAAATTTTCATCTGTTTGGTGAATGTTTTGTTTCGAACTATGATAAAACAAGAAAACACTTGACAAACAAAGAGTTTTAAAAGTAACCAAACACACATCAAATAAGCACAATCCTAGGTTAGGCCATGACAATATTCGCTAGATTCCACATGGGTTTCCCCAACTGCATATCTGTAGCGTGTGAATTCAGAAGATTGGTTGCACAGGCTCCCCCTTACAATGCACTCTCTTCTCAAGCCAACCAAGCTTCTAAACCCCATGAAACTTGCATGACGATCTGATCACCTCTACTACAAACTACGAAAGTGTGGATGCCTTCACACCAACTGGTGCTGCACTAGCAAATAGAAGGATTTTGGCTTTCTATACAAGAGTTTTTAGTTAGGGACTCCTGTTTGAGTGGCCATACATGGGGCAAGAGATTAATCACCATTAAGGTGGCGCTCTAGCCTAAAGATGTTAAGCTCAATAGGGTTTAAGGGAGTACAACTCCCTCCATATGACACATCCACACAAGAAACCATAGGTTTTCCCTTAAGGTTTACATTTATATACTGGTTGGGGGTAGCTTGGCTTTAGCTCCGTTGCCAGTTTGAGTCACATTGGGGTGATGAAATCCCCAAGCAGGCCCAATTTCTAGAGTTGGTATCTGTTTCTTTTACACCCAAGATCGCTCGAAAGCGTGAGGGGAGAGGATACTCTGATATACCAAGTCAGGGTAATAACAGAAAAAATGGGTCTAGTTTTCTAATTAGGAGGTTTTCACCAAGTGAGAGCATACTTACCTACCATTTTTCAAACACAATCAATCAAAGAAGACATGAGTGTTCTTTTTTATATGCACCAAAATCAAATGTTTGCTAATTTATGAAAGAAAAACAAGCATAATGTTTGTTTTATTTCGTCTTCGACATTTGAATCAGCAAACAAAAGATTAGTAGTTCTTTATGCAATGATCTTTGACACACGAATAGTGATCGCCACATGCTACAAATGAAGATTAGTAACACAAAAATCTAATCTAGCTAAGATGCAGGGATTAAAAACTAGAAAAATTAGAAGACCATAAAAACCAAAAAGAAACCAGCAACCAGAAAACCCTAAAAATCCAAAAATCAGAATGTAAAAAATGAAAGAAAATTTTTACTAGTCAAATGCAGCACGACAAAGCAGATGCATCATTCGGGACTTTGAATGCAGCATGACAGATCATATGCATCGTTCAAGATATTAGTTGCGGCTTGTTAGGGCGATTGCGGCTCTTCTATCAACGGATGCATCGCGACACATCAAATGTGTCACGATGTTTAAAAAAAATAGTTACGTCGCTCTGTACTTGTACCTGCAAAATAGTAGAAAACACAAAAAAATACGAAAACAAACAGAAAAATGGAGTCGAGTTCACAACAAACAATAAATGACAACGAAACCCAAAGATCTTACAAAATACAAAGGAAGTAAAACACAGAATGATTATACCTGATCATTGATACCTCCATGCTTCACTTTTGTAATACCTTCTTACTTGTTGGATAATGTGGCCCTCAGATTTGTTGTGCAAGAAAAATCTAAAAATGTCTAAGTCATTCAACAAGCCTTGAAGGATTTGCTTAAAAGTCTAAATGCCTATGCCTATAACTACAATTGTCAATGTCTATGCCTAAAAAAATTCCAAGACTTGATTGAATGACTATAATAAGTATTGAAATTGCATATGAAAACTAAGTGTGCAAGTAAATGCCTAGAATGTCTATGTAAAATGTCAACATGTGTGTGTGTCATTGAAAAGTGAGAGGAAAATGACATTTTATAGAAAACGTCATTTTGAGTGGACGAGCGAGATTAATTGATGATGAGAACCTAAAATGAGAGGTCCAGATTAAACCTGAGAATCCCTAATTAGGGTTAAGGCAAAATCCTTAATCGAATGGTCAAAATAAAATCTCAGATAATCGGATCAATGGTGGAGAATAAATGAGGAAATTAATTAAAGAAATAAAGACTTTCAAAAAATTAAGAAGATAAGATTGCCTGATTTATGAGATTCAAAAAATCAAGAAGATAAGGTTTGAATTGAAGATTCGATTTGAAAAATCAAGAATCTGCCCGATTGCTTGATTTTTGGAAGAATAATTACTATTTTGAATTAAATTAATTCAAAATATAGATTTTATGAGATAATAAATAATCTTTTTCAATTTATTTATCAAAATGGACTGACAGTTAAGATTGAGATGACATTTTAAATAATTTAATTTATTTAAAATGAGAGGAATATCAAATTGGCAATTAAATAATTAAATTTAATTATTTAATTTAGCAGATAAGACTAATTAATTAAATAAATTAATCAATTTATTTAATTAAGACAGTTAGTGACATATTAAATAAATAAATAAAATTTATTTATTTAATAATTAGGAAGAAATATATGATGAAGGGAAATTAAATAAATTAAGAAATTTATTTAATTAAAGGAAGACTTAGACAATTAATGACGTATTTAATAAATAAATAAAATTTATTTATTTAATAATCATGAAGAATAAATGAAATGAATTAATTAAATAATTATGGATTATTTAATCAATAGTCGAAAGTGGACCAGGGACAATTAAATGTCATAATTATGCTAGGACGAAAATGGTAAAAATAAAGCTTGCAGGCCTAAGTCATTTTTAGATGTCTACAATGACATATAAGCATACATGTACATACAAACATAAAAATATATAAACATATATTCAATAGAGTAGCATTTAACATAAAGCAAGACATAATGCGAGTGCATTATAATGCACTCACGTTATATCTTGCTTTGGGAATCCTGAAGCCTTGGGCTTAGTATTTTCCTTGAAATACCAACCCAAAGGCTTGGAGGGCCTTCCCAATGACCAAAGACATTTTTTTTCAAATTCTACAATATTTTACATAATCGGGTTCATGTTCACCATTAGGATTGCACATGTTTCAATGTCAAACAAATCAAACACCTGGGTAATGTTAGGATCTTTCTTAGCTATCGAACGATATAATTTTTTTCACTTTTTGACACAGTTAAGCCTTTGATCTATGATTTATTTTGTTTGTGTGTCTCTTTTTTGGAAAAAGTAGTGTTCGGTGCTTTTTTTGTGATAAATTAACCATTCATTGAAATTTCAAATAAATTACATTTTTAGAAACTAGACTCCATTTTACAAATATTTAAAAAATAATTAGTTTCCAAAATTTGTAGGGGTAGCATGACCAATATTCTATTTTTCAAGAAGTTTGCACTTTGAAAATTATTAAAAAATCAAATATTCATTAAAAAATTATTAGAAAAATCATGCATCAATTACATACTATTAGCTAATTTCTCACTGAAGCGATTTTAAAAATACTAAAAAAAAGTTCACCATGCTATGTTACCACAAAATTTGCTATGTTATGTTTTTTTGAAATAAAAACCACCAATTTCTATGGGTCCCTCTTTTGAACCCCTTAATCTTAACCATTTTTAAAATAAATTAATAGTTTAGAAAGTATAATTAGAGCACTACGATCCTTATTTTTGTTGCATCTCAAAATTTTGAGTGTAACTATCCTCAATTTCACTTCCAAGGTTAGTATTTCCTAATTTTAGAAAAAAAGTGGCCACTTAAGCCCCCTTTTTGGCCACCCATATTTTTGCACTTACCCTTCTTCTAAGGTAGTTGAGAACCCTTGTCTTATTGAGAAGATGGGTCATGTGAGGTAGTTGAGAACCCTTCTCTTCTTGAGAAGATGTGAGGAAAATTTTGAGATCAAAGCATCTTTTTTATAGGGAGATGTGTGCATACCATAATGGGAATAAAATTTATTTGGAGTCTACTCGTGGGTTGCAATACCCCGGTATGATGATAATGCATCATGCTTCAAGAACGAGAGATGAACATGAGTTGTTTAGGCCTATGATTGATGAAACAAGTGGTGGGTGTGGAGGTGGTAGGGATGAGAATGAGGAGGAGGATATAAAGGAGGAGGAGGAAGATGAAGATGATGAGGATGATGATAATGAGAATGAAGGAGATCCAAAGATTAAGGGTGGAATGGAAGAAAGCATGAAAAGGATGAGGATGAATACAAATTGGGAAGATATAAATTTTTGGTCATCACCTTGATCACAAGAATTTGGAAGGCCCAATATCCAGGATAATTTCAGTTAGGAACTTATAGGTGTGATGCAATACCCCACTAAAGCAGAATGGAAGAAGAGCCAATGAATGAGGAATCAAACTATGCACTTGGAGGAGCAAAAAGTGATGATTCAAGCTGAGGCATTTGAACTAGAGAAACAACAAGTGAAGTGTAAGAAATTTAGAAGTAGGAAGGATGGAGAATTGGACTAGCACAATATGCTATGTGATGAGTTACTATTTAATTAATAAAAAAAAAATTGTTGTGTCTTTTGATCTACAATATTTTTGTTGCAAGACAGTTCAATATTTTATTTGTATCAAAATATTTTCCTTATAGTGGAGTTGAGTTATCTTTTCATTAGGTGCAAGTATGAAAACTTTGAATACATCGAGCCAATTGTTATCATTTTATTGAATTTTACCTTAATATTACATCCTATAAAAGCTTAATTGAGAAACATGTATTTTAAAAAGTGTTTGTTTATATTCTTCACTTTGTCGGGGGCTCTTAGGTTGTTATAAATCATGCACCAAGTCAATTTCTATCAATTTATTTAATTTTACCTTAATATTATAGCCTATAGAAGCTGAATTGAGAAACATGTATTTAAAAAAGTGTTTGTTAAATATATTCTCCACTCTATAGGGCTCTTAGCTCAATGCTTTAGTATAGCATAATTCAACTATTGCATAGTTGGATTGCAACGTGTTTTCCCCTTGTAAACTAGTTGTGCCAATTCCTTGAGCCTCCACAATCTTCATCATTATGGTTGTATGGGTTCAAAGCAAGTGTTATAACATGTAAGATACTGTTGGGCTGCTTTTGTGTAATTAATTTAAACAAGGTCAAAAATTAAGATGAAAAAATGTGTTTTACTTTGTCCTCCATTTGTTTTTATGTGAAAATAAAATTTTAGATACTTCATATAGACATCACCACTTATATGCATAGACCTGAGAAAGACTTAAAGATAGATAAAGGGGTAAAAAGAAATAAAGAAATACCTTACCATGTCTAATATACATTAAGTACATTTATTAGCTTCTATAATTTCAAAACTAAAAGGTTTATCTCTTTTTTTTGTTGGATATAACAATCACATAAAAATATATTAATTTCCTCTATATTTATGGACTTCCCAGTAGCATGGACAATTTATGGTCCCATCTTTTCACAGTATGGTGATATCACTGACATAATAGAAATAGATGGTAACATAATAGATCTGTATACTATTTTATATTGATTTCACAGTATGGTGATATCACTAAAATATTATTTCATATTAGTTTTTTTTCAAATACTAAATAGATCTATTGTTTATTATAGATTCATTAGATTTCAAAGTGACTATGTGACAAAATTGCACAAAACATAAAATATATCTATACTGTTGTATTCAATTGCATACATTCTTATACTTGCAATTAAACATTCAATAAAAAAAATAGATTTTCAACATTGATATATATCCAAGTTGTACATTTTTATATCCAATAAATTGAAGTTCCCTTTCATTTGTACACTCTTTTCCATTTTATTTATTTCATGTGTCTTTTAATAAGTTATATAAACATTGATCTATTTCAACCAATATGTCTACAGAAATTCAAATAAGGCCTAACACTTCCAAGGGCCACATGTGACATTCGTAACATTGACTAATAAGGGGTAACATACAAAGCTATTTCGAGAGTTCTTGATCTTCAAAGTCTTGGAAAGCAAAGTTGCATGCTAGAAAAACTAAGTGAATCATTTGGAAGCAATGTCAAATTCATACTCTTCATTTCTATACTCGTCTGTATTTTATTTATTTCATATTCAAATAAATCCATACAATTATTTGGCGTACCCCATTGCACACTTGAAGTGCAATTGCTAGTTAATTATTTTATTTTCAAGTTTATTTGAAGAGGAGCTTGATTCGTCTTTTTTAATTTTGGTGAATTCCCTTAAATGCTCTTATACTCTTAAAATTTTATCTTTCAATTTTATTCATTTCTATTTTTAAATTTGAGAGTGATTATATTGTTAATATTTAAGTTCATTTTATTTTATTTTTAAGATTTTATATGTTAAAATTTTATTTCTCAATATTTAATTGAAACATTGATTATTTTTAAGGAGAAGTGCTCATTTAAACCTTTAAATTGCTGCTTTTTTTTATTGATTATGGGATCTTTAGTAAACCTTATGATGAATTATTTAATTTTGATTATGATGGATAATTATTATATTGGATAGTTATTTTTTGAAGATCTTATTAATGCTACTTCTCCTACATAATTATCTAAATATCTTCATAATTAGTTGCTCAAAGCACCCTTCGGTATATAGATTCTTCATGGAATTGGTATTATTATTGTCTCTTCCACTTCTTTACATTATGCATCTTCCCCCTATCTACCCACTCTTTCTCTTTCACCAACCTTTCATCCCCTCATCCTAAGGCAGACCCCCTTGTAGTGCCTAAATCTTATTTTTCCACTTCTAACATGATCCCTACTTATCATGTTTATTCATCTAGTGTTATTTTCACCTCTTATTCTACTAGTGTACCACTTATCTTTCATCCCACTAGTTCCATTCCCTCTTCTATTCCATGCTAATGTTATACTACTAGAGTTATCCCCTTATCTCATTGTATTAATGTTTCACCTTCTTCCTTGTCTTATAGAGTTGCTTATCATCCCTCTAGTGTTGTCTTGTTTATATCATCTTCATACTCCATATGTTGTTATCCATGCTACTAATACTACTAGTATCCCTAACTCTATCCTATATGCACTAGTTTAGAAGTTAGACAGTGTTGAGAAGAAAGTTGATGTTATTCCTAGCACTAAAGACACTATACTTATACTTCAACACATAACACACCTTTGGCATTTAAAGTTGGGAAATATCCATTACTCATTATTTTGTAGCACCTAACTTTGAGTTGTATCAAGGTAAAGATTATATAAATAGTCGCAAGCATTTAATAAAACATGCTTAGACTATGCTTACGATGATAACATTTTTCTTATGTTATTTCATCACAGTCTCCATGTCTATATTATTCAGTAGTTCTCATAGCCTTTTGGCTCCATTCATTCTTTTGATGAGTTAGCTACAACATTCCCTAGCCATTTCCACATGAATACAAACTTCAAAAAATTGTTTCAAATTTAATTGAGTGTGCCCAAGTTCTAATGAGCATATTGATGACCATATCACTCAATTTTAACCACTTTATAGTATTAAAATGAAATATCAACATCCTAATAATGAGTTGCAAAGGATTTTGTTATCTCCTATCTATGATAGTTGTTTTTCAATAATTGTGCATTGTTCATGGACCTTTGTGCTCATGTCAAGGATGTTGAATTCAAATTAATTGTTTCCAATGATTTTAAATAAGGGTGCTCCCATACATAGATTTTATACCTTATTTCCCTTCCATGTTGAATACGAGACAAATACTTAAATCCAAAAGCGTAGTGTTAAGAATAATCTATTTACCTAATGCTAATCAATTCCTACTAATTCTCATCAACTTTTCCTTAATCCTAAAACTACTAGGAAATTTACAAAATTGAGTGAAACTCTAGATCATTTATTTCAAAGTCTAATAATCCATTGGGCCCATCTAGAGGGTTACTTAAAGAATATAATGAGCATGAATTTTGTTATTATTTTTTTGAAAAATGGGGTCCTAGGTCTAATGCTTAGATCACTAACATCAATCATCTTTCAAAGAACATTAGGATGCAAACAACAAGAGGATTGGATTGATTTTCAACCCCAAAGTTGAGTCAAATTAGCCTTGGATCTGATCCTTTTATGCCTTGGAAATCGATTGGAATTAAATTGAATTTACTAAATTAATTTGATTACAAGACCTAATTTGAAAATGTACATTTTTGTGACAAGAGAACTATAAAAAAAAATTTGAAAGTAGATCCAAGGAGCGCAAAAAAAAATTCACCCAATGTTTAAGATTGAGTCTGCTTTTGCTGGACTAGGGTGTATGGATTTCCTAGTTTGAGTTAACTTTTCTTAGATCTGAAACCTCTGCCATCTCAGTCTGCCTTCTACTTCATTGTTCCACAATCTCCATCTTTGGATCTGAACCTGCATAAATTTGGAAAAGGGAGAGAGGGTGGCTATATAAGATTTCTCCTCAATAAAACCCTTGTTTTGGTATTTCTACCTCCAAAAACAACCAATGGACTGATTGATAAAATTTCTGTGCTCCTAACTGTTGATGGTGTTTTCTGCACAGCAACAACTTAGACAGAATATAATATCCTACCTCTCTTGAAAGGTAAATCTCTATCAACAAGCCTCAAGAGAAAACCCCAAGATCTCTAATGTCAGGTCTTGACAATGCATAAACAACTCAGTGATAAATGTGAAAATGCTGGTAATCACAATAGGACCTTACTACAAGAAAAATACTGAATCGATATTATCAGATCTAACAATCTGATGATACTTTAATCCTAGATCTAACCCAATAATCAAAGAAATAGAAAAATATAATGGTTTTAAAGAGATTTCTAAATCTAATACTACTCTTAAGATTAACAATGAAAGTAACCAACACTCAAAATGGACCAATCCCTCAAAACTACTCTCTACTTGACCCAAATAAATCTGCAATCTTACAAAAAATTGTGCAATCTTCTAAGGTGTTAAGATTTTCAAATCATGAACGTTCATTCAAACAACCTTGTTGCAATTGATATGAATAAACCCTCACAACTGAACTTAAGCACGATAAATATGAAGTCCAGGCTAACTTTGCAAAGCAACTAACAATTAGTTGGTTGAAAAAAGTATGGACTGAAGGATTGCTACAACATTCAAGTATCAAATCATCAACATTACTGAATCAAATTTAATCTAAATATTGACCTTCTCAAAGCAATTTTAAAGATAGAATAACAAGAACCATGCAAAACAAAGAAAACAAGTATGACACCAAATCACAATGTCATTTCTTGTATTCAAATTGTCCACTATAGCAACAATTTCGGCTTTTTGTTACAACATTTGCTTCAGAACAACAATTTGCTAACTTTCTCTACTTACTTCTAACTATTTTTTGACTTCTTCACTATCTAACCATCTAACTATTTCTTACTTTTTCAACCCTTACAAATGAGGCGAAATGCCCAATATATAGAATTCCCCCAGAAACCCTGTTGACCAAGCAAGAGCTTCATGACATTAATGGCACAAAACCTCGGCCAAGAGAAACCCACAACCGGTCAAATAAGTATTAAATGCACATTCCATCCAAGTCGGTCTGGGATCCATAATGCAGATCAGACCAATGCACGGGAAGATAATAGGGAAGCACAAATCTCGTTGTAGCCTATCATTAGCTCCCTTCCCTATTATCTTCATTCTGACCCAACACCTCATGAACTCTCAAGAATGTCCCATCCAAGTCAGCTACTAGTGGCAAAGGCAAAAACCTAAGTCAATTCTCAATGGACGCAATATCATCTCTTGACCATTTGACCGACTTATCCCAATCCACCTTATACATTAGGTATTTATCAATAATTGCAAGGTAGGTGGCTACATCATCCAAGTGGTGCTAGAACACAGAATCATCATTACTTGGTGCATAAACATCATGCCACCACTTCCTCAATTGTTCCAAGCTTAGGTACTTGGGCGTGATCTTCCTTCTTCCTATCATAATTTCAAAGAAGGCAATGGATCCATTGTAGACACTAGCTAGGATATCATCAATCTGCTTTCTTTTCTTATAAATCCCCTTCAACACCTTCTACCTAATCTGCAATGTTTCATACCACTCCCATGGTTTGGCAGCTCCAAAAGAAGGATCTCATCACTCACCAATCTGTCCTGGGTGTACTCCATGATAGTCCTGGTTTTCTACAGAAGGAGATTCATATCCTCTTTATCTTGTGCTAACACCTATTTCAACCACTCAATTTCCATGATGGCATCCTTCCTAGTTAATAAGATCTCCTTAATAGCCCCATCACCCTTTATTTGCACCCCTTGCAACTAATTCATAGTGGCAAGGGTGGAAGCTTTCATCTTTTCTAGCTCAATGATGGTCTCTTGAGGTAGGGGATTTGTAGCAGAGGAAGAAGGGTTAATGGATTGTAGGGGCCTCATTAATTATTCCAAGAATTTCTTGAGATTTTCATTTTCTTTCTTCAACTCCTGCTAGGTCTTCACTTCCTTCCTCAATCTACCCACAATAACTGCACTAGAAACCTCATAATCTTTAATGTCTTGCTTGACTGATGTAGGTCCTAGATTGAGAGTCTGAATATTGTAGTCCTCTCTGACCACATCATCTCTATTTTTAGCTGGAGTAGGGGTGGCAATGTGAACAACTCAATCATGAGCTTCATCTCTTTCAATCCTTGAGATCACCCTAGCCTTCTTCCTACCTTTACCTTTTCAAATTTTGGCTAGCAGTGCATCCCAATTCGGTGGACTATCTTCCACAACAACCTATTTCTTCTTTATTTCTCTATCCAGCCACTCTGGAATAGTGGATTCTAATTGCACCTCAGCCTATTTTTCCTCCTACTGATCCTTAGGTTCCTTCTCACTTAAATTCTATTTACTAGGAGTCTCATCCATTTCACTTACCTTCCCCTCATCATGCTCCTCTTCATGTGTAGGTGAGGTATCCTTCACTGCCTCTTCTTCCCTTGAAGGAGATTCAATTTCTTCAGTTCTAACAGAAAAATATGCATATGCAACCATGGGGGACTGCATTATCTTCTCAATTTTTTTCATTGCATTATGAAGATAATGATATTGCTATCAGGATTCAATCGTGTAGTTTCGAGTCAAACTCATTGACCCATGATGCAACTTATTATGAAGATCACCCTCATGAAACTCCTCCCCTTCAGTATCCAAGTGATCCTCAACATCCTCTGACTCACAAGGCTTGTCTTGAGCTCCATGAGCTAAAGGCACATCATCATGTTGTTTCTCATGAGGAACCACCGAAGGGAGATCTGCCTTTGGCACACTACCCCTGGGAGAAGGAGTCCTTGACCTACTTGCATATACTTTGGCCTTCTCCCCTGAACTTTCAACATTTACTACTAGTGGGGTAGTTTCTTCCTCTCCTTCCTTGGAGCTTTCCTTCTCTAAAAATTTTATGATTCTCCTCCTCTTGGGCACAGGATCATCAGCCTCAGGTCCTTGATTTTTAGTCTCTTTCTGCTCATACTTCTTAGTTCTTGTCCTCTTCTTAGCCTTTGGCTTTCTCTATTTTTCTATCTTTTGGACCTCTGTTTCTTGAACACCTTTAATCTTGATTTTGGAAGGAAAGTCCATCTTACCCTTGCCCTTAGGATCCTACTCAATAGATTCTTCAAAGGTAGAGTGGGGATCCAAATCTCCCATCAGAGCATAGGTGCACTGTACACCTTTATTTTCTAGCTCCCATAGTTTATGCTTTAGCCACATCTTAGTAAATTTGAGAACTAGATCAATCAGTTGTTTTAACTTTTTCTTTTCCTCTTCCAACCAATTCACATCACCAATTGGTTTGTCCTTTATGACCTCATAGGTGTGATCTTGGATCAAGTTCCCATCATCCTCCAATTGATCAAGAACTGCCCTTACATTATACAATTGAACTAACTCAATTGGAAGCTGGGAGAATTTCTTCCTTCTGGCCTCAAATTCATCATTGCAGTTGGCCCAGTAGTCCTCCAAATTAACCTTATGGCTATACTCTTTGTTGGCCTTCTTTTGAGCTTCTCCTGTAATATCAAACCCGAATCTCTTGGAATGGAAAGACAAGCCAAGAGTACTCATTTCTTCTTCTAAAGCTTGGGCAAAACCAATGGAAGGACAAACCTCTCTAGTGCCAATCCTCAATGGGAAATCTCCACCAAAACTAGTCTTATGCTTTTCCTTCTTGACAATGGCATCAAAGTCATAAATCTACCTAGTGACTTCCAACAATATAATGTGATCAATGGGATACCTTGGGAGTCTGTATGGGGCTTTGTGGCAGCCATCAATCCAAATGAAGGAGAAAGTTGGGAACTGAATAAACCATGCTCCATATTTCTTGATGAGTTCCTTAGCCTGGTCTAAAATCTTGGCATGCTCTGCTTCCTGAAGCATTCTGGTGATATGCATGGTGAATGCATCATTTTCCCTCCTATAGTCTGAGCTTCCTAAATCAAAATAAGGGAAAACTTCATAGATGATGTCCTGTCTAAAAGTTCCCTTTGTCTCCAATCCTTTGTAGGGATGGAATCTAGCAAGTGCATAGACTAGATATGAGGTCATTGTGAAGTTCTTTGTCTGCAACACATTGGAAAACTACTTGTGAATTACTTGGCTAATGACCCCTACCCAATGGTAGTCAATTTTCTCCTGTTCCATTCTTACAATCGCATGGCACATCCAATTCTCAAATGTAACAACACTCTTCAATCCAACCACCCTACTAAGAAACATGATGGCATCATAGTATTCCTTCTTGAATTTTGCTTTGAACAGCTACTTGGGCTTCTCAGCCAATAATTGATAAGTTGTTGTGACTTCATGGTCTGTTCATCGTAGAACTCTTGAGTTGCCTCAATGGTGAATCCCACCACATGAGAGCTTTCTGGCATATCAAAGGCTTGGGTAATGGAGACCAGGTTGAGATTTGCAAAAACTCTCCCTTGAGGTCCAATTATTGTCTATGTGTCCTGATCATAGTGCCTGGCGCACTCAAGGACCAACTCATAACATTGCACCGTAGAAGGGAAACCAACAACATGGGACAAGCCTGATTCCATCATCCTTCTAGTCACCAAAATAGGATCCTTAGCTGCCTAATTTCTTTAAATTCTTCATAGTCCCAAAGGCCAACATTTGTATCAGTGACTTTTGACCAGACATAAGTGATCTTACTCTCAAGGACCTTGCTCTTAATGTCCAGCTTAATCCTCTATGCATCAGACAATGAGGAACTAGTTGATGCCTTGCTAGATTCAGCCTGCACTCAACATGAAAACACAATAAAAACCATAGGAAAGAGAATGTTAATCCATCAAAACATAATTAGAATAAATCTCGTATTGTTAAGGTGTTAATAAATCTCATATAAAATGACCACAACAAATTTTGGGTTTCAAGACCATCTGCAGAATTTGAGCTAGAGAGGAATTTTGGAAAATTCTAGACTGATCAGATTCCAATGGAGTAACCAAGAAACACCTACTTAACCATTAAACTTGATCATTTTTCATCAATAAACCACATGGGAGATCATAAGATAGCATGAATAAATCATAAAATGCATTGAAAATTACTAACACATCATGCCATTCCACATTCCTTTATATTTCATCAACTTTTCAAAAAATCTGCCACAGACAAATTCCCGCGAAGAACAAGCCAGAGAGGAGACTTCAAAAAATTAGGGAGATGACAGATTTCAGAGAAATTCAGACTTGATAGAAATCCACAGATAAGGCAACACTCTGAAAGCAATGCAGAAATCCGGGAGTGAAGGTTTTGGCAAGAGTCAGTCATTTTGCTGAGAAGTCTTGGTGACTTCCAGGAGGTCACACCGAAGAATGTCATTAGAATAGGTTTTTCCAAGACCAGGTGGTTTTAGTGTAATGTCTCAGCAAAAAGTGACATAGCAAACATATCGATATGATCAAAGGGTAGTCAGGGTAAGGTCCTAGAGAATTCGTCTTGTCTCACTGGCTTTGATGTCCCAACAAACACTTTGGCCAGACTCAAGTTTTCGATATGAGGTCTTAGCGAAGCCGCGGTGTCTTGCCGACTAGCGATAGGTTTGAATTCGGCCAAAGATCTTGCCAATCGCGTAGTGTTTGTCGATATGAAGTCCCATTGGAATAACCTCTTGCTGACATTATGTGGTCTCCCCCATAGAAGATATGAGCTTGCCAAGAAAGGAAGGCTTCGTTATAAAGTCTTGGTGACTTCTGGTAGTTACACTAAAAGCGAAGGTCTTAGCAAGAGTTGTGATCTCGCTGAAAGGTCTTAGCAAAGCAAATGGGTATTGGTATAACCAATGGAGCCCGCTATGACCTCTTGTCGACTAGGGTTTGTCCTACTAAAGGCATATATGAAAATGCATGTCGATAAGATATTTTCCTTTGGGGTGAGGTCTCGGTGAATCCTCTTTGTCTCACCAACTAACACAAGAGACCTTATCGGTGCGAGAAACGATACTGTCACAGCGATCAAATATGAACTTAAGAAGGTTTCTTGGTGAAACACAAGGTGATCGGTATGACATCTCCCCAATCTTGAAGGGTCACAGTGATGAAAATTTGAAAGGGACGGAGAGTCACGATTTCACCCAGACACTGAAACAATGTAGAATTTTGAAAGGTTTAACTCAGGACAAATCAGGGATGGACCTTTCATAGATTTTCTTTGCATTTCAAGCCCATTTAAATATGAAATAACATGAAATGACATTGCCCTAGGTTTGAAACCCTAATCACCCGCCATTAGCACACAGGCAAGCTTAGAATCCGATTGTTTCAACTGCTAAGTCATCACTAGGGTTTACTAATTATTCTCAACCAAGATTCGTTAAAATGCAAATAGACAAGTGAGTTTAAAACTCACCCAAGAGGTGACAAATAATGCAACACTGAACAACCCTTAGTATGAAATGATCAAATACATAGGAATTAAAATCCCACAGGCTCTCAAAAAATCAATGTGCCATTCATAATTCATCAATCAAAGGTAGGGCGATAAAAACATACCATTATGACATAGAAGTCAATCTCAGAAGTAGCAAATACGAAGCCGAATGGTGTCCACAAAGAACAGAGGCGAGAATGTGCAAGAAATTGATCAGTTCAAACCCAAATGCCCAAATCCAACCAAAAGCTCAAAGTAAAAATGCAAAGGATGTAACTCTCAACTCAAACAATGGCAAATAGTGAGCATGATGGCACAAAGATCCCAGAAACCAAGTAAAATCTAGCCTTCAAAGAGCATATGAAGCCATTAATGCAATTGATAAGATAGTCAGGAAACTCAGGTAGCCAACAACAGGGCAAAATCTAGGAAAATCCGGTCCATGCAAAAATCCGCAAAAATCAAAAATCCCCGAACAACAAGGTTTGGCTAGAATCCAAGTGGGATCCAGGAAAATCTGACTAGGGTGGAAAATCCCGAATCAGGGAAAAAGCACAAAATTTACCTAGAACTTAAGATTTTCAATGAATAACCAAGGGAAACACTTAGGAAATCCAAATAAACTTTTAGTACATGTCTAAATGAGACAAAATCTCAAAAAAAGAAAGGGCCAGGAAACCAAAACTGAACCGAAAGAGGGTCCCTATTTTCAGCGGGGCGTGTGTGCGAAAATTGCACAACACTAACCCTAAGTGTGTCTAAGGTTTCAATGATATAATATGCATAAAATACTACTCAAATGTATTAGAGAAGGAGTCCTAAATGATAATGATGAGATCAACCAAGAGAAGGTCAAATACCCTTAGGAAAACCTAAAACATAACAATACCTCACTTTGTGTGGCAAATAATTTGAAGCTTGAAGACAAGAACACTTTAAAAACAAGTCATTAGGTTGTAGAAAATGGCCAAAATCACTTTTGAAACCTAGGTTCCATTATGTCCTTCTATTGGTATCAAACTCCAATCATAATTGTACAAAACTTGATTAAGTTTAAAAATCCTTAAAAACCTACAAATTTGAATGTATTTTGGTAGAGTGTAATTTCTTCTATATTCTTCTTCTTAATTTTAAAATAATAATTCATGTTTATATAATGAAACTTAGGAAAAATTAAGGTTTATAATGACATAATCAAAATTGAATTATCAACATTAGATTATTGTAGACATGTAAAATATACTGATTGACATTGTACATCTGATCCCAACTACTAACATCATTTCATCCTGGATTATCCCTCAGTCTAACCATTTAATAAAATTTCCTTATTTGATTAAATTCATCAATTTCCTTCCCTTGATTAAATAAATCACTTTATCTAATTAAGTCTCTCTTTTGTTAATTAAATCAATCAATCTGATCTAATTATCCCTATTTAATTAAATAATTAATGTTATTTGATTAAATCTCTAAAGTCTATCTATTAAATTAAATAAATTAAAACCTTATTTATTTTAATCTAACATCATCTCTTTTAATTAAATAAATCAAAATCTTTATTTAATTAATCTCTTATCACGTTCCTCTCATATTTGACTTAAATAAATCCACAAATCTAAGTCAAATTTGTCACATCAACTAATCTCTCATTAAATTAATCAACCTTTGATTAATTTAATCTCATATCATGTCCCATCCTCTAGCTTTTAACACTTTCACATGAAAATAGATTTAATTGATTTATTAAATCCCTATTTTCCTCAACAAGGCATCTTTTGGAATATTCTCCAGGGTTTGAATTCAAAAATCCAAGTTGACATGTACATCCAACAAGGAATTTACTCCATCTTACATGTCCTTTTCCTTGAGCCAAGTGGCATTTAATTCATTTTCCTTTCCCTCTTGCAAGTCATTTCAACAAATTTTAAATTCAAAAATACGCATTTATTGGCACAATCCTCAAAACTTGCACATCCTCCATCCACTCATGGATTGGAAAGTGGCATCTTGCCCTTGGATGAATGTTAGTCCCACGTTGCTCAAATTTGGACATTCATCCTTCAATATAATCTATAAATAAAGAGCTCATATCCTCATTTGATCATCCACAAATTATCTAAAGTTACCATGCTCAAATATCTATCAAATTCCATACATCATCATTAAATATTAGCTAGGTTATGTAGGTTTTTAGCTTGGAGCACTAATCCAACATAATCTATATGAGATAATACAACATCATCCATATGAGGGAATCCAACAAATATTGTCTTCCACATCCATAGGGTTGTACTTAATCTTGGTTACAAAATTCTTTACTTGTTCGAAAACATCTTGGAAACAAAAACTTAAACTTCATCATCAAAATTTCAAACCCTTTAGGAGATAAATACAATTAACCCAATCCATGTGTTATTGCTTGCCCTTAGGATTCACATCCTTAGAGGTTTCTAAACATTTGGATTACATCTCAATTTTTCTACTAAAGTTAAACAATAGGTAACCCTTGCCTTGAATTCATCAAATTTCCACATAAGATACTTTGTGGGATTTGAAGAAATTAAGACATTGGACATCTAGCTTGAAAAACCTAATCAAAGAAAGTGTTTATGGTAAAATAAAGTCACTAAGGAAAGATAAACAAAAATAACTCTCACATGTGTTGAAACCTCACGATTTTCAAGAAGGAAAATCCCAAAACGAAAGTCCTTGATTCAAAATCCGGTAATGTATGCTGAAATTGAATCACTTCTTGGTTATAAAGGTCTATAGAAGCATTGCATGTTCTTCAATACTAAGGTTTTAGGTAAACAAAGTGTATTTTTTAGGTTCATCTTAGGATCAAAAGAAATCAAAATCTTTTTTCATCCATCCTTCAAACATCAAACCAAAAATCATCTCATCATCACCTTTTGGGAAATCTTGAAACTATCCTTCATGCTAGGCTTTTTTGGAAAAAATAAAAATCATCAAATCCTTCAGAAAAAATCCTTGAAATATTTATCAAATAATCTTTGGATAAGTATGTGTAGATGCATCCTTTTGCATATTCTTAGTCAAATATATCAAACCATCTTGTTTAGCTAAATATATGTTGATGCATCCTTCTTCATATGCTTGGTTAAAATATCATCTTGTTTGAATAGGTGTGGGTAGATGCATCCTTCTCCCTACACATATTCAAATTATCATCATTTGAGAAAATATACCCCTTAGATAATCATCCAACATCTTAGGGTCTATTTGTTAAAAATAAAATCAAAGAAAAATCAACCAATCAAGGGAAATCCAAGAAAATCAAGATCAAAATCCGAAACATATCCGAAAGTCCCAAAAGTCTAGCATCCCCCTCAAGATTTATCAAAAGATCAAAAACATCCACATCATCCATCTCTTACATCATCATCATATCACCTTTTGATCATCAAGATATCCTAATTTTTTTTATTTTTTGCATAAATTAAAGATCAAATCCAAAGAATCAAGAGATTCATCTCCCATATTCTTGAAAATTGATCCTTGTTTTATGGTTCAAACTAGATCTCAATACAAGAAGAGCATGGAAGCTGACAAAGAAACACCCGCTTCAAGTGATCTAAGCCAAACGAATGTTGAAATGAATCTTGTCAAATCAAGTAATCCTTTGACTATCTCATCATCACAAAACCCACAGGAGGTGATCCAAGGAGAAGATCTTACCTTTGGGATTTCGCATGAAGAAATAATTGAAATGTTCCAAAATCTAGAAAATCATAAGATCGTCAACATTATGATGAGGCTTAACCCTTCACTATACATGCTTGAACTAGCAAAATAAGGGGCCAAATTACCTTCTAATTTTGACACGAGTTCAATAGTGGAGACATCTTTACCTCCAATCTCATCCACCATCCCCATCTCATCTACACCCCCATCCTAAAACATCACTCAAAACATTCCGCAAATCATGACATCTTTTGCTCCAACCCAACCCAATGTCAATAAGGAAAATGAATTTCTCAATGCTATTCAAACACACCCCCTTATTAACAATCAAGAATTGGATGAAAATACCATATTGTAACAAAACATACCCCAAAATCCATTACATAAGTATGTTCCTCTCACTTTCCATAATGATCCATCATCACCATGCTTTTGCACAACACCTCAAAATTCTCTCCTCACAAATTCGCAAGAGGAAGGTGACATGTTCAGACCTAGGGGCATTTTTGACATCACAAAATTTTCTCAAGAACTCACACCCCTCACATTTTCACGTATTCCACCATTGCCATCATAATACACACCACTCCTTCGATTAGGGCTTCCCCCTTTACCGAGTATCAATCAAACCAACATCCTGAATATTAATCAAAATATCATGCAAAACTTTTCATTGATATCGCAACAATAGATGACAACTATATAAGCAATCACAACATCATCAACCAACCCCCTAACATCACAAAGCATTATCTCTCAAGGACCAAACACATCAATAGCACCATCCACCACTCAAATCACCAACATGACATCACTGCTCACCACCACCACAAACACAATTCCAAATCCACCACCACCAACTTCCAGCATATCAAACCAATACAACATGGCATTGCAAGCAACTCAACAAGCTTCTTTTGAAAGGGGATTCCTACAAGTACAAAAGCAAAAATTCACACAACTAGCTGTTCAGCAAGTCGCTCAAGCTGTGTAAGCTGCCCAAGCAGCCCAAGCCGCATTACAAGCACAACAAGCTACACAAGCCCAAGCATTATTGCAACAACAACAACAAGCCTCACAAGCTTCTCAAGTAGCCCAAGCCACATTACAAGCACAAAAGGTTGCTCAAGCCAAAATTATATTGCAACAACAAGTAGCACAAGCACAAGCCCAAGCACAAGTAGCACAAGCACAAACTCAAGCTCAGGAAAACACCCAATATCAAGCACAACATGCACAAGCACAATCACAACTTCTTGCACAAAAACAAAAAGCACAAATACAAGCATATCAACAAGCAATAAAACAATATCAAGAGCAGCAAGAAGTAGCCCAATTGGCAGCCCAACAACAAGCATTGTTGGAACAACAACAAGCACACCAGCAAGCACAACAACAAGCAATCTTAGCACAGAAACAACAAGAACAACAACAAGCATTGTTCATATAGTAGCAAGTGCAAGCATACCTAGCTTGACAAAATGTGCAAATACAATCAAACAACACACCAAACAACCCACCCATCCAACCCACAATTGAAATCCCCCAAAACACCTTCATCCCACCCCCTGATTTGCAAAATGACATAACGACACAAATCAAGTTGCTCTCGCAACAAGTGTTCAATCTTCAATCAGGGCGAACAACAAAAACACCAAGCAACTTGTGCCCCTATCCATTTGACAGGAGCCTTGTGATGAAACCATTCCCCAAGGGGATTTGAGATCCCTAAGTTTGAAAAATATCATGGGATGGGAAACCCTAAATATCACATCAGGGAATTCTAGGTTCATTGCATGGAAGTCAAATACGATGATACTTATCTGATGTAGCTATTCCCTAGGAGTTTGGATGACCATGCTATGGAATGGTTCTCTCGCCTACCAATAAGCATTAGAAAATTCCAAGAAATTATAGATGCATTCATTAAAAATTATGCATGCAACATTGCAATGGATGTTAGTCTAGAAGAACTCTTAGCTCTAAAACAAGGAAAGGGTGAATCATTTGCTTCATTCCTACAATGATGGCGATCCAAGGCGAATCGAAGCAAGTGGACCATGCCCGAAGAACAACAATTTTACACCATTATATCCAACCTTAATGGCCTCTTGGCATTTCATCTCAAAGTATAAGGGATCACCACATATGATCAATTGATCTCCAAGGTGCTCAGTATCGAACGAGCCCTTATGACTCAACCTGTGGGATCAACTTCATACCCCAAGTAACAAAACAACCACCCACCCTCTAATTACAATGATAAACCTCACACGTGGGCAAGGAACAAAAATGTTACTAATGATGGTGTTGTCGATGCCAAAGTGGTCATCAGTGCCCCTCGCCAAAATACACCCACACCACAAATCCAAATCCAACACCAAAACAATCATCACGCAACACAAAAACCAAACAACAATCCAACAATCAATAATATCAATTATCAAAGGGGACCACCCCAATACAACAAGAGTTATCCCAAGTGAAAGTACATCGCTTTGGGGGAAGCACTTGAATTCATAATGAAGAAGTTGATAAACAAAAAAAACTCATCAAGGCTCCTACCTTTGAGAATTAACAAGAACTAGATGTGAAACCTCCTTGGTATAATGAGAATCAACTCTATGAATTCCATAAAATCAAAGGCGATACCACGAATAGTTGCATGAGATTAAAAAACATAGTTCAAGATCTCATCGATCAAAGGATTATAAATGTGGAACAACCTACAAAAAACCAATATCTTAAGATATACATGAATCTGATGCCTAATCATGGCAATAAAGGGAATAATAATAACAATGATAAGGGGAAAGGCACCCACACAAACATAAATCATGTGTATGAAATAGTCGTCACCTCCCTAGATGAAAACTGCATGGTCATCACCATCAAAGGCGCCCATGTCGATTGTGGATTCACCACAAGAGGCAGAAAAGTTACCATCACAGGATCATCCTAGCCAAACAGGGTCCTTGCATCTAGATCCATCCCTAATGGCTACAATGTCCTAGATCAGCTCAAAATAATGCCAATGCAAATCTCCATCATGGAGTTGCTAAAAATCTCATCTTCCCATAGGAAAATCCTTGAAGAAGCATTGGCTTCATCCACTATCCTCGTAGATCTTGATGTGGAGCAATTCTAAGCTATGGTCGGAAATATCATTATGCCAAATATCCTCACATTCTCTGACTAGGATTTCCCTGCTCAACCATCTCACAACTGTGCACTCCACTTAGAAGCCATCATACATAAGAGAAAAGTCAAAAGGGTCTTGGTGGATGGAGGTGCAGGCTTGAATATTTGTTCTCTCAACCTCATCAAACAATTGAAAATCTCAAAGGACTCTATCAACAAAGGAAAGGGTATCACAATAAGAGCATATGATGATCAAGAAAGAGTGTCTTAGGGCACAATCAAACTCCTTGTTCAGGTAGGGCCTGCCATCATGGAAACAACTTGTCAGGTCTTGGACCTTGACTTGCCATATAACATGCCACTACTAAATTTGACACCATTTTTTGATGGACATTCGTCGATGGTTCAACAAATCTTTGTCAGAGTAGCGACAAAATGACGAAAACATTTTTGTCATTATTTTTTCATAGCAAGTCCAATGATGAATTAAACGTTGAAATAACAACGCAAATTAGTCAGTCATCGGCATCATAAAATGGCTCGAATGTTCATTGGAATATCGACGAAATGGGTGTTGAAAGAACACCAAAAGTTTGTCGCCAGTTCAACAAAATGGGCAAGTATTTACACTGAAGCCTTCATCGCAGCTAAGTAACTTCGTTGAACCTTTTATGTGGTTTGTCGATGGCGTTTGTTGAAATTGTGACAAAAAGGGAAAGGATTTGTGACGAAGCCTTCGTCGCAACTAAGAAACTTCATTGGACCTTTTATGTGATTCGTAGGTGGAATTTGTTGCAATAACGATGAAATGGACAAGGAGTTACGATGAAGCCTTCATTGCAGCTATACTAACTTCGTTAGACCTTTTCAGTGATTAGACGGTTGTGTTCATCAAAATTTCAATGAAACAATGCAGTTTAAAAAAAATTATTCATTGAAATGTACCATCGATGAGAGATCAATCAAGTCACGTCCGTTCATATTCAAATCTCGGGCAATTATTTTATTCAGTCATTTTCCATGTTTATTAGACACCCACTAAGACATCATGTAGTTTTTCCAATGCCTTGAGTCTCTTCAACAGTCAATATTACATATCGCTTTGGTGTCACACAGTCTCATCAATGTTCTGAGTCTCACCGATAGCCAATAGATCATATGTCGCTATGGTGTCATGCAGTCATACCAATGTTCTGAGTCTCCCTGAGAATTATTCCTTCAGTATTAAGTGTATCGCTATGATTCTCACTAATGATAACTTATCACAGTGACTTTGGGGGTCACCAAGAATTTCTTCGACTACTTAATAGCTTACAATCAAACTTGAGCTTGAAATTACAAAACATAATATCATGCCAATTAATTTTAACATTGTTATTCCAGACCTTTAGCTTATGGCAGAATAAGTACCAAATTTCCTGAGCATAAAAACATTCAAAAAGAATATGTTTGATAGTTTCCCAAGTCCTACAGATATTATAAATTTCAACACTTTCATGGTTAGATTTATAGGGATCTATCTTTTTCATTAATGCAGAGGTAGGTAAAGGAGAAATAATTATAATTATAACACTATTCATAGTCCAGTAAATTATGTTCATAATTTGTGTTCAATGGATCTCAGTTTTATAATTATACTGCCCATCTAATACCATATTTTAATCTAGGGTTCAACTATCTCAGATCTAAAGAAGCACCTTCAATTAACCATTTATTGTACCATAAAATAAGGTAATACTTTACTTGAGAAAGATTGGGTACACTTGTAGGATTAAAGTTCTCGCAATCATTAGAATTTATTGGCACACAAACATAACCTACAACATATGAAGTAATGGATGACTATAAGTTAGTGAAATGGTCCTTAATATGTGAGTGGTTTGCAAATTGATTGGTAGAAAATAAGGTTATAAATAGATCTACATGAAAAATTATGACCTCGTGCCAAATAACAGGGCGAGACCTTAGGTTTGCAAGTTGGGGGGGTACGATCAAGATCTTCTCCCATATCTTCGAATATGGAAAACCTACACATTGCATAGTTAGTATTTAATGAAAGGCTTTGGCTAACCTGTCGGTGACATGACCACTAGAGTTAATGGCTTAGGCTTACGTCACCGAATTAAAATTAAAACCCAACTTTGATTTTAATACTTTATTTCCTCTGTAGGGTTTTATTTCCTAAGTCTTGGTTGGCCCTGTTAAATTCTTATCGAAACCCTAACAAGAACAAATGATTAAGCTAAGGATTGTATTTGTTGTTATAACTTTAGTTCTAGAGAATTCTTAATTACCAATCTTATTTGTGCATTTGTATATGAATCCAATTGAATGCCTTTCCATATCATTATGGAAAATTTTATTATTGCAACACTAACTCTAACACTAATTAAACCTTGACCCTAGCCTAATTGAACTCGTATTATAACCCTAACTCTAACACTAATTAAACTCTAATCGTAACCCTAGGTAATGTTGAAACCTAACCCTAATTATATCAAAACCCTAGAGAATTCTAATTGAACCCTAACCCTAAAATAGATAATAAAACTTACCTTAATTGAACCCTAACTCTAATCCTAGCCCTAATTTAAGACTAACCTTAACCTTGAACTTAATTAAACCCTTATTGAATTATAACCCTAATTGATCCCTAACCCAAATTGAATACTAATTGAACCTAAACCTAAGTGAATAGAAACCTTAATTCTCAACCATAATCCTATTTGAATTTTGACCCCTAATCATAACCATAATTCAACCCTAACCTTAATTGAACCCTAACCCTAAACATGAGTTCAATTAAGTTTAAGTTCAAATAGGGTTAGACTTTAATTAAAATTAGGTATAGGATTCAATTAGGATTAGGGTTGGGGTTGGGGGTAAAGATTAAGGTTCTATGATAGAGCTTGGGGTTAGTGTTGGGAGGCCGATTGGGCAAGGGTTAGGGTTATAATAAAAAGGTTTAAGTTATGAATGTTATAATATAAAAAATAAATGTGTTTTCAATGTTTATGTTGTCAGGTTTAAAAGATGTGCCAATAATGTTGCAATCACTAATGATTAATTTTTTCTTGATGGTTAAAATAGATTGGTAAGTAAATTTATCTATAATAAGTAAATTTATCATTGATTTTTCCTTGATAAGTAAATCAATATTTCATAAATTTATCTATACTTCTTATTTAATTTTTCTTAATTCTATTAAATTATATTTTATTAAATTGTTTAAAAATTTAAGTTGCTTATAAATAATTTTATGTGTTTTTTATAATTAACTTGATATTGTGTATAAAAGGTTTAAGTTATGAATGTTATAATATAAAAAAATAAATTTGTTTTCAATGTTTATTTGTTAGTTTGATGTGAGAATAATGTTGCATAGTAATGATTAATTTTTTTCTTGATTGTTTTGAGTGATATTGTGAAATTATTCTATGTTAATTTAATGTTATGAATGCTATATAATATAAATAAAAATATTTCTAATATATTTTTAATGCATCTTTATATTTTATAAACAAACATCTAAAATAAAAATGTGATTGTAAAAAAAATACAACTTAATGACTAAACATACATTTAAAGTTAAAAGTGAAATTATAAAACAAATTGTAAATTTATTTTATTTTTCTTCTATAAATATAATTTTTTTATTTGTCATCCGCCTAGTAATGCCCACTCCTTTTAATGAATGTTTTATTTTGCAAGGGTTGATTTAGTGTTGTCGTTGATCTATTTCTTGCAAATACCAACAATGCCCGCCATCCCATGATCGGGAATTGAAGGATAACGAAATCACGAGTGCCGCAGGATCAAATTTGAGCTATCACTAACCAACTACCATTTGATCTGAACCGTTCCCCGCCATCCCATGATGGTGCTTGGATTGATTGTGAAATCACGGGAAGGCACCACATGTCTCATCCAATGAAGCCTAAAGAGTAAAGGAAACACTAGCTGACTTTAAATGTATTAAGGGGTGGATTACTAAAGTGTTTTCAAGATGCACATGTTCTAAATTGATGGATATGTTATAATCTCACTGGAAAAGTTGCTCAAAGGTTAATGACATGGCTGGCGACTGTGTTAAAGGAACGAGATCAATGGCACCCGCTATCCTACAATCAGGGATTACAGGGATCATGATATCATAGGCGAGTACCATGTGCCCTTCCTAATGGATGAAATTTGTGTGACCATTGATGAGCTGTCTCTTCAAGATTGATGGTTCCCACCATCTTGCGATTACGAATTTTGGGATCACGATGTTGCAGGTGCCTACCACGTGTCTCATCCAATGACACCTAAGGAGTGAAGAAAGTGTTTGCTAGTTTTAAATGTATTACGGGGTAGATTACTAATGCACTTGTAAGATGCATGTGTTTTATTTCAATACAGATGTTATGATTTTAAGGGAAAAGTTGCTCGATAGTTAAAGGAAAGGACGACGACCATTTTTGAAGGAACATGATTTATGGTAAAAAGATCGACAGTGTCCGCCATCCCGTGATGGTAAATCAAAGCATTGTGATATCGCGGGAAACCACCACATGGCATTCCTTCACGGCGTATGACATAGTGGGCCCCTTTATTGTCGTATTGGTGATTATGTCAGCCTATTTTGAAGATGGTCATCGATGATTTGATCAAACTAAAGGATTAATGGCTCAAATTTAAATATGTATCAAATTATGGTTGGAGATGTTTGTACAGCCCACGAGTGAGCTTTAATGGCGGATGATACATTTGCTAGCAGAATTTGCTCGACATAAAATCAATTTACTCATCTCATTTGTATCACAAAGCAGCCAATTATTTCATGAAAATAGTTTCAGAGCCAAATGTGAAATTGCAAGCAGCTGTAGCCAGAAATTGGAGTTTGTACGAAAAAATTTGTGAGTTAATTTTCTCTATTTCCCAGTCATTCTACACCTAAATTTGGGAAGGGGTTTTTTCTATGCTTGTCACTAAGTTCATTAAAATATTTTGTTAGGGCTATTGTTTAATCATAAATTGTGAGGAATTACAGTATTTTTACTCTGTAATTTCCTATCTCTTCTTAGTCATAGCCACTTGAAATGTAACATTGTGGTGAGGCCCTTGTTTGTCTAAAATGGCACCACCAAGCAGCACTCTGGCCACATTGAGTATTTGAAAAGAAACTTGTATGATGATTTCCTGGATCAATTTCCATTATCAACAAATGACAGAAGGAAAGGTTTGGTGTTGATGCAAGGGAAAATCCTAGGGGAGGGGTTGGTGTGTAATAATTCCAACATTGTAGATGTTAGGGTTCCACTCACAGGCTTAGAAATGTTTAGATTATGGTATGGAAAGAGAAATTTGCCTCATCCTTTTTCAAATGGATGGATATACGACATGGAAAATTTGGTTGTTCCAAATGTGTTCCCTGATGTGGACTTACTTAGAGCAGTGGCCCAAAGATATGACCCTATCACACGGGTAATCAGAGATAATGATGGAGGGGTTCTATTAGAAATTAACAAAGATGTTATCCAATAGACTTTTGATTTGAGTGAGCCAAGTGATGACTTGGTTCCTATTAATCTTGAAGAAATGAAGCAGGAGTATACAAAATTGAAATCTCTTTTTAGGGTTAAGCTGCTTCCACCTCATCTGGTTAAGGCAGGGGGTTCACAATTTCACATCAACCCTAATGACCAGGAACCCTTCAGATTGAATTATTTTGCAAATCCTTTCCTAGCTACTTTCTATTCACTATGTCAGATTTTGGGTTTCAGCCCTAGTGCAGTAATGTCGATTGCATACATGTTCATGGGGGTGCAAATACAACACCCTAACTTCTCTATAACATATGACTTTGCTTCTTTTTGGTGGAGAGGATAGATGAAGGATTATCAAAGCTGCATAATGGTGTTACTGGTACTCAATTCTTTTGGTATTCCATGTTGATGCATATTCTTGTTTATGAATGCTGATTTCTTTGTTGAGAAGATAAACTTAAGACAATCAGTTAATGGAGAAAGATTGCTAGTACAGATATGGGCTGCAGATTTGTCCTGTAATAAGGAAAGCACCAGTCATGTTCAATTTGATAATTGTTTTTCTATAATATTGAGGGCTAGATTGATGGTAAATGTACCTAGGATCCCTAAGGAAGTGCATGATTTCCTTAGGCCAAAGGAGAGGAAACCAGAATTGAGGGTTTTACATAACTGGGGTGACATTATCCCATATCCAACCAGCACTGTCCTGAGAATATATGGATTTCAAGGAACCCCTCACATATCACCATACAATGTGCAACCAAGACTAGGGTTTGCAGAAGTTATGTGGCAGATGGGGTGTATTCATGAAGATAACCTAACAAGAAAGGGGAAGGGAACATTATTCCCTGATTATACAGTAGTGTCTAACTTTACATTTTCAAAGTGAGGCTAGACACATTTTGACAAATTCTTTGTTGATTACCATTTGAGATTTGGTCCAAGGTGACAACATGATCCTAAAGGTTTCTTTGCTCTTTTTAGACAAAGAATAAAAGGTGAAAAATTTGCACACGAGTTCAATTTCCCTAAGGATCTGATTAGGAATGAATTTGATTTAAATAGATAGGAATTAAACAAGGAAAAGTGGATAGCTTATAGTAAGCTTCTGGATATTGTGCATGAAATGGATCTAAAGTATGATCTATTGATGGAATTCACTCCATACCACAAGAGAATTGATTTTTTAATGAAGAATTTCAAGGAGATAATGGAAACCTTGACAACCAAAAAGATAAATTTAAGGCTAAGTATGGATATGCAAGGACAAAGTGATATGCCAATTGAAACAAGGCCATAATGTCAGCCTATAGAAAAGTGGCCCATCTATAGGAGGAAAAAGGATACTAGCAGTGATGAGGAAGAAGTAGACAGAAAAAGGAAGAAAATAATGAAGGTGCCTTCACGACCAAGCCCAAAATTCAAAGTACCTAGGGTTGTCAAAATCATTGAATTAAAATCTTCACCAGAGCATAGTCCCCCATCACCACCACCTAAGCCAAGCCCTAAGAGGCAAAGAACTAATCACCTACCTAAGGATCTCACATATGAAATTATTGTTACTATTCAAGACATGCAGGTTGGTATGTTGTCCCCTCCTAGGTCAGTTGAATTGGTTCTATCTGATTTGGATATGAAGGGTAAGAGTGTGCAGGATGCAAGAATGGAGGCTTGCAAGGAGTTCTTAGATAACAATGCATTTGTAAAGACTCTTATATTCTTTCAATTGGCATGGAGGATGAAATTTGAGGAATATCAAACTAAATGCAAGGAGAGAAGAGAACTAAGGCCTGACAGGTTAGATCAAGAGAATGATGAAGAAGTGAAAGTTGAACTAATGGAAGAGTTCAAAAACATCACTCCTGAAGAAGGAAGACAACTAGTGAATCAGGCTGGTGTTTTTATTTTTCTTGAATGGGACATCGCAGATACAGTGGCTTTCAATGCCATTATAAATTCTAAGAATCCTTTTCAGTATTCTGAAGAAGTTAAGGCAACATTACAAAACTCTGACTTCAGTGAAGAATATGAGACCTTGGCAATTTGGGCATTGGCTCCATAAGGAAGAAAGTCAGACATTGTTGATATTAATCCAAATTTCAAAGAAGGATTAATAATAAAGAGGGTTTCAGAGACTACAACAATCGAAGTCACTAGTTTAACTGTGAATGTGGCCAAGTTGGCCCAAAAGACTACTGAAAGGGAGGAGGCTGAAAGAAAGAGCCTAATGGAGAAGTATAACATTTTAATTAAAGAATATAGTAAAATGCAACAGAGGAATGTTGAGCTACAAACTGAAGTAGAAAGGTTCAAGTATAGAAATACTGGGGAAACATCCAATGCTCCAAGAACTAGCATATCACCTCCCACAGTAGGGTCAATGCCTCTTGCTTCTCCAAATGTTTCTACACTAGGGTCTCCCATTCAAAATCTTGCTCTTACCCCTCCTCGAGAACAAATTGATGAAGAAACAGAGTGCTATGCTGATCCAACAAAGAGGTAGCTCATGCAAAAAAATGATCAATTACAGACATCACTAAGGGTAAAAGAGGAGGGTTTTCTTTCAAAAGAAAAAGAAATTGTTACTATTGTTTTGGAGCATTTAAATGAAAAGGTGGATAATAAACTGCCATCTATACATTCTTTGTATTCTTTTCTATTTCAAGCAATAAAGAATATTGATATGGATCAGGGGATAGTGATTCCAATAATTGAAAATTGGATCCCTAGGGAAAATGATCTAGATTTTATGAATAAAACCTCAAGGTTTTATGTAAATAACAGGCCCCAATCATTGAAGCCTACTTATATATTAGTTAAATCATTATAAAATTTTTAGACCTTACTAGATGATCTAAGTAGGAAGATTAGGGTATTGGTAAAGAACTTCAATGATTGGAGTAACACACTGTTACATGATATAACTGATGAGCAGGGGGGAATTAGAACACTCCAACAATGGTAGGATCAAGCAAGTAAAGTAATCAATAATCAAATTAAAATAATTTGTGATGACTCAGATTATGATTTTTTGGTAAATTATATGGATAAGATTATTGGTACCGACTCATTTTTGGAATCTTTTGAAAGAGATGCTAATGAGGTAGCAGTAAAGTATATGCCTTATAGTAAAAAGGTAAAAGAGGTGACTAATTTTGACTAGCCAACTGACGAAGAATACCAGAGGCGGGTGGCTAAGCATTTGAATGATGATGAGTAAAAAGAGTGGGCTACCAACAGATGGCAAATCAGATGTTGCAATTACAGTGTTTCTAGTTTTGTATGGATGACTTTCTTGGTGTGGGTTTCAAATGGTTTTTTTTTATTGCATCAACCTTCCTCCGCCGACATGATGAACGAGAATATGCTCTAGGATGATTGTTGTTGTAATGATTTTTGAACAAGAATATTTTACAAGGTGGTGGCTATTGTAATAAATTTTGGAATGTCACCAGGTGCTCCAATTGACTGGTAACAGGTGTACTTTCTAGCCTAGTGCTTGTTTTCTCCTTCATTCTCTATAAGAAGGATTTCAAGGCCAGAAGTACGGGTTAGCAAGTTAGATCATTTTTGTCGAGTCTAGGTGAAGTTGTAGAGTGAATTGTAAAGTCTGATGGTTTTAGAGAAATGAAATTGAGGTTATGAGTCATTATGTAACAGGTTTTGAGTTCATAGAGATTTAATGTTGTATAACAGTTCTAGCATTTGAGTTGAAATAAAAATTTGAGCTCATGTCTCTCCATTGTACATGCATATCTGAACTTTCAATGAGATAACTAAGGGTTGTTTTATCCATCTCACTTTTGTGGTGTGTATGATTCTATTTTATCTTTAATTCAAGAAATTAATCAAAATACTTGAATGGGATTATAGGCAGATATGTGTTGTATAAGGATTTGATAAGTAGTCCTGGGTTAGAATGCATACTGATGAAATTGTAATGCAATATTGTCAGGGATCTTATATGTGATGTATTAAATCTATTATAAACTTCTAGATGCTTATGAATTTGACTCCTGCAATAGATATATGGCACTGATCTAAGTTGTAATTATTAATGTAGTTTAGTATTTATTTGTCTTTTCCTAAAGCTTGCTACAAATTGCAAATCATTGACTATCTTATACAATGGATTGTGTTTAGTTATCTCACGCTCCAGATAGTTGATATTGTCTATGAACAGCCAATTCTATTTGATATTATCTTATTGTGTTGAGCTATTAAGTGAGATCATCTACTATTGTTAATGTTGTTTATAATAATGGTGCAGAGGTTGTAAACACATTAAGGGATCACCCTCTCGAGTCTTGCAGAGCCTGAAGTGTAGGAGTCTTTTAAAGTCCTCGTTATTTGGTCCAGGTCCTTTGAGTTGCCTTCGATTGGAATTGGAAATTCCATAGATAGATTTGAAGACAAACCTGGTTACATTGTAAAAAGAACCAACATACACATCAACCAGTGAACAACCACCCCTACAACTGAATTTTTAATCTTTTATGATCACATGAAACATAAAACACACTAATTTCAAGGTTGTTAACATCACTATTGAATTTTTTTAATTTTTTGACCTTTCAAACATTAAAAAGTACATCATTAAATTAATTATGTAATGGCATAAAAATTAAAAACATCATGAATTAATTATGTAACCACATAAGTCAAATATAATTCTATCAAGAAATTAATATCAAATAGATAATATAATCACATAACTTATACATTTCAATGTCATTGGTCTTCTTCTTCATCCAACTCTGTGTCTGTGTTATCTGATCTAGATTCGACATTGTAAGGATTGGTCATATCATCATCATCATCATTGATATCAGTTTCGATAATGTCATCATCCACACATATATCATCTTCATGAACATTAACTCCTACATCATCATGATCTAGTTCCTCCTCTTCGACATCTTCATTAGGGGCATCATCAACTAATTGTTGATCCTGATCACCATCTACATCATCTTCTATTCTTTGGTATCTTCTTCTTCCACCACATTATACTTTACTAGCCTTCCTCTTGGATCATGTCTAACAACAAATGACCAACCCATTTTACCTAGAACCTCTAAGTAAAATACCTGCTCACATTGGCTTGGAAGAACATAGGGCTCATTTCTAGCTTGCTCGATCAACCTTGTATTAACCATGGTAAATCCATTATCATGTTCAATAATAGTTATCTTAGGATCATTTTTATTCAATCATAGCCTATACCATAGGACGACGAACAAAATTAATTTGAAGGACTTAAATTCACACTCAAGTATATCATCCAAAATCCCATAGTATTGATTTTCTAAGACTTTTGGATGTATGTCGCTTCTAGATAAAACATTAGTCACCTAAAAGACTGTAGTTATACCAGAATCAAAATTTTTCTTCATGTCATCCAACATTTTGATTTGAAATTTATGACCATTGCACCACATAGCCTTGTGGTGTTTCACCTGCAATATGTCAAACATGTAAATTATTGCAATATCATCAGTTCATAAACATATTTATTCTTGGCCGAATGTATGCAAAGAAAACAATCTCAAGATACATATACATCAATATACTTCTTGAAAATAATTAAATAATATGGGTGATTAATATATTTATACATACCTTTTTATCTCTTAAACCATATGCTAAATCAATTTCCCTTTGTGTAACATTGGAATCTCCATTACAATGAGCTTCTTTAACCAATGAAGCCGCACCTTCCCATGTTAATGCACAACCATATTGTTGACATCGTTCAATCCATACCATCATCCAATCATGATTTTTGGTGACGTACAAATGTAGTGCATCCCACTCTCAACCAATTATACCAAAAAAAATTGAAATTCACAAACGACGTATAATTAGTTAAATACCACAATAGACGACCTTAATTTATAATTGATGTAAATTGAAGATTAAAAATTAAATAAGTACAATATAAATAAAAAGAATATGTAAAATGTATTCCAATTAATCTCCATGACCATCTTATAATTACCTCTCACTTTCCTCAATCCACCTTTCCCCAATAGGTACTCCCCTTCGAATTTGTTAATGGAGTTGGGATCCCAAATGCGATCTACATGGATCTTTGCTGCAAACTTAAGAAGATATTCACTAATGTACACCATGGTCTAGTATATCATATATCCCTCCACCATAGAACCCTCAGGATGTGCTCTTTGTCTAATCAAAGCCTTGAAAAATTTCAAGTGCCTCTCAACCATCCACATTGACTTTGTGTGTATAGGTCCACACAATTCAATCTCCTCAACTTGGTGTATAAGGTAGTGTTCTTGTTCATTGAAAAATGTTGAAGGTAGACACTTTTGTATTTCACACATTAGATGAGGAAATTTTCTCTTCCAATAATTTATATCTTCTTTATGGATTTTTTTAGATGACAACCATCTACACGTGATTCACGATGAAAATATATTAACGAGATTTAACAAAAATATATATTATATTACATACCAAGTAAAACAAATGGCAATTATAAGATGTATACAATGAATTGAACAAATCTAACTACTTACCTCATGTATTTTCCAAGATCATATATAACTTTCTTGAAATTGTTGTCAAAGTTGTCTGGGAGAGATAGAGGTAGAACGCACTGCAACAATTATAAAATAAATTTTTCATTATTTTTCCAAAAGTAGCAAACACAATACATTGAAAAGTACATACATTATAAAAGTGTATATAATATACCAAAATAATTACTTTAATGAAAGTATGTCAATCATGTGTTTTCATCCCTAACCCAAATTCACTTTTTTTTGTTATTATATTGTTTATGTTCGTAGCAAATCCTGTGGGAAATCAAATTTTTTGTATGACTTATTTTATAGCATTGCTTTGCTGCTCTATTAATAACCAAGGGCACTTATATTAATTTGGTCTCCATCACTATTTAATTAAATGACATTTTTCATTGCATGATTGGCTTCTTGAATGTCAGTACAAATTTTGACAATTTTTTCTTTGTCATGCCTTCCATCCAATATTTTTCATAATGTTTCTATTATATTCTTTCCAATATGCATTGTATCAAACAAATACCCAATTTGTAGCTGCTCATAGTAGGGCAACCTACTAAATTTTTTTGGATAACTTTTCAGTACCTATAGAAGCTAGCCATTAATGCCTTGAGGACCTTCATGAAGCATATAAGTTAAACAAATTAACAATGACAATCATTGTCAATTACAACATGAGTAAACACAACACAATATAAAAATATAAATTCAAAACATATCATATATGATAGATAAACAATTTGATCTAATTTATAACCTTGACAATTAATTCTATTATATTCCAACTTCCATAAGCAAGGTGGCATTCTTTGTGGTTTTGATGTAGTCTCCTCTTTTCCATTAAAAAGATGTTTTTTAGTAGTTTGATACTTATGAATTATATGGAGGAATTTCCTATACTCATCAAACACCTACTTTCCTAAACTTGTTGAACGAGGAGATTTCATCTTTGGACCACAAATTGGACATGAAAATTTACCCTTTGTTTGAAGACCTGCAAGATGATATATAATTGGATTAAATATGTCAATTTTTTTATTATATATAATGAATAGATTATTTTAAAAATATGCATGATATCTACTTCATCAAATTAAATATTGTTAAAGTGCAGTCAAACGTTATAACATACCACAAAAATGTGTTAGCCCTGGGGCATCATGAATTGTCCATACAAGCATTGCATGGAATTGAAATTATCTTTGTCCTATTGGTCTGGAGACATCATACATAGTGACGCCATTCCATAACTTTAGTAACTTTTCTATAAAAGGCTCGATATATAGATTCATATCTTTAACTTGGTACTTACCTAGTTGAATCAATATAAACATTACATAATTATTATAACCATTTTACTGTAATATATATAAATTAATGTACATGACTATTGAATGAAAAAAATATCATTATGCAAAAAATAAGACAAATAAGATGCTACTACGTTAAAGAAAATTGATGTAAACAAATACCTAGAACAATCATTGACAAAATTATGTGCTCCCTCTTTATTGACATCCATGGAGGAATGTTATTATTGATAACAAAAATAGGCCACACTAAGTAAATAGATCGCAACTCTCCAAATGGATTGACACCATCTGTTCCCAATCAAAGCTTGAGACTACAAGATTATTTTTTAAAGTGTGGCCATTTTTCCTCCATGTCCCTAAATGTAGAACCATCTATAGGCATTTGAAGAATGTCATCTCCACTTCTATTCCATGCATGGTAATCCATAAATTGCATTAAGCTTTTGCACCTAAATAGTTGTTGCATATGTGAAATAATGGGAATATAACAAAGAACCTTGTGATGAACCTTCTTTGTTAGTTGATCTATTCGATATCTACTGATATGACATTCTGAGTATTTTGTTGCAAATTTTTGTTGTTTATGATATATAATATGATCATTGGGACATGCATCTATTGCTTGATACTCCATTCCGATATCTTTCATAATGGCACATAAATCTTAGTATGAGCGAGGTAAAATATTTGATGGTGGTAACAAAAATTCACCAGTCAATCTACAACAAAAAATAATTTGTTCATATAAAAAATATTTATGGTACATATTTCATCCTTTATTTACTAGTGATGAACTAACAACAATTAAAATAGATGAAAAAATATGACATATATGACATACCTTAACATCTGTGAGATTGCTATGTTTGATAAACCATTCATAACCTTCAAGTTCAACAACAACAATACAATAGAGAGAAGAGTTCTTTCAGAGCCTTCATAAAGGGGCTTGTATGCCTTCTCAAGTACAGGTAAATCATAAATATCATCAAACTCATCTTGATCATCATGATCAGCTCTTCCACTAAATGTTTCATAGATCAATGTATTCATACCATCATCTTCAACTGTGTTTTCTGGCGCATGATCATCTTCTTCCATAGGATCATTAACTTCATCTTCGATATTCACAACTCCATGTTCATCTACTTGCAAAACCACATTCTCTGGGCCATGATAATCCATATAATCTGCCTAAGGTGCCCAACCTTTATAATAATGATTGACACAAATAAACCATGATCATGATCAAGTGATTATATATATATATAAAATATTAAAATGATATAAACATTTACAAATTCAATCAATATAAACACATATAATGAAAAACTTACCAATGGACGATAATCATGCCCCCCTTCAACGTGACCATGCTGCCTACAATGTTTTTCAACTTTTGTGATTAAAAGTTGTCTCGTCTTTAAGCCCTTGCAATTATTGCAAGGACAATAACATTTCCCATCACCCTTTCTTTTCAATCTAGCCCACAATCTATCAAGTGTCTCTTCATTTTGTTCTGGACTAATATTATCTGACATGATTTTTCTTTACCAAGCTTGACTATTTAGATCTTCAAAAAATATCAAACTCACACTCCAATAATTTTTATTCATAGAAAGGTAACATAATCTAATAATTCTGATATTTTACACCAAAAATTTTTGGCATGCAACCACCCCTGCAAAAGAGAAGATAGTCTGAAGTTAATGACCCCAAAAAACACTTTCAAATGCTAATTCCAAAACTTATTAAATTCTGATTTTAATATGATTTCCAACCGTTAAGACTCCTAAAATAAAAATATTAAACATGATCACAAACTTCCTACAACAATGGAGGTAGTGAGCTAGTAAGAGAAAGTGACCCATTCCTAAGGAGCAACAAGTCAGAATCATCATTGCTAATGTCAATACAAATTTATCCTTTTAGTTAAAGATGCAATGTGTCACTTCTTATGATGAGCTTATCCCTAGGGCCCTCAACATTGAGAGAGCCCTAATAAAAAAAACAAAAGCATTGGTAAGAGTATTAGTAGGGTACAAACACTAGGCCTCCGTAGAAACATAAACAATAACTATAGTAGATTAGTGAGGTTGCAATACCAGAAAGATTGAGCCATTGTAGGTAATAACAAAATCTTGCAATTTAAATATTGTAGCCAATAACAAGCACACTATGTAGCTTAGTGACATTTGTAAATGCAATCTACGATAAGAAGAATGAAAGTCACTTGAGATGTGACAGTCAAAAAGAGGTTGAGTAGTGACAAGATAATAAAACTCAAACCTTGCATAGTAAAGTGCAGATTTTAAGAGTGAGTTTCCTTACCCCCTTGCTGACCTTAAGGGTTTTTCAAATGCTTTTGGTAGTGTTAGACAAGGAAAATGCAATCAGGGAATGACTGTCCAAATGAAGTAATAGTGGTAATCATAGGTTCAATATTTCTTCTTAGCCATTAATGTCTAATGGAGGTAGTGGATTGCATGTTTGAGCAGTGTTTTGAGACTCATCAAAGATGGGAGAATAGTGAATAATACCTTGTGGACTGTGAAGTAGTGTCAATAAGGTTGAAGGATCTTAATAACTATAATACCATGATACAATGAGTCCCCTATAGTTAGTAGGTAGTCTATAGGGAATAGTTTGATTTTATAGAAGGATGTTCATAAAAGGAATCTTCAAGTGATAGTGAGTGAGCTATTTAAGATTGCAGTTGAGGGTGCAATGCCCAGTCTTAAAGGAAGTTAGCAAAGCAATAAATGTGCAAGAAAATCAAATCATACACAACAAACAATTCACAATGTTATCTTCCATAATGCCTTGAGTTTCAAGACAAAAAATCTCATTGTATCTTCATGATGAAAGTGGTGACCTTAATGGTCAATCACTGGCAACCATTATTTTAAAACATGCTATTGTGTTTATGGAGGCAACATTTTAAGCAAGGTAGTGAGTGGTGGTTTGGAACAATGGTAGGTATGAAGGACTTGATTTATATGCATACTATGTAGTCTAGCTTAAGACAACGTTCTTAGAAGAGATTGAAGGTGGATTATGGAACTCAAGGGTTATCATGAAAAGGATTAAAGCAAAGAATGAGATCTATTTAAAATCCACGGTCATGAAGATATTAAATATGTCACATGCAAAACCCTAATAGCTGGAGTAATGAATACAGTGCCAAAGAGGATAGTGTGCTCGGGTAGATTTAGGAGATCTCCACATTATCTAATTATAGGGAAATACATAATTTATTTATTTTTAATTAAAATAAATCATTGTAAACCCTATATAGGATACATTGATACTTCAAAAGCCTTTGAAGGAATTTGAGATTATGCAAATATATGTCAAGTAACATTCATAAGGTTTAGAAAATCTTGATCACTCTCTAGAATAGCCCATTAAACATGGGTTGTGCTTGAATGCACTACATAATTGATATAACACAACCACTTTGCATATCAATCAAAGTTATAGGCTCTTTATTGCAGCAAGAGGTAATCACTCTTTGATCATACTCTAATTACATCTTAACCTATTAAACTTGAGACAACCTAAATGCACCCAATGATGATTGACACCTACATTATAGAGCCTGAATTAACCGCATTATATGAGTGCCTCCATTTCTATCACAACATATCCACATTAAACTTGGGTCACACATGAATGCATCATATATTCGTTATAACACAACTATGCCATATGACCAATAGAGTTATGGATCACATAATTATAGTCACAAGAATCTGTTCCTTGGTTGAGATCTTATGGTGATTCCAAACAACAAAATCTGGACATGAAATTTTCAAAACCCTTAACCTCTAAAAATGAAATCTGATGAGATGTTGCTTTAAAATATAATTTTCAAACGTAAAACTACATATTTGACTTCACAACTGAATTCTACAAAAAGACAATGACTACCCTCAACCTGGCAATAACCTCTTGAATTTTTTCTGATTTTTTCCAAGAAAATCGTCCTTAGTTCTCCATAAATTGTCTAAAGTAGAGCAAAACACTATCGCAATAAATCAAGTGCGGACTCACTTTTCTTTATGTCGGCCACTATATCTATGGAAAATTAGATGGAGTTAGCTTATTAGATAATAAACATCAAAAATCCAAAGAGGCTATCAAGAACAATAGAAAATCGAAACAAAGAACAATTATACCTTCCTTTCCTTCCATGCTTCACCTTCATAGCACCTTCTAGTTTGCAGCAAGTCAATGAGGCCCTCAGATTTCAAATTGAGCAACCTATAATAATGCCAAAGTCCTATGCAAATGTTGAAGGATTTGATAAAATTATGCCTATGTCTATGATGATTTGATAAAATGAAAATAATGACTACTAATGCCAAATGACTATAATGCCTATATTAAAAATGAAGTTGTTGGGGATCCCAAAATTATGAGAAAAATTGTCGTTTATAGAAAACACAATTTTGAGTGGATGGATGAGATTGAATTCTAAGAAAGACCTAGAATGAGAGGTCCAGATTAAATCTAAGAATCCCTAGTCTGGGTTAGGGAAAAATCCTTAATCGAACAGTCAAAATAATATCTCAGATAATCAGATCGACGGTGGAGAATAAATGAGATAATTTAATTAGAAAATAAAGATTTTCAAAAATCAAGAAGATAAAGACTGCCTGATTTGTGAGATTCAAAAAATCAAGAAGATAAGAGTTGGACTAAAGATCAAATTTGGAAAATCAAGAATCTGCCCGATTACTTAATTTTTGGAAGATTAGTTACTATTTTGAATTAAATTAATTCAAAATAATGATTTTGTGAGACAATAAATAATCTTTTTCAGATTATTTACCAAAATGGACTAACAGTTAAGAAAGTGATGACATTTTAAATAATTTTATTTATTTAAAATGAGAGGAATATTAATTTTGACAATTAAATAATTAAAGATAATTATTTAATTTAGTAGATAATGACCAATAATTAAATAAATTAATCAATTTATTTAATTGTGACGATTAGTGACATATTAAATAAATAAATAAAACTTATTTATTTAATATTCTAGAAGAAATATATGATGAAGGGTACTTAAATAAATTAAGAAATTTATTTAATTAAGGGAAAACTTAGACAATTAATGACGTATTTAATAAATAAATCAAATTTATTTATTTAATAATCATGAAGAATAAAAGGACATGAATTAATTAAATAATTATGAATTATTTAATCAATAGTCGAATGTGGACCAAGGACATAATTAAATGTCGCAATTATGTTAGGACGAAAGTGGTAAAAATGAAGCTTGCAAGCCTAGGTCATTTTTAGGTGTCTACATTTTGCCCCTCTTTTTCATAATGTCGCTTGTCGCATTGTGACAAAGAAAATAAGTCAAAAATATGCCCCAATGCAAAAGAAGATGAGGAAGAATGACGAGGAGGGTTGCGGTATGCCCCCTCGAGAGGATAGATAGGTTCCAAGAACATGGGTGTGCTCTCAAAATTAATGAGAATACTAGAATATGAAGAGACAAAGAAATGTTAGTGCAAAAGATATGGATGATGATATGAATGCAATGCCTATATGAGACAAGCGAGAGAAGATGACAAGACTAAAGAAGATGCATGTTAGTTCCTAGACCAAATCCTTCAAAACATTGCCATAGGACTAATATTTATTGCTCTTAATCATCATTGGGCAGTAAAAATGGCACAAATGGACAACAAACACCATGATATGACGTAGACCAAGGTGTGCAAGGTGATCCATTTGTGAAATAGATAGTCACAGACAAAGAATTTCCTAACTCATACTAAGGGCGAAGTTGCCCTAGTCTTTTTGTCAAGACAATCCACAAACAACAGTCAAAAAATAAAAGAGGCCAGAAGACGTCATCACACCTCTAAATCCTTCATGGGACATCCTTGAGGTAGCTAGTGACATGACCAAAAGACAAGACAATAAAAATATAAGACAAAATAGCCATGATAGTCAAAAGATAAGACAAGATAGACTAGAAAGATTAATAGCCATTTTATTTTGTTTGCCAATGTTTATTTGACCGATGTGACGATTGTGACAAATGCCATGATTTTATTTGGAACAACCTAAAAGGACTGACCTAATGTCTCGGGGACTTATCGATTGATGGCCTTGCCTACGTAGCAAATACGCAGAGACAACGTAGTTCGATAATGACATGGACTAACTGACATGACTGACTTTGACTCCACATTTAGGATTTTGGCATTGATTTGGATGTTTTTGTGTTTTTCTTTAGGATGTTTTATGATTTTTAGGTCTTTCTTCCAGACATTTTATGATGTTTTTGGTCTTTCTTTAGGACATTTTATGATGTTTTTTTCTTTTTATTGTTTTATGATTTTTATTTGTTTCGATGTTTAAGAGGATTGTGACAAATGCATATGATTGATGCCTACACATGAGAATCCAAGGACAAACATGAGTGTGCCCCTAGTCAAGCTGAATACCAATTGACAGGTGATGACAACATTATTTGATGTGGGAAGGACTCATCCCGAAACAACGTGAGGATGATGATGATAATGTGATAAAAGAATGGAGGTCTATAGACGGACCAGGAATGCAGTCAAGTAAAATTTTGGATAATATGCTTATATGGATTATAATCGTTGCATTTGGAATGACTTGGTTATGACTAGATGGGATGATGATTATCCTTAGACCATTTGACAAGGGAAAGCCAAGATAGGTGACATACATGAAAGGATGGGGGTGGCCTTGGTAAAGGATGGGAGACATGAGACTAAGAGAATTTTCATATAATTTTTAAGGACTATGTTACATAAGAACAATGAGACTATGACAGTCAATGACATGATGTTTCATGAATCATGTATAATTGAAGGATAGACATGTCAAGAGTTTTCCTAAAGCATGATTTATGTGTGCCATTTTTTATGTCAAGACTGAGGTAATTGGGAAAAATGTGTGGACATGATAGGGCTCAGATGGACACCAATGTCATAAGGAAGGCATGGGAAATGAGACGACTTGCCCCCAAGTATAAAATTCTACATAGATGATTTATTTTACACATGACGCTTGTTTGCCAGGTTTTCATCATGGTACTTATCCAAGGTTCTTGTTTTCCAAGTTTTCACCATTGGATGAAATTTTTCTCTTTACTATTTTTTTGAATTTTTGATTTTTTTGGTGTCACCAGGACGCTTGTTTGTCAGGTTTTCATTAGGGTGACAATTTTTTGATTTTTGATTTTTTCTTTTTTTTTTGTGTTTTTGATATTGTGGATAGCCTGGATGCTTTATATGACCACTACCTGCTCTTCATTCATTGATGGTGTCGATGTAGAGACTGGTGCCATGATATGTCAATAATGACCTTGTTGAAGGAGTTGTCTTGTTAGGATCGTAGCACTTGCATATAACTGATCAATGTCATTGTGGTCCTTTCTAATACTAGAGTTGGTCTTATTAGAATACGCACATCACAATAGAGTGCCATGAGAGTTATTACAGTAAAGAGTTGCTGCCATGATGTGACGGATTTGTGACGTGGAGTTTTTGGACTTTAGGCAAGATGTAGGATTATGACAGATGATGGTAGATGTGGAAAGGTTGTTTGGACATTTGGATGAATGACTTTTTATTTTCCAAACTTGGGATGGTGGATGATGGATTTTGGAGGGATGGTGTTTGGAACCAACAGTTTTAGATGCCTTGTTTAATGACCATTTTGAAGGAGGTGGACATTTGTTGTATGTGGGAGTCCTCTTGTCTTGTGGCTCCACATTGTGATTGACTTTTTTATTTGACTTGATGTCTTTGTTTGATCCATCTTTCTTTGGGATCCATTTTAATTTCATTTGTCCACTTGTCTTTTTGTTTGATTCAATGGTCTTTGACATTTGATTTTGATCTTTTGACTTGTAATACTTTTGTTTTTGTTGGCCCCAAAGGGAAGGTTTATTTATGATGGAATGATGGTTTCTGGTGTGGGTGGACGGGGTGTCGGCAACAATATTATGACAAGGATTCCTCATGGAATCCATTTTGATGTTTATATCTGACAAAGTTGCCCCCAATATCGAGGAAGTACCACTGACATTGGTTAATTTGATGTCTAAGGAATAGAGAAGACCTTGATGTCCGTAATTTTCCTAAAATTGTATTGGTTCTAGAATGCCTTGCTCGTGTATGCCTAGTCCTTTGCCTTGATATTGCATGCTTTGAAAGATTTTGTTTGCGATGGGGTATTTATTGTTTTGAAAGCAAGATGCTAACTCATTATGATTTCTATGGAAACTGTCACTTGTAATATTTTCATCTACAAGAAGCCTGCTCTGACAAAGATAGATGACCCTAGTTGATAAAGTGTCTTAGTTTCATTTTCATGTTGGACATATTCTTGACTGATATCTTTGGCCTGATCATGTGACATGTTAGGTTTAGATGATTTTGTTGTGCTTCCAAGTCAATGTCGAAGCCATCATTATTTTTAGTGTCATAGAGCCCAATGGTTTTAGCTATAACTTGATCATATGTGAGCATGTCCCTAATGGAATATTCTTGTTTTGGAGGAATATCATCTATGTGTCCTATGGAGGAAAGTGTCTCATCATGGGGAGTGGATGTTGATGAATTATGGATAGGACTAGGTGGAGGTGAATTTGAAATATCTTTCTCATGGATAGGATCTTCATCATTATGGATATCATCTTGATCATAAAAATGATATAGATTATGGATAGGTTGGACGAAAATGATATGACATTGATTAGGAATAGGGATTGATGTTTCCACATGCTTGGGAGTAGATTCTTGACATAACTCTTGTGTTGCTTGAATGGAAGTGGAAGGGGATTTCTCATGGAGAGACTTGACATGTTCTTGATGGTCAACATAGGAGTATGAAAGAGGGTGACTTGGACTTATGACGGGAGACTCTTGAAGTGGCTCAAGGGGTTGTGGATGACATGGTTGACTTGAAGGATTTGGCATGATTTTTGAGGACTCTTTTGTATGTTCAAATATATATGTTGAATGACATGGAGACAATTGATTCCTTGCTTGTAGCCCTTGGGTCATATCCTTTATAGGTGGATGGATGGATTTAGATAATGCCATCAATTTATTTTTTAAATGTCTAAATGTAGGGCATTGATTTGATGCAGGATTATATGATGATGGGGGTAATGAAGAGTTTGATTGGTTAGAAGGTAAAGAGGCCAATGAATTAGGACTTGGACATGGTGGCTTATGGATAGGCATTTGATTGGATAGTGGTAAGGGTGTATGAACTAGATTGGTGTTCCCCTTGTCAACGGTGACATTAAGACTTAAAGGCTCTTGATTTTGTTGCCAAGGTGGACTTGGGATCCTATGTTCTTGTTGTGATATGGGTGGACAAGTTGATGTGGCTTGTGAGGGGGTGACTTGAAAAGGATTAATGACCAAAGGACTAGGATAGGACGTGGGAACTTGGACTGGACTAGTATATGAAGGACTAGGATAGGACATGGGGACTTGGACTAGAGTAGCATGTGAGGTACAAGGATAGGACATGGAGTCTTGGATTGGATTAATTATTGAATGGAAAGGATATGACATGGAGACTTGGACCAGATCGGTATGGTATGATGTGGGGACTTGACATGAGTTGGTAGATTGGGTATAAGGCATGTAGACTTGGATGGGATCGATAGGTGAAGGGTCAGAATATGACATGGAGGTTTGGAATGGACTAGTGGACAGTTGGCTTCCCTTGTCAAAGTTAGGATAAGGGTGAGTAATGGATGTTTGTTGTGGACTAATTTCATGAATGGTATTAAGTGAATTTTGGTAGTGAGGGTAGATGGATGGAGGACTAGGACTCATGGATTGTTGGTACGAAGGACATTGATTGTCATTTTGGAAGAATTGTCTCCTAACGTCTAAGGCTTGTTGGTATTGACCTCTACAAAGTAACTAGTATTCAACTTTACTAGCAAGCCTATCAATATGTTGGTGAAGGGAAGACAAGGTGGTGGATGTCATGATGTTAAATGCAAAGTGATAATGACATTTTTCCAAGGGAAATGACTAATGCACGATGATAAAATTGTCAAGAAAGGATGTCAAATGCCAAGATGACAATGAAGATGTTGACTAAGGAAAATGACCAATGCCAAGTCTAGATGCCAAATGAGGACTATGATGAACAATGCATAGTCTAAGTTCAAAATGAGGACTGAGATTATTTTCTTGTCTTGTTGAAAAGTCTAAGTTGTCCAAGGTCGACTATTTTTGTCCAGATTTGTGAATGTTGTGTATAATGTTTGAAATATAGAAAACACTTGACAAGCACGATGTTTTGGTGTAAGCAAGCACACATGAGACAAGTACAATCTTAAAATGCCAATAGGCCAAGGTTTTGTATACTTGGTATAGCCACTGATATACCTCAGATTGGTGATAAACACCTTTCCTTCTCGAGAGCAGATAGCTTAAAATTTTGGTGGCATTGGCTCCCCTCCATGGCTCATTAACATCATTCGAGCACACCAAATTTGAATTCTTGGGTAGTGACTTCCCAAGAACTACTATCTCTACTCAAGGGGATCAGTAGTGAGTGTCTTCGAGCATGATACTAGACCCTGCACTATACCAAGCAACGGCCGAAGAACAATTGGACACTAAAACAAGGGGTATTTAATTTGAGCATTCCATTCATGGGGCATGATCTATGTGGCAAGAGTCCCCTTTCGGATCCATCTTGTCAGAACCACACTTGTGATTCTTGGGCTTTCCCCAAGAATCCACTTTTATATACTGGTTGGAAGTCCCTCGGGTTCAGGGTGCTATCGGTCTGAGTCATCTTGGGGTGAGTACTTTTTCCTACTAGAAAAAACCCAAATTCTAGAGTTAGTAACCGTTTCTCTTACACCCAGAATCGTACAAGTGTGCAAGGGGAGAGGATACTTCGATATACCAAATCATGAGGGTATACAATAGATAAAATGGGTCTGGTTTTTTTATCACCAAGTTTTCACAAGGTGAGAGCATAATCACCTACCATTTGTTCAAACACAATTACACTTGCAAACAAATTTTCTTTTAAGGCACCAAAGGAAATGTTCTTAAATTAAAAAATGCAAACATGTGGTTTAAGAGATAAATCTTTGACAAACGTAGCTGCAAAACCACATGTTAGTAGTTTGAATAAATGTCTCTGACCCACAAAAAACTCCAACGCCACATGCTACCCACAAAGATTAGTAAAAAAAATAAAAAATAAAAACTTAAATGAAACAGCAAACTTAAAATAGTGATAAATTCCTCCAAACTTAACAAAATTTTAAGTGGTAGATATTCATGGAAAGCTGAAAATCAAACCTTCAAAACCCAGAAAGGATTTTCCATGATTCTACACAAAAAGAATGTTATATGCAAAAGAAAATGCGGGTTTTAAAAATGAAATTAAAAAAAATTAGCAATCACTAAAATAGCCATACCTTTCTCAAATCTTAATGAAATTTGAAACTATTTAAATTTATGGAAAGTTGAGACTGAGATCTACAAAACCCAAAAAATGTTTTAAAATATTTTATTTTCCCATTTTTTCTGTGCTCAAATGAAGGTGACGAGATTTCGTATTACTTCTTGGCTGTAACCTGCAAAACAGTGAAAACAAACAAGAACACACACAAATTTGTCTACAAAATTTTGGGTTCACCAATGTATCTATGGAAAATTGGATGAGTTAGCTTATTAGATAATAAACATCAAAAATCCAAAGAGGCTATCAAGAACAATGGAAAATCAAAACAAAGAACGATTATACCTTTCTTTCCTTCCATGCTTCACCTTCATAGCACCTTTTAGTTTTCAGCAAGTCAATGAGGCCCTCAGATTTCAAATTGAGCAACCTATAATAATGCCAAAGTCCTATGCGAATGTTGAAGGACTTGATAAAATTATGCCTATGTCTATGACGATATGATAAAATGAAAATAATGACTACTAATGCCAAATGACTATAATGTCTATATTAAAAATGAAGTTGTCGGGGATCCCAAAATTATGAGAAAAATTGTCTTTTATAGAAAACACAATTTTGAGTGGATGGATGAGATTGAATTCTAAGAAAGACCTAGAATGAGAGGTCTAGATTAAATCTAAGAATCCCTAGTCAGGGTTAAGGAAAAATCCTTAATCAAACGGTCAAAATAAAATCTTAGATAATCAAATCGACGGTGGAGAATAAATAAGATAAATTAATTAGAAAATAAAGATTTTCAAAAATCAAGAAGATAAAGACTGCCTGATTTGTGAGCTTCAAAAAATCAAGAAGATAAGAGTTGGACTGAAGATCAAATTTGGAAAATCAAGAATCTGCCCGATTACTTGATTTTTGGAAGATTAGTTACTATTTTGAATTAAATTAATTCAAAATAATGATTTTGTGAGACAATAAATAATCTTTTTCAGATTATTTACCAAAATGGACTGATAGTTAAGAAAGTGATGACATTTTTAATAATTTTATTTATTTAAAATGAGAGGAATATTAATTTTAACAATTAAATAATTAAAGATAATTATTTAATTTAGCAGATAATGACCGATAATTAAATAAATTAATCAATTTATTTAATTGTGACAATTAGTGACATATTAAATAAATAAATAAAACTTATTTATTTAATAATCTGGAAGACATATATGATGAAGGGTAATTAAATAAATTAAGAAATTTATTTAATTAAGGGAAGACTTAGACAATTAATGACGTATTTAATAAATAAATAAAAATTATTTATTTAATAATCATGAAGAATGAAAGGACATGAATTAATTAAATAATTATGAATTATTTAATCAATAGTCGAATGTGGACCAAGGACATAATTAAATGTCGCAATTATGCTAGGACGAAAGTGGTAAAAATGAAGCTTGCAAGCCTAGGTCATTTTTAGGTGTCTACAGCCACAATTTGTTTTTTTTTGTATCTTTCATGTTTCTTAAAAATTCAACAAAAATGATAGCCGGCTTTTCGATGAGCCCCAGGCTCGTCTTAAATTCAACGAATGTTGGGGATAAACTTTCAAAAATTGAAAATTATACATCAAATTTTACAAGCACCCAATGAACATCAAATTTTACATATTTCGTCGAACAGTTTCGTCGGATTTTGCAGTCAAATGTATTAGTGTATATGTGTGTGTGTGTGTGTATGTATATCATTTATATTTAATGTTCAAAAACAACACATTAGGTCTACACATGGATAAAAATTCATAAAATAAGATCTCTCATACATGTTTTGTTGAAACCTAGGTTTGAACCTCTCATTTCACATACTTTTCTTCACAAAACTATTGAGGACAACAACTATACCTTCTTTATTTCTCATCCTACACTCTATTCATGCATCCTACAATTACAACAATATCCATGGGGCCTCTTACACAAGCTACAGTAATCATAAAAAGTTTAAGGGAACCTTTATATCATGTTTGGACTACGAAACCCTGAAAAATAGGGTAACTCAAATTATGATTTGTTGGTGAGTTGTATGGACAAAATCATTAGCACCAGCTCATTCTTGGAGTCTTTTAAAAGAGAAGTGAATTAGGTGGAAATTAAGTACAAACCTTATAATGTCAATGTGAATGAGGTGATCAATTTTGATTGGCAAACTGATGAAGAGTACCAGAAATGGGTAAATTTATATTTAATTGAGGAAGAGTGAAAATGAGTAGGTTGCTAACGATTGACAAATTAGCTGTTGCAGTTAAAACAAATTCTAGTTTTATTTTTTGGTGACAGACTAGGCACAAAATTCTTGAAGCTTTTTGTTGTTGCATCAACCATTCTCAGTGGGAATGATGAACAAGAAGATTCCCCAGGGAGATTGTTGTTGTAACAAATTTTTGGGATATCACAAGGCGGTCCAATTGGTTGGTGACACATGTGATTTCTGGCCTGATTCTTGTTTGCTCCTCCTTTTTCTATCATAAGGATTTCAAGGCCAAAAGTATGGGTTAGCAAGTTAGATATTTTTGGTCGAGTCTAGATGAAGTTGCAGAGAAAATTGTAAAGTTTGATGGTTTTAGGGAAAATGCAATTTAGGTTTTGAGTCATTCTATAGTAGGTTTTGAATTCATGGGGATTTTAATTTTTATGACAGTACTGGCATTTGAATTAATATGATTAATTAAAACTCATGTCTCTCTATTGTACAAGCATATCTGAATTTTAAATAAAATGATCAAGGGTTGTTTCATTCATCTCACTGTTGTGGTGTGTATGATTCTTGTTTTATTTTTAATTCAAGGAATTAATTAAAATTCTTGAATGGGATTGTAGGTGGATATGTTCTATATAAGCTATTTTATTTTTTTTGTCTTATCTTATACCATTTTATGAGAATGGGGTTGCCAATGTATGAGAAGATATTTGGAAACTAGGCATGAAAATTGAAGGTTAAAGAGAATGGGGGTGCCAAACTTACTGTACTCATTGCCCCTTGGTCATCATTTTTCCCTGAGTGCCCTCAACCTCATCCTCGATGCTAGTATTGACCTTGTTTTCACTCCTCCAAACTCTTCCTCGATGCTGATATTGACCTTGTTTTCACTCCTCCAAAATCTTCATTGGCACTGGTATTGACCTTGTTTTAACTCCAAAATCTTCCTCGGCACTGTATTGACCTTGTTTTCACTCCTTCAAACTCTTCCTCAACATTGATATTGACCTTGTTTTCACTCCTCCAAACTCTTTGTCAGCACTGGTATTGACCTTGTTTTAACTCCAAACTCTTACTCAGTGCTGGCATTGACCTTGTTTTCACTACTCCAAAATCTTCCCGGCACTGGCATTGACCTTTCACTTCTCCAATTTGATGAGCTACAACCTGGTTTCATTAGGTTTTGGAGTATGTTAATTAAGTTCAAAATTTTGGCGCCATTTAGCTAGGTTTCAATATTCTACAATATAGTTAAGTATATATTAGCTATATTTTACATTGTAAATAATATAATTATTCAACTTATTATAATTATATATTATATTATTTAACAAAATTATTAAATTCATATAAAATTATTATAATTAATAATTAATAATAAGTATATTTTTATATAATACAAAATATAATTAATATAATATATATTTAATATAATAGTAATATATATTAATATGAGAGAGAGAAACTAAATTTTGATTGGTTATTTCATGTCAACAATCTAGGGATGGCATGTGTCCTTAGGGAGTTATGCTCAAGGTAACATGCCATTTGATTAAAGATATGATAATTCTCCTTTAAGACCTCTTCAATGTACCCAATGCACACTTAAAGAGACAAAGATAAATATAGGGAAGAAAATATAGAGAGAGAGGGAGATAATGACAAACATACAAATAGAAAGGGAGAAAAAGAGATAAAGAGGGGTAGAGAGATAAAGAGATAAGGATGAATAGATAGAGATATAGGGGGAGGGTGATTGATATATCTCTCCCTATCGCTCTCTATATCTCCCACTATCTATGTCACTCTCACCTCTTCCCCCCTCTATCTATTGAGCTATCTCTCCCTCTCCCCCCTTTCTCTCTCATTCACTCCATCTCTCCTACTCTATATCTCTATCTCTATTTCTCTTTTTTATCTCCCTCTTACTCCTCTCTCTATCTCTTTCTATCTATATCCCTTTCTCTCCCTCCCCCTCTCTATCTTCCCCTCTCTATCTCTCACCATCTCTCCCTCCCTATACCCCTATTCATCGACTCTCTATCTCCACCTCTCTTCCTTTCTATTCCCATATACCTCCATCTCTCTTTCTCTTCCCATATATCTCTATCTCTCTCTCTTTCTCTCCCCATCTATCTCTATCACCCCATATATTAACTAAGAAGCCATGCAAGCATACAATAGTATATGTTGGTAAAACTATAATAGTGTTTTATTAAACTATAATTAACACTTATCTTTCTAATGTCAATCCTTCTTATAAAAATAGTGTTTTATTAAACTATAAGTAGATTATTGTCACCTCTTCATTCAACATGAAATGCCAAATATAGCAATTGTTTTGTTGTTTTTGTCAAGTTTCATTAACCAAGCTATTTACTGGGTTGAATAAAGTTGTGTTATGACCCTTCATCTCCTTAAAATAATTAGACAATATTAGCGAGATTAGGAAGGGGAGAAAACTAAACTCCTTCAAAATAGGGGTAGTTTTGGGTTTGTTGGTTTTCTTTGTATACTATATACTTAGTTCCTCTAGGATAAATAAGTAACTTTAGATCATTTTCTTAGTTGTGTATCCTAACTAATATAGAGTAAGCGTTTTCATTTTAATTGACTAGTACATAATAGTTTATGTGTTGAAATAATTATTTCCATTCTTTGTAGTTTCTACATTGGAATACAAATCATATTTAATTTCCTGCCAATATACTTCTTTCATAAATATTTTTTTTTGAAATAAGTGCTTCATAACCCATCTAATCAAATGATAATTAACCTATCAAAAAAATATAGGAATTTTCTAAGGAAAAGAACACTTGACCCAATCATAAGTGTATGGCCTTCAAAGAAAGGAGTGATGCACCTTAGCAATAACAACTACTTGATTTAGACCTAGGCATGTGTAGGATTATGATGGGCCAAAAAGTGGAAACATGAAAAAAGTAGCATTTTGAACTTGCCAAAAAATGCAAAAATCCTGAGTTGACTTTTTTTTTGGGTTGGCTGTCAGTACATTGCTCCATAGCAATGCCCAAGCCAAAGTACTACAAATCAGATATCTGATTTGTTTTGGATATCCAATTCATTTCTAATATCTAATTTGAAAAACATTTTAAAATGTAATATTTTGGTGCTATAAATTGGATATCGGATCTAAATCGGTTATTCAATTTTTGAACACATATACCCAAGAGTAATTAGGAGGTGGAGGGTGGGAAAGAGAGAGAGAGAGAGATAGATAGAGAGGGGGGAGAGAGGGAAAGGGGAGAGAGAGAGAGGGAAAGGGAGAGATAGATATATA
>VDFB02193867.1:420385752-420509153 GCA_007258455.2 Sequoia sempervirens
GAAAAAGGAGTAGGAGGGTGACACTCTGAGAGAGAGAGGAAAGAGGAGGAGGGAGAGAGATATGGGTAGAGGCCACCCAGAGGGTAGAGGGTTTCATGGTTAAGGTTTAGGTTGTACCGTAGAGGGTAGAAGGCAGAGGGTTACATGGGTAGATGGGAGGGAGATAAGAGGAGTGAGAGAGAGACCCTGAGAGAGGAGAGAGGGAAGGAGGGTGAGACTTGAGAGAGAGAGGGAAAGAGGGAGGGAGTGGGAGAGAGATAAGAGGTAGAGGGTTAAACATAGAGGGTAGAGGGTTTAAAGGTTTAGAGTTTAAGGGTTTAGGGTTTAGGGTTTAAGGGTAGAAGGGAGACACATAGAGGGTATGAGTGAGAGATAGAGAGAGACCTAAGAGATGGAGAGGGGGTAGGAGGGCTGAGACTTGAGAGAGAGAGAGAGAGGGTAGACAGTAGATGGTAGAGGGGAGAGAAATAGATGGATTCAATGAGAGAGAGGGAGGGAGTGGGAGAGAGATAGAGAGTACATATAGGGTTAAGGGTAGAGGGTAGAGGGTTAAAGGGTTAAGGGTCCAGGCTTAGGTTAAGGAGAGAGACAGAGGAGCTTCCAAGGAGTGAGAGAAAGACCCAAGAGAGGGAAAGGGCAGGATATTAAAGATACCTATATATATATATTATGTATGAGATATAGAGGGAGGGAGGGTTAAGGGTAGAGGTTAGATGGTTTAAGGGTTTATGGTTAAGGGTGGAGGGGAGAGAGATAGAGGGAGTGAGTGAGTGAGAGAAAGAACTAAGAGAGGGAGAAGGGGTAGGAGGGAGAGACTTGAGATAGAGTGAGTGAGAGAGAGATAATTGAGAGAGTGAGTGATTCAATGAGAGAGAGAGAGACCTGAGAGACTTGAGATAGAGTGAGTGAGTAAGTGAGAGAGAGACCTAAGAGAGGGAGTGGTTCTAGGAGGGACCTAAGAGAGGGGGAGGGGGTAGGAGGGAGAGACATGAGATAGAGTGACTGAGTGAGAGAGAGAGAGAGACCTGAGAGAGGGAGTGGTGCTAGGAGGGAGAGACTTGATATAGAGAGAAGGAGGGAGTGGGAAAGAGATAGAGGGATATAGGGTTAAGGGTAGAGGGTAGAGGGTTTAAGGGTTTAGGGTTAAGGGTTAAGGGTTTAGGGTTTATGGTTATGGGTAGAGGGGAGAGAGATAGAGGGATTTAGTGAGAGAGAGGGAGGGAGTGGGAGAGAGATAGAGAGTAGAGATCACGTGTATTCTTCTATAATTTCCATTATTCTTATTTATTTTACACTTACATTTACAAATACACATACATATGCATTTACTGTTTTCATTTATTTCTCATGTAGTTTAATAGTTTGATCGATTTCATATTATATGTGTTGAAGACTTTAGAATTTCAATTACATTAATTTATGGATATTTTGTATCTATAACACTAGAAAACCATATGCTCTTTGCATTTACACTTGCATTAAGAAATACACATTTATATACACATTTAGAAGGGTTTTAAAATGACTTATGTCTTATCGGCTCCTCTAGGCTAGGCCCCTTTGTTTTAATTTTGTCTCCTCTGGTGGGTTTTATTTTTCCCTAAGTCTTGGATAATCTCGTGCTTCATCATTTTTAAAACAACTTATGTTGTTGTTTGTCATTCGCCTAGTAATGCCCAATTCTCCTTTTAATGAATGTTTTATTTCGCAAGGGTTGATTTAATGTTGTTGTTGACCTATTTCCTACAGATATCAACAGTGCCCGCTATCTCGTGATCGGGAATTGAAGGATCATGAAATCATAGGTGAGTGCCACATGTCATATTTGGGGGATCAAATTTGTGATATCGCTAAACAACTGCCATTTGATCTAAGCCATTCCCCACCATCCCATGATGGTGCTTGGGTTGATTGTGCAATCACGGGTAGGCACCATGTGTCTCATCTGATGAAGCCTAAAGAGTAAAGGAAACACTAGCCGGATTTAAATGTATTAAGGGGTGGATTACTAAAGTGTTCTCAAGATGCACATGTTCTAAATGGATGGATATGTTATAATATCACTAGAAAATCTGCTCAAAGGTTAATGAAATGGCTGGTGACTGTGCTAAAGGAATGAGATCATTGATCCTTAGGATCAACGGTTGCCCGCCATCGAGCAATCAAAAGTTTCAAGATTGCAATATCGCAGGCAACCACCACGTGGACTTCCTTCATAGTGTATGGTAAGGTGGGCCCCTTATCACCATGTTTCCAATTGTGTTAGCTTGTTTTGAAGGTGGCCTCGATGATTTGATCAAGCTGAAGAATCGATGACTTGAATTTAAATCTGCATCAAATATGGTTGGAGTCGTTCGTGTAGCATGAAATTGAGCTTTAATGGCAGATGAGAAACTTGCTAGCGTGATTTGATTGAAAATAAAATCAATTTTTCTACTTGGTCTATATCACAAAGAATTCAACTATTTTGTGGAGTAGTTTCAGAGCCGAAGGTAGAATTGTGAGTTTTTGTAGCTAGAATTTGGGAGTTCTGCAAACAAAGTTGTGAGTTTATTTTGTGTGCCTCCTAGTCATTTTGCATTTCAATTTGGGTAAGGATTAGCTAGATTTGCCGTGAGCTTGTTGGTGAATGTGATAGGGCTATAGTTTAATTATAGTTGTGAGAAATTGTTGTGTTTTTTCTTGTAATTTTCTCTCTAGTTAGTCCTAGCTATCTGAATTATAACGTTGTAAAGAAGCCCTAGTTTGTCCAAGATGGCACCACCCAAGCAACATTTTGGCCTGACTAATTATTTGAAATGAAACTTGTATGATGAGTTCCTAGATCAATTTCCCTTTTTAATGAATGATAGGATGAAGAGATTGGTCCTAATGCGAGGGAAAATCCTGGGGGAAGGGTTAGTGTATAATTGCTCCAACATTGTCGATGCTAGGGTTCCCCTCACTGGCTTGGAATTGTTCAGATTGTGGTATGGACAGAGGAGTTTTCCTCACCCTTTTTCAAATGGATGGATGTATGATATGGGGAAGCTGGTGGTACCAAATGTAGACCTTCTTAGGGTAGTGATTGCAAGATATGACCCTGTTACATGGATAATTAGGGACAATGATGGAAAGGTTCTATTGAGCATTAATAGAGAAGTAGTCCAACATATTTTTGACTTGAGTGAATCAAGCGAAGACTTGGTTCCTATCAACCTTGAGGAAATGAAGTAGGAGTATCCAAAGTTAGAATCTCTTTTTAGAGTAAGGTTGCTTCCACCTCATCTGGCTAGGGCAAGAGGTTCAAAATTTCATATCAGCCCTAGTGACCAGGAACCTTTCAAATTAAATTGTTTTGTAAACCATTTCCTAGCCACTTTCTATTCTTTATGTTAGATTTTGGGTTTCAGTCCTGGTACGGTAATGCCCATTGCTTATATGTTCATGGGGGTGCAAATAAAACACCCTAACTTCTCTATGACCTATGACTTCGCTTCTTTCTTGGATGAGAGGATGCATGAAGGGTTGTCAAAGCTGCAAAAAAATGATACCGACACTCAATTCTTTTGGTTTTCTATGCTAATGCATATATTTTTGTTATAGAATGCTAAATTTTTCTCTGAGATGATGAAATTAAGGCAATCAGTTGATGGAGAAAGATTGCCAGTATAGATATGGGCTACAGATTTATCTTGTAATAAGGAAAGCACTAGTTATGTGCAATTTGATAATTTTTTTGCTTCCAGATTAAGGGCTAGATTAATGGTGAATATACCTAGGATCCTTGAGGAATTACATAATTTCCTTAGGCCAAAGGAGAGGAAGCCAGAATTGAAGGTTTACCATAATTGGGGTGACATTATCCCATACCCAGTCAGCACTATCTTGAGTATATGGTTTTCAAAGAGCCCCTCATATACTGCCATACAATGTGCCACCAAGAGTGGGATTTTAAGAAGTTATGTGGCAGATAGGTTGTATTCATGAGGACAACCCCACTGGAAGGGGTAAGGGAACATTTTTCTCGGATTATACAATGGTGTCTGATTTTGTATTTTCAAAGGGAGGCTGGATGCATTTTGATAATTTCTTTCATGATTACCATTTGAGTTGTGGACCAAAGCGGTAGCATGATTCTGAGGGTTTTTTTTCTCTTTTTAGACAAAGAATAAAAGCTAAATTTTTTTTGCATGATTTCAATTTCCTTGAAGACTTGATTAGAAATGAATTTGATTTGAATAGACAGGAGTTGAACAAGGAGAAATGGATAGCTTATGGTAAGCTACTAGATGTTGTACACAAAATGGATTTGAAATATGATCCACTGTTGGAGTTCAGTCTGCACCATAAGAAAATTGATTTTTTGATGGGAAACTTCAAGGAAATTATGGGCACATTGAGGACAAAAAAGGTAAATTTAGAATATTTTTTGGGTGTACAAGAGCAAGGTGCCAGACTAATTGAAACAAGGCCAACATACCAGCATACGGAAAGGTGGCCCATTTATAGGAGGAAAAAGGATAGTAGTAGTGATGAAGAAGAAGTGGACATAAAAGGAAAATAGATTATGAAAGTTCCTCCACAACCAAGTCCAAAATTCAAAATGTCTGGAGCAATCAAAATTATTGATTTAGAATCATCACTGGAAGACAATCCCTCATCACCACCATCTAAGCCAAGCCCTAAGAGGCAAAAAATTTATCAACCACAGGAGGATCCGATGGATGTGATTATTGTTACTGATCAAGAAATGCAAGTTGGTATGCCTTCCCCTCCTAGACCAGTTGAATTAGTTTTATATGATTTAGATATGAAAGGTAAAAGTGTACAAGATGCAAGAATGGAGGCATGCAAGGAGTTTCTAGATGACAATACATTTGTAAAAAAAAAATTATTCTTGCAATTGGTATGGAGGATGAAGTTTGAAGAGTATCAAGATAAATATAGGTAGAGAAGAGAACTAAGGCCTGATAGGTCAGACTAGGAGAATGATAAGGAGGTAAAAGCTGAATTAATGGAATAATTCAAGAACATCACTCCTGAAGAAGGAAGAAAATTGGTGAGTCGGGCTAGTGTATTAATTATGTCTAAATGGGACATTGTAGATGCAGTAGCCTTTAATGCTATTATGAAGTATAAGAATCCCTTTCAAGACCTTGAAGAAGAGGTCAAAGCAGTATTGCAAAACTCTACTTTCAGTGAGGAATATGAAACTCTAGCAATTTGGGCATTCACCCCACAAGGGAGAAAACTAGACGTTTCTAATATTAATCCAAATTTCAAGGGAGGATTGATAATAAAAAGAGCTTTAGAGACCTCAACCATTGAGGCCACTAATTTAATTGTGAATGTGGCCAAATTGGTCCAAAAGACTGTTGAAAGGGAGGAAACTGAAAGGAAGAGCTTAATGGAAAAATATAACCTTTTGATTGAGGAGTACAAAAAGATGCAGCAAAAAAATGTTGAGTTACAAACTGAAGTGGAGAGGTTTGGGTATAAGTATATTGGGGAGACATCAAGTGCTCTAGGAACTAGTACATTACCTTCCACAGCAAGGTCAGTGCCTCCTGCTTCTCCAATTATTTCCACACCAGAATCTCCCAATTAGAATCTTGTCCTCACCCTTTCTTTAGAGCAAATTGAAGAAGAAACAAAGTTCTCTATCAATCCTACAAAGAAGCAGCTCTTGCAAAAAATTGATGAATTGCAGGCATAATTAAAGAAAAGTGAAGAGGGATCTCTCTTAAAGCAAAAGAAAATTGTTACTATTGTTTTGAGGAATTTAAATGAAAAGGTTGATAGAAAATTGCTATCTATACATTTTTTATATTCTTTACTATTAGCAGCAATAAAGAATATTGATAGGGATCAGGAAGTAGTGATACCAATAATTAAAAATTGGAGCCCTAGGGCCAGTGATCTAGATATCATTTATAAGGCCTCAAGGTTTGATATAAATAATAGGCCCCAATCATTAAAGCCTACTCATGTGTTAGTAAAATCATTGCAAGGTTTTCAGACCTTACCAGATGACTTGAGTAGGAAGATTAGGGAGTTAGTGAAGAATTTCAATGATTGGGGTAACACATTGTTACTTGATATAATTGATGAGCATGGGAAAATCAGGTCATTTCAAAAATGGTAGGATCAAGCAAGTGAGGCCATCAATGATCAAATCAATTCAATTTGTGATGACCCAGACTATGATTTGTTGGTGACCTGTATGAACAAAATCATTAGTACCAGCTCATTTTTAGAATCCTTTGAAAGGGATGTGAATCAGGTAGCAGTAAAATACACACCTTATAATACCAAGGTGGATGAGGTAATTAATTTTGACTGACCAACTGATGATGAGTACCAAAATTGGATAACTAAATATTTGACTGAGGAGGAGTAAAAAGAGTGAACTACTAATAGGTGGAAGATCAGATGATGCGGTTGCAATGGTTCCAATTTTGTGTTGACAACTTTCTTGGTGTGGTTTTCTTGTGGTTTTTTGCATGAATGTTCCTTTGCTAATATGATGAACAAGAATATTTTTGAAGGTGGTGGCTGTTGTAAAAAATTCTGGAATATCATCGGGTGCTCCAATTGACTGGTGACAGGTGTAATTTTTGGCCCGATGGTTGTTTGCTCCTTCATTTTCTATAAGAAGGATTTCAAGGCCAAAAGTATGGGTTAGCAAGTTAGATAATTTTTGTTGAGTCTAGGTGAAGTTGCAGAGTCAATTGTAAATTCTGATGGTTTTAGAGAAATGCAATTTAGGTTTTGAGTCATTCTGTAATAGCTTTTGAGTTCATAGAGATGTAATGTTGTATAACAGTACTAGCATTTGAGTTGAAATAAAAATTTGAGCTCATGTCTCTCCATTGTACATGCATATCTAAACTTTGAATGAAATAACTAAGGGTTATTTTATCCATCTCACTGTTGTGGTGTCTATGATTCTATTTTAGCTTTAATTCAATGAATTAATTAAAATGCTTGAATGAGATTATAGGCGGATATGTGTTGTATAAGGATTTGATAAGTAGTCCTAGGTTAGAATGCATACTGATGAAATTGTAATGCAATATTGTTAGGGATCTTATATGTGATGTATTAAATATGTTATAAACCTCTAGATGCTTATGAATTTGACTCCTGCAATGGATGTATGGCACTGATCTAAGTTGTAATTATTAGTGTAATTCAGTATTTGTTTATCTTTTCCTAGAGCTTCCTATAAATTGCAAATCATGAACTATCTTATACAATGGATTGTGTTTAGTTATCTCACACTCCACATAGTTGATATTGTTTATGAACAACCAATTCTAGTTGATATTATCTTATCATGTTGAGCTATTAAGTGAGATCATTTGCTATTGTTAATGTTGTCTATAATAATGGTGTAGAGGTTGTAAACACATTAAGGTATCACCCTCCCAAGTCTTGCAGAGCCTGAAGTGTAGAAGGCTTTTAAAGTCCTCATCAATTGGTCTAGGTCCTTCCAGCTTCCTTCAATTGGAATTGGAAATTCCATTGGTAGATTAGAAGACAAACCTGGTTACATTGTAAAAAGAAGCAACATACACATCAACCACTAAACAACCACCTCTACAACTAACTTTTTAATCTTTTATGATCACATGAAACATAAAACACACTAATTTAAAGATTGTTAACATCACTATTGAAATATTTTAATTTTTTGACCTTTCAAACATTAAAAATTACATCATCAAATTAATTATGTAATGGCATAAAAATTAAAAACATCATGAATTAATTATGTAACCACATAAGTCAAATATAATTATATCAAGAAATTAATATCAAATAGATAATATAATCACAGAACTTATACATTTCAATGTCATTGATCTTATTCTTCATCCAACTCTTTGTCTGTATCATCCGATCTAGATTCAACATTGTAAAGATTGGTCATATCATCATCATTGTCATCGATATCAATTTTGATAATGTCATCATCCACATGGATCTCATCTTCATGAACATTAACTCCTACATCATTATGATCTAGTTCCTCCTCTTCGACATCTTCGTCAGGGACATCATCAACTAACTATTGATCTTGATCATCATCTACATCATCTTCTATTTCTCTGGTATCTTCTTCTTCCACCACATTATACTTTACCAACCTTCCTCTTGGATCATGTCTAACAACAAATGACCAACCCGATTTACCTGGAACCTCTTAGTAAAATATCTGCTCATATTGGCTTGGAAGAACATAGGGCTCATTTCTAGCTCACTCGATCAACCTTGTATTAACTATGGTAAATCTATTATCATGTTGAATAATAGTTCTCTCATGATCATTTTGATTCAATCATAGCTTGTACCATAGGATGAAAAACAAAATTAATCTGAAGGACTCAAAGTCACACTCAAGTATATCATCCAAAATCCCATAGTATCAATTTTTTGAGACTTTTGGATGTATATTGCTTCTAGATGAAACATTAGTCACCTGAAAGATTGTAGTTATACCAGAATCACAAGTTTTCTTCATGTCATCCAAAATTTTGATTCAAAATTTATGACCATTTCACCACATAGCCTTGTGCTGTTTCACCTACAATATGTCAAACATGTAAAAATTATTGCAATATCATCAGTTGATAAACATATTTATTCTTGGCTGAATGTATGTAAAGAAAACAATCTCAACATATATATACATCAATATATTTGAAAATAATTAAATAATATGGGTGATTAATATATTTATACATACCTGTTTATCTCTTAAACCATATGCTAAATTAATTTCCCTTTGTGTAACATTGGAATCTCCATTACGATGAGTTTCTTTAACCATTGAAGCCACACCTTCCCATGTTAATGCATGACCAGATTGTTGACATCGTTCAATCCATACCATCATCCAATCTAGATTGTTTGGGATGTACAAATGTAGTGCATCCCACTCTCAACCAACTGTATCAAAAAAAATTGAAATTCACAAACGACGTATAATTAGTTAAATACCATAGTATACGACCTTAATTTATAATTGATGTATATTGAAGATTAAAAATTAAATAAGTACAATATACATAAAAAATATATGTAAAATGTATTCCAATTAATCTCCATGACCATATTATAATTACCTCTCACTTTCCTCAATCTACCTTTCCCTATCAGGTACTCCCCTTCGAATTTATTAATGGAGTTGGGTTCCCAAATGCGATCTACAAGGATCTTTGCTACAAACTTAAGAAGATATTCACTAATGTACACCATGGTCTGGTATACCATATATCCCTCCACCATAGAACCCTCAAGATGTGCTCTTTGTCTAACCAAATCCTTCAAAAATTTCAAGTGCCTCTCAACCATCCACATTGACCTTGTGTGTATAGGTCCACACAATTCAATCTCCTCAACTTGGTGTATGAGGTAGTGTTATTATGCATTGAAAAATGTGTAAGGTAGAAACTTTTGCATTTCACACATTAGATGAGGAATTTTTCTCTTCTAATAATTTATATCTTCTTTATGGATTTCTTTAGATAACAACCATCTACAAGTGATTCAAGGTGCAAATATATTAACGATATTTAACAAAAATATATAGTATATTACATAACAAGTAAAACAAATGACAATTATAAGATGTATACAATGAATTGAACAAATCTCGCTACTTACCTCATGTATTTTCTAAGATCATATATAACTTGCTTAACATTGTTGTCAAAGTTGTCTAGGAGAGATAGAGGTAGAATGTACTACAACAATTATAAAATTATCTTTTCATTATTTTTCCAGAAGTAGTAAACACAATACACTGAAAAGTACATTCCTTATACAAGTGTATATAATATACCAGAATAATTACCTTAATGAAAGTATGCCAATCATGCGTTTTCATCCCTGGCCCAAATTCATCTTTCTTTGTTATTATATTGTTTATGTTCGTAGCAAATCTTGTGGGAAATCAAATTTTTCATTTGACTTCTTTTGTAGCATTGCTTTGTTTATCTGTTAATAACCAAGGAAGGGCACTTATATTAATTTGGTCTCCATCGCTATTTAATTGAATGACATTTTTCATTGCATGATTGGCTTCCTGAATGTCAGTACAAATTTTGACAATTTTTTCTTTGTCATGCCTTCCATCCAATATTTCCCATAATGTTTATGTTATATTCTTTCCGATATGCATTGTATTAAACAAATGCACAATTTTTAGCTGCTCATAGTAGGGCAACCTAATAAATTGTCTGGGATAACTTTTTAGTCCCTATGGAAGCTGGCCATTAATGCCTTGAGGACCTTCATGAAGCATATAAGTTAAACAAACTAACAACAACAATCATTGTCAATTACAACATGAGTAAACACAACTTAATATAAAAAAAAAAAATTCAAAACATATCATATATGATAGATAAACAATTTGATCTGATGTATAACCATGATGATCAATTCTATTATATTCCAACTTCCATAGGCGAGGTGTCATTCTTCATGGTTTTGATGTAGTCTCCTCTTTCCCATTGAAAAGATGTTCTTCAGTAGTTCGATACTTATGATTTCTATGGAGGAAGTGCCTATACTTATCAAACACATAATTTCTTAAAATTGTTGAACAACAAGATTTCATCTTTGGACCACAAATTGGACATGCAAATTTTCACTTTGTTTGAAGACCTGTAAGATCATATATAATTGGATTACATATGTCAATTTTTTTCATTATATATAATGAATAGATTATTTTAAAAACATGCATGATATCTACTTCATCAAATTAAACATTGTTAAAGTGCAGTCGAATGTTATAACATACCACAAAAATATGTTAGCCCTAAGGCATCATGAATTGCCCATAGAAGCATTGTATGGAATTAAAATTATCTTTGTCGTATTGGTCTAGAGACGTCATACATAGTGACGCCATTCCATAACTTTAGTAACTTGTCGATAAGAGGCTCGATATATACATTCATATCTTTAACTTGGTAATTACCTAGTTGAATGAACATAAACATTATATAATTATTATAACTATTTTATTGCAATATATATAAATTAATGTACATGACTATTGAATGAAAAAAATATGTCATTATGCAACAAATAAGACAAATGAGATGCTACTATGTTAAAGAAAATTGATGTAAAAAAAACCTGGAACAATCATTGACAACATTATGTGCTCCCTCTTTATTGACATCCATTGAGGAATGTTATTGTTGATAACAAAAATAGGCCACACTGAGTAAATAGATCTCAGCTCTCCAAATGGATTGACACCGTCCGCTCCCAATGAAAGTCTGAGATTACAAGGTTCTTCTTTAAAGTGTGGCCATTTTTCCTCCATGTCCCTAAATGTAGAACCATCCCTAGGCATTTGAAGAATGTCATCTCCACTTCTATTCTGTGCATAGTAATCAATAAATTGCACTTAGCTTTGGCACCTAAATAATCATTGCATACGTGGAATAATGGGAATATAACAAAGAACCTTGCAAGACACCTTTTTTGTTAGTTGATTTGTTCGATAGCTATTGATATGACATTCTGGGCATTCTATTGCAAATTCATATTGTTTATGATATATAATATGATCATTGGTACATGCATCTATTGCTTGATACTCTATTATGATATATTTCATAATGGCACATAAATCTCGGTATGAGCGAGGTAAAATATTTGATGGTGGTAACAAAAATTCACCAATCAATCTACAACAAAAAAATAATTTTTTCATATAAAGAATATTAATGGTACATATTTCATCCTTAATTTACTAGTGATGAACTAACAACAATTAAAATAGATGAAAAAAGATGACATATATGACACACCTTAACATTCGTGAGATTGCTATGTTTGATAAACCATTCATAACCTTCAAATTCAACAACAACAATACAGTAGAGAGAAGAGTTGTTTGGGAGCCTTAATAAGGGGCTCGTATACCTTCTCAAGTACAAATAAATCATGAATATCATCAAACTCATCTTGATCATCATGATCAACTCTACCACTAAATGTGTCATGGATCAATTTATTCATACCATAATCTTCTATTGTGTTTTCTGGCGCATGATCATCTTCTTCCATAGGATCATTAACTTCATCTTCAATATTCACAGCTCTATGTTCATCCGCTTGCAAAACCACATTCTTCGGGCTGTGATAATCCATATCATCTTCCCTAGGGCGCTCCACCTTTATAATAATTATAGACACAAATAAACCATGATCATCATAAGTTATTATATATATATATATAAAATGTTAAAACGATCTAAATATTTACAAATTCAATCAATATAAACACATATAATGAACAACTTAACAATGGATGATAATCATGCCCCCCTTCAACGTGACCATGCTGCCTACAATGTTTCTTAGCTGTTGTGATTAAAAATCATCTTGTCTTTAAGCCCTTGCAATTATTGCAATGACAATAACATTTCCCATCACCCATTCTTTTCAATCTAGCCCACAATCTATCAAGTGTCTCTTCATTTTGTTCTAGACTAATATTATCTGACATGATTTTTCTTTACCAATCTTGACTATTTAGATCTTCAAAACATATCAAACTTATACTCCAATAATTTTTATTCATAGACAGGTAACATAATATAAAAATTCTGATATTTTACACCAAAAAAAATTAGCATGCAACCACCCCTGCAAAAGAGAAGATAGTTTGAAGTTAATGACCCCAAAAAACACTCTCAAATGCTAATTCCAAAACTTATTAAATTCTGATTTTACTATGATTTCCAATTGTTAAGACTCCTAAAATAATAATATTGAACTTGATCGCAAACTTCCTACAATGATGTAGGTGGCAAGATAGTAAGGGCAAGTGACCCATTCCTAAGGAGCAACAAGTTAGAATCATCATTGCTAATGTCAATACAGATTTATCCTTTTAGTTAAAGATGCAATGTGTCACTTCTTATGACGAGCTTATCCCTAGGGCCCTCAACATTGAGAGAGCCCTAATAAAAAAAAATAGAAGCATTGGTAAGAGCATGATTAGGGTACAAAACCTAGGCCTCCAAAGAAACATAAACAATAACTATAGCAGATTAGTGAGGTTACAATACCAGAAAGATTGAGACATTGTAGGTAATAACAAAATCTTGCAATCTAAAGATTTTAGCCAATAACAAGCACAATATGTAGCTTAGTGACATTTGTAAATACAATCTATGGTAAGAAGAATGACAGTCACTTGAGATGTGACAGTCAAAAAGAGGCTGAGCAGTGACAAGATAATAAAGCTCAAAGATTGTATAATAAAGTGGAGATTTTAAGAGTGAGTTTCCTTACCCCCTTGCTAACCTTAAGGGTTTTTCAAATGCTTTTGGTAGTGTTAGACAAGGCAAATGTAATTAGGAAATGACTGTCCAAATGAAGTAACAGTGGTAATTATAGGTTCAATGTTTCTTCTTATCCATTAATGTATAATGGAGGTAGTGGATTGCATGTTTGAGCAATGTTTTGAGACTCATCAAAGATGGGAGAATAGTGAATAATACCTTGTGGACTGTGAAGTAGTTTCAATAAGGTTGAAGGATCTTAAGAACTACAATACCATGAAACAATGAGTCCCCTGTAGTAAGTAGGCATTCTATAGGGCATAGTTTGATTTTATAGAAGGATGCTCATGAAATGAATCTTCAAGTGATAGTGAGTGAGCTATTTGAGATTGCAGCTGAGGGTGCAATACCCAGTCTTAAAGGAAGTTAGAAAATTAGTAAATGTGCAAGAAAATCAAATCGTACACAACAAACAATTCACAATGTTATCTTGCATAATGCCTTGAGTTTGAAGACAAAAATCTCATTGTATCTTCATGATGAAAGTGGTGACCTTAATGGTCAATCATTGGCAACCATGATTTTAAAACATGCTATTGTGCTTATGGAATTAACATTTTAAGCAAGGTAGTGAGTGGTGGTTTGGAACAATGGCAGGTATGAAGGACTTTCTTTATATGCATACTATGCATTCTAGCTTAAGACATCATTCTTAGAAGAGATTGAAGGTGGATTATGGAACTCAAGGGGTACCATAAAAATGATTAAAGCAAAGACTGAGATCTATTTAAAAGCCATAGTCATGAAGATATTAAAGATGTCACATGCAAAACCTTAGTAGCTGGAGTAATGAATACAGTGCCAAAGAGGATAGTGTGCTGGGGAAAATTTAGGAGATCTCCACATTATCTAATTATAGGAAAATATGTCATTTATTTGTTTTTTCAATTAAAAGAAATCATTCTAAACCCTATATAGGATACATTGATACTTCAAAAGCCTCTGAAGGAATTTGAGATTATGCAAATATATGTCAAGTAACATTCATAAGGTTTATAAAATCTTGGTCACTCTCTAGAATAGCCCATTAAACATGATTTGTGCTTGAATGCACTACATAATTGATATAGCACAACCACTCTACATATCAAGTGGAGTTATAGGCTCTTTATTGTAGCAAGAGGTAATCACTCTTCGATCATGCTATAATTACATCCTAACCTGTTAAACTTGAGACAACCTGAATGCACCCAATGATGATTGACACCTACATTATACAACTTGAATTAACTACATTATATGAATGCATCCATTTCTATCACAACATAGCCACATTAAACTTGGGTCACACATGAATGCATCCTGTATTTGTTATAGCACAGCTGTGCCACATGACCAATAGAGTTATGGATCACATAGTTACAGTCACAAGAATATGTTCCTTGGTTGTGATCTTATGGTGATTCCATAAAACAAAATTTGGACTTGAAATTCTCAAAACCCTAAACCTCTAAAAATGAAATTTGATGAGATGTTGCTTTAAAATATGATTTTCAAACCTGGAACTACAAATATGACTTCACAAATGAATTATTCTAATATACAATGACTACCCTCAACCTGGCGATATCTTCTTGAAATTTTTCTAATTTTTCCCAAGAAAATCGTCCTTAGTTCTCCACAAACTGTCTCAAATAGAGCAAAAAATTGTTGCAATAAATTAGGCACGAAATCACTTTTCTTTATGTCAGACACAAGTTAATTTTTTTCTATTTGTCATGTTTGTCAAAAATTCGATGAAAATGATAGCTGACATTTCGAGGAACCCCAAGTTCATCAAAATTTCAATGAACATCGAGGATAAACTTTCAAAAAATTTAAAATTACACATCATTTTTTACAAGCACCTGATGATACATCAAATTATACATATTTCATCAGACAGTTTCATTGGATTTTGTAGTCAAATGAGTTAGTGTTCTCCTAGGATGCCCATGGATTCATGCAATGAAGGCAATAGCATCAGCTTTCCACCAATGTGTGAAATTTACATATGAGGGACAAGAAGTTACCATCCATGGAGATACCGAACCCTTCTCCTATTGCAAAATCCTTGAAACAAAGTACTATCAAATCCCCCATGTACCAAAAAATTATGAGGGTCCATCCACACCGTACATCAATCCCGCCACTCTCGCATCCACTTTTACGACAGAGACACCCACCACTACCGCCATCCCCACCATCTCTGACATTAAGGTCATCATCCAAGATAATAGTTGTGGAAACTACAAGCTCCCTAATAATGCTTTTGTGGTAGGAGAGTTACCACAATCTCCTAGATCATGGGGACGTCCATAAATAAATGAAGCCTCCACATCCCAAATGTCTCCTAAGGACTATCCAAATTTTACAAGTTGGGGAGATCTTGGACGAGAAGTTATTGAGGTAGATCCATCTCATATGCTATATCAAGATGAAAGAATAGTAGTTGAATTACCAATGGATGACAGAAGCAAGGGTTTGCAAATGATTCTCACAATGGGCTACAACAAAAACCAAAGACTTGGGAGAAACGACAATAGGCTTATAATACCTATCATTTTGGAGACGCAACCAATAACAAATCTTGGCTTTGGATGTACCCCTCTGAGTATAACCATACGTGGCCAAAGTCCTCTAGTTAGAATGATTAATAATCCTCCCCAGCCAACCCCGGTAGAACTATGCTTACTAGTATCTATAGGTATAGTCATAGATAACTTTACATTTGATATAACCGACATCTGTAGTAGTAGTAGTGATGACGAGAATACCATGACCAACTTACCTAGGCTATTTGAGGATACCACTCTTTGCATGATTAGCACCCTATCTTTTGAATCAGACCACCAAAATCATGAGATCCACTTAGTATATCCCCACCAACGAGGACCACCAATTCTTGATACATTCAAAAATAATGAAGCACTCTCAGAATTCATGGGACTACAGGATAACATTCTATGTTGGGATCACAAAGAAGGGTTCATAATGGAGTTAGATATACATGCCTATTATGGGGAAACCATTGAATCCCTCAGTCACAAAAGTGAAAAATTAAGAATAATATCTAAGTCGTTGAGTGAAAACCACATTGTGGCACTCTCTGACTAGAAAAAAGTAAAAAGAAAGGATGCATCCAATAGTGAAAACCTCTCTGAGGCACCCAAGGATGGGGGATTCAATCTTCCTTCTAGAGCTATTCATTAAGAAAAATCAATAGTCCTAGCAGAAATATGTAATCCAGTCAATCTAGGAATAGAGGAAATCCCACACATCACATTCTATGCAGAACCATTACTATCAGAGGAACAAGAGCTCCTAGCAGCCTTCCTAAGAGAGAGATAGATAAAATTCACATGGAGCTATGCTGACATGCCAAGACTTGATCCAGAGACCATGGTTCACCACATAGCAGTATATCTAGAAGCAAATCCTATTAAACAAAAACTTCAAAAAATGCACCCTCAAATCGCCTTATTAGTCAAAATGGAGCTAAAAAAGCTATTAGATGCAAGATTCATCTGACCGATAGATTATCCAAAATGGGTGTCAAACTTGGTACCTATTTCAAAACCCGATGGGAACATCAGAATCTACACAAACTTTAGAGCATGTTTGAAAGGTGACTTCCTGCTTCCAAACATTGATATGATCATTGACATGACATCTAGATATGAGATGTTGTCACTAATGGATGGATTCTCAGGGTACAATTAGATCATGATAGTTAAATAGGACCAGCATAAAACAACTTTCACTTGTCCATGGGGGACCTACTACTAGAACATGATGCCATTCGGCTTAAAGAATGCAGGAGCAACATATCAAAGGGCTATGACATTGATATTCCATGACATGATCCATAAGATGGCCAAAGATTATGTTGATGACATTCTAGCCAAATACAAAAAGAAAAAAGATCACATAGCAACCTTAAGTGCCATTTTTGATAGGCTAGAAGAGTACAAGGTTAGATTAAACCCAAAGAAGTGTGTCTTCAGCATACACTTGAGAGAATTGCTACGATATATATTGTCAATGAGGGGTATCGAGGTAGATCCAACAAAGGTAAAAGAAATCCTCCAGATGGAGGCACCAAAAAAATTAAAGCAATTGAGAGGTCTCCAAGAAAGACTTCAATCCATTCAAAGATTCATAGCACAACTAGTGGACAAACAGAACCCATACTCTCACCTACTCCACAAGGGAGTAGCATACAAATGGGATACCAAGTGTGAAGAAGCATTCAACAAAATCAATCAATATCTATTGACACCACTAGTATTAATGCCACCAATCCCAAGAAAACCATTGATTCTATACGTATCAGCAACAGCAGTAGCCCTTGGGGCTCTCCTAGCTTAGCATGATGAAAATGGAACAAAAAGGGCTATCTATTACATCAGCAGAACAATGGTTGGCCATGAGCTAAACTATTCATTCATCGAGAAATCATGCCTAGTAGTGGTGTTTGCATCATAGAAATTCTGAGATTACATGTTGGCACACAAAATAAAACTCATTGCCAAAATTGACCCTCTCAAGTACTTATTATCAAAGGTAATGCTCACAAGAAGAATGGCCAAATGGGTGATGATACTGTCAGAATATGACATCAAATATGTAGAGTGGAAAGTAATCAAAGGCCAAGTCATAGCAGATCAACTTGCAAAAGCACCAATCTATTTAGAGAATCCTCTCATCTTAGAGTTTCCAAATGAATCTATTTTCAATCTCAACGTAGCTGACCACTAGAAATTGTACTTTGATGGATCATACACATAACATGGATCAAGAGCTGGTGTCTTCTTCATCACCCCACAAGGGGATTGTATACTAAGGTCCTACAAACTAGCATTTCCCTACACCAATATCATTGCAGAATATGAGTCTTTAACCATAGGTCTCAAAATAGTAGTGCAGTGGAACATTATAGCTCTCAAAGTATACTGAGACTCTCAATTGATAATAAATCAAGTGAACGATGAATACTAGACCAAGGATGACAAGCTCACTCCATCAAAATTACATTTGAGCAGATTCCCAAAACCAACAATAGAGCAGTAGATGCCATGGCAACAATTGGATCCTTGCTCGACATCCCCCACAACATTCCAAAATATGAATTCTTGATTGAGCATCTTCTCGTGTCTCCATTTGAGGTACCAGAATCAGAATTCGTGTTTGAAATCGTCCGTCTTGGTGATCCTTGGTACCACGATATTTACACATACCTTTGAATAGGAGTCATACCCACCGACTTACCCTCAAACCTAAAATGAACCTTTGTCAAAAAGGCATCCTAGGAGATACCTTATATCATAGAAGCATAGAAGGAACCCTACTACACTACTTAAACACTGAGGAGGCATTAACCACTCTAACTGAAGTACATAACGGTATTTTTGGTTCACACTCGAGTAGAATGACCATAGCCAAGAAACCACTGAGGATGGGGTATTATTGGCCCACAATGGAAAGAGAGGCACATGACTATGCTGAAAGGTGACTACAATGTCAGCAACATGGGGACCTCATCCATGCTCTAGTTCAAGAGCTTCATCCTATCGTCACACCATGGCCCTTTTCGCAATGGGGACTTAATCTCATTGGAAAAATCATGCCCACTTCATCTAACAAGCACAAATTCATCATAACCATAACAGAGTACTTTACTAAGTGGGTGGAAGCCATACCCATGACGTATATAACTAGGAAGTAGATTTCAAAGTTCATCCTAAACTATCTCATTTGCCGCTATGATGTTCCATAAGCCATTATCTCAGATAATGGGACACCATTCAAGAATTAGGAGGTTCGTGACTTATGTGAAAATTTCAAAATCCAACATCGCTTCTCCACCCCATACTATCCCCAGGGCAATGGTCAAGTAGAAGCTACAAAAAAAACCATTTTGAAAATCATCAAGAAAACAATGAATGATGTAGGTCATGACTAGCATTTACAGCTTAATCTCACCCTTTGGGCCTATTAAACCATCATTTGCACACCCACCTACGCTACCCCTTTCTCCCTAGTCTATGGATCAGAAGCAGTACTCCCTATTGAGATCAAGATCCCATCACTCAGGATATCACTGCAAAACCTCATCACAGATGAAGAGTATCGAGTATCAAGACTAAATGAGGAGGAGTTACTAGATGAGCGACATATAGATTCTTTGAATCATTTGCAAGTCTATCAGAAGAGACTCAAAAGGAGCTATAATAAGAAAATCAAAAGCAAAACTTTCCAATTCAGAGAACTGGTATTAAAATAGAATCAGAAGAATGTCCCAAACCCAAGCAACAAAGATAAATTTGAACCCAATTGGTTGGGACCATTCATTATCACAACAAGTTATAAGCCAAGGGCATATCAATTATCAACACCCGAAGGGGAACCTCTGCAAGAGCCCATGAACAACTCTCAGCTCAAAAAGTTGTATGCCTAAATCTTTCAAGGTATAGAACCAAAAAAATCAAAAAATCAGAAAATGCCCTGGAAAAATGGTTACTTCAGCGAAAACCTGGCAAACAGGCGCCTTGTGTAAATAAGCACTTTCCATCCACCAAGATCTTTATGGCTTGTTTTGCATCATCCATCCATCGCAATTGGATCTCCATCACTCATCCACCCACATCTGCATCATAGCTTGGTCCTATTTTCATATCATGATCCCTCCTAGTACTACTTGGCCCATCCTCAAGGTCATCTTGTCCTGCCTTTATCAAAGTAGTCTATTGCTTCACGCTGGGGGCATGTTCTCATTGGATCGAATTCATGTATATCCTTAAGGTCCTAAAACATCAAAACATATCAAAATCCCAAAAATAGGTCAAAAAGTTAGTCAAAAATTCAAAAACAAACTTGTCTTGTTGAACTACGTCATCTCTGAGCTTGAACGTAGGCAAAGTTGGTCATAATAAACTGACATCATATCATGTATATTTGCATCTATAAATCAGTCAACTCGTCTTGTCGAACTACGTGGTCTCTGCGTGTATAACGTAGGCAAGGATCATCTGTTGATCAGCCCCCAAGGACCCTAAGATAGGTCTTTAGGTTAGTCTCTTGGTCAAAATCTCAAAAAACCCCAAAACATTGGAAAATTTGAAAAACGAAAAATATGAAGATCTCCAAAAACACCAAAAACAACCTCAAAACATCTCAAAAAGATCAAAAACATCCAAATATTTGAAAAAATCCATCCATCTCATCCCGCTTGCACCTAAAATAACATCACTCATAATAAACAATTTCCATCCTCAATCTTTGGTAACATAATCAGAAATAGGTATAGCAAGTTAAAAGTGAAAACTCAAAATCGCCAAGTCGTAGGTCTAAGTCAGTATGTAAACAAGTTGGTCAACTCTTTGTGTCGATAACTCATCATCCAATTGGTCCCAAATCAATCATTTCAAAGAACGCTTTGGATAAACGAAATGATGTGCCGCCATCCACTAACATGTCCTAGGATGAATCCTTCCTACAATGGGCATCATCTTTTGGCAATTGTTTTGGTTCTTATCCTTAGAAAACACATCCCCTTATGGTTAGTGGTATTGAAGAACATAAGCTTGTTTGTTTACTTTTTCTTTATCTTTTGACGTATCTTATTGTGCTCATTCCAAGGACTTCTCGATGATATCCGAATAAAGGATTTAGAGAAATAGGAATGGGGCAATGATCATTATATTTTGTCTGTTGTGCTTGTTGGACATTCTTGTAATATAACCTTGGCGAATACTTGCTTTGTTAGGTATGTATGGAGGCGGTTTTGAGAAACTTGTTGACTATTGCATTGATAGGTTATACCTTTTCGTGTTTGGTCTGAGGTGTTTGAAACTTCTAAAGTGCATCCTAGTAAGGTTTCCGTATGTCAGGTGTGAACAAGGATACTCCTATTTTCTTGTCAAGTCAAATTCCATCACACTACATACAATACCAGCCTAGTTTTCTATACCTTGATGCATCGTACCATGTGTGTTATCAAACATAAGAAAATTTTCCCTTTAAAAATCCTAATTCGTCAAAAATAAATCATCATCATTTTGCATATTCATCATCTTGTGTCTTGTTGAAATGACTTCTCTTTTTTCTCACCGCACTAACAAGGTACTATGACATTTGATCACCATCGCCATCATCATCATCATCGATCCTGCATCCACAAATCATTAGTATATTGCATCAACATATCATATAGTAAACACATGCATTGCATTTCCATCATCATATAAACATAGTACTATAATCATTCTTCATAGATAAGCACATCCATTTTATTACATTGCATCCATTCTTTGCATTACATTACATTCATCACACCAATCATCACATAACATTCATTTTCATTTCATAACCATTTCACATTACCACCTACTACATAATCATACATAATAGGCACATAAACATTATAAGATAATCAATTGCATACATACCCGCACACATTAGGTTCATTTTGCATAAAACATCATCATATCATTGCATATAGGGCATCACATACATTACATTATCATTTAATATGTTTAGGATAATAATATTTGTTATTCTAAGCATCTTAGAAAACCATCCCATTTGCATTATATCATATAAAACACAACCATTGCATTCACATTGCATTATATCATCCACTAATCATCCATGTCATCTCATAAATAGTATCACAATAATTTTTGCATAAATCATTCCACATCATCAGCATAAATAGAAACATAAAAATTCATTACATACAAAGCATACATCCATCCATAATCATTTCATTTTATAAGCATAGTATACACCATATCATTTTGCATATTACATTCCATATCACATATCACATCATCATTTGCATCAACATAATATAGATATGTTAGTCATAATCATTGCATAATGTATATATCATCAGAAATAAATGCATTCATATAACACCATAACATCATTGCACAACATATAGAAGTAGAATCATCCATACATGCATAAATAAATGGTACACATCACATTGCATCATACCAAAATCATCATTGACTCATATATATCATCAATAATGTAATTGTCATAGTACAAAATAATCAGATCACTGTACATGTATGTCAATCAGTACAAAAAGGCCCATCAGGCTATCAAAAAGGAGCCCATAAGTCACAAAAAAGGTACCATCTCAATCAAGGTCTACCCCCCTATATGCTACCCTTGCCCCTGTCACCGTGACCCTCTGCTATTCTATGACTGGTCCGCTGTGAGTACTTTGGGACCCGTGCTACTCTAGGTATGGCCTCATGATAATGCATCTGATAGTACTTAGGCTCTCGAACGACATCCCTGTAGGACTAGACAGACATTGTACTCTAAGAGGAGGAGGCTACCATGCTCTCCAGCTGTTGTCTTTGACCTAGCTCTGTGGCTTCTTGTAGCTCTGTGACATGTCTCTGTTGTATGGCTTGATCCCTCTCAGCCCTGATCTGCTCTCTCTTGGCTCAAGCCTAATCTCTCTCCCCTGTCAAAGTCTACACCTGGACTTGCAGCTATGCAATCAAAGTATCTCAGGGATCCACCTGCCCTGCTGGCTACACTATTGGCTGTGCTCATGGAGGTTGTACCTGAGGCTAATCCTCAGCTTGTGGTGGTACAAGTAGCGACACCTACTCCTAATCCTACATCTATACATTTGGTCGAACTGGGGGCATGGCCAACTGGTCCTATCATGCGCCCGCCCTCCGTCCTCGTCCTCCCCCTCCGCCGATCGGGGATTGCTCCTAGAATAGTCAAACGTAGGGGAGGTTGGAACCAATCCCTATATGCCTATGTCGTGCTTGGATCTACAGGCCCCTAATTGTAAGCCCACGGCTGAGCCACCAACTATCTGAAACTTTTGACAACCCCTGAGGTAGGAATATACTGCCCCCATGAAACCTCTATCATGGTGCGGGAAAATACGGCCACATAGTCATCATCTGGCCGATCCTGGGGCTCACCAAACTGACACTGCATGCACCTAGGCAGGTATCTCTCAATCATCATATGCTCTTGCCCCTACATATAGTAGTCTTGGCGGGCAAAGAAAATTTGATCTACATTGTTGGCCCATCTAGGCCAACCAAGGTACAAATGCCATATAAATACCTGCATCTTGTCGAGGACCCTCCTCCAATAGGGGATCCTGTGCTCACTCATGTGTGTAAAGGACACACCACCTCTATAGCACCATACAAGGGGATTATCTGGCATCATCGAAATTGTAACAATCTATGGCCGAAGGATAGCAATGTGCTCCCATGCCTGTACATGGAGGAGTGTCATGCCCGCTCTGAGTGCTCTGTTGTCGAGGTAGACGTACTTGTGAAGATCCTTGTAAAGAGAGGCTAGAAGGACCAGCCCCCAAGCAAAACAAACTGGCCGGTCATGAACCATACGCTCCCAGCAGAGTCCCCAACCAAGACTAAATTATTGGCCTTGTCTATCTGGGGCAACAAGACCAAAAAAATGGTCACAACAACCAAGCGGAAGGGAGGTGCCAGGGTCTTGTGTCGCTCGAGCTTGATCTACTGCTCACAAATAACGATGTCCTCAGTGGTGAGGACTCTGTGGCAGGCATCCCACCCCTCATCCATATCAAAAATGACCCGCCGACCATGAATCGGCAATCTCAAAATGTGCCAAATGTCCTCCAAGATGACGGTGGCCTTACCGGTGGGAAGATGAAATGAAGAGGTCTCGTTGTGCCATCTCTCAGCAAGCGCTGATAGCATCCCCAGGTGAGTATGAACAGGTGCTGCGTAGGCAATGTACCACAACCCCATGTCGCAAAGTCCATCCTGATCTCTGTCATTTAGGTCCCGCAAATACCCAAATAGATCCCACGACCTACTCTCTTAAGAGTAGATCTCCCTCACTACATCCTACATCAAGAAGGGTCATCATGTTAAAAATTTTGAAAAATATTTTGCCAAGCGTCCAAGAAACCACTCCAGCATTGCAATCCGTGAAGGCATCGTAGTTTGATTTTTAATCAAACTCTGACACTAGGTCACAAAAGGCCGAAAGCACACCATCGTGGTGCACTTTCCTTCCCAGCAGTGCACTTTCAAAAGAAACAGGACTGCTACGTTGCAGTTTGTAAATCACCCTGTCGGCTACAAGCTCAGCATCACAGTTTGGAGTTTATTTTCAAACTCCAAACTGCTCTACCGTAGTGCAATTTGACACAGAGTGACACAGTTTGATTTCTAAGTAGTGCTATATAGCGCTGCTACAAAAGGATTGACTCTAAATGCATTAAATGAAGGCTAAAAATTAAAAAATGAAGCTCAAGAAAGGATCACTTATAGGTGCCCCAATGTCAAGTGGTCACTGTACAACTGGACTTGGTCAGAAATGTGCATTGAAAGTTGTCATTGCACCATATCGTCAGGAGGTTAGAGCTCAAATCTCAAGGTTGCTAATGGATGTGTGTGAAAATGAATTGAAAGTGACCCCTCGGGCCCCTTTTAAGCTTGAAAATTATGGTTTTTTCACCCTAATTGGCTATCCTGCTAGGATTTTGGACCCTTGAAGCTATTTTTGTCTAGTTGAGGCATGTTTTACATCATTTTATTGCATTTAGACACGTATTTGGCCTCCTAGAGCCTTTTTGGACCTGTCGTGCACCTTGTCCTCTTTTTTCGTGAGATCACCCAAAAATTGAAATTTTCATCCAATCTCTCGAGGGGGCAATATATTGGCATGTTTTCTCTTGCCAGGCAGCATTAGGGAAAGATTTTTAAAAGAATTTTTTTTTGGCTTTAATCGAGATCGGTTATTCTTTGAACCAACACAACAAGTGCATTTCTTCAAAGAGGCAAAAAATGTAGACACGTAAAATATACCGATTGACATTGTGCATCTAATCCTGACTACTAACATCGTTTCATCCTGAATTATCCCTCAGTCTAACCATTTAATCAAATTTCCTTATTTGATTAAATTCATCATTTTCCTTCCCTTAATTTAATAAATCACTTTATCTAATTAAGTCTCTCTCTTTTGTTAACTAAATCAATCAATCTGATCTAATTATCCCTATTTAATTAAATAATTAATGTTATTTGATTAAATCTCTAAAGTCTGTCTATTAAATTAAATAAATTAAAGGCTTATTTAGTTTAATCTAACATCATCTCTTTTAATTAAATAAATCAAAATCTTTATTTAATTAATCTCTTATCACATTCCTCTCATATTTGATTTAAATAAATCCACAAATCTAAGTCAAATTTGTCGCATCAACTAATCTCTAATTAAATTAATTAACCTTTGATTAATTTAATCTCATATCATGTCCCATCCTCCATCTTTTACCACTTGCACATGAAAATAGATTTAATTGATTTATTAAATCCCTATTTTCCTCAACAAGGCATCTTTTGGAATATTCTCCAAGTTTGAATTCAAAAATCCAAGTTGACATGTACATCCAACAAGGCATTTAATCCATCTTACATGTCCTTTTCCTTGAGCCAAGTGGCATTTAATGTATTTTTCCTTCCCTCTTGCAAGTCATTTCAACAAATTTGAAATTCAAAAACAGGCATTTATTGGCACAATCCTCAAAACTTGCACATCCTCCATCCACTCATGGATTGACAAGTGGCACCTTGCCATTGGATGAATGTTAGTCCCACATTGCTCAAATTTGGACATTCATCCTTCAATATCATCTATAAATAAAGAGCTCATATCCTCATTTGATCATCCACAAATTATGCAAAGTTACCATGCTCAAATATCTATCAAATTTCATCCATCATCATTAAATCTTAGCTAGGTTATGCAGGTTTTTAGCTTGGAGCACTCTTCAACATCAACAAAGTGGATCAAATCTCTTCATCACAACAATCTTGTATCATAGGAATTGGGAAAGGGCCAATTTTCACATCAAATTGGAACCAATTCCCCCATGGGATCATGATTTTGCTATTTTAATTGGGATTCAATCTCTTTTATTGTATTTTATTGTGTTCTTCATTGCTTTTTTCCTAATTTGAGCTATGTTAATGGATTTCATGGGGAATCCTTGTTCTTACTTGCAATCTCTAATCTAATGTGTTTGTTCTTGTTGTTTTGTAGGTATTGGAATTGGGGTTCACACAATTAGCACCAAGACTTGAATTTAAATTTTCGTCTTTGAAATTAAAGGTCAACTTTTTGGGGAATTTAGTTGGACTAGGATGCAAGGATGCCCTAGTTTGGGTTTTCCACACTTGACAAAACTTGTATTGGATTGTAGGGTCCCTTAAAACTAGGACTTTTGTATATTCAAGAAAATTGTTAGCATTAATTTGATGATGTGAGTTAATGAAACACCTTTTAGGGTAGTGTGGACACATTGCCCTAGGTTGATAGGAAAATTTTAAGGCTTAGGGAATGTCTAAATGTATTAATGAGAAGGTCACTTAAGTCAGTGCCAATTAGAACATGAAATTATACTTTCACCTAAAAGGGAGTACAATTTTTTATCCTACATTTATCCCCCACTTTAGTAGCTATATGACACTACATACATATGCAAGATAAAGAATTGAGAATAAATTATATGAAAAGGATACCCAAAAGGATATCATAAAGGATGTAGATCATTCATGAAATGAAAGAACGAAGCCCCCGGTGTAGTAATTTACAAAACCTCAACAATATAGGAACTGCATTTTGCAAAACAAAATCATTAGAAATATAAGTACCATCCTACACATGCAAACAAACGTCTTATTACAAAACTAAAGAGAATGAAATTAGAGGATAGACGTATACCCCCTTGATTTTGTTTACTTTATGGAGGTGTTATTAGGGTAGTAATCTAGCCACAACAAATTGTTTAGGTTTTTGCTGAAAATGATTGTGATAGGGTCATGATATCATAATACCAAGTGTCAACATGCATACAACATGAATAGGAACATAGCCATGACTCCAACACAACATATGACATTGAAATCAGAGTTCACTAACTCAAGTTTTGTTGATTTTAATGGAGTATGGTATGAGAAATGTATTACTAATTTTCACTATAAGTGATAGAAAAATTACCTTTTTTCATTCACTTTCACAATTGTTGTTTGACAGTTGAGAGAGATTCCACTATCCAACCTAGGAGCAAAGATGCCACAAAAAATGAGCTTAAAAACCCCCAAAAATCGAGGCCCTTTGAGAGAATGCTACAAGAGGTATGGTGGCATGAGAGGTGAGTGAAATTTTTCCTTTCCCTATAAGTCTAATAGTTATTTTATGCTTATATTTTAGGGTTTATTGTAAAATTTTGGAACCCTAGTCCCTTGTTTTCACCCTTGTCTAGTATGGGCACCCTAGTCCAACAAAATCAACCTCAAACTTAAATGCCAAGTGCATAAATTTATGTCCTCCCTAAATCTACTCTCAGAAATTGGTTTTACAGTTTTGTTGTCTATAGAAAAGTGCATTTTTTAGATTAGATCTTATAGTCAAATCAATTTAACTCTAATCAATTACCAAGGCATAAAAGGATTAGATCCAAGGACGATTTGACTCACCTTTGAGGTTGAAATTTAGTCTTATCCTCTTGTGTTTTTACATCTTAATAATATTTTAAAGAGGATCGATGTTAGTGATCTAAGCATTATGCCTAAGATCCCTTTTTCAACAAAACATTTTGGTGAACCCGACATTTAAAAAATTAATTAGATCTTCTCATTTATATTCAACATTTCTCAAATTTGAAGTAGTGAACAAACATCAGTCATAATTTCATAAATCATATATTTTTGTTTGCAAAAGAGTGTCTTTGAATTTAAAAGAAAAGTGTCATTTTATGTGATTTTGTAAAAAATTTGAAAAAAATATTTCATTTCAGTATTGAAAATTATAAGAATTATAGTGGAATCACATAATATTTTTGAAGCATTGCATAATTGGGTTGAAATAGCTTTCATTTTTGTAAAATTTAAAAAACCCTAATTCAATTCACTACTGCATAAGAGTTAATTTTCACCCCTTATGCAAATTCCCCTTTTTTCCTTTACCCACCTTAGAAATCAATTTCAGAGGCTTAATTCCACCTAAGCCCATTGCTTGCATCACACTTAGCGCCTATTTTGAGCGTCTGTGGAGGCATTTCTATCTGGGACACCCATGCGGCACATAGATGTCCACGTGGAACACTTACATCCCTGACAAATTCCCACATCTAGAGCCTACAAAGGCATTATACTTCCCATTGGGGGTTAATTTGTAATGCCCTCCTTGGCCGACCAAACTCAATATGGTGATTTCTCTTCATCTCTTCTTCATATTCACTCCTCAAACTAACATTTAGGTTGGATCCATCTGCTACCATCTTCTACGCCTCTCTCCAACACTCTCTAGCTCTCTCTGAGCCCGCTCTTAGCTCTCCAATCTCCAAACACTTTACACTTCATAGCAACAACATCAACACTCCACCACTTCAGTAGAGCAAGTGTGGAACAAAACACCATTGCAGCAAAGGCTTGAGTTCCTCTCATTTTTACCCGCATTATCCTTGAGTTCTCTTGGTGGAAGTGGTAAGCTTTCACTCCTCTCCTCTATTACTTGGTTGAGTAGCATAACACTGTTTTGTAGTGCTTTAAGTGCTCTTTACTTCATTTCTACTTTTCTCTCTATCCATTTGGCTATCTATGGAGGTGGGAACACCAAAATGGGGTCTGATTGAGGTAGGCCCCTATACAACCACCCAACCATTTCACTCTCCCTCTTATGTGCAGGTATTGAAGAAATTCACGAGCTAGAAGTTTAATCACTTGCACAGTCATAAGTATTTCCTTTCTTCTCCTTATCTTTGTCATTTCTACTTTATTTTAGTTCTATCACTTTCTGTTATTTCCCTATGTTCTATGAGTTCTTAGCAATTGGATATAAGCATTCACTTTGTTATTTTTTGAGACATTCTTGTTCTCTAGTCCATACAAGATGCTAGTGCACTACACTATTGTCCTTTTTTTATGCTAACATCTTTTGGCTGAGAGCTTGTCGCTTTGTCCTGAAAATCTTTGTGACCTACTCTTTTGGATTTTGAAACTCTTATCGATGTTCCATTGAGGTAGTATAGGGTAGTTCACCCTATGAGGCTCTCTAAGTGAATAGAACTCGTGAGTAGTGAATCCCCCTATATTACATTTTGGTGAACCCGACGTGAAGAACAATGTTCTTTGAAAAACTAGGAATTTATTTACCCCTACTTGGTGGGGTCATAACTTTTGACTCGATGCTCGGAATTGAGAACCATTTGCACCGTTGGAAAGGTATCCTAGAGGACTAGTTCAATCCCTAAAATACCAATGCCTTTGGCAATCAAATTTTAGTGACTAACACAAGTTCTAACCTCAAATTCTACTCCAGAGACCTCTAAAAACAAAAATTACTAGAACATAAAAAAAATAAAAAATAGTAATGAATTTAATATCTTCTTTTATTAGTTTTGTATCTAGTTTTGTTCAAAATGTTAATGATATTTCATTTAGTGCATGTGATGGTGACTTGGCGTTACCCATGTCACTTGGTGTCTTTGATCCTTCTCATGAGATTCCTCTTGCTTTGGAGGATATCTTATTGCAAGAAGATGAAATCATTAATACCTTTCTTAATGGTACTTTACCTTCCATTCCTTCCAGTGTGCTCTCTTCTAGAGATGTTGCATTGGTGAATGATGAATCTCATCCTTATTCTGATGAACTCTCTTCTAGAGATGATGCATTTGTGAAAAATGAAGCTCCTTCTCCCTCCAATGCACTCTTTCTAGGGACATTATGTTAGCAAATGATGAACCTCCTTCCACATCTGATTCTCCCTAGATTGATGTTGAGAAATTTCCTTCAAATAACTATTCCACATTTGATCCTATTTGGATTGATGCTAAGAATATGTATTCAAGCAATTGTTCTACTAGTTGTGATGATTATGTAAATGCAATCTATGTCTTTGTTTCCTTTCAAAGGCCAAAGAGACTGATCATTTACGTGACTCCAGCTAGTCCTTCTAAAATGGTTTATTCTATTGATGGTGTTCCATTTGATGGTGGTTCTCTTGATCTTTCTAAGGCTCCCTCCTATAGAGCGGTGGCCCATACCTATGAGAATAGAATGAATAAAAAACCAAGTATTCCTTCAGCTCCTAAATATGTGACTAAAGCACGCAGTGATAATGATCTTGTCGAGCAACCTTGGGTTACTCCAGCTAAGACCTCACTATGGGACTTGCTTCAACCTACCCTGATTTATCAAGGTATGCTTCAGGAATCCTTGTAAAAGATCCTCTTGCCTTCTTCCGCTAGGCCAACAAATGTTGATGCATTGATGGCGTATATTCATGCAGATTCACCTAATATTACCTTTTATCTGCAAGAGCTCCCACCTCCAGAAGTGCAGAAGAAATAAAATCCTCTAATGATTATAGTCAACATTCATAAGATTGGCATTATACGTACTCTCATTGACACTGGTTCAACACTCAATGTGTACAACATTGATCTATTGCGTAAGATTAATATTGACCCATACTCTCTTAATACTTCTTTTGTTGTCCTTCATGGGTTCGATAATGTTAGTCAAAAATCCCTAGGCACATTAGTCTTGCCTTTGAGGTTAGGACCCGTTACTATACCTACCCTTGTATATGTTATGGCAGAAAAGTTACCATGTAACCTTCTTCTTGGTAGATCATGGATTCATGCTATGGGTGCAGTTCTATCTACCTTGCATAAATGTATTAAGTTCATTTATAATAATCGAGTAGTCATAGTCAAAGATGACCCTGATGCTATGTACTTGTGTGAGATGGCAACTGTCAATCATGCCTTATTTGTGCCTACTCTTATTCCTTCAATATCTTCTAATGTGTCGATGTTCACTCCAGCAATACCTACTACAAAGGATACTCTCAAGATAAATGTCCCTGAAGAAGATCCTTCTAAAACAAGGAGCCCTAAGTGTGCTCCTTCTACCTCTTCTCAAAAGAATGTGTGTCTTGGTGATGATTGGGGTTCTTTATACTTTACAAATTCCTTCATCCAGGAACATAAAGTTGACTTGATCGACTTAAACCTTATGATAACATCATCTACACCTGCTATCAAAGATGACTATTCTCCTCTATCACAGGGTAATGTAGATCCAAGTTGCAATGTTCTCAGTGTTGACCCTCTTTCTGAGGAAGAGGATTATGCTTCTACTAAGGATGATAGTGTTGGAAGTCCTATTAATAAGGATGATGATGATCCCATAGAGGAGTGTGATCCCCGTTGTTTGGATAATTCTCTTTATGAAGATCCTCCTTTTTTCTAAGATCTGCAAACACGTTATGGCCCCAACTTTAGGCTAGTCTCTAAGTATGGTTATGAGCGTAAAGGTTGTGGGCATAATGAGCAAAGCATTCATGTCCCTATAGAATTCACACCCCATAAGCATAATTTGGGAATTGGTTGCTCAAAAGAACAATCTGAATGGAATCCATGTGTGAGTGACAAGAATTCTTCTCAACCTCATTTTGTTGAAAATATTCTTCCTCCTTTGGCTTCTATCTCCATGTCTTCCTCTTGTGAGTAGTCAAGCTTTTCTCAACAAGGGAAAGGGTTGCTTCCTTCTTCTCATCCTTTATCTGAGCAAGAGCATATTTTGTTGTAGCTTCTAAAAGCCCACTTAATTACTCTTCCTTCTCCTACATGTAAAAAATCTCATAAGCATTATTCTTTCTATGCATACCATCAAGTGCTTGGCCATTCTACTAGCGAATGTAAAGCCTTGAAGTAAAAAAATCAACTTCTTGATTCAGGTGCCATCAAACTCCCATTTGATTAATGCACCTTCCATTTCTTTGCTTGACAAGTGATATTGAGGTTTACCTCTATCCTATCCTATATATTTTGCATGGTTCTCCTCCCTTGTACATTAGGGGCAGTGATAACTCATTTTGGAGATGTATGTCCTTCTTAAGGACCCCTCTCTTCACTATATCTTTCAAATGAAGTGTCCCTTGAGTGGACCCCTTTTCTCTTTTGAAGGGTGCCCGAGGGGAATTTTTGAAATCCTTTCTTTCAAATGAATTCTTCACATCTAGCTTGGGGGAAGCCTAACTACACTTCTCCTTTCAAACAACACATCCCTTGAGTGGACCCCTCTTCTTTTGAAGGGTTCCTGAGGGACCCCTTTGAAAGCCTTTCAACTTGACGATGGTCTGTGTGACTATCTGCCTAATGGCTTTGTAGGACTGATAACCTGTAGAGCTCCTTTACATACTTACTTGGTGATAAGATTTCTCCTCCTTTAGTGGAGTTTTCTTTTATCACCTCTTTTGTGGTGCGAGTTCTACTCCTGAGTGGGTTTTTCTTTCACCACACAATTTTTGGTGATACAGGTTCTCCTCCTTGTGTGGGGTTTGATTTTATCACCTCTTTTGTGGTGTAGGTTCTACTCTTGAGTGGGTTTTTCTTTCACCACACACTTTTTGGTGATATGGGTTCCCCTCCTCGAGTGGGGTTTTCTTTTATCACCTCTTTTGGTGATACAGGTTCTAATCCTCGAGTGGGGTTTTCTGTTATCACTCTTATCTTGTGGTGTGGGTTCTGCTCTTGATCAGGTTTTACTTTCACCACACACTTTGTTCATTTCTTTCTCTCATCTCTTGTATATAACAAATCAAAGATTTTCATCTTCTTCATCCTCAGTATATGCTCTATCTTCAGCTTCATAGTCCTACAGAACTACAAAGTCCTCTTTTGACCCTACACTCTTGGGTTCACCAGATTGCATTCTGCTTCCTCAACGGTTTAGGTATACATCTCTAACTCTACTCTTTCTTGATCTACTTTACCAAGCACTCATCAGTGTTAGTGCTCGCTAAAGTGGGGGAAAAATGTATAAGAGTGAATTTGCACCCCTTATGAAAATTCCACTTTTTGCCTTTACCCACCTTAGAAAACCAAGTTCAGAGGCTTAATCCCACCTAATCTGACTACTTGCATCACACTTGTGCTTATTTTGAGTGTCGTTGGAGGTATTTCTATTTGGGACATCTGCACAACGCGTAACATCGGTGCAGTGCGCTTACGTCCATGATTGATTCCCATGTTTGGAGCCTGTAGAGGCATCACACTTCCCATTGGGGGTTAATTTTTAATGCCCTCCTTAGCTGACCAACCCAAATATGGTCGTTTCTCTTCATCTCTTCTTCATATTCACTCCTTGAACTAGCATTTGGGTTGGATCCATCTACTACCATCTTCTACACCTCTTTCCATCACTCTCTAGCTCTCTCTGAGCCCTCTCTTAGCTCTCCAATCTCCAAACACTTTACACTTCACAACAGTAACATCAACACTCCACCTGTTCAGTAGAGCAAGTGTGGAATAGAACACCATTGTAGCAGAGGCTTGAGTTCCTCTCATTTTCTCCCCCATTAGCCTTGAGCGCTCTTGGCGAAGGTGGTAAGCTTTCACTCCTCTCCTCTATTACTTGGTTGAGTAGCATAACATTATTTTGTAGTGCTTTAAGTGCTCTTTACTTCATTTCTACTTTTCTCCCTATCCATTTGGCTATTCGTGGAGGTGGAGACACCAAAATGGGGTTTGACTGAGGCACACCTCTATACAACTACCGAACCATTTCTCTCTCCCTCTTGTGTGCAGGTATTGAAGACATTCATGAGCTGGAAGTTTCATCACTCACACAGTCATAAGTATTTCCTTTCTTCTCCATATCTTTGTCATTTCTACTTCTTTATTTCAGTTCTATCACTTTCTGTTATTTCCCTATGTTTTGTGAGTTCTTAGAAATTAGATAGAAGCATTCAATTTGTTATTTTTAAAGACATTCTCATTCTCTAGTGTGTACGAAATGCTAGTGTGCCTCTAGGACGCTAGCGTGCCACACTGTCGTCTGCTTTCTGTGCTAATGTCCTTTGGTCGAGAGCTTGTTGATTTATCCAAAAAATATATGTGACTTGCTCTTTTGGATTCTAAAACTCTTGTAGCTATTCCATTGAGGTCTAGTGTAGGGCAGTTTGCCCCATGAGGCTCTTTAAGTGAAGAGAAATTGTGAGTAGCGAATCCCCCTATATTACAACTACATTACATTTTTAAAATCCATGAAAATAGTCAAAGGTCTAGTTTCATATTTGAACCAAAAACATCCCTAGACATATTTTATCTATGCATAAAGCCTCAAAACCTAAAATTTTAGACAAATTCCATGCCAAACTTGAATATATATTACCTTTATGTAAATCTAGACTCTGATTTATAGATTTGTGTCTGTAAAAAGTTTTTAGGTATTTTTTCAATCCTAATTTGCATCAACAAGCACAAACACATTTTGAAATTGGATTTAATGATTAATCTTGGAGAAAGCACAATAATATGATCATGTAAGATCTCTTTCTACAAGTACATTGTATACCTATTAAGCACTTTAGTTGTAATGAATTTGATATGTTAGATGATTCCCTTGAGGACTTCATCTCATCGAGATCATTCACAAAGGCTTCTAACATCCCAACACACTAAAGATAAATAAATGCAATCACACCTCAACTTATTATTTAACCACCCACAAAGCAACCCCAAATCCAATCCAAACCCATACTTATCATAGGATCACCATCAAATAAACTAAAACCTTCAGGTCACATCTTGAATTTTGTAAGACAATTAACCTAATGTCACCATTCAAACAGTGTATTGCAACAACACCATTATCATGTTGTTTCTCATACCTACAACATAAGTTCAATAACAAGAAATCAAAACAAACACAAGCCATTCCTTCATCAATACCTCTCCCACAACCTATCTTGTAACCCAATTCATCAAGTTTACCTCAACATAATTTGGTAAGGAGTATGATCTTGTATAGCAACTTTGTGCTACTCCTACTAAGATCTCTTTGTGGGATTTGATTCAAACATCACCTATCTATCATGGAATTCTTCAAAATAGTTATTGTACCCCCGAGTGTGCAACAAAATGATGTAGCAACTTTTCTCAAAGGTATAAATTTAGCTAATTTGGACATTGTCTTTCATCAAAATGAATTACCCTCTTTGGAGATACAAATTAAAAATGATGCCTTGATGATAATGGTGGTTTTTAACATGATTGGTACATTAGATGTACCCTCATTGGTAATAGTTCAAGGCTTAATATTTGTAGTGTTCATATTTTAGATAAAATTGGAGTAGATAAAAGTCTAATTCAACTAAATGATTTGTCTATTTAAGGTTTTGATAATGTAGGAATAAAACCATTAGGTGTGATATCATTACTAGTTGAAGTTGGTCTATTGTGTTATCCACTCCTATCCATGTCATTCCTGATAATCTCTCATATAATATTCTCTTGGGTAGACTAGGGATTCATGAAATAAAAGGAGACCCTTCAATGCTTCATTGTTTAATGAAATACACATATAACAATAAGGTTTACATGATAAAATCACATCCTAAGTCTAAAAAATTTCTTACAAACCAAGAATAGAATTAAGAGACCCTTTAGCACATTGATCCCAACTACAAAAGTGGAACCTCTACAAGATGAAAATAAGGATGAGCGTGTTTCACCTATAACAAAGCTACTAGATGATGAGTGGAGATCATTAAATTTAACTCCTACATTCATGGGGGAATATAATATTTCACCAATAAGATTAAAGAAGGGAAAGAATGTTTTGTGGTATCCACAAAACCTACCAACGAATCATCCACAATACCTAATATTTCAAATTCCAACAATGAGGAAAACACCAATTACACATCTGCATATGATGAAAGTGATTATGAGAAACCATCTTCCTCAAAAGAGTTGGAAGCCATTTAAATGGAAGAGGATATAAACTCCTTTCACAACTCAAATATAATGGTAAGGGATGTGGCACTGTAAAAGAATAAGGTATTCTTGTCCTTATAGAGTTGAAATGTAAGAAACAACAAAAGGTCTTGGTTATTTTCCTTCAAATATTACAAAAGCATTAAAAAGGCCTTCACTCAATGTCAACAACACAAGATCCTCCTAAGATATCTTTAGAGTTGGTTCATCCTAGATTAATAGATAACACATGCAATGGAATATCATTAGATGTTTTTCAAAATGATGAGTCCTTGGCAACTTTTTTGGGAATGTATGATACTTTGCCTACATGCCATCATGATCATGGATATCCCTATTGTCTAAATGCTAATGCATATTTTGGAAAGGAAAAAATTCACCCAATGATCAACAAGACACATCCTAAATAATTCCTAGCACTTAGGATCGTAGTACATTACATGTAGGAGACTAGTTAGATATCCCAATGGACCCATCTAATAATGAAAAGGTTCTTCTAATTGGGAGATGTCTCTATGCTAATGAAAAACAATATCACACAACATTATTATATCATTTCCCTGAAATCCTTTCTTGGACTTATTCAAATATTCTTGGCATAGATCCTAAGATAGTCATGCACTACTGAAAGATTGAAAAATAGGGTCCTCCTAGGGTTTCCCAAAATGGAAAAGTGGATCCAAAGAAGGAAAAGGGGTCCTACTTCTCTAATTTCATTAGGAAATGAGATCCCCACAAAGAATTGACTAGCTACCCTTGGGAGAATCATATTGGAATTGGATTTCATTCGTCAAACATGCCCAAGGAAGCTAAGGACTAGAACATTCATTGAGTATGTCAGACAATGGAAGAATTTACTAGTTGAAGATGCCACGTGGGAGGATGGGGAGTTCATTCAGAAGCATTCACAATTGATTAGCATTGATGAAATTGCTTCTCTAAAAAGGGGGGCATGCTACACCCTTAATATTTGTACACATTGAGTTATGAATAGTCAACTTGTGGCTATCTTAACTCTTAATTAAGTCATATTATAATTATTATATTGCTATTTAGTTAATTAGTTAATTAACTCTTAATTAAGTCATATCTAGGGCTATCCAAGTTGGTCTGGGTGATATCCTAGGCATAAATAAGGTATATATAGGAGGTATTGAGTTTTATTTTATCATCATATTGTGAATTGTATTCTCATTGGAGATATTTGGAGGTTTTTCCCTCTTAGAGTGACTTATTATTCTCAATTATTATCAAGTATTTGCAACATATTTCCTATCATATTCTTTTGTTGTGCAACTTATTTTACTATAAATTTATATTTATTTATAGAAATCCATGTAAAGACTCTTAGCATTTAAAGACACAAGGTAAAAGATATTTTTTAGGAAAATAAATTTAATATTAATGAAATGTATGGAAAAAGGGCTTATTAATGTGAATTGTTTGAAAATTTGAAATGATGCTATTAAAAGTAATTGGGATTGTTATGTTGTTGTTTTATATTATCTCAAAGATGTATATTGACAAGGTATTTGCACTATTTCTTGTAAGGATGGTATACATGAACCCCAAGCTCTTTCATATAAATATGCACCTTACAACTTTAGAAATTTGTATCACATTAAATAATACTATTAAACTACTTTAATAAACAATGTTTTTTACACTATTTTCCAATATAAAGTAATAGTGATTTTTTAATATGTGCAACACTTAAAATGAAAATTAAAATAAAATGATAAATTAGATAACCAATTAATTTATTTTGAACATCACAAATTATGCTAATAAAATTTTTTAAACTAATTAATTCATTTTACAAATTACTTTTAAAAACTTTCTATTTCGAACACAATAATATTGACTCCAACATCATATATCATAAATGGACCCTACAGACAAATTATGTCTGACGTGCCCCTTCCGTCTACCTATCTACTTCTTTCCATAAAACCACAAAATAAAGCAATGGATAGTAAATCTATGTATAGAGGGGTAACTAATGTCAAGTCAGGCTTGAAGTCTACAATGGTGCACTCCATAATTCTGAATCCAATCTTTATACGGATTCCATTAAAACAAATTTGAATAAAGTGAAAGATAGTGGGAATAAGAAGTTTTGTTTACTTCGTGCAAATTTATATGGAGGCAATAACTCGCCCTCTCAAATTTATGAGTTGTCAAAATCTAATCGTAATGATCTTTTGTCTTCGATGATTATCGTGTTTGGAGTCGAGAAGTATTCTGTGCAAGATGTAACATATAGTCACTTCAATTACATACGTATTCCATTAAAATGGCTCAGTCGGCAAGGATTTCAAGGAATCTATTCCCATCAACATAATATACAGTGAAAGACAGATGTAATCCACTACATAAACCAGGGAAGTGGTCAAGGATGGCATCATGCATGGACCAGGAAAAGAAATTCAAGAATCGATCGCCATTAACATAAAATACAGTGAAAGAAATATGTAATCCATTAATAAACCAGCGAAGGGGCATTTTTCTATCCTTCGTGCTGGAGCAATTTGATTTGGTCAAAGATGCCATATAATGTCACATTCCACCATCATGCATGGGCCTAACACACAACGAAGGCAAGCGTCTGATCGTGTCACAGTGGGAAGGAATTCGAAAGAATCGATCGCCATCAACATAAAATAAAGTGAATGAAAGGCAGATGGAATCCAGTACATAAAGCCGGGAATTGGAAAAAAATGGCATATATAATATCACACTCCACCAACATGAATGGACCCCAGTCCTACACACAGCGAAGGCAAGCGCGTTTTAAGTTTATAAGCACCGCGTATATTGTCAAAATATTATGGAGAAGATTTTGTGTCTTTTATAATTATAGTGCTTGAGGTCAAAGGTTTTCTGAAGAAGCTGGAACATAAAGGCAATCCAATTAGGGATTAGATTACATTAAGTGATTGTGTCGTATCACAGTGGTAAGGAATTCAAAGAATCTATCTCTATCAAACAAATATACAGTTAAAGACAGATAAAATCAACTACGCAAAGCAGAGAATTGGAAGTTTTTTTCTCTTTATGAAAGACATTGATTTAATTCAGCTTTGGTAAAACATGCCATATGTTGTGCAGGGCCCCGCACAAAGAGAAGCCGGGCAACTTTTACGTTTATCAGCAGCATATCGTGAACAGTACCCCGGTGGCCAGCCCTTTCCCCACCTCTTCACTCGTTCAGAAATAGACGACAAAATAAGTCCGATTGGCTTGAGAATCCATTTACGGACAAAGGGGGGCCCTAATGTCTGATGAAAATACTTTATAGCTTCAAAGTGATGGTACTCCATGTTGAAAAAGAAAAAAGAGAGAACAACAATTCGTGAATTGCAGGGGTTTTTCATATAATTTTTGCTCACTTTCATCTGGGTTTTTCCCGTTCTCTGATTTCTCTTAAGGATTGGCGATTCAGTTTTTCTGATGTTGAAAAAGGAAAAAAAGAGAGAACATCAATAGCTGAATTACAGTGGTTTTTCATATTATTTTGGCTCACTTTGATCTGGGTTGTAATGTGAGCTTTCTGTTCTCTAATTTCTTTTAAGGATTGGCGATTCAGTTTTATTTTTAATTATTTTATTTTCAAGTTTATTTGAAAAGGATGTAGGTTCATTTTTAAAATTTTGGTGAATTCATATGTTTTTTATATTCTTTTTAAATTTTATCTTTTGATTTTTTTAATTTTATAAATTTAGGATTTGGATCTTTTGTTAAGATTTATTTTTATTTTATCTTTGTTTTATAAATTTTCCTTTTTTAAAGGTTTGTTTATTTCAAGATCTAATTGAAACATTAATTTATTGATTAAGAGACTGTTATTAAGGTTAATTATAATGAGCAAATCAATTTTGATCATGATATGCATGTAGATAAGCACAATCTATATCTTATTTGGATAGTCACTTTTTTAAGACCTTGTTAATGCTACTTCTCTTATGTAATTATATAAATCTCTTCATAATTAGTTGCTTGGAGCACCCTTTGATATATACTTTTCATATCATATTGACACTATGATTGCATCTTCTACTTCTTTACATGGTGCATCTTCCCCCCCCCCATCCACCCACTCTTCATCTTTCATTGACCTTCATCCCCCTGTCCTAAGGTAGATCCCTTCATAGTGCCTACATCTTATGTTGGTACTTCTAATGTGACCCCAACCTCTTACATTGCCACTTCTAATTTGACCTCCACCTATTATGTTCCTTCCTCTAGTGTTATTCCCAACTCTTCTTCTACTAGTGTACCATGTATCTCTCATCCCACTAGTTGGATTCCCTCTTCTATGCCCTACCAATGTTATAGTATTAGTGTTATCCCCTTATCTCATTATGTTAGTATTTCATCTTCTTTATTAGCTTATGGTGCTGCTTATCATCCCTCTCGATCTACGGTTTAGGACATATCATCTATAATAAGGGCTCCATAACATATCCATAGCTCATGGGAAAATGATCATATATTGGGAAGATATCACCATCAGAAGATCGTCAGTTTAGGTTCATTGTACCAAAACAAAATTAGTTCTGAGAACTCATCTACATTCCTCCACAAGAGTGCATTTAGGTGTGCAGTTCAAAACATAACACCTATGATGACACTTGCACATCATCTCCAAATCTTAAGAGAGAGTGATTGGGTAGCGAAAATATATTTCTATTAGGAGGCAATTGTGCTAGTCAACTGGCACCCAAATCTACATTGCAGGATCATGTGGCAATAACGACGAAGTTTCATGAAGAAGGGAAGGGAAAGGAAAGCATGTCGATGTGTTCACAAGGTGGCGTGCTTACTCTAAAGGAATCTAAGTTGGCCTTAAGTCCAACATAATGTAGCATGCTAGGAATTCAAATTCTAGGTTTTTGCACCAATTGGGCTCAAGGCCAACCTGTTCCTTAAAGGGATTGTTGGCATATAAATGTTGGAAATCAATTCATGTAACGACATCAAATTATTATATCATTTTATTGTAATTTTGGGACACTTTTGTTCTATTTTTCTTTTGAGGATGAAAACCCAATGTTCACTAAGATCAAAGGAAAAAACCCCTTTGGTTCCTAAGGGTATTCTCATTCAAGGATTGCATCTGAGGCTAAGAGATTCTATAATAAAGTTGGTACTATTGCTACTTGATTTGTGTAAATAAATGTAAATCATTCCAGATCATTATTCTTAATTGTAGTCAATATATTAGTCATATATTTTGGAGCTCTCATCATATTTTGGAGTAATATTTGTTGTGCCTATTTTGATGTGTTTTGAATTCCATCTATAAATTAGCATTTTTTTAAATTATATGTTAGGGACATTACAGTGGTATCAAACCACATGATTCCGCCAACTTGTAGGGTCTTCCTAATGTTTGATGAGGGAAAGAGACATTAGGTAAGTTAAAGGAGAGAACTAAAGAAATTGGATCAAGAAGGAAATATAAACCTAGAGAAAAGGAAGATGTTGGAAGATGAAGAAAGGTTTAAGGAAACAATTGTAGAATTTCATGAGATCGCAAGAGGGTTAAGGGATATACTCACAATCCTAGCAAAGACGAGATTTATTGAAAAACTTAGTTGACAAGATGTTGGTTGGAAATTCAAATCACAATAGTCACAAGGGTGAGACATCATCAAAAAATGGTGAAAGAAATGATATTGAGAATAATATTCCATCAAGGACCCCAAGGAACATATTCTTATCAAAAATTGAATAGTGGAGAAGTGGGCTTGTGAACACCAATGCCTTCAATCTATAAACTATTTGTAGATGGGATGGTGAGTACTAATCCTTGCCATTATAAATCAAACCAGAGATATCCTATGCAAACTACGTAGAATTTGCAAGGAAGAGTGAGTCATAGAAGAAAGGGGTATACAAAAGCAAGGATATGAAGCATAAGTTCATAAAACATTTCGTAGCATGTTTTAATCAGAGTAACAAGATATCAGTAAGAGCATGGTTACAAAAGATGGAAACTTATTTCTTGCTCAATCCTCTCATAGAGAAAGATGTAGTTCAGTTTACCTCTTTGCATCTTGAAGGGAAAGCCTATGAATGGTGGTTTCATGGCCATACTACCCAAGGCCATGATCGATTAAATAGATTTGATGAATTCAAAAGGACAACTATTGCTAAATTTGAGTTGAAGGATGAAGAAGAATGTTTTAGCAAGATGGCCATGATCAAACAACATCATTCAATGGATGATTATATAATGGGGTTTCAAAAAGTGGTGGTAATGGTGCCCAAATTATCAAAAAAGAGGATTGTTCATCTCTTCATCACTGGGCTCTTTGAAACTCTTAGGGGGTTTGTGAGATCATTTGCACCAATCTCTTTACAAGAGGCTATTAAAAGGGCTCTAGCCCTTGAGCCATCCATTTCAAATAATTTTTTCTCCCACCCACTTAAACCCAATACCTAGCATTCTAAGGGTGGTTTCCATAAAACCCCACTACATGCTCTGGTATGTGGTGAAGAAGGCAGATGTAGAGACTAGGAATGAGCTCCGGAGGAAGAAATTTGGTTTCTCCTACAAGGAATGATGGGTTCTAGGACACATATGTCTTGGTAAGGGGCATGGTCTATGCAGGATCATGGGGCCAAATAGTGGTGATGCAACAAAAAAACATGTCATTAATATATTAATATATATGATATATTAAAATATATATATCTATGTGTGTGTGTGTGTGGGTGTGTGTGTTTGATATATGTCATATTTTAAAAAATTATAGTGCTCTCCAAAATAGATATTCATTTTGGAGAGCTTAACAAAGATCTTAGAAATGGGTATCCATTTTTTGTGGTATAGATAAATAAAAGGGGTTGTAAACAACCATTTTAAAAGTGATTGTTTGGAGCAGAGGAGGAAAAAATAGATATAAAAAATAACTGATATCCATTTTCAACCAATTTCCATCGATTTCTATCAATTTTTTTAACAAAAACATCAAAAAGGTATAAGTAGGAGGTATTTTCCACAGTGTTTCAAATTATGATATTGCTATCAAGATTCAACCGTGTAGTTGTACAATTCAAACTCATTGACCCATGTTTCATGAGTAGTGGTTCACAAGAACCCATCTCTCATGATAATGAATGGTCCACTCAACACTCATTGCATCTAGGTGATTCTCATAGAGGTGAAGCATTGGGCCTTCCCGGGAGGTCACCCATCCCAGTACTACTCCAGCTCAAGCACGCTTAACCATAGAGTTTCCCCCAAGGTTAAGCCCACTTAGCTTGCAACCCCATTTGCAAAACCTTTATCAAGTGTTGTGTCTTATGAACCATTCATCATGGAGCCCCTTTAGCTCATCAATTGATAAGGATGTATTTTCCACAATGTGTCAAATTATGATATTACTATCAAGATTCAACTGTGTAGTTTTATGATTCAAACTCATTGACCCATGTTTCATGAGTAGTGGTTCACAAGAACCTAGCTCTCATGATAATGAATGGTCCACTCATTATCATAAGACATTCATGGACCATTCATTATCATGAGAGATGGGTTCTTGTGACCCACTACTTATGAAACATGGGACAATGAGTTTGACTCATAAAACTACACGGTTGAATCCTAATAGCAATATCATAATCAGAAAGGTATGTTAAAATGTGTTGTTTGGATAATTTTAATTATTTTATATGTTTTCTTAACAAAATATTAGGTTTTTTTTAAGAAATTTTAGGAATTAGTTGAAAAATATGTTAGTTTCTAAATTTGTAATTTATAATAGGGTTTAAATGGCATAAGATTTAGCAAACCATCCTCCACCAAACCTTCCTCCAGTAAACCCTCCTTCAATTTAGGACCTAATTGGAATAAATATTACTGAATTGAGAAACACTATTGATAAATACCATAACCATAAACATTTGTGATCAAACACACCGAATATAGAGGTCATAATCATACACTTTTTATTTAGTGTACATGTAAAACCTTTTTATTCCTACACACATTGGTTTAATTAAATATATACTAATTTATATCTTGATCTTATTTTACTTTTGCGATTTACTCTAGATGTGACTGATGTGACACCTTTTACCATGATGAGTTCTTCTTAATCAATTATCTTAGTTTCATCACCTATTCGGGTATATGCTTTTTTATATCTAGTAGATATATATAAGTTTGTAGATATATGTTGGGTGGGTGCAAAAAGTTGGGGGGCCAAAAAGTGGCCAATTTTTTTTAAAATTTTGAAAGGCTATAATGTGAGTGCATTATAATGTGAGCATATTATAATGCAAGTGTATTATAATGCAAGTGTATTATAATGCAAGCGTATTATAACACGAGCGCATTATAACATGCTCATGTTATAATGCGTTCACATTATGGATTGGTGTGACCAAGCCTATAATGCACTTACGTTATAACATAAGCATGTTATAGCCTATTATAACAAAGATAAAACAAAATTTGATTGATTTCCATTTTTACTATCATTTTTTCTTCCTACGGCCAACAAAGCCTATCATTGTGTGCTCACATTTTGGAAGCATCAAAACTTACAATTTTGTCATCAAATCTTTGCAATTTTGTCACTAGAATGTAGCCACATCAATGGGGACATCGAATAAATAAGTATTGTTTGTTTTTTTTTGTGAATTTTTTGTTAAATAAGTAAATTTAGATTTTTTTTATGTTCATTTCTTTAATTTATAGGAGTTGATAATCAACTTGAAAATCCAGATTTTTTTTATGTTCATTTCTTTAATTTATAGGAGTTGATAATCAACCTGAAAATCCTCCTCAAAATCCTTCTCCTCCTCATGAACAAGCAAGCACATGAATAAAATCATGATCAACCACAACAAAAAGCTCCAAAAATTCCACAACATCCTCCTAGTACTTAGCAAAATTTAATGGGCGAAACTGAAAAACAACAAAAAAAGATTGTGGAGTTAATTGTGAGGTTGAATGATCTAGTAAGTTCAATCGTGGAAAGAAGCACACGATTCACTTCAAGCCATGTTAACAAATGTAGATGTAATTAACAAATAATTAAGTATTTGGGAAAATAAGAGGCAGGAGTGTAGGAATTTTTAGGTAGATAAATTATCATATAAAGAAGTAAAATATGAAAAACATATAAAAAATGATTTGTGCTCACTATTTACCAACCCATGCACAAATCAAACTCTTAATCTTAATAGAAAGATGTTTCCTATCCATTGGTGCAACCACCAAAGGATTATGTTCACAATTTTTGGAATACATGGTGGATGGTTTTTAACCATCCACCATGCAACAATAACAAAGTCCCCCAATATTTCTTAAGGAAACTCTACTATGAGTTCATCCTCAACAAAATCCACAACTATTTTGATATGTAGGACTTTCAAGGGAGAGGTGGTGGGTTGACACAGGATAGACTAGGTGTGCATCTTGATCCTCAGTGGCAAGGGAGACAAGCACTCACTAGGTCGGCATATGAGAAAATTGCTATCCCTTCCATCATGAAGGAGAGTGTTGAGGTGGATACTCTGCAATCTATCAACTCTCTAACCTAGAGTATCATCTAGCATGCCAGTCCTGTAGTACAACACCATCCAGGGGAGAGTTTGAGGTGTAAGATTCCACCCCATTCTTGTCATATTTGCGGGTTGTCCTATACATATGACCCCATAGATAGTTAGGAGGTTGGTGTGTAGGATACGTCTATAGGTGTGGAGATGGAAATGTTAGATGACTTTTTGAATGAGGCTTTCAACATCAATACTCAGGTAAATGTTAGCATGTTCATTGAATTTAATTTATTAAATTTATTTTTTGAAATGCAAGATTAACTAATTTAGTTTAATGATTGTAATAAAATTTCAAGGTCACAATGTTGATACTCGATAGACTAGCCTGCCACCTATTTTTAACTCCATTGCATCTATCATTGAAGTATGTCACTAGTAAACAATTATAAATATTACATGTGAGTAATATTTTTATATGAATGGCATTCTAATATCTGGTTTTGGATAGGCTAATATTAGAGGTTTCACGGAAACACCTCCCAAGCTAGTGGAGTACAAACCTTCACGCATGTAATAGAATAAAGAGTTTAACTAATGAATTGTACTTAATAGATTTGTGTATTTTATATTCATAACATTGATTACATTGCATCAAGCACATATTTCAAACTCAAAGCATTACTTCACATCGCATAACTAATAACTAGATGTTGACAGATGGTAAATTTTCAATTACAATAAAGTTTTTAAGAAAGACAACATAAGCAATGATGTAATTAATTCACATAGAATAAGTAATAACTAGGAGCAACTACCAATTGCATTTGCTTATCATGGCATTCCATGAGACCAAATTTTATTGAAGAATTTTTTCAAAAAGTTCACTACCTTGTTTATGCTATGGATGCTTGGAAAAAATTTATGAAAGAATAATAGCAAGCAATGACATAGACAAGGAAATGAGTTGTTTGAAAAAACTCCTCAAAGAAATGTGGTCTCATGGTGATGTCCATCACCATGAGACCCAATTTCTTTGAGGCATTTTTTCAAACAGCTCAACACCTTTTCTATGCTACCACATTTTCCATACATGTCTACCAAATAATTTTATCAAATGATTCACTTCCTTGCTGCTATGGCTGAAAGCCTAAATAGGTTATTTCCAACAAACTATGGATGCTTGGAAAAAATCTATCAAAGCACAATAGTAAGCAATAACATAGATAAGGTAGTGAGTAGTTTGAAGAAATTCCTCAAAGAAATGTGGTCTCATGGTGATGGAATGTTATTTCTTCACCATGAGACCACATTTCTTTGAGGCAATTTTTCAAACTACTCACTACCTTAAGAATAGAAACCAAGCCTTTAGCCAAAATTACACACCAAATTTTTTTCAAGGTCCTCATCCTCATCCTCAATTTACCAATCCATGGAAGCTTCCACCTCTTATTCCACTTGTTCATATCCCCACCCCTCCCTCTTCATTTCATGATCACCCTCCATCTCATAACCAAGACCACACTATACCATCCACCCCATCCCAACATAATACCACAAAGAAGGCAATGAACTATTTGAAAAAAATGGCTCAAAGAAATGTGGTCTCATGGTGATGGAATGCCATGACACATTTGTTTTTCATGGTATTCCATCACCATGAGACCACATTTCTTTGGCGCATTTTTTCAAACAGTTCACTACCTTCTTTATGCTACCACATTTTTTTCGTACATGTCTACAAAAGCATTTTATCAAATAGTTCACCACCTTGATGCTATGGATAAAATCCTAAAATAGGTGCTTTTGAACAAGCTATGTGATCCAGGTGCATCTTCAGGACCTAAAATTGAAGTGTTCCAGTTTCTCTCAGAAGTAGTGCCATCGCGTAGAGCACAAAATTCTAAATCCAGTGCAACTTGAACGGGTGAAAAAGGAGTCCATTTGTGCAAGATATCGCCGGTCAAAGATCGGTCAAGGCTGGTCAACCCTGGCATCTGGGACGAGGAAAAAGGTGGAAAATTCATCATCACAGAATTTGACGAAAGTGGTACCATCGCGAAGAGCTCGTCGAGACCTTTCCAACATCGTTCGTTTCGTGCAAATCGGACGTCGTGTGCGCGAGTTAGAGCCAGTCAAAGTTTCTGGTTGATTGAGGTACAAGTGGTACAGTTGCTGATGTCAGCATGACGTCATCCTGCTGAATTGGCAGTTAAGTCATCATATGGATGCTGATGTGGACTAATGGGGTTTTGACACGTGGCAGACCGTACAATTCATACAGGTGACGTGGCAGGCTGACTGGGTAGATGATGTCAGCACAGCGGACCAGTCAACTATTGACACGTGGCAGGCCGAGCACGACAGATGATGGGGCAGATGCACAGTCAGCAGGTGATTTAGACGAATTCGGGCGAGACATGTGGCAATTGAGTCATCTGTACAGAACCAATTGGATGATGACACGTGGAATCTATACACATAGTCAGTAGACGTGGCAGGTATAGTCAGCGGGCATGTCAGCTTCCCAGTCAGCACTGTTAGCAAATCATGTTTTGCCACGTGGCACCTCCTCGGCATGCCACTTGGCCTACCTTTCACCTCTGGCAAATGGGCAAGTTGGTAGTTTGTTAAAAAGTTTGGGTGAAGGATTCGAACTCTCCACCACCCGTGACCGAATATTTCGCTAGACCATTGTACCAAACTGTGCGCACCTAACCAAATATTACGAGCAGTTCTTTTTGTTGATTAAAAATTGGCAAATGGGTATTAAAACGCCAACAGCCGAGGGTTGAACCTGGAACTGCCGGGTTCCCAAAACCAACAGCCACCGATACACCCTGCACTGAGCCAACAATATGTATGGCACATAAATTATATATTGATTAGTTAGGAGATATGCCTAACTAAAATGGCTATATTTTAAGATTTAAATAAAACAAACAAACAAAAGCCCGGAAATAATAGTAAATGAAGGGCTTAGAATTTAGTTTTATTTAAAAAGGGGATTTTGATTTTGATTTTACCCTATATGGGAGATTTTCTCAAATCTTATGGTTTTAGCCCGAATAGGCAAACCTATTGTATAAAAGGGGGTGTAAGGGGTTGTGTTGATCATCCAATTCTTCTCGAGTCAATTCTTCACATGCTTTTCTTCTACAAGCCAAGTAATCTCAGGAGGAGATTTTTTCGAAACTTAGCAAGACTTTGCATAGTCTTTGTAAAAGCTTTGTAAGCTTGTTGTTCTTCTACAAGGATGTCTTACCGACGTGGGAGTAGTTGTCATATGCAAAGCTACTTTCTGGAGGCCTCTTGTAAGGCGAAAGCTGACTTATTTTTGTAACCTGTGGCATTTCCAAGTCTTGAAGGCAATAGATCGATTCATTTTTCTGGCGAATCCAGAGATGTAGCTGATTTCGGTGAACTCCGTTATCATCTCGTTTCTATTCTTTTGTGATTTCTTGTAGTTATTTCTTTGAGCTTAGTAGATTAGAGATTTGGATTTACATGTTGGGTTCAAATCAATAATTAAAAGATCCTAATGTTAGATTGACTATTGTAAGTCTTTTTGAAAATCTAACTCGTGAACTTTAACGAGCAAGTGCTCGATTCGTTTACAGATCAAGTGGTATCAGAGCAGGTCACTAAGCTCCTTTTGCAGTTAATCACAAGATGGCATCTGAATCAGGTGAAGCATCCACAGTGATGACATCATCAATGGTACATGAGTTCTTTGAGATGAAGAAGATGATCGAGACTATTTTTCACGATCATTATGAAAAGTCTGACAAGGTGCAGAGGCTAGAGGAGGCAAATCATCATTTGCAGAAAGAGAATGAAGAATTGAAGAGATTGTTGGAAGAGGCCAATGCAAAGAAGCAAAGGCTGGAGGTCCTGTTACAAGAGTTCACTGAAGAGCAGAACAAGAGGAGTCCTCTTGTATCTGAGAGCGGTCACATTTACAGTTTTGTCCTCATTTTGAGGATACATCATCCTCATACTCCCTGCTTACCCTGCCTGACAGTATGGGGGCCCCTTCAGCGACAAAGCCATTGGCCAAGTTTGTTTGTGGCCACGATTGGGCGAATTCTCCTCATACAATAGAGTGTTCCTATTGTCGACAGATGGAGTACCTTGAGACTCTTAATTTTCCAGATAGTGACAACAATTATCTTGAAGTATCTTCTTCCATAGATCAGAAGAAGTCAGCAGAGGATGAGCAGAGCTCTTTTGCGCACTTTGAAAAGCACACAAAAGGTATCGGAACAAAGCTGCTAGGAAAGATGGGTTTTAGAGGAAAGGGCCTTGGTGTTTCTGAGGAAGGTATCACCAATCCGATCAAGGCAAAGAAACAACCACGGAACCAAGGATTGGGATTCAGAAAGGAAACGGGACAATCCTCTAGAATTCAAAATTTTTGCACCCACTGTGGCATCAGTGGACATTGGGACGCAAAGTGTTGGAAACTGCATCTAGAGCTCCATCATCGATCGAGGTCCATAGAGAGACCCAACCACCAGCATGTTGATGAGATGACAACAAAGCCGATAGTTGCTACCACCTTGAAGCAATCCCAGTGGAAACCAAGCCACAGCCTGAGCAGCCAGTAAAGGAGAGTTCCTTCGAACAGCTCCGAAAAAGCTAGGAACATCGCTCGTCGAACTAGTATATCAACTTGTGTGTGTTTACTATATGTTTGTAGTGTAATAAATATGCTAATAAGCTAGTGTGGTTTTGTGAGAATAAAACTCATTAAAATTGTTTGTACTAGTTTATTTATGAAGTTGTATTTCTTTCCGATTGAGAATTTGTAAGGCTCTTCAAAGCCATGTCCTTTGTAATCAGTGGAAAGAGATACTTGATAACTTCTTATTGCAGGATAGCAATTTGTTTCTTGTAGTTTCTTGCAGTTTCTTTCAGTGCAAAGCTTTAGTTGAAGAGCACTTTTTCAGACAGAGTTGTTGAGAATGGTCAACAATGACCTTGTATGTCCTCAGCTTGAAGACTCAGTGATGGTCATTTTCAGGATAAGTCTGAACTCAGTTGGAGTTCTTGAAGGATTTATCGATGACCTTGTTGCTTCAGATGGATGAGACCTGAGCTGTGTGGTGGAGCCTTGAATCAGCTATTCCGAAGTACAAAGGTGAAGGAATATGTCAGGGTGAGGCGCAAATCCATGCTCAAGTAGTTGAAGGAGCAACAAAAGCAAGCCAAAAGTGAGAGATGCAGAATGCAAACTACCTGTGAGAAGCACTGAGGGATAGGTTTATCATACTCAGTTTTTCCTTCTTGCTTTGGGTGTTTTAAGTTCCATTTTTTTTTTTTAACTGCATCATGAGGAGTTGTGCATTCCTCCATTGTTGAAGTGTAAGACCCTGACAGACAAATGTGGTAGTGTGTTCTGGTGATTCAGATCGTGGCAAGTGGCAAGATGTTGAATGTGAGATTATTGAAGGAACTATACACTTATGGAGGACCAAAAGTTCTTCAGTGGGGAGGATTGATCCAGGTGGATCTTCAGGACCTGAAATTGAAGTGTTCTAGTTTCTCTTGGAAGCAATGCCATCATGTAGAGCACAAAATTTTGAATCCAGCGCAACTTGAATGGGCAAAAAAGGAGTCCGTTTGTGCAAGATATCGCCGGTCAAAGATCAGTCAAGGCCGGTCAACCCTAGGATCTAGGACAAGGAAAAAGGTGGAAAATTCATCATCATGGAATTTGGCGAAAGTGGTACCATCGCGAAGAGCTCATCGAGACCTTTCCAACGGTGTTCGTTTCGTGCAAATCGGACGTCGTGTGCGCAAGTTAGAGCCAGCCAAAGTTTCTGGTTGACTGAGGTACAAGTGGTACGGTTGCTGACGTCAGCATGACGTCATCCTGCTGAATCGGCAGTCGAGTCATCGTACGGACGCTGATGTGGACCAATGGGGTTTTGACACGTGGCAGACCGTACGAGTTGTACAGGTGACATGGCAGGCTAACTGGGCAGATGATGTTAGCACGGCAGACCAGTCAACTATTGACACGTGGCAGGCCAAGCATGACAGATGATATGGCAGATGCACAGTTAGCAGGTGACTTGGACGAATTCGGGCGAGACATGTGGCAATTGAGTCATCTGTACGGAACCAATTGGATGGTGACACGTGGAATCTGTACACACAGTCAGCAGACGTGGCAGGTACAATCAGCGGGCACATCGGCTTCCCAGTCAGCACTATTAGCGAATCATGTTTTGCCACGTGGCACCTCCTCGGCATGCCACGTGGCCTACCTTTCACTAGGCTTTTGAAACTTTTAAGCTAGAAGGATCGATAGAATAATCTTAAATGCAACCTTCCTAAAATGCATTTGTTAATTAAGGACTCCAAAAAATTTGCAAACAAAGGCCAGTGAGAAGAGGCCTACGTGTTCAAGGAAGAGAGTGGTGGATAGTTAAATGGAGTAGCTTTAACAGACATTACAAGCTTTCAGTATATGCAATGCGTCTGCTATAAAGTGCATCTATTGAGCCAAAAATACAATGCCAGTACAAAGCATAGGAAGAGGCTAATATGCATAAAAGAAATTTGTTAAAGCCCTCACAAAAATTCAGATGATCTAGGGAAATTTCTTAGCCACGCACTAACAGACAGGGGTGGCCACACATCATCAAAGAAGGTGCGCACAGCCATCAAAGCCATGAAGGATGGAAGATCTTGATGTGTGGTATCTTTAATGGTGCCTTCAATGTAAATGAAATGCCATGGTGATTGTTGAGAAGACTTTAGGAAGTTTAAAATGAATGCCATCAGCAATAAAGCACGCCATCATAATGAAGAGCCACAAAGGCTTGAACCTCATGTCAGAGAAAGACACTGGTTAAAGATCTCTGCCACACCAGCACAAAATAAAACACAATAAAATTTGAAATTGTTGGACAAAGAGGAGACTCTTGCACAGGAAGACATGCAAAATGACTGTTGGAAATGCTTAGAAATTTTCAATCAATACAGATTGAAGGGAGGTGCTTAGATATGTGCAATATATATTTGTTGAAGAGGCCTCCAAAATAGCCAAGGCAAGCTCGCGCTTGCATTGCAAATGAGTCAGACGTGTTTGAGGAAAATGGGAATGTTGGAAAAGGTTTTGAATACCCGACAAAATCAACATTCTGTATGCATATCTATCAAAACAAATGTAGTGGGCGGCTTGAGTGATGAATCCTTAGAAATTTCAAGCAAATGTGGGCGCAACCAGCATTGTGAATGGGCAGATGTGACAAGGAAATGGTGGTCATGGCCAAAAATATTTGCAGAGAGAAACACATGACAAGCAAAGAGGAAAATTAGGGGAAAATATCAAACAAAAGGGATAGAAAAAGATCAATCGCAGATAGATGAAGTGTAACAAAATCCTCACCCTTTCCCGCTATCTCACGGGTTTAAGGTGCACGAGTTTTAAAACCTGCAGGATGAGCAAAACGCCGCCACGTGGTAGTGGCAGGACCGAGAAGGATTGAATGCATAGAGTAAAGTTTAGTCACCTCAGTTTAATTTCTTTTAATAGCCTCCCATTGGGAAATCAAAACATTTGAGATCAAATGTTGTTTGAATAAAATAAAGACATGTGGGCTTAGCACTGGTGTTTTTTTAAATTAGCTCGAGGAAATTTTAACGGGCCGACATGATATTTTTCCCACTTATTTTAGATATTGAAGAGTTGAATAATGTGGGGAGATTTAAATATAGGATGGAAAATAAAACACTAATGAGTGTTTTAATTAAAGCCCAGTGAAATATGGTGAAAATATAAAAGTGAAATATAACAGGGGCTATATTTTAAGGTAAGATACCTTTTATTGTTGGGCAATAAAATACATGAAGAGCAACTATTTTAAATGGTAGGTGAGTATAAAATATGGACAAAGTATTTTACTCAAATACAGTTCAAATGCCTTCATAAAGTTTGCAAATATTGTTGGGTAGAGCGCACTTGAAATGACACAGTGGTATTTTTATTTTTCCTAGTGGGAAAATGTGAATTAAATATTCACTATGGTAGAGTGAATAAAATAAAATGCAAGTTGCATCAAATAAAAGGCAGAGTAATGACTAGAAATATGAAACAAGATTTTCATAGGCAAGGTTATTTCACAGCACCTGGGTGAATTTGGATGGTGAATTAATCACATTGGAAAAAAAATTGTTGTTCAAAAACTTGGACAAAGGAAAATTTGAGAGGCAAAAAATATGTTGCAAAGAGGAGAGATGAGAGAGACTTTGCTTGTTGTTGATCAATGGTGAATGAATTTCTAGATGGCATCTACAAATCAGTTTTAGGGCCTCTTTTGGATTTCTCTATTCTTCTTTATCTTCTTTTCTCTTCTCATTATTCTGGGTTCCAAATTTTTGAAAGCTTTGTAAGTTAGGCAGAAGCTTTTGATAGAGTTGTAATGCTAGGATGATTGTAATTCATTCAATAATCTGAAAATGTGTGTTCTGAATTGTGCTTTCATGTTTATTTTAGTTGATAATTGTCTCCATGGTTGAAATGTAATGTTGTTTTAGATTCAATAATCAAATTGTCTAAGTATTTTTCATGAACATTTGTTGTAGCTGAGTTATATTTTTTGTTTCCTTTTGTCCTATGAATGGTGTAATTGCTTCAATGAAGCACAAGCTACATTTATTATTGCCTATTATTCAGGGAATAGTGTAATTGCTTCAACAAATGTGACAAGAGTGTTGTGTTTTAAGTGGATTCATAAGAAGAATTATCGGATAAAGCTTCAGTGGTCTAGTTGTCTCAATGTGATAACATTTACAAAGATCTTCAAAGCATGTTCAACACTGTAAGATGAATGCTAATTACATGACTCCATGGCCCATTTTCTAGCATTGGTCAATTATTATGCATTTGTTATTTTCAGCTTGGTCCCAATTCTTTAAATCATAAACCATTTCAATTCCATTTTGTGAGTGTTGGTATCTGTAACTCTGGAAAATTTATGGATTAGCAAATTAGGAGGAATAAAACCAAAATCACAAAGCAGTAAAGAAGTGCAAAGGAGAAATCATGAAAACAATAAAAAAGGCTTTACCATACGTCTTCAATCTCCATGGTTGACCTCCATTACACCTTCTAGCTTGTTGCAAATTGTCACTTGCCCTTAAATTCTATGAGCAACCTATGAAAATGACATGACCTACACAAGTGTTGAAGGATTTTTCTATGAAAATGACCCTATGAATGCCTAAGAGAAGCCCTAAGTATGTAGAAAAATGGATGAAAGTGAATAACAACAAGAAAGAAAAATGCTCACGTGAAAGATTGAGAGCCAAAAATGAAATCAAAACTACCATTTTATAGAGAAAGGTAATTTTGAATCAACGGTTAAGATTGAAAGTCGAATTGACGGATATGATTGAAAGTTGAGGTGAGGACAAAAAAGACCAAAAAAGAACTAGGGAATCAAATTAGTAACTGCCATTTCACCTTTGAATGAAAAGAACATCTTTTGAAGTAAAAATTAATTTAATTCAAAAGTGGGGAATCATGTGCAATAGACAATAAATGCCCATTATCTACCAAAAATATGAAGTTTGACCATTTTAAATAAATAGTTTTATTTAAAATGAGGAAAATGACATGTGGCAATAATTAAATAAATTAAAGAATTTATTTAATTAAAAGAGGACTTTGGAAAATTAATGACGTATTCAAATAAAAAAATAAGATTTATTTATTTAAATAATCTAGAATAGTCAATGGACAAAAATAATTAAATAAATTAAGAAATTTATTTAATTTAAGAAATATTTTATTTTAAAAAAATTATTTATTTAAATAATTAGGAAGAAAAGAAACATGAATTAATTAAATAATTAAAAATTATTTAATTAATAGATGAAAATGGACCAAATAATATAATTAAATATTTCAATTATGCTAGGATGAATGCGGTGAAAAATAGAGCTTGCAGGCTTAGGTCAATTTTTAGTGTCTACAGTATCTACCATGTTCTCCATGCTAATTCCTAAAATTTCAAAATTTTGCCTCTACACTTTCAGAAGTGCACTTGAGAAATCTGTCTGAGTGACCTACTTTGGATGGTCATAATTTGAAGCATGTCAATTTTTGTGCAAAATCCCTTTGTAAGCCCACTCATATGATATTTGTGAATGTGCGTGTCAATTTTTAGCTTCCTATGATAAGTTTTGACGAGGTTTTGAAAAGCAAAGCTGGAGGGTTTTATCACTTTTCTACTGTTTGCAAACTTTCAATTTTGCAAAGTAGCCTCCCGTTTGAGCTTGCATTTTTCAACCAGTTGATCATTAAGTCAAACTGATTGTTGTTCTCAGATCTCCATGTCTAAATGACCTCACATGTCAATTTTCAAGGTTTTATGATTTGATTTGCTATTTTTAGCAGGTCAAAACCAAATGCAATTTCTCCTATTTTGCATCTACATTCCTGACAACATTTCAAGGTGGTCAACTTTAACACCTCATATCTTTTGATCAGTGATGGTTTGAGCAAATCCTTCTTACAGATGTGCTTATTTCACCTAAATGAACTACTGCATTCAATGGAAGCTCACCCAGAGTTGATTTGATATTTTTCCAACAAGGTGATTTCGTTAGTTTTAATTGGTTTAGAACAATTGATTGTTTTAGAAAGTTCAAGTAGGCAACTTTGCTGATTAATATTTTTCACCTCATGACTCCTCTCGTCGAGTTTTCTATTGCACTCAATTCTAGGACCCAATGGCTACATGCTTGCAAGTTTTTGTGTCTCCAAGAGACCATTTGATTAGTTTTCAAGGTCGATTCCAAAGCCAATTTGGTCAGTTTTGTACATTTTCCAAACATGTCAGAAAGTAGATTTTAATAGAGACCCAATTCATGTTCTCATTTCCAATGCATTCAAAAGCTTCCTAAAGTCAAATTGAGCACAAAAGTTGTTTGAAAATGAAAAAAAATTAGGTGGGCCCACATGGGGACCCAACATGCTTCTGAAAGGAAAGCTAAGGTGCGGAAACAACTCTCCTAATGTCAAAACTTCAGGGAAGAATGTAGAGACTCTTTTAAATTTTATAATTACAGTCCAATTAAGATGCACTTGAAATAGATAAAAAAAATAGAATTAGACATACACATATGAACACCAGATTTACATGGGAAAACCCTTACGAGAGAAAAACCCACCACACCAAGAGAAGTCACTTTTTATTACAGTAATGGAGATTACATACAAAGATCAAACTTATCTTTCTGATGTCAAATTACAACAGCTTTCACAATGACCAACCTTGTATAGAACATTCACATTACAATCTTCTCAGAATAGAATTTGCACTGATACACATTGAACAATTCATCAAACATCCATTTGTTGAATCAATCATCCAACCGAACTTCATCTGCAACTCCAGAGTTAATCCATGTTGCTTCCAGTCTGTCAAACTTCCTCCTAGTAACGGCCACAACGGTCCAACTACTAGCGGTTCCCATTTAGCTTCTCTGATTGGTCAAATACAAGCCACATAGGATAGTCTTCACTCGGTCAAAGGAATTCTACCTGTGTTGGCATGTTGGTGAGACACTAACCGTGTCTCCCCGATGCCACAAGATCAGCATTCGATATTACCAAGAGTCCATACTATCAACAAGATATTATACCAAGTCCAAAAAGCTATTGCTTAGACTTCTTAGTGTTGCCAAGACCTCATACTGAAGTTCATCACTTGTATCGCTATCGCCAAGACTCATCGCTATCAATGAAACATCATACCAAAGCTCCAAAGTCACATAGACATTAGAATTACCATTGTTGAGACTATCGTTCCTCGCTGAGAGATCATACCGAGCTCTTTATTTTATACCAAAACGTTCATCAGTCGACAAGACAAACCACTATCGCTGAGACATTACTTTGAAGTCTTCAAGTCACACCGTAATGTTCCACTATTGACGAGACTTCGTTCATTGCTAAGACTTCACACCAAAGTCTCTAGGCCACTATATTCAATGTGCCTTGATGCGATTGGTCCCTTGGGTTCCTCTCATGTATTTGTCTAATCCTATCTAAGTCGTGTGTTCTATAAAAGGCCAAAGGATACCTCCTTTTTATTTTAAGTTCAAAATTTGTGGATTCTGAAAAAGCATAAAACTTTTCTAAGTTTTGTTCTTTTTTCCTATTTTTTGAATTATTCTAGTGTAAAACATTGTATGCATGTAGACATTGATTAATATCAGATCTAATTTGATAGCTACCAATCTCATGAATGTTTTGTAACTGATTTTGTTAGTTCAACTGAATAAGACTGTATGTTGTGTTGTTTACAGGTGCATACAGAACCTACTCAGTGTCCAAACAATTCTCCCTCTCTTCAAAATATTGCACCATTCTATATGTCGTTGTGAATAGTTTTGGTGAAGTATAAAGTGGTTTGCTCTATTTTAGTTGATTCTTTGGGGCAAGCATGGAGAATAACCGGGAGAAAAATTTAATTTTTAGTATTTTTATGCTTTATTTTAGAGCAGATGTTTAAATTATTGAAAATGTTCCAAAAGTTAAATGAATGGATGAATTTTATTGAAAATATTTCATTTGTCTATGAAATTGTTGAATGCTTAATGCTAAATCTACTTAAGTGATAACAAAGAAATTTGTTAATGTTCATGAAATATGATTGTAAATCTTTCGATTTTCATGATATTTATCTTTATGAGCCAATTTAAAACTCAGTGCCTAATACAATTTAGAATTACTCTAGTCCCTTTGAGATTAACAACAATATCACATCAAACCCGAGAGCGACCCTAATGCAACCATGACTTGGTCATCGAAGACTTGGGATTAAATTGAAGTCAATATTTCCATATTAAAGAAGAATCCCCTTTTAGATTGTCTTTGTATCATATCTTTCAAGAAGAATAGGCTCTTTGTGATTTGTTTGTGAAGGTTTTATTCACCTTCTTTGCTTGCGAGTGAAATCATCGTCAATAATTGGTATGATGCAAATTCCTTCTGTCAGTAGCATTAGGTTAACAAACACGATATAAAATGTTGTATGCACTTGCGTCATGAGATATAGGACCGCATTGATGACGATACTATTCATCTCGATGGGACGAAAACAAAATGAGAATAAATTAGTGGTGAAAGACAATAGTGAGTTGTAGATATATATAGACCTAATTCCATCTCACTCTACTAACTTAGTTATTGATCCCTTTGGTTCTTCTACTCAACCCACGACATACATTAACATTGTCATGGTTACTCCTTCCTCATAGCTTGCGACTGGTTTTTTCAGATGTGACATTCACCTCATAGGATATACCCTTGAATAAAAAACCCTCTCACCTCTACATTCCTACTTGTCTTAATGGGAACATTATGATAGGGGTCTTAGTTGACCCCACAAGCTGAGTGAATGTTATTATAAAGGATACATTATGATTGAATTCATTGCAGAGGGAGGAGTATGAAGAGAAATTCTACCATTTGTACACATGATGGCCTCTCTCTCAAGCCATATGGCTCAATAACCCTTTTTTTCCTAGTTGGACCTAGGGCTATGGACACAACTTTTGATGTTATTCCAAAATTGGATTTTTTCAGGGTGAAGTTAGGCATATCTTGGCTAGCTTCCATGAATGGAATCACATTAATCTTTCACTAGTGTTTAAAATTCTCCCACAAGGGTGTTGTGCATGTCATGCATGACATCGGATATCAAACATTGATGTCCCATGGGGGCTATTCATTGGATCATTTTTGGCCCACCTTAGTAAGTCTGCTTCCCCCAAGAGTATACCTACTATACCAAAACTATGTGAAGTATAAGACTTGGGGTAAAGGACAGCAAAAAGTGAGCCCTTTCGTAGTGTAGTAGCAAGCTACCTTCTCTTCTCGAAAGCGAAAGGAGAGGAGTTCATGTCCTCATAGTGCCTCTTCTACTCCCCTTTCTAAAGAATAATTTGATGGTGCATGCTTGTCATAGAGCTACGATTAGGATATTAGACCTTCCTATTGTGCCTCATGTACCTTGGCCCTACTAATATGGTAGATGAAAGGGTATCCATAGGGAATCCTCTCTATCTTGGCCTTCACGGCCTCCCACCACTCCTGCACCCAAAGCAGTGAAAGGGAAGAGGCCCGTTGTCAACACGCTAGAGCTAATTCCCTTGTTGTCTCTCAACATCTTCCTCCTACTTCCATTCAGGAGTCTATCCCTTAGCTAGAAATGATTGTGATAGACACCACTATGGATGAGTAGGAGTCTTCCATCCCATCCCAACACCTGGCCTCTAGCTCAAAGAGTTGCAAACACCACCTTGTGCATGAGCACCAATGTCAAGGGAAGGCTTTGGCAGCTAGGCAAGCTGCTTTGTAGAGAAAGGAAGGGGAATCAACCGCCTCTATTTCAGGGCCTCCTATTGTGTCCTCCTCTCTCATCCCCTCTGTTTCCATTTAATCAAATTTGGTCCTACTATTGGCTCTTATTGTGAGCATTAGTGAACCTTACCCTAAAAAGGTGTAGGTGTTTATTGCTCCTTTGGTCAAGTCTCCTCTTTTGATGTCCCTCTTGTACATCATGCCTTTCCCTAAACTGATGGACATGTTGAACACCTCGGTGGTATCTGCTGCAGTTTTCTCCTACTCTTTTATGCCTCTCACCTCATCTGTGGGGAGTTCACATCCTCTAAAAAAGAAAAAAGTGAAGGTTAGCCCTTCTAGCAATAGGGGGTGTAAGAGGAGCCCACTTTCTTCAAAGGGTAGTCTTGTGCAAGCTTGTACCATCCTAGTGATGGAGAAATTTTTGGCTTCCTCTAATTTTTTCACTACTCTTGAGTCACTCGATGAGCCTAGCAATGAATCTTGGGCACCGTTCTCCCCATCCATTGAGGTAATGCATTGAACTCCTATAAATTGCATGTTTAACTCTTTGGATGAGGTCCTAACCTCGTCAGCAATCTTCAAAAAATCACTAACCATAGCTCCACAAGAGCCGAGTGGAGAAGACCTTGTGGGGCCTTCTTCCTTGGCCTTGTTGCAAGAGGGTCAAAAATGCCTCCCCTTAATTTTCCACTATTGTAGGCTCGTTCACCTTCACCTTATAACAATATATATTAGGAAGCAGATGAACTCTTGGTTGATGAGTGTTAGGGGGAGGCCTCTTCTTTACCTTTATATTATATGTGTGTTTGTTGTGATGTGTTCCCCTGTGCTTGTGTTATGTGTTCCTAGATGACTTTTTTCACCCTCATAGGTGCTTGGATATAGGAGTGTTTATGTGTCGTAAGCTTCCTCTATTTGTGGCATCATTCTTACTTTGATATGTGTCTTGATTTTTGAAAAATTTGGGCTGATGCAAAGTGTTGGCAGAATTTAGGCTTCCCTTCCATGTTGAACCAATTTTTTATTTTTACTTTGTCTTCTCATGCATTCTTCATATGGTCTAATATAGTAGGGGGTTGATGACAACTTATTTATATACTATTACTATACTTATATAATATGAGCATCTCTAACCTTGAAATATTAGATCACCCTTGTGTCTTTTGTCTATGATGTCATTATTTTTTTCTTCTCTCTTCTTTGCTTGAGTTTTGATGTTGTGGTGCCTATGGGTTGTCCCTCATGTGTGCAACGACATCACCACAGTGACATCTCATTATGTTCCATGGGCCACAACATCACATTTTCATTCTTTCTTTTCTCTCCTTAGGATGTTGTGTTTCTCTGCATTCAGCACACATCACCCTAAGGGAGGCTTCCATATCAGCTTTGATTTTCAAAAGATGTATTCATTTCTAATGAATCTTTTCTCAAAAATATTTGCAACCTTTTTTCAAAAATTGCATTCTCAACTTGGACCCCTAGCAGAGCGTGTTTCCTTCATCATGGGTTTGCAAAGAAAGAACTTGAAATTTCCTCTGATGAGGGAGCAACTTTTCTTATAGGAAAAGCCTTGACCTTCCCCTCATGAGGGGGCATTTTCTTCCTTTTGAATTCCTTGATGCAGGTAACATCTTTCGAAAGGATTCCTTGATATTAAATCGATTTATGAAAATCCTTCTTACATTTTCAAATAGTGTGTCCCTTGAGTGGACCCCTCTTCTTTTGAAGGGTTCCCGAGTGACCCCTTTGAAAGCCATTCAATTTGTTGACTGTCTACGTGATTTCCTTCTTGTTTTCCTATGTGGCTGTGTTGTGCTTTCTGACATGTTTTATCTATATATTAACATGTTGCTTTGCAAATGCACCTGTGAAGTTGCTTTCATGTCCAAATCTGTGGAGTCCCCTTACATTGGCCTTCCTTCATGAGAGAGTACTTGGGGGAATGCCTTCTTGCAGGTCTGCAATACTGAGAGGCGCTTACATCTTGTGGGATTTGTCCATCATTGGTTTGAGGACCTTTGGTGTACTTTTTGAAAATCATAGTTCTATGGAGCTATGGAGTCCTTTTGTTCAAAAATCCTCAAGAGAGAGTAGTTGTGGAGTCCTTTCCCTGCCCTACACTTTCAATTTCATTAGATCATGGTTTGCTTCCTTGATGGTTTAGGTATACATCTATATCTCTTCGATCTACTTTACTAAACACTCATCGATATCCACACTTGTTAAAGTGGGGGAAAAATGTATAGGAATGAATTTTCACCCCTTGTGTAAATTCCCCTTTCACATATCTTCACCTTAGAAAATCAAATCTGCAGGTGAAATTCCACATCACACATCGAGAATGCATCCACTTGGTATGTGTTTTATGTGTCGGTGGGGGAATTTTTGTCAAGGACGCGAGCATGGCATACAAACATTTGTGGAAAGGTAGATGTCTTCCTCAATGATATAAAGCATGAAGCATCGAGCATCAAGCATACACACCAATTTACTTCATGAATCACTTGAAGCATGAAGCATTAATATATTCATATGATTGATTTAATGTTCAATAATCTTACAGGACAATAATGTTCAAACTTGATTATATATTTATAGTTATAAAAAAGAAGAGTGCATGGAAAATGTGTGAACCCTTTTCCTAGTACCTACAAAACACAACAAATGAATACATTATGAGATCAAATGCAATCAAGAACAAGGATTCCTCAAGAAATTAGTTTGAATAGCAAAAGAGATAAAATATGAAATGAAGAACATAATGAGATTTCAAAGCATATCAAATCCTATTCTAAAGCCAACAAACTCCTAATCTCTTGAGGTAATTGGTGCCAATTTGACGTGAAAATTGGCCCTTTCCCAACTCCAATGATGCAAGTTTGATATGTGATGAAGAGTGATCCACTTTGTTGATGTTTGATGTATGCTCCAAGATGAAAATCTACATAAAACGTAACTAAGAACTCAAGATTTGTGAATGGAAATGGATAAGTATTTGAGCATGGTAACTTTGCAATGTTTGTGGATGATCAAATGAAGATAGGAACTCTTTATTTATGGATGAGATTGAAGGATGAATGTCCAAATTTGAGCCATGTGGGACTAACACTCATCAAATGATATGGTGCCACTTGTCAAGCTATGAATGGATGATGGATGTGCAAGATTTGGGGTTTGTGCCAATCAATGTCAATATTTCAAATTCAAATTTGTTGAAATGACATATAAGAGGGAAGAGAAAATGCAATAAATGCCACTTGGCTCAAGACAAAGGACATGTAAGATGAATTTATTGTCTTGTTGGATGTACATGTTGACTTGGAATTTTTGAATTCAAATTGAGAGAATATTCCAAAAGATGCCATGTGAGGGAAAATAGGGATTTAACAAATGAATTAAATCTATTTTCATGTGCAACTTGCATTATCTAGAGGATGTAACATGAGATTAGATTAAATTAATCAAGGGTTAATTAATTTAACAGGAGATTTAGTGATGTGACTTATTTGACTTAGATTTATGGATTTATTTAAATCAAATAAGAGAGGAATATGATAAGAGGCTAATTAAATAAGGATTTTGATTTATTTAATTAAAAGGGATGGTGTTAAATTAAATCAAATAAAGTTTTAATTTATTTAATTTAATAGATAGACTTTAGAGATTTAATCAAATAAATTGATTATTTAATTAAATAGGGGTAATTAGATCAAATGGATTGATTTAATTAACAAGAGAAAGTGACTTAATTAGACAAAATGATTTATTTTATTAAGAGATGAATATTGATGAATTTAATCAGATAGGGGGATTTGAATAAATGGTTAGACTGAGGGATGATTCGGGAAGAAACGATGTTAGTAAGTCAGGATTGAATGCTCGATGTCAATCAGTATATTTTCGATGTCCACATTTTTCCTCTCTTTGAAGCAATGCACTCGTTGCATTGGTTCAAAGAATAATTGATTTTGATCAAAGCCAAAAAGATTTTTGATATTTTAAAATCTTGCCCCACTGCTGCCTAGCGATAGAAAACATGCCCTTATAATGCCCCTTCGAGAGATTGGATGAAAAATCCAATTTTTTGTGTGATCTCGCGAAAAGAAAGATGACAAAGTGCCTACTAAGTCTGAAGAGGCTTTGGGAAATCAAAAATGTGTCTAAACGCAATAAATCAATAAAAAATAGACCTTAAATAGACAAAAACAAGTTCAAGGGTCCAAAACCCTTGCAGGACAGCTAATTAGGGTTAAAAACCCCAAATTTTTAGGCTTAAAAGGGGCCAAAGGGGTCACTTTCAAGTCATTTTCACACACCTCTGCTAGAAAACCTTGAGATTCAAGCTTTGACCTTCCGATGATATGGCGCAACGACAACTTCCTCTACACATTTCGGATCGAGTTTGAACCTACCAGCAACCACCTGGCATCGGGGCACCAGTATGTGGTCCCTACCAAAGCTTAATTTTTTTCATTTGATGCATTTATTACATGTTTTAAGGTGAGATCACATTCAACAGCATTATTATAGTGCTGCTCAGTGTTAAAGTGCACTGCTAATTGCCTTTCTGCACTGCAACAGTGTTATTCAGCGCCACAACAGTGTAGTTTGGAGTTTAGAAACTCCACCGCTGGGATTGGGCTCAGCTCAAACTCGCGGGCCTGTTTGAAAAAAGTGGGCCGCAGTGGCCCTTTTGTCACAAAAATTGCGACGCTATGGAGAAATTGTGTCGCGGCGGTGCTATTTGGTCAAATATAGAGTCCAACGTCAGAGTTTGAGAAAACTCAAATTATGACACCTTTACAAACTACGCTGCTAGAGATGAGTTTGGACTGTCAGGTTAGGATTTTTCAAAAAAATTTAACATGTTGACTTTCCCTGATGCAGGACGGGCCCAAGGAGCTTTATTCTCAGGAGCACCGGTCACAGGATTTGGCGAGTGTCCTACGGGATTTGAACGATTGAGACCAGGATCAACTGGGAGTCACAGGACTGTGGCACATTGCATATGCAGCACCTGTGCACACACACCTTGGGATGTTGTCAGCGCTAGCTAAGAGGTGCCACAGTGAGACCTCATCATTTCACCTTCCTGCTGGTGAGGTGACCATCACTTTGCAGGACGTCTGGTGCATATTATGATTGCCCATTCATGGTCGTCAGGCGATCTTCGACCTGGAGGGGGGACGCGAGTGTTGTACAGAGTCCTCGCCATGTGAGATATTATCTACTACAAGGGCCAGATCCAGCTAGAAAGATATAGAGTCATCGTACCTCCATACCACTAGGTCGTGGCAACAATCATTTCTGGTTTGGTTGCCCCAGATAGATGAGGGTGATATTTTAGTCCAGGCTAGGGATACCATTGGGAGAGGATGGTCCAGGATAGGCCGGTTCGGTTTGCATGGGTACCCATCCTTTTGGCTTCACTTTACAAGGATCTCCACGAGTATGTTTACGTGGATGGCAGAGCACTAGGTGTCAGAGTGACTCTTCTTCATGTTTGGGTGTGGGAGCACATTTCTGTGATACATCCATGCATGGTTCTAGTTACGATGGGGCAGAGGATGCCCTCATGGCACGCTACAGAGGTAGTTTGTCCTTTACACACACTGGAGAGTATGGGATCCCCTATTGGAGGCAGGTCTTGGATGAGATGCTCATTTTTACCTGGCATCCGTACCTTAGTTTTCCTGGGTGGGTTGATGATACTGATCAGCCCTTCTATTGCCGACAGGATCAATATATGCAGGGTCGAGAGCAAATTATGATTGAGTGCTACCTACCAGGGCATGTGCAGCATCAGTTTGGAGAGCCACAGGATTGGCCAGATGATGATTATGTAGTCGTCTTCCCACAAAGCATGACGCAGATAGCATGGGGTCCTAGAATTCCTATAGCGGTGGTCGTTGATAGCTTTTGACACTTGGTAGCTCAGCCATGGGCCTATGATTAGGGTTTGGTGGATTTGGGCACCACACAGACTTACAGAGATTGGTTTAGACCTCCCCTCTAGCTGACCATTCCCGGTGAGGATCCAGAGATACGTAGGGTTAGGGGTAGAGTGAGAGGACGAGAGTGAGGGTGAGGACCCCAGGTCGAGTTTTGACAGGATCCACCATTAGTGCCCCCAGTCCCACCAGGTCTGGGGGATGTCCCCATGTAGGACCAGCAGTATGAGCAACTAGTTCCACCACCACAAGCTGAGGGTGAGGACCAGCCTCATGTACAGCCATGGGTATAGCCAATAGGGTAGGCAGACGCATGAGATGCCCTGATCTTAAAGCTATAGGCATAGGTTCAGGCAGTGACGGCCGAGAGGGACCATGCACAGGTTGAGAGAGATCAGCTCAGAGTGGAGAGGGACTAGGCGGTCCAACAGAGATAGGTTGTAGAGTTACAGGCAACCACAGAGCTAGGCCACAGGTAGCAGATTGAGAGCATGACATCCTCCTCCTCCCAGGGTACAGTGCCGATGCGATCCTATAGGGAGGCCATCTGAGAGATAGAGTACTATCGTTGGGCCTATCATGACAGTATTCCTAGAGCAGACTAGGTCCCTAATTACTCAGAGTGGGCTAGCCAGAGACCACCAGAGGGTCATGGTGACAGGGGTCAGGGCAGCACTCATGGAGATCGACCATGATTTAGATGATACACATTTTTGGTGCCTTATGGGCTCTTTTTTGATAGCCCTGATGGGCATTTTTTGTACTTATTGACATACATGTATAGTGATCCAGTTGATTTTTTTGTACTATGATAGTAACCTTGATGATATGATATATATGAGCCGATTTGGATGAGATGCAACGTATTCTTGTATGCATGGATGGTTTATTTCTATATGCTTTGCGGTGATGCTTTATGGATGTATTTATTTCTAATGATATATGCGATGTTGTGATGTGCAATGATGTTATCTATATGATGATTTATTTTATGCCAATGTAATATGTGATATGGATTTGATTTATGGTATATGATGTGTGCAATAATGCTTAATTATGAGATGATTTATGAATGAATGTAATATGCTGCGATGGTCATGATATGATGCAGATGGTTTTATGAGATGCTTTAGGATAACAAATGATTTTATCCTAAATGATGTATGTGATGCAATGATATGTTCATGTAAAGTGATATGCTGATGTGTAATGAATTGAATGCTTATATGCCTATTTGCTTATGATTACGCAAAAATGATTATGGAATGCTTTTGTAGATGCTATGTGATGATTTAGATGATAATATGAAATGGTTATGAAACTACAAATGAATGCTATGTGATGTAATGCAATGGGTGAAATGCAATGACATGTATGCACCTATTTATATATATAAAAAAATGTTTATGATAACCTATTTATATGATGATTAACATGCAATGCGTATTTTTCATATACGATATGCTTATGCAGTGTATATGATTTTTGTAGACACTGAAATCTAGTTTAAGCCTGCGACTTCCATATTCTTCATATTTCGTATTCTTCATGGTCATGATTAAATAATCTTAATTATTTAATTAATTCATCTTCTGTTAATTCTTCTATTGATTAAATAATCTTAATTATTCAATTAATTCATCTTAACATAAATTCTTCTATTTGATTAAATAATCTTAATTATTTAATTAATTCATCTTAACATAAATTCTTCTATTTGATTAAATAATCTTAATTATTTAATTAATTCATCTTAACATTAATTCTTCTATTGATTAAATAATCTTAATTATTTAATTAATTCATCTTCATTAATTCTTCTTTTAATCTTAATTATTTAATTAATTCACACTTTTCTTTATTCTATCGATTAATTAAATAAACACTTTTTATTTAATTATGTTTTTATTTAATTATTCTATCGATTAATTGATAGAAGCGTCTTGGGATGGGTGACCTCTCGAGACGGACCCGATTAGCTTCACCTCTATGAGCATCACCTAGATGCAATGAGTGCTAAGTGGACCATTCGATATCATGAGAGATGGGTTCTTGTTGAACCACTACTCATGAAACATGGGTCAATGAGTTTGACTCGAAACTACACAGTTGAATCCTGATAGCAATATCATAACTTATCCTTTATTGTTAAATTAAATAAATTATTATTTAATTTACTCTTTATCATACTTCAACTATAATTAAATAAATTATTTATTTATTTAATTATTCATTTAAATCCCTTTGTCACTTAATTAAATAAATTTTATTTATTTAATTATTTTTCAAATATCAAATCTTGAATTAAATGAATTATTTAATTCATAAATTCTATTTTAACGCATTCCTCTACATTTAGATAAATTGTGAGTTATCTAAGTATTCACTTTTACTCGACTCAAAGATCTATTTCAAATTGCTCTGTTAACTCTTGATTTAATGTCTAAATGGTGTTCTTGAGTAATCTCTTCATCAAATCATTCAATCATCCAGTGCTAACTCAATTGTGTGTACATGCAGATTAATTAAATATTCTTATTTAATTAATTAAATCTTGTGCGTGCATTCGAACAAGAGTTGATTTAATCAATCTTTATCTTTGTCATACAAAGATATTTCTTCTATTTTCGAATATCGAACTGGAAGATTAAACCATTTATTTAATCTTTAATTCTATTTCTAATTTATATCACTCATGTCATCACTGACAGTTATCAGAATGCATGTCTAATCTGTCGATCTCAACCGTTCGTTGATCTTTCAATCCTGGCCTATTGTTTGAATAATCAATTTTCTATAAATAGGTCTAATCTTCATCATTCCAATCTCTCTCGCAAATTCTTATGACTTTTGAGAGACCTTTTGTCTTGAATCTTCGATATTTTGCTAATCACTATCTTAGGATATACTTGCACAAATTTACGAAAAATCTGAGGGCAATTATACTACTACAAGCAAAATGGAGAAGGGCAATCAAGATGAATCATGGAAATACGTAGCAATTTGGTGAGATTGTTCTAGTTTTGTTTATGTTTTTGACTTTCCTTTGTTATTTGTTACTTAGCATTAGATTTGCATTTAGATTTGTATTGCATGTAATCTTCTAATCTTTGTTGTCTTGTGCACTTTCTTGGCGTTACATTTGGTGAACCCGATGTGAAGATACCATCTTTGCAGATCCGTAGATCTTTTTTTTTTGGTTTTTGCAGGATTTTCGTATGGAACGATGCATTAGTTTGATGAAGCGACACAATTGAATTCCTGAATTGCATCTGACAAAAGAAACGATGCATCTGAAATTTCTTGAACCACAATTGACTGAATGAGCCACAATTGAAGAAGAAACGATGCATTTGACTAGTAACACAGTGACACAATTGACTGGTAAAATTTTATTTCTGTTTTCAAAAATATGAAAGTTTCAATTGATTTGTGTGTTACTAATATCTTATTTTTAGCATGTGGCCTTTTCAAGTTAATAAGCTTTTGCAGGATGATTGATGAAGACAATATTGAAAACTACTAACAAGCTTTTCTACAGGATGCTTGTCGAAGACCCTAGTTAAATTTTGAAGCTGATTGTTTGGTAGCGTGGAAAATATTTTGTTTGGTTTAAAATTAACGAGTGTCTACTGTGTTTGGTATGAAAGCACAAGTCTGGTTACCCTTACGACTTGGTACATCGAAGTATCCTCTCCCCTTGTGCATTCGTCCGATCTTGGGTGTAAGAGAAATGGTTACCAACTCTAGAACTTGGGCCTATTCTGGTGGGAAAAAGTACTCACCCCAGGATGACTTAGACTAGTAGCACCCTAAACCCGAGGGACTTCCAGCCGGCATATAAAAGTGGGTTCTTGGGGAAACCCCAAGAATCACGAGTGTGGTTCCGACAAGATGGATCTGAAAGGGGACTCGAACCGTATGGATCACACCCCACAAACATAATGCCCATACTAAATACTGTTGATGGTGTTTTCTGCACAGCAACAATTCAGACAGATTGCAATATTCTATCTCTCTTGAAAGGTTATTTTTAACAATAAATCACTAAAAATCACCTAAGGTCTCTTGGGTGTCAGGTCATGACAATGCATAAACAACTCAGATAATATGTGAAAATGCTAGTAATCACAAAGGGACCTTACTACAAGCAAACTGTATCATTCAATTTATCAGATTTTGCAATGTGATGATCTTTAATCCTAAAATTAACCAGATAATAAAGAAATAGCAAAAGATAAGGGTGCAAGGATATGATAAAATCTAAACTACTCCTAGAGTGGACAATAAAATATGACAGATATCTGGAATGGACCAACCTCAAACAACCAATTCCTGCTTAACCCACAATGCAATATCACAAGAATGGTGCAATCTTCTAAGGTATATAAATTTTCAAATCATAGGCATTCATCTACAATCGAACTTAAGCACATTAAATATATGGTCCAGGTTGACTTTACTAGCCTACTACAATCAGATAGTTACTGGGAGCATAGACCAGAGATTGCTACAAACATTCCAAATATGAAATCATAAACACCATTCATCAAACTAAAACTAATTTAATTCTAAACACTAAACCCTAAATCTTTAAGCAATTTGAAAAATAGAACAACAAGAACCATGCGAGATAAACTAACACAAGAGATTTCACCAGGAAAACCACAATGTCCTCAATTGCATTAAATCATCAAAAGACTGCAACAATTCCACTATTCTGATATAGTATTTGCTTCAAGAAATTGAATACTACTCCTACTACAAAATACTCTAGCTCTTTTCTGCTCTTACTTATTTCTACTACTTTCTAGCTAACCCCTTACAATGAGGCAAGAATGCCCTTTATAGCAAATCTCAAGATATGCCGGCCCAACCAAACATTTACAAAATAAGAATAACCGCCCAAAACAAGTCAGCCTGAGGAAATCAAAATAAGGCATACATTAAATGCCATCTATATCATCAAGGTCGGCATTGACACAATCCCCAATGCAGTCCAGTCCAATGCATGCCCTATGATAATAGGGAAGCACAAATCTCAAAATGGCATTAAATACCACCTCTTTTATCCTCGCTTTGGGCCAACGATCCTTGAACCCTCAAAAACACCCCATCCAACTCGGCAACAGGTGGCAAAGGCAAGATCCTAAGTCTGCATTGAATGGAATCAATCTCCTCTTTTGACTAGTCAACAATCTTATTCCAATCAACCTTATGTGCTTGGTACTTATCCATTACTGCCAAGTAGGTGGCTGCATCATCAAATTGGTGGCTATTTATAGCATTCTCAGAATCTGGGGTATAAACCTCATGCCACCATTCCCTGAGTTGCTCTAGACTTAGGTATTTAGGAGCAATCTTTCTCCTTCCATTCATGACCTCAAAGAATGCAATGCACCCCTCATATACTTCTGTAAGATCTCCATCTATTTGTTTCTTTTGTTTCTGGATCTTCTTCATTACCTTATGCCGAATCTACAAAGCCTCAAACCATTCCTAGGGTTCATTTAATCTAGAGGAAGGAAGAATTCCATCCGTAGCCAACTGATCCTTACCATGTCCTATGATGACTTTGGATTTCTATAATAGAAGGTCAATGTCTTCCATGTCCTGAGACAACACATGCTCCAATAATTCCTTGGCTCAGACTGTGTCTTTCCCAACTGACAGGATATCCTTGATTGCACTATCTCCCTTCATTTGTACATCCTTTAGCCAATCCATTGTAGTTTGAGCCGAAGTCTTCATCTTTTCAATCTCAGAGATAGTTTCCTTGGGCAGAAAGCCAAGAGTGGTAGAAGAAGATGGGTGAAGAGACTGCAGATGCTTCATTACCTCCTCCAAGTATTTCCTAAGTCTTTCATTTTCTTTCCTCAGCTCTTGCTTGGTTTGGGTCTCTTTCCTCAACCTGCCAATGATCATAGCGCTAGATCCCTCATACTCCTCTATATCCTACTCCATGGATGCCAGCCCAAGGTTGATAGTCTGCACATTGTAGTCTTGACCAGTGACATCCTCACTTGTCTTATCCGCGATATGGGTGGCAATGTGGATAACTCGGTTATTTGCTTCATCTCTCTCCATCTTTGAGACCACCCTAGCTGCCTTTCTTTTCTTCCCTTTGCCAATTTTGGATAGCATTTCATCCCAATCCAAGGGAGTTTCTTCGACAACCACTTGTTTCTTCCTTGCAATCTCTTTTTCAAGCCAATCTGGGGTTGCAGGTTCTACCCGGATTTCCTCTGTTCTTGCCTCTTCTTGTTGTTTTTCTGGCATTTTATCCTTTTCTTTCTCAGGAGCTTGTTCACCTTGATTACCTTCTTCAAGCCCCACCTCTTGTATCGGTGATGGAGTTCTAACTGGGATATCTTCCTCCTGCTCAGGCGATCCGTTCCCTCTGCCATTCTCCGGAGAATCTTCATACATCACTAGAGAAGAAGGATGCTTTTCTACCTCTTCAGCTTCGAGCTCTGCTACTACACCAAAAAGTTCTCCTTTGAATGGCTCTACCTCTCCGCTTGTCTCATGTTCCTTCGGAGTCTCTTGCTCAGGTATGCTTGGTGGAGGAGAAGCAGTCTTAGATGGCTCCACAGCAGGTATCTTTGGTGAAGGGTCCATCTTCTGCGTTGGTCCCTTAGGGGATGGAGTCCTGGATCTTCTCATGTAAACTTTGGTCTTTTCTCCTCTTGAACTTTCAACATCAACAATCGGAGGCTCATCCTTGGAAGTATCCTGACCCTTCTTCTTTGAGACCCTAGTTGTTCTGGTCTTCTTTGGTGGTGGAGGAACATCCTCTTCTACTTTTTCCAATTCTTCCTCATCAGAAGACCTACCTATCTTCAATTTTTTGCTTATTTTCTTTCCTTTCAGCTTCCTTTTGGGTTCGGGTTAACTCTCTTTAGGGCCTCTGATTTTAATCTTGAAAGGGGAGCTCTTTTTAGTTTTTCCTTTGGGGTCATCTTCCCCGGATTCTTCTGAAGTAGACATTGGGTTGAGATCTCCCATTAAATTAAAGGTACAGGTAACCTTCTCGCTTTCTAGCTCCCAAACCTTATGCTTTAACCAAGAAGAGCTAAATTTCATAACAGGGGCCATTAGGTCTTCCAACTCTGTGTCCTCATCTTCATTCCAATTGATTTCCCCGATCAACCTGTCCTTCACAGCTTCATAAGCATGATCCTGCACCAGGTTTCCATCTTCCTCCAGTTATTCCGGGATCAACTTGACATTCTATTGTCTGATCACATCCATAGGGAGTTTGGAGTATCTCTTCTTTCTCCCTTCAAGATCATCCCTGATGTTGGCCCAATAGTCTTCTAGGTCATCTTTATGCCGGTACTCCTTGGTAGCCTTCTTCTGTGCTTCTCCTGTGATATCAAAGTTCATCCTTTTGGAGTGGAAGGAGAAACCATATGCTGCCAATTCATCTCCTACGATGTGTGCTGAGTAGATGGAAGGGCACACTTCTGCTACACCAATTCCAAGAGGGAAATCTCCGCCAAAGCCTGTCTTATGCTTTTCCTTCTTTACAATGGCATCAAACTCACAAATCTATCTGACAATCTCCAACAGCACAATGTGATCTGTGGGATACCTAGGTAACCTGTATGGAGCAACCAGACATCCATCAATTCTAAGGTAGGTGAAGGTGGGAAATTGAATGAACTAGGCCCCGTAATTCTTTATCAATCCTTTGGCTCCATCTGACAGTCTCAAATGCTCGACATTCTGAAGCATCTGGGTGATGTGCTTAGTGAATGCTTCATTAGCCCTGCGGTAATCTTTGTGTCCTAGGTGCAACTCCGGGTAAACCTCATAGACAATGTCCTATCCAAATGTCCCTCGTGGATTCAAACCCCTGTATAGGTAGAATCTGGCTAGTACATACATGACATAAGAGGACATGGTGAACCTCTTGGTTTCCAGGACACTCCTTAGCTGTTTGTCAATTATGGTGCTAATAAGTCCCGCCAGTGGTAGTTGGTTCCTTGTTTAATCTTGGTGATCACATGGACCATCTAGCTCTCTAGCACTCCGACGGTCTTCAAACTAGCTACCCTGCTCAAAAATGTTATAGCGTCATAAATGTCTGTCCTGAATTTAACCCTGTGCAATTGTTTGGGCAGTTTGGAATGGTGTGACTTTGGCTTCTCCAATCAAGAATTGATTATCTGCTGAGCTTTGGTTGGCTCATTTTCATAATATGTCTTCGCCATATCCATGTTTAAAGCACACACTGAAGGCAGATCAGGCATGTCAAAGGCTTGAGCAATAGAGACATGACTGAAATTGGCCAAGACCCTTCCCCCAGTACTAACAACCCTTTGTGAGTCAAAGTCATATTGCGAAGCACACTCAAGTATCAGCTCATAGCACTATATTGCAGGAGGAAACCCTGCCACATGCACTAGTCCAGACTTCATCATTCTATTCCTTAAGACTGACAGATACTTCTCAGCTATTCTCTGCTTGAACTCCTCGTATCTCCAGGCCCCCACATTAGTGTCAAACACCTCAGACCACATGAAGGATATCTTTCTCTCAGGAAGTTGACTCTTAGTGTCTAACCTTATTCTCTCTACCTCTGAGATGGAGGACCCCTCTGTATCACCCTTCAATTTTCCTGCTGCAGCCTTGCTTGATTCGGCCTGCACTCATAAGAAATCATCATAAGTATCAATTTATCATGCATATTCTAGTTCAAAGGTTAGCATAAAATCATAAAAAGCAATTAAAATCCATCGCAAGTCATCGATCTTTGAAAATCCAGAAAAATAGAACAATCTGGGAAAACAGTGTAAGTTGGGAAAATACAGTTGGGGCAGAATTTCAGAGAAATCCGACCCAGATGGATTCTTGCTACCGAAACATCATTAGTCAAATAAATCGTTAATGCAAAAAAAAGATCATAAGATTATCATAAAATTCGTCCATTGGCAACAAGAAATAAGCATTTAGCATTTACTCCATTAATCCTATCTTCAGAAAATCAAAAGAAATAAAGCCAGACAGGAAAACTAGAAAAAACCAGCTAGGACGGATCTTTGTAGATAGTTTAGATACCCCCAGAATTTGTGACACTCCACGGAATTAGTCGAAACCGGGAAAATCCATGTGCATAGAAATTCCGCGAACACCACGGGAACTTGACGAATGACAAAACGCGAACCAACTACTGAACACTTAGGAAAACCTCCCCACCTGGATTCTAATGGCCCCAAAATCGACACCAACCATCAAGATTCAGAATACAAATGAACTTAAGTTCCCAAGGCCCTCAAATGACAAGTCCTCTTGGAAAAATGATGATGCCCTAATTTTGACAACTGAACCGCCCGCCATGAAAACTAGGGAAAACCTTCAAGGTTTAAAATGTCTGTTTTATGCTTGATTCAAAGCACTCTGAATCCTCACAAGGTAGGAACTAGTGAAACCTCGGCATAAGATACAAAAAATAATGACGAATTCATTATTCTGGGCAAAACACCGAAGAAGCCCTAACCTCGCACAATATGGCAAATTACGCACATATAGGGTCAAAATCTAACCTAGAACGCCATCCAAGTGGATGCACCTGTTATTTAGGGGATAAGTACAAGCATACATGGCACGGGCGATGAGGTTCCATGAAGAAATGGGCCAAACCCTAACTCGATAAGAAGGAAATCGTGGCCAACAAGGGCTGACACGAAATGACCGCCAATCAATAGAGAAAACTCAATCATTGCGGAAACAAATAAGAGGGGCCATTGATAACCTACCATGGATTATTGCAGATGAAATTTGAACTCAAAGAAAAAACCACAAAGCAAGCATGCCCAAGCAATGAAAACCTTAATCAGCACTCCACACAATCCACACACAAGCGACCTGAGATCAGTGCTCAAAACTCAAATGGGGAAAGCACTTCAGATGCCAAGGCAGCAAACAAGTGAATGATGGAGTTAAAATGATGCTTAGAAGGTTTTAAACTGACACATTTATGCCTCTGAGAAAAGGGACCTTGGTCATTAATGAGTGACAAGACGCGTTTGAAAAATCTGAAAACCCGAGTCCGAGATGGAATTTCGGAAGATCCCCAGATACGCGGAAATCCGGATGGACACAAATTTCGTGGAAAGGCAGAAATCAAGAATATAACAAAGTTCAGGATTTTAGCACTGTCCGGGAAAATCTAGCAGAACCTTAAAATCCTGGAGTCAGGCAGAAACTCGGATTCAGAAAATTCAGCAATGAACAGACAGTGAACCAGAGCCCGAAAAAATCCGCCGAAGCTGGAAAATCCTGGCTTCAGGTGAAAACCCAGATTTTGTTAAAAACTCAATTTTAACCAATTCAAGCATCAGGGCAAGATCAAAGCCAACAAGACCAACATGTCAAGACCTCAAAAAGATAAGTCCAATAAAACCAAAGGTCAAAAGACATTCGAAAAGAGGGTCTCTACTCCAAGTGGGGCATGTGTGCAAAAATTGCACAATAAATGGCGACTCTGCTGGGGAAATGCTCCTGAGTATTTCGATGACAAAATGGAATCAAGAACCCAAAATTTATGGTTTCAACTCATATATCTTGTCTCCACCTCCATGTTTAAATAGAGAAACTCCCAGTCATTCAAAAATTCCTATACCAGGGTCAAAGTGTGTGCATATGCATTAATTACCTACCCTTAGTTGCACCAGGAACCAAACTTGGTATGAACAAGCTACGTAAAGATTCATACTCTAAAAGTAACCTAGATAGAGCCTCACTGCCAGTCAGGCATCCATAGCCCCGACAAGGTTATTGCTGTGATCCTCCTGAACATAGCTCTACTGCCAGCTAGGCGTCCATAGTCCCAGTAGAGTTATTCAAATCCCCCTGATAAGTTGAATTTTAAGCCTTTTGATTTGCAATATTTTCTCTTGTTATCTTTTCTTTTTCTTTTTCTGCTGATTTTTCTTTCTTTTTCACTCATTTCATTCAACCTGTGAACAGTGAAGTTCAAACTCAAGGTCGAGAACCATAGTGGCACTAGAGCAGAAAAGGATTTTTCACCTATTCAGACCTTATAAGGGCCTTCTGCAACTTCAGGTATATTAAGAATTAAAAGTATAAGACCCCAATATATTCTTGTTAAACTAACTAGAAAACTGTTTGCCTCAGTATAAGGATAAGTGACATTGGGTAGAGAGTTCATACCATGGTGTCTTGGAAGGATGATTAAAGTTTGTAAGGGAAATACCAAAAACATCAGACCTACTTTGTCACCATTGCCACACGGGTGCACCCAAAGATCCCAAAAAGAGAAAGAACCAAGAGCAAGAGCAATGCAAATAAAAAAAAACAAACCAAAGCAAACCCACTCTAACCAAAGCAAACAAGCAAACCAAAAGGGAAACCTACTCTAACCAAAGCAAAACAAGCAGAGCGACCTAAACTAACTATTTACAGAGTGGGGAGCTGAAAACAGCTCAGGACTGGAAATAATGTTTCAAATACTGCCCATTGACAGGCAGTGGGATATCCTCTCCCGTGAGAGTCTTTAGACGGAAGGCATTATCTCCAAGTATTTCAGCAATCTGATATGGGCCAAGCCACAATTTATCAAACTTCCCATGGTTCCCTTTCTGATCATGAGGTTTATCCCAGTATAGGACAAGGTCAGAAATTCTGAAGGCTTTGACTTTAGCTCTCCTGTCAAACCATCTCTTAACTACCCCCTGATGTTTGGAAAAATTCTCAAGGGCATTGTCCCATTTCTCCTCAAGGTGTAGTAGTTCTATTAACCTAGCCTCCTTTCTGTCCCCTTCATCATAAAACTCATTTATAAATTGTAAAGTTGGGATCTTGAGTTGAATAGGGAATTTTGGCTCCAGACCATACACTAAGTGATAAGGAGATGTTCTAATGGATGTCTTAAGTCTGGTGCAATCTGCCCAAAGGGAAAACCGAAGCTGGGTGTGCCAGTCCTTTGGGTTCCTTTCTAACAGCTTACAGATGATAGTCAACAGGTTCTTATTAGAGGACTCTACCAAGCCATTACCCTGGGGATAATAATTAGATGCAAACTTCACAATGATGCCATGGTCAAAAACCCAATTTGAAAATTTTAAAGATGTGAAAGCAGGACCATTATCACAAACAACAGAAATAGGGCACCCAAATCGGTTAATAATATTAGACTCTAAAAAATCAATCACTACATCTGATGTACATTTCCTACAAGCAAAAGCTTCAGTCCATCTTGTAAAATAATCAGTAATAGTGAGAATGTACCTGTGTCCTATGGAATATGGTGGGTTGATGGGGCCTATGAAATCTATACCCCACTGAGTGAAAGGTCTTACCTCAGTGACTGATTGGAGCGGAAGTGTTGCACACCTTTCTCTAGTTGCTGCGGTCTGGAAAGTGTGACAAGTTCGTACATGATGGTGAACATCTTTGAACAATGTGGGCTAGTAATATCCTACCCTCAAAATTTGATTTGTTGTGGCAATAGCAGAGCCATGACTAGTACCATACTTCTCATGAAATTCATTCATCACTCTTTCAGCTTCCTGTTTCCCAAGACACCTTAAATAAATGCCCTCATGATTTTTCTTCTACAAAACAGCTCCCTTCAACATGAAACCATCACTCTTTAACTGTAGAGCTCATCTCTGAACTACATTTAGATGACCTGGAGGTCGTTGATTCAACAGATAATACACTAGGTCATCATACCAACCATCTGGAGAAACCTCTTCAATATTATAGTTCTGAATAGACAATTCAGAGCCTATCTCAGCCATAGTCTGAGTGAGTCCTTGTCCTCTTACTAGCTTCATGCGTTAGATCTCAATGTCATACTCTTGTAGCATGGTCACCCACTTAGCTCTGCACTCTCCTAATTCATTTTGCATCAGGAGTAACTTAACTACAGAATCAGGGACAATTGCATACACCTTATTTCTAAAGATATAATGCCTGAATTTCTTTACTGCTCTGAACAGGGCATACGCCTGCTTTTCCACACTTGGATATTTCAACTCGGCATCTTTTAACAGTGCACTCATAAAAGCGATAGGATGTTCATTTCCCTTATCAAACTTTTGAGTCAGCATTCCAGCACATGAATAGTCTGAAGCAAATGAATAAATATAGAAGGGTTTGTTGTAATTAGGACTTACCAATACTAGAGCATCAACAATGGCTCTTTTGATCTCTGCAAATGTCTCATTCACTTCTGTAGTCCATTCGATCTTGGCATCTTGTTTCAACATTGCATTTAATGGTTTAACAATTTCAGCAAATCTAGTGATGAATTTTCTGACGAAGTTAATCTTACCAAAGAAGGACTTCATCTCCTTTTTGCTAGCAGGTGGTTGAATCTTCAATATTGCCTCCACTCTCTCTGGATCAATAGAAATTCCCTTTTTTGATATCACATGTCCTAGTAACTTTCCTTCTGTTACTCCAAAAATACACTTTTTAGGATTCAGGGATATGTCAAATTCTCTGCACCTTTAAAATACCTTACGGAAATCTAAGATGTGATCCCCTCTGTTCTTCAAAAAAATAGTCAGGTCATCCATATAAATGATGATGCATTTTCCTATCATATCCTTAAAGGCGATATCCATAGCTCCTTGAAATGTGGCCCCTACATTAATAAGTCCAAATGGCATCCTCCTGTAGGCAAAGGTACCCCACTTGGTTGTGAAAGCCATCTTGTGCCTGTCCTCATACTGAACTATTACTTGATTGTACCCTGAATAACCATCCAGAAAGGACATCATCTGAGATCCATTGACCACTTGAAGCACTTCATCCAACGAAGGAACTGGATAGTTGTCATTTTCTGATGATCTGTTTAAATTCCTAAAGTTAACATAGAGCCTAATTTCTCCATTCTTTTTTCTTACTAGAACCAGGTTTTCCACCCATGTTGAATGCCTAACAAGAAATATGATTCTGGCAGACAATAACTTCTGAACTTCTTTCTGTATGGGGGGTTCCAACAATGCATTGATAGGTCTTTGTCTCTGCCTGAAAGGCTTGGCACCTGGCTTCAAGGGTATAGTATGAGTTATGATGGATGTATCATAAGTCTTCAAATCTTCATAACCCCAGGCTACTATATCTGGAAAATTGTGTAAGGCTTCAATTATCCCTTGTCTTTCTTCTGGAGTGCATACCTTGCCAATGAAAATATTCTTAGCATTGTCCTCAGTTCCTAGATTGTGAGTGTCACACTGTCCACTGATTGATTCCTTCTTCGACTCTTGTTCCTGATCTCTAATCTTATCCATATCAAAAATTCACTCCAACTATACCATACCCCTTGGAATAGTGTTAGACTTCAGATTTAGCACACCTTCTAAGTCCAGTTTTGCTTCCTATGGTTCTGCTTCATCGATGATTTGGGAAGCAAAAATATTTGTATTTGTGATGAAGTCAAGAATATGCTTGTCATCTTCAAACACCTGAAAGTTAGTAACATTGTCCGGGACAGATGGCACAGGAGTCAATTCTACAGTGAATTTTTTCAATCCTAACAAAGATAAAGGCTGTAGGGTACTCGCTGCTTGAGCCAGAGAATCAGCAGTTTGATTCCTCTGCCATGGTATCAGTTGAATATTGAAAGTGTCAAATCCTTCAATGAGGTCCCACACTCTATGCCTATAATTAGTCATTCTCCTATCGTGGCATGAATATTGTTTCCTTACTTGCTTGACTACCAACTCAGAATCTCCAAAAACTCGCAGTCTTAACCCTTTTCTTAAGTGCCATAAGAAGTCCATGAATTAATGCTTAATACTCTGCTACATTGTTGGTACAGTGAAATTGAAGCCTATGGGCTACAAAGAAATTCTTACCTTTTGGACCGATCAGTTCAAACCCTGCTCCAGCTCCGTGCTTGGATTTGGATCCATCAAATTTGAGAGTCCAACATTCAGCAGTGGCAGTCTTCTTTATTATATCTTTCGGCTTATCAGTGTTAGAAGATTCTCCAGTCACTATAGGTGGTTTATCTTCTTGATATTTTTCTTGAGAGTTATACACCTTTGTCTCCACAGCTTGAGTCAGATTTAAGCATTTTTGTACTTGCTCTACTACTATCTAGCATAAACAACACTCCAACTCTGAATGGGAAGCGTTATGAACTCTACACCAATTTGGTAAGAGTAATTCTTTAAAGCTTGTCCTCCTACCTAGGTGAGTTTGATTCTCCATACATTGCTTGATGAATTCCTGGAAACTGTCTAATAGGCTGATCTGATTATCTTCAGGTTCTTCTTTTTCTTCAACTGATTTTGTTAAAACATCAACATGGCTGGATCTTGTCTCAGCATCAATAGGCATCATATGTAGCATCAACACCTCCTCTGAGTCTGACTCTTCATACTGAGTTGATAGCATGTAATTTCCCATTCCTACTTCTGATATCAAGACTTTCGTCAAAGTATTTTGATACTCCGTTATCATGTATTTCATTCTCGGTTCTCTCTCAATTCTAATCTGATTTGGCACTCTCTTCCAGGGAAGCCACATGTGAGAATGGTTAGTAGACACATAACCATTCAAAGCTTTGGTGAAATCTCTTCCTAGAATCAAACCATATGCATCAAGGATATCAGCTACCTGAATATTGATAACATGTTGAATCCTTGGATCTAAAGCTATCTGCATGTGAAACATGTTTAGTTCTCCTACCACACTCACTTCAGTTCTATCCAACTGAGTCACCTTCTTCTGAGAGTCAGCAGGTGTAATTCCTAGAGCTCTACAAACTCCAAATGGCATCACATTGGTGGAAGCACCAGAATCTAATAAGCAATTATGTAGATTCTTACCGAATATTCAGACAGAGATCATAAATGGTGGGGTTTCTGTCTTCCCTTAGAACAAAGTGGGTTGAGTATCTACCTAGGCCACTTGAGTCCTATCCTTTTCCTTTCCTTTATCTCCAGGGGGCAAGTTAGTCCGATTATGGGCCTGGTTTTGTGTCTTCACAGGCTGAGAACTAGAAGTCTAGCTGATATTTTCACCAGAAGGCTTATCCAAACATATTGAATGTGCATCATAGGTACCTAAAACAGCCTTTCTAATTGCAGGAAACCTTAATAACTCAAATGCTGAAAGATTTACTTTTAATTTCTTGAACTCCTCTGCAACATATGAAGCCATCTGCTCCTCACTCATATCAGTGGAGACGTCCTTAGAAGGTTCCTCTACCTTGTCCTTGCTTGCTTGAATAGCCTTTTCTTTCTGTGGGTCAGTTTGAGCTTGTCTCTCCTTTGAGAGATACTGCTTGGAAACATGTGGATAAGACGGATTATTGCTAGCATTAGGATCTAGAGGGGTACTGAAGTTATTAGGAGGAATGGAAGTGGTGAAAGGTCTCCCAGCTTGTGGACACCTATGAGGCAAATCCCTCAAGCCTTGCCTCTAGAACATTTGTACTTCTTCAATATAATTTTCTTCTTGATCAAGGGGGCCATTCTCATTCATTGCTTCCTCATTGAATAATCAAGCAACCTCGTCTCCATTGCATATTTGGTCTGTTCTTTCTTCTTGAGAATCAGGATCCTCCTCTGGTACATTTTCCTTGCTGGTCGGGAAAGGAGCATGATTTAACACCAGCACGGGAGAGTCATATGGTGTGGAGGGAATGATCTCCTGTCCATTTGCATTGTTCTCTACCTCATATTGAAAAATAGAGGCAGCAGTCTGGAATTCTGGACATTCTAGCTCTGAATGCTAACTTGTCTTATGGAGCCTGCACCATCCTGATAGGGCTGCCTCAACCAGATATACACCACTAGGAGGTTTGTCCTAACTGATTGGATAATTTGTAGATTGGTTGACAATCTGATTAGGGGGGTTGATCCAATGGGGTGGGGACCCCTCCATTATTAGGGCATGTATTCCAAGTTCTATTCTGCCCTTGTGATGGTCTCTTATCAAATCCTGATCCACTTCCTTGGCCTCTATCAAAATTCTGCCTCCTATCATTATTGAAGCCTCTATCATTGTTGTAACCCCTATCCTGATTATACCCCCTGTCATTATAGAATCCTTTGTCATTACGATGTCCTCGGTCAAAATTCTGCCCTTGTGGAAACTCTCTATTCTGATTGGATTGCATACTCTTTTGGGCAGCTTGTAGTTGACTGTTCTGATTTCTTAGGTAAGTCACTTCTAGATTTAACTTCTTTATTTGCTCACCCATTTCGTCAATCCTCTCCCTATTTGGATCTCGATGTGGTAGCTAAGTTGAATTACTCAGAGGAGGAGCGGGCATTGTAGCAGATCCCATAGACTGATGCAACACCTCAGAATTTTGCAAATAAGTAGGGAAACTAGTCAACTATGGCGGATACATAGTCTGGTTAACCTGCTGTTGAGGGAAGTTCATCATAGGGGAGACCTGGCTCATGGGATGACCAAGGTGTGGTACCATAGGTAATTGAGGAACTGGATTCATGATTGGAGTATGATTAGCAAGCGCATGATTCACTGCCTGAACCTGGTTGGGATGTGCAACTGGTCCTAGATAAGGTAATGGTCCACTCAAGTGTTGTCTCAAATCTGTACTAAGCTTAACAGCCTCTGTATAAGCATCAGTTAGGGTAGCTGGAGGATTGGGTCTCCACTTTAGAAAGGTTGTTGTTAGGCTATCCAGAGCTTCATAATAGACTCCCAGGGCTGTATTATCATCTAAAACATATGGGTCTTGCAATCTGGTGTATGCATAGTGGAACCTATTATTGAAACTGGATATTGGCTCATTAACCTCTTTCTTGACTTTGATGAACTGTAGGTATAACTCATTGGCGCTGATGGGTATCCAAAACTTCTGTAAAAAGGAAGTTTCAAGATTATTCCAATTAAGAATTGAACCAGCAGGAAGATGATTGTACCAGTAAAAGGCTTCTTCTCCTAGTGAATAAGGGAACAACCTACAGGCAACATCCTCGTGAACTATCCCTCTGTCTTTAAGACAGGTTTGGAAAATCCTTATGTGTTCTTCTACAGTCCTGTTTGGGTCATTAACATGGAATTTTGAATAGAAATGCTCAGGGTTTTTGGGCATAGCGTTGTAGGCATAGAAGAACAAGGGTGACAGATTATTAGCAAGAAAAGCCATTGGTAAGAGTGGGGGTGGTGGTTGTGGTTGATTGATGACAGGCTGGGGTTTTTGAATGGCAACCACCTCAGGGATGGGTATAGCCTCGACCTTAGGATGTGTAGATGTGGATGATGCTGGTGAAGGGATGGGTGATGATGATTCTCCCCTTTCTCGAGTCCTTCTTGGCCTAGTGGGGAACTATAACTCATGTAAATCCTCCTCTCCTGTGGTAGATCTGGTATTTCTCCTATATCTTTCAGGAGAGATGGCATTCAAGAAACGATCCAGTGTGCTCATTCAAGCCCTCCTTCTAGCGCCAATCTCTTGATGGTGTTTTCTGCACAGCAACAACTCAGACAGAATGCAATATTCTATCTCTCTTGAAAGGTTATTTTTAACAATAAATCACTGAAAATCACCCCAAGGTCTCTCAGGTGTCAGGTCATGATAATACATAAACAACTCAGATAATATGTGAAAATGATGTAATCACAAAGGGACCTTACTACAAGCAAACTGTATCATTCAATTTATCAGATTTTGCAATGTGATGATCTTTAATCCTAAAATTAACCAGATAATAAAGAAATAGCAAAAGATAAGGGTGCAAGGATATGATAAAATCTAAACTACTCCTAGAGTGGACAATGTAAATGATAGATATCTAGAATGGACCAACCTCAAACAACCAATTCCTACTTAACCCACAATGCAATATCACAAGAACAGTGCAATCTTCTGAGGTATATAAATTTTCAAATCATAGACATTCATCTACAATCAAACTTAAGAAACTTAAATATATGGTCCAGGTTGACTTTACCAGCCTACTACAATCAGATAGTTACTAGGAGTATAGACCAGAGATTGCTACAAAAATTCCAAATATGAAATCATAAACACCATTCATCAAACTAAAACTAATTTAATTCTAAACACTAAACCCTAAATCTTTAAGCAATTTGGAAAATAGAACAACAAGAACCATGCGAGATAAAATAACACAAGAGATTTCACCAGGAAAACCACAATGTCCTCAATTGCATTAAATCACCAAAAGATTGCAACAATTCCACTATTCTAATACAGTATTTGCTTCAAGAAATTGAATACTACTCCTACTACAAAATACTCTAGCTCTTTTCTGCTCTTACTTATTTCTATTACTTTCTAGCTAACCCCTTACAATGAGGCAAGAATACCCTTTATAGCAAATCTCAAGATATGTCAACCCAGCCAAACATTTACAAAATAAGAATAACCGCCCAAAACAAGTTGGCCTTAGGAAATCAAAATAAGGCATACATTAAATGCCATATGTATCATCAAGGTCGGCCTCGACACAATCCCCAATGCAGTCTGGTCCAATGCATGCCCTATGATAATAAGGAAGCACAAATCTCAAAATGGCATTAAATACTACCTCCTTTATCCTTGCTTTGGGCGAACGATCCTTGAACCCTCAAAAAAATCTCCATCCAGCTCAGCAACAGGTGGCAAAGGCAAGATCCTAAGTCTACATTGAATCAAATCAATCTCCTCTTTTGACTGGTCAATAGTCTTATTCCAATCAACCTTATGTGCTTGGTACTTATCCATTACTGCCAAGTAGGTGGCTGCATCATCAAATTGGTGGCCGGTTATAGCATTCTTAGAATCTGGGGTATGAACCTCATGCCACCACTCCCTGAGTTGCTCTAGACTTAGGTATTTAGGAGCAATCTTTCTCCTTGCAGTCATGACCTCAAAGAATGCAATGCACCCCTCATATACTTTTGTAAGATCTCCATCTATTTGTTTCTTTAGTTTCTGGATCTTCTTCATTGCCTTATGCTGAATCTGCAAAGCCTCAAACAATTCCCAGGGTTCATTTAATCTGGAGGAAGGAAGAATTCCATCCGCAACCAACTGATCCTTACCATGGCCTGTGATGACTTTGGATTTCTGTAATAGAAGGTCAATGTCTTCCATGTCCTGAGACAGCACATGCTCCAATAATTCCTTGGCTCGGACTACGTCTTTTCCAACTGACAGGATATCCTTGATTACACTATCTCCCTTCATTTGTACATCCTTTAGCCAATCCATTGTAGTTTGAGCCGAAGTATTCATCTTTTCAATCTCAGAGATAGTTTCCTTGGGTAGAAAGCCAGGAGTGGTAGAAGAAGATGGGTGAAGAGACTGCAAAGGCTTCATTACCTCCTCCAAGTATTTCCTAAGTCTTTCATTTTCTTTCCTCAGCTCTTCCTTGGTTTGGGTCTCTTTCCTCAACCTGCCAATGATCACAGTGCTAGATCCCTCATACTCCTCTATATCCTGCTCCATGGATGCTAGCCCAAGTTTGATAGTCTGCACATTGTAGTCCTAACCAGTGACATCCTCTCTTGTCTTGTCCACGGTAGCGGTGGCAATGTGGATAACTCGATTATTTGCTTCATCTCTCTCCATCTTTGAGACCACCCTAGCTGCCTTCCTTTTCTTCCCTTTGCCAATTTTGGATAGCATTTTATCCCAATCCAAGGGAGTGTCTTTGAAAACCACTTGTTTCTTCCTTGCAATCTTTTTTTCAAGCCAATCCAGGGCTGCAGGTTCTACCCGGATTTCCTCTGTTCTTGCCCCTTCTTGTTGTTTTTCTGGCATTTTATCCTTTTCTTTCTCAGGAGATTGTTCACCTTCATCACCTTCTTCAAGCCCCACCTCTTGTACCGGTGATGGAGTTCTAACTGGGATATCTTCCTCCTGCTCAGGCCATCCGTTCCCTCTGCCAATCTCCGGAGAATCTTCATACATCACTAGAGGAGAAGGATGCTTTTCTACCTCTTCAACTTCAAGCTCTGCTGCTGCACCAAAAATTTCTCCTTCTTTGAATGGCTCTACCTCTCCACTTGTCCCATGTTCCTCCGGAGTCTCTTGCTTAGTTATGCTTGGTGGAGGAGAAGCAGTCTTACATGGCTCCACAGCAGGTATCTTTGGCGAAGGGTCCATCTTCTGCGTTGGTCCCTTAGGGGATGGAGTCCTAGATCTTCTCATGTAAACTTTGGTCTTTTCTCCTCCTGAAATTTCAACATCAACAATCGGAGGCTCATCCTTTGAAGTATCCTGACCCTTCTTCTTTGAGACCCTAGTTGTTCTGGTCTTCTTTGGTAGTGGAGGAACATCCTCTTCTTCTACTTTTTCCAATTCTTCCTCATCAGAAGACCTACCTATCTTCAAATTTCTGCTTCTTTTCTTTCCCTTCGGCTTCCTTTTTGGTTCGGGTTAACTCTCTGTAGGGCCTCTGATTTTAATCTTGAAAGGGGAGCTCTTTTTGGTTTTTCCTTTGGGGTCATCTTCCCTGGATTCTTCTGAAGTAGACATTGGGATGAGATCTCCCATTAAATTAAAGGTACAGGTTACCTTATCGCTTTCTAGCTCCCAAACCTTATGCTTTAACCAAGAAGAGGTAAATTTCATAACAGGGGCCATTAGGTCTTCCAACTCTGTGACCTCATCTTCATTCCAATTGATTTCCCCAATCGACCTGTCCTTCATAGCTTCATAAGCATGATCCTGCACTAGGTTTCCATCATCCTCCAGTTGGTCCAGGATCAACTTGACATTGTATTGTCTGATCACATCCACAGGGAGTCTGGAGTATCTCTTCTTTCTTGCTTCAAGATCATCCCTGATGTTGGCCCAATAGTCTTCTAGGTCATCTTTATGTCGGTACTCCTTGGTAGCCTTTTTCTGTGCTTCTCCTATGATATCAAAGTTCATCCTTTTGGAGTGGAAGGAGAAACCATATGCTGCCAATTCATCTCCTACGATGTGTGCTGATTGGATGGAAGGGCACACTTCTGCTACACCAATACCAAGAGGGAAATCTCCACCAAAGCCTATCTTATGCTTTTCCTTCTTTACAATGGCATCAAACTCACAAATCTGTCTGACAATCTCCAATAGCACAATGTGATTTGTGGAGTACCTAGGTAACCTGTATGGAGCAACCAAACATCCATCAATTCTAAGGTAGGTGAAGGTGGGAAATTGAATGAACTAGGCCCCGTAATTCTTTATCAATCCTTTGGCTCCATCTGACAGTCTCACATGCTCGACATTCTGAAGCATCTGGGTGATGTGCATAGTGAATGCATTATTAGCTCTGCGGTAGTCTTTGTGTCCTAGGTGCAACTCTGGGTAAACCTCATAGACAATGTCCTATCCAAATGTCCCTCGTGGATTCAAACCCCTGTATAGGTAGAATCTGGCTAGTACATACATGACATAAGAGGACATGGTGAACCTCTTGCTTTCCAGGACACTCCTTAGCTATTTGTCAATTATGGTGCTAATAAGTCCCACCAAGTGGTAGTTGGTTCCTTGTTCAATCTTGGTGATCACATGGACCATCCGGCTCTCTAGCACTTCGACGGTCTTCGAAACCAGCTACCCTACTCAAAAATGTTATAGCACCATAAATGTCTGTCCTGAATTTAACCCTGTGCAACTACTTGGGTAGTTTGGAATGGTGTGACTTTGGCTTCTCCAACCAAGAATTGATTATCTGCTGAGCTTTGGTTGGCTCATTTTCATAATATGTCTTCGCCATATCCATGTTTAAAGCACACACTAAAGGCATATCAGGCATGTCAAAGGCTTGAGCAATAGAGACAGGACTGAAATTGGCCAAGACCCTTCCCTTAGTACTGACAACCCTTTGTGATTCAAAGTCATATTGCCGGGCACACTCAAGTATCAGCTCATAGCACTTTATTGTAGGATGAAACCCTGCCACATGCACCAGTCCAGACTTCATCATTCCATTCCTTAGGACTGACAGATACTTCTCAGCTATTCTTTGCTTGAACTCTTCGTATCTCCAGGCCCCCACATTGGTGTCAGACACCTCAGACCACATGGAGGATATCTTGCTCTCAGGAAGTTGACTCTTAGTGTCTACCCTTATTCTCTCTACCTCTGAGATGGAGGACCCCTCCGTATCACCCTTCGATTTTCCTACTGTAGCCTTGGTTGATTCGGCCTGCACTCATAAGAAATCATCATAAGTATCAATTTATCATGCATATTCCAGTTCAAAGGTTAGCATAAAATCATAAAAAGCAATTAAAATCCATCGCAAGTCATCGATCTTTAAAAATCTAGAAAAATAGAACAATTCGGGAAAACAGTGTAAGCCGGGAAAATCCAATCGGGGCAAAATTTTGGAGAAATCCGACCTAGATGGATTCTTGCTGCCGAAACATCATTAGTCAAATAAATCATTAATGAAAACAAAAGATCGTAAGATTATCATAAAATTCATCCATTGGCAACAAGAAATAAGCATTTAGCATTTACTCCATTAATCCTATCTTCGAAAAATCGAAAGAAATAAAGCCAGACAGGAAAACTGGAAAAATCCAGCTAGGACGGATCTTTGCGGATAGTTCAGATACCCCTGGAATTTGTCACACTCTGCGAAATTAGCTGAAACCAGGAAAATCCGCGTGCACAGAAATTTCGCGGACACCACAGGAACTTGATGAATGACAAAACGCAAACCAACAACTGAACACTTAGGCAAACCTCCCCACCTGGATTCTAATGGCCCCAAAATCGACACCAACCATTAGGATTCAGAATACAAATGAACTTAAGTTCCCAAGGCCCTCAAATGACAAGTCCTCTTGGCAAAACGATGATGCCCTAATTTTGACAACCGAACCGCCCGCCATGAAAACCAGGGAAAACCTTCAAGGTTTAAAATGTTCATTTTATGCTCGATTCAAAGCACTCTAAATCCTCAGAAGGTAGGAACTATTCAAACCTCGGCATAAGATACAAAAAAATAGACGAATTCATTATTTTGGGCAAAACACCGAAGAAGCCCTAACCTTGCACAATATGGCAAATTACGCACCTACAGGGTCAAAATCTAACCTAGAACGCCATCCAAGTGGATGCAACCGTTATTTAGGGGATAAGTACAAGCATACATGGCATGGGTGATGAGGTTCCATGAAGAAACGGGCCAAACCCTAACTCGATAAGAAGGAAATAGTGGCCAACAAGGGCCGACATGAAATGACCGCCAATCAATACAGAAAACTCAATCATTGCAGAAAAAATAAGAGGGGCCATTGATAACCTACCATGGATTATTGCAGATGAAACTCGAACTCAAAAAAAAAACCATGAAGCAAGCACGCCCAAGCAATGAAAACCTCAATCAGCTTTCCACACAATCCACACACAAGCGACCCGAGATCAATGCTCAAAGCTCAAATGGTGAAAGCACTTTAGACACCAAGGCAGCAAACAAGTGAATGATGGAATTAAAATGATGCTTAGAAGGTTTTAAACTGACCCATTTACACCTCTGAGCAAAGGTACCTTAGTCATTAATGAGCGACAAGATGCGTCTGACAAATCTGGAAACCCAAGCCCGAGACAGAATTTTGGAAGATCCCCAGATACGCGGAAATCTGGATGGACACAAATTTCTCAGAAAGGCAGAAACTGGGAATATAATGAAGTTCAAGATTTTAGCACCGTCTAGAAAAATCCGCCAGAACCCAAAAATCCTGGAGTTAGGCAGAAACCTAGATTCAGAAAATTCAGCAATGAACAGACAGTGAACGAGAGCCCAGAAAAATCCGTTGGAGCTAGAAAATCCTAGCTTCAGGTGAAAACCTGGATTTCGTTAAAAACTCAATTTTAACCAATTCAAGCCTCAAGGAAAGATCAAAGCCAACAAGACCAACATGTCAAGACCTCAAAAAGATAAGTCCAATAACACCAAAGGTCAAAAGACGTTCGAAAAGAGGGTCCCTACTACAAGTGGGGCGTGTGTGCAAAAATTGCACAACAAATACCTTTTATTTTAGAGACCAACCTATTTGTGGCCGTTGCTTGGTATAGTGCAGGGTACAGTATCATGCCCGAAGATTACTCACTATTGACCCCCTTGAGTAGAGATAGCAGTTCTTGGGAGATCATTGCCCAAAGAATTTGAAATTGGTGTGCTTGAAAGACGTTAATGAGCCATGGAGGGGAGCCAATGCCACCAAATTTCTAAGCTATCCACTCTCGAGAAGGAAAGGTGTTTATCACCAATCTGAGGTATTTCGGTGGGCTATACCAAGTATACAAACCCTAGGCCTTTGGCCTATTAGGATGTACTTGTCTGTTGTCAAAATAAACATTCTTTGAGTCCAAAACTAAAACTGAAAACACTTTGTCTTATGATTTTCTTTGATTCTCAGAATTTGATCACGAAAAATGGAGTCAGTTTTAAATCTTATGTCACTAAAAATTCATAGAGTCACAACTGTTCACCAGAAACTCGCAACTGTCAGTACGAGTCACATCTGTTAAATCTCAAGTCGCATCTATTAAATTATGAGTCACAACTGTTATTTCAATTCGCATTTGTTTAGTCTTGAGTCACTTCTATCTAGTTTAGAGTCACATCTGCCAGTTTAGCTCGCAATTGCTTTGCAAAAATTGCATGTGTTATATTCTAAGTCGTAACTGTCAGTATGAGTCACATTTGTTAAAAGGTTAACCGCATCTATCAGGGTCAAACTGAAGTTTACCAGAGAAATGCAATTGATTACTGGAAAACCGCAACTGATAAACTTGACCGCAAATGATAGATCCTGCAACGCATATGTCTGATTATCAAAAAACTAGAATTCACAATCACTGTCTAGTCAACACAGTTATACCAGTTTCAGTTGTCTTTACACAAACAATCCTTAAATGGAAACCTGAAACGATTTGCTCAATTTTGCATCCTTTAGGTTCATTTAGTCATTACCATAGTTATCTTAGTTCAGGGTAAGTTTCATCTTAGAATACATATTACCTTGCATTAAACTTTTAGGAAGGTCATTTTCTTACAAACTTCAGGATTGGTTTACCATCTATACTCTAGAAAAGTCATAATGTCAACAAAATTTGTCATTGAACCTAGTCCTATCATCTTATAATTTGTCCTACAAAGAGTCCTCCTATCTCATCAGTCTAGTTAGGAAACTCAACTTGCCTTTGATCCTCGTCCTACATTGGTTCCTTGATTTAAACTAAATTGACACATTGGTTTGACTTTAGGTAGTTGGTCCCTTCATCTTGGGTTTATAGAATTGATCACTTTAGGGTCTTGCTTAGAATTTGCATCTTTAGAGTCTAGACTAGTTTCATCCTAGGACATCCCTTATTTTGCATACGAAAATCTTAAAAACATAGACTAGAGTCATACTGTTCGTAGATATAGTTTTGCATTTCCTACATATTGAGCTTGTCTTACATGGTTGAAACTAGGTCTAAGAGAAGAGAGAGAGAAAACATGTCAAACCCAAATGAATTCATCAATCCATTTTCTTCAAGACCTCATAAGACTCTATTAGACAAATTCACCACTAGAAACACTCAAGGACATATTATAGTAGAGGACGTAGAGGCAGCTGCACAGGACCCTGAATTTGCCTCTTTTGTAGATGAATACCTAGCAAATGATTGTCCATGATTTTTAGCCAAATTGCTAGCTGAAGGTGCTACCTTACCAATAGGATTTGATATTAGCACCTTGCAAACTCAACCTACACAAGGAACAAACACAATGACTGCTAGTACTACTACACCTCAGGTTAGCACAACTATGCCATCTACCACATCTACACAGAGTATGACAGTCATTACGTCTCGATTTGGTACATATGGCATGACATCGAGATTTACTTTCACTGTAGGGGCTTCATCATCAACTCTCTTTGGTCCTCTTGTTGGGAGTAAAAGACCTAAAACTTTAGCCTCTACACCTTATGTCGATGTCACAAGTTTGCAATCAACAACTGTACCAACTGCTAGTATCACGAGTACCATACCACAGTCGATGGCCATACCTAGTGCTCCAATCACTAGTACCATACCACAAATTACACAAACAGGAGGCATTCCCTCCTTCCAATATGGCAATCAGAATCCATTCTCCCAAACTGGTAGTTAGAATCAATTTACATCAATTCTGAATCAGAATCCTTTTTCACAGATTGGTAGTCAGAATCTGTCCACACAGATTCCAAGTCAAAACCAATTTACATTGATTCTGAATTAGAATCCTTTTGCATAGATTGGTAGTCAGAATCCATCCACACAAATTCCAAGTCAAAACCAATTTACATCAATGTCAAATCAGATTCTGTTTTCCCAAAGTGGTACTCAGAATCTGTTTACATAGACCCCAGGTCAACACCCATTTAGGTAGATTCCAGACCAAAACACATTTACTAATATTCTGAATCCAAATCCACCTCATATGCCAACATTCAATCGAAACCCATCACAAGACTTTGGATTTCAGAACACATACACGGATCCGCATAATCCCCCTAGCACATCTTTGACCCAAGTTGACGTCTTACAAACACAAATGGATAACATCTTGGTGTCAACTAAGAAATCATTTTCAACAAAGGACATATGCCCATTCCCCTTTGATAGATCATTGTACATGACACCTTTCCCTCACGGATATGTCATATCGAATCTTCCTAAGTACAATGGCAAACGAAATCCAATCGAACATATCAGGGAATTTTCTTCCATATGCATAGATGTCGCTTATGACCCCACGTATCTTATGAGACTATTTCCAAGAAGTCTTGTAGGAATTGCACTAGAATGGTTTTTGGGTCTAGATTCTGGCATTAGATCTTGGGGTGAACTAGTTGAGAAATTTGTGGAACAATTCTCCTTCAACATAGACCACGAGATAAATATAGCAACCTTGTGCCACACAATGCAAGACGAAGGGGAAACATTCATTGCTTCCTTCCAGAGATGGAGAACAATTAGTAGTAGGTGTCTTGTCGAGATACCCGAAAAACAAAAGGTTACAATGTTTCAAGAAAACCTTCATGCAAAACTCAAGAGTAACCTAAGGGTACACTGTTGTACATCTTTTTCGGAACTAGTGGAAAAATGGGTTATAATAGAGAAGGATCTCATTGAAAAGGGTGAACTCAAGACAACAACATCCAATAGAAACCTGGTCGTACAAAACACCCCCACAGACAAAATTAGATTTTGGTCTCACAACAAAAATGTCACCAATGATGGGGTGGTTGATGCTAAAATGCTACAAGTGGGACCCCTTCTCACATTACAAGGACCTCATACTTTTGCCAACACGCTTAATGTTGTCAGTCAACCTCCTAACGTGGTCCAAAATACTCAATGTCCACAACAAAGGAGATTTCAAAAACGTGAGTTCACTCCCTTAGGGGAACCCATTGAGTCGGTGTTCAAACAACTATTACAACATAACATTATACAACTACAGGAACCAAGACAATACGATCCAGGACAATTTAAACTAGCCTGGTGGGATGACAATGCCTTTTGTGATTATCACAGGACTAAGGGACGTAACTTACAAAACTGTCGACAACTGGAGAATATCATACATGATCTTGTCAAAAGGAGAATTATTGAAGTTAGCGGACAAAAACAAAAGTCATTGAACACTGATCATCAAGTATTTTCTGACCCACTACATGACCATGGGAAAGGAACTGTCCCCAATTCGAGCACTAAGACCAATATGTCAGCCAACTATGCGAGTATCAAACATGATTATGATAGTGGCAAAATCATTCATTTCCTTCACGCCACTGATGAGAATATCAATACCATTACTATCAATGCTAATCCTGAGTGTGCGGTCAATACTCGTCATACTAAGTTCACTATCCAAGGCCCTCCATCGCAACAAACACCCCAACCTTCCAAATTACAATATAACCTTCTTGACTAGTTGGGGAAGACCCCAGCCCAAATTTCAATCTTGGAATTATTGCGTATTTCCCTTGAGCATCGATCTATCCTCGATAAGGCTTTACAGAACACCACAGTCCCTAATGACCTTGATGTCAATCATTTCCAAGAAATGGTGGGGTACTTGACCAATAATCACCATGCCACATTTTCTGAACAAGACTATGCAACTCAAAAGATGAACCATAACGACCCTTTACATCTATAAGTCCTTGTTGATGACACCAAAGTTAGACGAGTTTTGGTAGATGGAGGCGCAGGGTTAAATCTATGCACTTTAAAACTAATTAAGGCATTAGGTATCTCAGAAGCATGTGTAGACATGACCAAAAGTATTGTTATAAAACCTTACGATGATGAGGAACGAAAATCAAAGGGGGTGGTAACACTTCCTATCCGAATTGGTCCTGCGGTGATGGAGACAAAGTTCCAGGTCTTGGATCTCACCCTTCCTTATAACCTTCTGCTCGGTAGACCATGGATTCATGCCATGAAGGTGGTTCCTTCCATGTATCATCAGTGTCTTAAATTCCCTTACAATGGCACAGAAATAACTATAGATGGTGATCCTGATCCATTTCAATATTGTACCAATCTAAAAGAGATCCCCCAACGTCAAGTGCTAGTAAACCAAGAGGCCTCATCATCCAATTCATTCTCTTATGTTGATCTGTCCACACTCACTCAAAAATCAGTTTCACCCTCACTTCCTACCACTCCTAGGGTTGAGATCTAAGACAAGGGTTGTGGAGAGTATTACATGAATACTTCTTATTGTGTTAGCCATTTGGTTCCTCCTAAGTCATATGGTTTACCTACAACAGGTAGGGGACAGTCTATGATCACTATACATGTTCCCCCCACAACAAATTTCACTAAATGGGGTGAATTAAGCAAATAGGCTGTAGATGCAGAAGATGTGACTTCCTGGCTGTATAGGGAAGATGATGAGGAACCCCTTTTACTTGCTCATATTCCTAAAAATCTATATGGAAAGGGTTTCAAAATTATGAAAAGAAAAGGATATGATGAACAAAGTGGTTTAGGCTTAAACCAGGATGGGAGGATTGAACCAATATTTGTTACTCAGTGGCCAAAAGGAGTAGCACTAGGGTTTCAACCAATCCAGATTGGCATTCCTAGTACTCCATTACCCTTACTTGAGGAAGTATGTGCTTCAGAAGATATTAAGACATCTCACGAACCAGTGGACCAATATCACTGTGACTCCCCCGATTCTAACGATTATGAATGGGATTCCCTGTCCTCTACTTCTTCCATGGACCTTGACAAGTTATTTGGAGAACTTGACTTGATGTTAAGTTCCTTACCAAATCCCTTAAATTCCTGTCCACCAAAGAAAATGACAAAAGAGGAATGGTTTAAACACTACTATTGGGAATCACTTGATCCTACCTCTTGGCAACCTAAGCCACCCATTTTCAATAGTCAAACCTTGGCATTAGGTCTACCTATTCATCCACCTAGACCCAAACGTAAGAGAAAAGAGGACCTGGTACAAGAATTTTGTAATCATATGAATAATTCAATCTTTACCTTGACACCATTAGACTTTGATAACTCTGATGATGACATGCCCTTAGTCTATCCCTAGCTCATTGGTTGGGATCAACAAGACGCACTCGTCTTAGACACTTTTGAGAATGATGAAGCAATTGCTGAGTTCCTGGGATTACGTGAAGGCATACCTAACAAGGATCATAAGGCTGGTTTTACCATTGACTTGGACAAGAAGGCATATTTTGGGAATCTATTCAACCCTCCAGTCGCAAAAATGAGAAAAATAATAAACAAGATAAAAAGGATGAGTCTCTAGGTGAAAACCGAAAGGCACCTTTAGACAATGAAAAAGTAAAAAGAAAGGACGCATCCGAAGGTGAAAACCTCTCTAAGGCACCTAAGGATGGATTTTTGAACATTCTTCCTGTTGCACAGGAAAAGTCACCCATGCTCATTGAAGAATCAGTAGAAGTCAACATAGGCACAAAAGAGAATCCTTGACTGGTTTATTTTGCAGTGTCATTGACAACAGAAGAGAAGCCAGAGTTCCACGACTTCTTTGCACAAAGACAGATAAATTTTTCTTGGTCATATGCCGACATGCCGGGCTTAGATCCTAAAATTGTTCTGCATCATTTTCCCTTACAATCAGGTGCCAAACTAGTGAAACAGAAGCTGAGAAAAATGCATCCACAAATTGCTTTATTAGTCAAAGCAGAACTCAAGAAATTGTTAGACGTTGGTTTCATCAGATCTATCGATTATGTCAATTGGATCCTCCAATCTTGTACCAATCACTAAACCAACTGGGGGCATCCGCATCTGCACCGATTTTAGAGATATCAACAAATCTTGTCCTAAGGATGACTTCCCTTTGCCTAACATACACATGATAGTTGACAAGACAGTAGGATATGAGATGTCCCTTATGGATGGATTTTCAGGATATAATCAGATCAGAATTGCAACTGAAGACCAACCTAAGATGGCTTTTACTTTCCCTTGGGGAACATATTGCTGGAATGTTATGCCCTTCAGACTCAAGAATGTAGGAGCAACCTATCAGCGTGCCATGACTACTATCTTTCATGATCTAGCACACACTTCTATGGAGGATTATGTCGATGACCTTATTGTAAAATCCAAGACCAGGGTAGAACATTTACAAGTTTTAGACAAGATATTTCAGAGGATGGAAAAGTATAAAGTGAGACTCAATCCAAAGAAATGTGTGTTTGGAGTCAAGTCAGGAAAGTTGTTAGGTTATATCATTTCTAGACAAGGCATTGAAGTAGATCTGGCTAAGGTAAAAGCAATCATGGACATGCCACCACCCACTAATCTCAGTCAACTAAGGACATTACAGGGAAGGTTGCAATCTATCAGAAGATTTATAGTGCAGTTAGCAGACAAGACACATCTATTTCAACATCTACTAAAGAAAGGATTACCCTTTGCATGGACAGTTAGGTGTGAAGAGGCTTTTCAATTGATTAAGGAATATTTACTCACACCACCTGTCTTAATGCCACCTGTTGAAGGAAGACCATTGATTCTTTATATTACGGCAACCCATTCATCACTTGGAGCATTGTTTGCACAGAATGACGATGAAGGTCATGAAAGGGTAGTCTATTATATCAGTTGGACTTTGGTCGGTTATGAGCTCAACTATAGTACCATTGAACATGCCTGTCTTGCAGTAGTATTTGCTACTCAAAAACTGAGACACTACATGCTAAACCATCAAACAATGTTGATTGCTAAAATAGAACCTCTGAAATATCTTCTCAGCAAGGCAGCATTAACAGGGCGACTGGCCAAATGGGTTATGATACTTAGTGAGTATGATATCTAGTATGTAGAAAGAAAGGCTATTAAAGGATAGGTCATTGCTGATCATTTAGCTGACGCACCCATACAGGAAGATCACCCATTAGTTGCAGACTTTCCTGATGAGTTCGTATTCACATTTGACACAAACATAACATGGAAATTGTACTTTGATGGCTCACATACAAATCATGGTTCAGGGGCTGGTATATTGTTTATCACACCATAGGGTGATTCCATCCCTAAGTCATTTAGGATTGCATTTCCATGCACTAATATGGCAGAATATGAAGCTCTAGTGACAGGTTTACGCATGGCAGTCAAGTGGAAAATCAAGAACCTACAGGTATATCGCGATTCCCAATTGGTAATCAGATAGGTAAATGATGATTATGAGACTAAGGACGAGAAGCTTGTTCCCTACAAATGCATGGCTGATAGCTTTAAAGAGTACTTTGACAAAGTCGAATTTCATCAAATACCTCATGTTTTGAACAAGGCAGCAGATGCTATGGCTATAATTGCATCACTTCTTGACATTCCTAACAACGTGCCTAAGTTTGAGTTCTTGGTGGAACAACTTTTGGTCCTAGCCTATGATATCCCAGATTCTGAAATGGTATGTGACATTGTTGGTCCTGATTCCCCATGGTACAAAGAAATCTATGATTACCTTCATGCTGAAGTCATACCCACTGGCCTGTCAAATAACCAACGTAGGACATTCCTCCATAAGTCATCCAAATACACCATCGTCAGAGACACCCTATATAGATGCACCTCAGATAATACCCTACTAAGATGTCTTGATTCTACTGAAGCACAAGCAACCTTGCATGGGGTGCATGAGGGTATATGTGGTTCCCATTCTAGCAGTCCCACCTTATCCAAAAAGATTATGAGATTGGGTTATTACTGACCTACTATGGAAAAAGACTCATATGTCTTTGTAACAAAATGCTGCCAATGTCAAGTTCATGGAGACTTAATACATGCCCCAGCACAGGATCTCCATCCTATCACATCACCATGGCCCTTTACCCAATGGGGACTTTACCTCATAGGTAAGATCCACCCCACATCATCTAATGGACAAAAGTTCATTATCACTGCCACTGAGTACTTTATGAAGTGGATTGAAGCCATTCCTATGACATACATTACTGGCACACATATTTCTAGATTTATCCTGAACTATATCATCTGTTGATATGGTGTCCCTCAGTCCATAATCACTGATAATGGCTGCCCATTTAAGAACCAAGAAGTCTACCACCTATGTGATGAATTCCATATCCAACATCACTTTTCCACTCCATACTACCCACAAGGTAATGACCAAGTAGAGGCATCTTACAAGACCATCATTAGAATCCTCAAGAAGACTATCAATGATGTTGGTCGTGACTGGCATTTACAGCTTAACCCGGCCTTATGGGCTTATCACACAAGTATCCACACTCCCACTAGTGCTACCCCGTATTCACTTGTATTTGGTTCTAAAGCTATTCTACCTATTGAGGTCGAGATTCCTTCCCTAAGGGTATCCTTGAAAGGCCACATTGATGATGAAGAGTACCGATTATTGAGACTCCATGAGCTAGAATTCCTGGATGAGCGAAGACAGAAGGCACTAGACCATCTTCAAGCATATCAGAATTGCCTTTGTCGTAGCTATAACAGGAAGGTATTGAACAGAAACTTTGACATTGGTGACCTAGTTTTAATGGAGAACCCAAATAATCAAGCGGAAAGAGAGAAACCAGGAAAGTTTGAACCTAACTGGTTAGGACCTTATATTGTTATAGAAGCTTTTGGATCAGGAGCATACCAACTCTCTACTCCTGAAGGGGAACCATTGGCCTCACCAATCAATAGTATGCATCTAAAGAAGTTCTACACATAGCTTCTGTGAGCCTTTGTCTTAATTAGCAAAAATACAAAAAAAATAGAAAATCACAAAAAATCGTTATCAAGGTGAAAACCTGGCAAACAGGCATCTTGGTAACGCCAAAAAAATTAGATAATTTAGGAAAATAGTAAAGAAAAATCATCTGTCCAATAGTGAAAACCACTTCAGTGGCACTTTGGATAGGTACCATGGTGAAAACCTGGCAAACAGACATCATGTGTACTTAACTCTTCTCCTTTGTCTACTATTATTCTAATCAAGTCTTTAACCCTGTACATAGTCTTTATTCCCTGTACATAGTCCACTTCCCTATACATACTAACTAATCTATACATATTCCTTATCCCTGTACATACTACCTATCCCTGTACATATCCCTTATCTTTCATATCCATCGCTTGTCTATACCATTCATAATAAGTGGTAGTGTTTCCCATAACTTGGAATGATTGACATTGAGTGCATTTCATATCCCCCATGTTACCCTATTCATAATCAATTGGTCTTATACTTGACTGAGGGAAAACACTTGACGTGCATCATATTGGTTCTTACATTGGCTGTGTTGAAGACGTAAAACCATAGAAAAATCCAAAAACATCACAAAATGACCTGAGAAAATACAAAAACATTTGAAAATTTCAAAAAGACAAAAAAAATCAAAACATTTCAAAAATCCAAAAACAGAGTCAGATTCAGTCGCACTTGTTAGTCTTTATCGTTTGTCGAACTACGTTGCCTCTGAGACTGGACGTAGGCAAGACCATCTACCGATGTGCCCTCGAGGCATTAGGTCAGTCCATCTAGGTTTGTCTATATAACATCATGATTCAATCCATATGTCTATATGACAAGGTCATTGGTCGTGTTGAACTACGAGGTCTCTACATGTATAACGTAGGCAAGGCCATCAATTGATGAGCCCCTGAGGCCGCACTAGGTTAGTCCATTAGGGTTCGTCACATTCATTTTCACACACGTCTTCGATTTGTAGTCATTCTTGTCAGTCCAAGTCAAGTCGAACTACGAGGTCTCTGTGTGTATAATGTAGGCAAGGCCATCAATCGATGAGTCCCCGAGGCCGTACTAGGTCAGTCCTTTAGGGTTTGTCATCACACACAGTCAATTGTCAACACATCTTATCAAGTCATGCATTAATCTGGTGAACAAGTCAGCAATGTCTCTAAGTCAAATCAAACAACTTGCCAAAAAAAACAACCAAAACAAATCAACTAATGTCTACTACAGGATGTGACCTTCCTAGAGACAAACATCATCAAAACAATCAACCTATGTCTTATTCAGGATGAGTCCTTCCTGAATACAGTTATCGGCAAAAAAATCTATGTCTTATACAGGATGAGTCCTTCCTACATAATCGACATTGTCAAATAGTCAAGCATAGCCTTACACAGGTTATCACATCAACGACATTTGACTCAAAGTCTTATACGATACATGTCTTTCTGAAACCAGGCTTTGTCATGCCTTATATAGATAGTCATAACATCAAAACTAGACTTACAGTCTTATACGATATGTGTATCTCCTGCAATCGGGCTCTGTCAATCAATCCTTTTTTTTAATCAAAACAAATCAAACAAACAAGATCAAGTTTTGGCAAATATTTTACTGGATTTTTGACCTTTTGGCTTATTTATCTTATCATTAATCTTGAATTGATGAATGGGATTCATGTTACTACCTTTCTCAAGGATGTCCCATGAGGGATTTAGAGAAGCAACGATGGATCAAAATTCTATTTTCTTTGACTGTTGTCTACCGATTGTCTTTCAACTTTGATTTTTGAGTCATATTACTAGTTTCCTTGAGGATGTCCCATGAAGGATTTAGAGGAGCAATGACATCTCATGACCCATCTTTTACTTTGTTTGTTGTCTGTGGTTTGTCTTGACAAAAAGACTGGGGCAACTTGTGCCCTGAGTATGAGTTAATGACAATCTTTGTCTGCGAGTGTCTGTTATTAGCAAGTGGATGACCTTGCACACCTTGATTTGTGTCATATCATGGTGTTTTTCTCCATTTGTACTAGTCCTACCCAATGATGATAAAGTGCAATACCTTTTGTGATATAGTGAAACATCGAAGATTCCTAATACTAACATCACGGTCTTTTATTATTTATCTTTCTTTTCACTCTAACATTTCTTCTTTTATACATCTTCACCATTATCTATTTTCCTCTATCTTTTTTTCTTTCATCAATTTTGAGAGCACACTCATGTTCTTTGAACCCGCATGTCCTCCCAAGGGGGCATACCTTCACTTGTTTTAAACTGGGGCATTACTAGGGCATGTTTTTATCAATTTTCTTTGACACAACGCCTAAATGACATTGTATCAAAGAGGGGAAAATGTAGACACCGAAATCTAGTTTAAGCCTACGACTTCCATATTCTTCATATTTCATATTCTTCATGGTCATGATTAAATAATCTTAATTATTTAATTAATTCATCTTAACATAAATTCTTCTATTTAATTAAATAATCTTAATTATTTAATTAATTCATCTTAACATAAATTCTTCTATTTGATTAAATAATCTTAATTATTTAATTAATTTATCTTAACATTAATTCTTCTATTGATTAAATAATCTTAATTATTTAATTAATTCATCTTCTGTTAATTCTTCTATTAATTAAAAAATCTTAATTATTTAATTAATTCACACTTTTCTTTATTCTATTTGATTAATTAAATAAACGCTTTTTATTTAATTATGCTACTAATTAACCTTATCCTTTATTGTTAACTTAAATAAATTATTATTTAATTTACTCTTTATCATACTTCAACTATAATTAAATAAATTCTTTATTTATTTAATTATTCATTTAAATCCCTTCGTCACTTAATTAAATAAATTTTATTTATTTAATTATTCTTCAAATATCAAATCTTGAATTAAATGAATTATTTAATTCATAAATTCTATTTTAACGCATTCCTCTACATTTAGATAAATTGTGTGAGTTATCTAAGTATTCACTTTTACTCGACTCAAAGATCTATTTCAAATTGCTCTGTTAACTCTTGATTTAATCTCTAAATGGCGTTCTCGAGTAATCTCTTCGTCAAATCATTCAATCATCCAATGGTAACTCAATTGCATGTACATGTAGATTAATTAAATATTCTTATTTAATTAATTAAATCTTGTGCGTGCATTCAAACAAGAGTTGACATTGTATCAAAGAGGGGCAAATGTAGACACCAAAATCTGGTTTAAGCCTATGACTTTCATATTCTTCATATTTCGTATTCTTCATGGTCATGATTAAATAATCTTAATTATTTAATTAATTCATCTTCTATTAATTCTTCTATTGATTAAATAATCTTAATTATTTAATTAATTCATTTTAACATAAATTATTCTATTTGATTAAATAATCTTAATTATTTAATTAATTCATCTTAACATAAATTTTTCTATTTGATTAAATAATCTTAATTATTTAATTAATTCATCTTAACATTAATTCTTCTATTTATTAAACAATCTTAATTATTTAATTAATTCACACTTTTCTTTATTCTATCTGATTAATTAAATAAACACTTTTTATTTAATTATACTATTAATTAACCTTATCCTTCATTGTTAAATTAAATAAATTATTATTTAATTTACTCTTTATCATACTTCAACTATAATTAAATAAATTCTTTATTTATTTAATTATTCATTTAAATCCCTTCGTCACTTAATTAAATAAATTTTATTTATTTAATTATTCTTCAAATATCAAATCTTGAATTAAATGAATTGTTTAATTCATAAATTCTATTTTAACGCATTCCTCTACATTTAGATAAATTGTGTCAGTTATCTAAGTATTCACTTTTACTCGACTCAAAGATCTATTTCAAATTGCTCTTTTAACTCTTGATTTAATGTCTGAATGGCGTTCTCGAGTAATCTCTTCGTCAAATCATTCAATCATCCAGTGCTAACTCAATTGCGTGTACATGCAGATTAATTAAATATTCTTATTTAATTAATTAAATCTTGTGCATGCATTCGAACAAGAGTTGATTTAATCAATCTTTATCTTTGTCATGCAAAGATATTTCTTCTGTTTTCGAATACCGAACTGGAATATTAAATCATTTATTTAATCTTTCATTCTATTTCTAATTTATATCACTCATGTCATCACTGAAAGTTATCAGAATGCATGTCTAATTTGTCGATCTCAACCGTTCGTTGATCTTTCAATCCTGGCCTATCGTTCGAATAATCAATTTTCTATAAATTGGTCTAATCTTCATCATTCCAATCTCTCTCTCAAATTCTTATGAATTTTGAGAGCACTTTTGTCTTGAATCTTTGATATTTTGCTAATCACTATCTTAGGCTATACTTGCACGAATTTACGAAAAATCTGAGGGCAATTATACTACTACAAGCAAAATGGAGAAGGGCAATCGAGATAAATCATGGAAATACGTAGCAATTTGGTGAGATTGTTCTCGTTTAATTTACGTTTTTTACTTTCTTTTGTTCTTTGTTGCTTAGCATTAGATTTGCATTTAGATTTGTATTGCATGTAATCTTCTAATCTTTGTCTTGTGCACTTTCTATGGCTGATTCAGGTGGATCTAGAAGACCTCAAAATTTCACAATCTCAGAATCAGCTGAAAGTAGTCTTAGATCGAAGAGCTCACTGACAGGATTCCGATGCAACTTGAATCGTGTCAAAAGGATATCGTATGTGCGAGTTATGCTTGGTCAAAGGTCTGATCAAATAGGCAAATCAGGGGTTCAAAAAGGCAAAAAATTGATTGTCTCAAAATGAAATAAAAAATGATGCCAAGTCGTAGTGCTCGTCGCGCTGATTCCAGAACTATATTCGGTTTCAAAAATGGAGCTCGTATGTGAAAGTTACAGCTGGTCAAAGGTTGGTCAAAATTTTGACTATGGTTGACTTTGATGACATCAACAAGCTGACATGGCAGATGGTGACGTGGCAGGAGTGGTGAGTTGGCACATACATGGTGGAAAAAGAAATATGGATTAAACCATATTGTTAAAAGAAAATACGTATGGTTTAAAAATTAAAAGATTTTTGTGATTTCAAGGAGGATTTGGTGGGATTTTATCCCTTAAAATTCTCTTCCCTTGCCCATAAAACAAGGAGAGGAAAAAAATCCTGTAAACTTACATTTCAACAAATCAACCCCTTTAACCACCTTTCTCATATTTAAAGGGTTTATTTTAAAGAATATCCAAGGGGATTATTAAGGAGGTTTTAAAAGATATTTTTAAAGATTATAATGCAAGTCCAAAATTATAATGACCCATAGTTAAAGGGGTTCATTTTTTTAATTGTATGGTTGGGAATTATAAAAGCCAAAGGTGGATTTATTTTTGAAAGATTAATTTGTTATACTAATGGGATATTAGTTATTTTTATTGTAAAAGGGAGAAATGGTAGGAATTTTTACTTATATACGAGAGATATGCAATATTTGCAAAATAATATGGTTAAAGCCATATTAGCAAATAAATGTGTATATAAAGGGGTGATTTTTGTAAAGGGACAGTGGAAAAATTATTGAGTGGAGAATTTTGTACGGGAATTTTCTAGGAGGCATACTTGGTATGAAGAAAATTCTGATTTTTAGATGTTTGAAGGAGACTTGTAAGGTGATTTTGCAAGGTGTTGTCTACACCAAAAATTGCAATTTGTAAGGAGAGATTGTGAGGAGCTTATGTTGGTCTTGGAGGCTTGATATTGTAAAAAGGTTGTTGACTTTGCAATATCAATAAAGCGGTCCTACGATTGAGAAGCGGACCCGGAGACGTAGCTCATCCTGAGCGAACTCCGTTATCAAGTGTGCTCTTCCTATTTTCTCTTGTCTCATTATTTCTTCAGTATTTTGATTCTTTAAGATTCTAAGTTATGTTTATTTGAACTGGAATAAGTGAACTTGTAATAATTTCATTGTTTTAGACGCATAACCATGCATTACTGCTACGATCGGGAATAATTGTGTAAATGAATTAAGTTTTCAAATAACTTTAACGTCCTAGTTTACAGATCAAGTTGGTATCAGAGCCCGTTTTGCAGGATAATTGCAGGTGGTGAATGTTAACTAGGTTGAAACTGAAGCAAGGTGAAGGTTCACTTACAGAGATCAACCCAGAGATTGGAAGACGAAGGACTTTTCCACGATCAAAGATGGCAGCGGAACATGAAGTTCCAGAGCTTGATGATAAAGCTTTCCAAAAAGCATTTCTTGAAATGAAATCTATGGTGGAAGTTCTTTTCCAGGAAAGGCAAGAGCGTCAGAGGAAAAAGGACGACAAGAAAAGAAAGAAAGGAGGAAAATGAATCTACTTCGAAAGAGGAGAAAGGTAAAGGAGTAGGAGGTGGTAGTGACCCTCCTGAACCTTCTTCCCCATCTTCTTCTTCGTCCTCTTCATCTTCTGAAAGTCCAAAACATTCTTCACAAGGAAAAGTTGCACAAAAATCAACTAATTCTCCTTTATTGAAATTAGATGTCAAATTTGAGTTGCCTATGTATAATGGTGAATTGGATGCAGAGAAATTGGATAACTGGCTTAAGCAGATCGAAGTGTATTGCAGGGTTCAACAGATCTTGGATGAATCTTCTAAAATCCAGCTAGCCACTCTTCGAATGGGAGGCACTGCATTGGTTTGGTGGGAGAGTAAAATTCAAGATGATCTTGCTACACACGGTAAAATCATTTCATCTTGGTATGAGTTTACTTCTGCTTTAAAGAAACAGTTTTATCCTTTGGGTTATATGCAACAAGCTGTTATGGATTGGCAAAACATAAGACAGGGTAAAGGACAAATAGTTCAAGAGTATACACAGGTGTTTAGGAAGAAAGCACTTACTCTTGGTATTCCTCTTTATACGCAAGAAACTTTATTAAAGTATATAGGTGGATTGCATACACATTTGAAACATACAATTCTTATGTTTAATCCAACTAATTTTGATGAAGTTTGTGTACAAGCAACCCATATTGAAGCAGGTGGAAGGAACATAAGTTTCAATTCAAAAACGGAATATGTTCCTCCAACTGAAGGCAATAAGAAGGGTAAGGAGAGGAAAGCAGCTACTGTGAAGAAAGAGGAAGGTGAAAAGCCTACTTGTTCGCATTGTCAGAAGCAAGGGCACACAGATGCGAAGTGTTGGAAATTGCATCCGGAATCAAGGCCTAAGTGGTTTAAGGATCGGAAAGGTAAACAAAAGACTACAGCTGTTGTTCAGGATCTTGGATCAGATTCTGATGATGAAACAAAGATTTCAGTTGTAGGTTTGAAAGGTAAAACTTTTGCTAGTAATGATTCTACCACTAACGTTTCTAAGAGTATGGTTCCTGAAGATAGCAAAAGAAGTGAATTGTTTCATATAAGGGTGATTTCTAAAAACACTAAGATTAATGCATTGATTGATAGTGGGTCTCAAGTTAATCTAATTTCAGAGGAAGTTGTTAAACAGTTGAGATTGGAAACCAAGCCGCATAAGAAACCTTATCCGTTAGGTTGGGTGTGCAATGATAACAGATTGCGAGTAACTAAGCAATGCAGTTTGAAATTTGCAATAACATCTAAGTTTATAGATGAGGTTGAATTTGATGTGGTTCCACTTGATATCTGTGGCATTGTGTTGGGTAGCCCATATTTATATGATAGGAAAGCAATCTTCTATAGGGAACATAATCAGTATCACTTGTTTAAGGAAGGAATTGAATACATAGTGCATTCTCATCCAATTAAGACTGATAAATCTTTTGTGACAATGGGGCAATTGAAAAGGGTAGTTAATGCAAACAGTAATTTGGCACTTAAGTCTGTACCACAAGGAGTGTCAATGCATAAAAGCATGCCTAATCCTAAGATTGTTTCAGTTATGAAAGATAAGCATGATGTTGGTACATTTTTCTTCTCGTCTGCAAGTTTGGTTTTGTTGTTCAGCCTTCTATTCTCTAGCAGTGTTTGGTTGATAGCAGCAACGCTGAATGTGGATGTGTATGTTGCTAATGTGCTTAACAATGTCAGTGCAGTTTTGATTGTTGTTGTGATGAGTCAGATGCACAGGTTCCAGGAAGGAAGGATAGGTGATACTGGGCAAGTGAGGCAAAGATGCCCTCACTTGAATTGCATGTAAAAACAGACCTTTTGGAGGTCCAAAAGCTTCTCAGTGGGGAGGAATGATCCAGGTGGATCCAGAAGACCTCAAATTTCACAGTCTCAGAATCACCTGAAAGTAGTCTTAGATTGAAGAGCTCGCTGACAGGATTCCGACGCAACTTGAATCGTGTCAAAAGGATATCGTATGTGCGAGTTATGCTTGGTCAAAGGTCCGATCAAACAGGCAAATCAGGGGTTCAAAAAGGCAAAAAATTGATTGTCTCAAAATGAAATAAAAATTATGCCAAGTCGTAGTGCTCGTCGCGCTAATTCCATAACTATATTCGGTTTCAAAAATGGAGCTCGTATGTGAAAGTTACAGCTGGTCAAAGGTTGGTCAAAATTTTGACTATGGTTGACTTTGATGACATCAGCAAGCTGACATGGCAGATGGTGACGTGGCAGGAGTGGTGAGTTGGCACATACATGGTGGAAAAAGAAATATGGATTAAACCATATTGTTAAAAGAAAATACGTATGGTTTAAAAATTAAAAGATTTTTGTGATTTCAAGGAGGATTTGGTGGGATTTTATCCCTTAAAATTCTCTTCCCTTGCCCATAAAACAAGGAGAGGAAAAAATCCTGTAAACTTACATTTCAACAAATTAACCCCTTTAACCACCTTTCTCATATTTAAAGGGTTTATTTTAAAGAATATCCAAGGGGATTATTAAGGAGGTTTTAAAAGATATTTTTAAAGATTATAATGCAAGTCCAAAATTATAACGGCCCATAGTTAAAGGGGTTCATTTTTTTAATTGTATGGCTTGGAATTATAAAAGCCAAAGGTGGATTTATTTTTGAAAGATTAATTTGTTATACTAACGGGATATTAGTTATTTTTATTGTAAAAGGGGGAAATGGTTGGAATTTTTACTTATATACGGGAGATATGCAATATTTGCAAAATAATATGGTTAAAGCCATATTAGCAAATAAATGTGTATATAAAGGGGTGATTTTTGTAAAGGGAATGGAAAAAATTATTGAGTGGAGAATTTTGTACGGGAATTTTCTAGGAGATTCATACTTGGTATGAAGAAAATTCTGATCTTTAGATGTTTGAAGGAGACTTGTAAGGTGATTTTGCAAGGTGTTGTCTACACCAAAAATTGCAATTTGTAAGGAGAGATTGTGAGGAGCTTATGTTGGTCTTGGAGGCTTGATATTGTAAAAAGGTTGTTGACTTCGCAATATCAATAAAGCGGTCCTACGATTGAGAAGCGGACCCGGAGACGTAGCTCATCCTGAGCGAACTCCGTTATCAAGTGTGCTCTTCCTATTTTCTCTTTGTCTCATTATTTCTTCAGTATTTGATTCTTTAAGATTCTAAGTTATGTTTATTTGAACTGGAATAAGTGAACTTGTAATAATTTCATCGCTTTAGACGCATAACCATGCATTACTGCTGCGATCGGGAATAATTCTGTAAATGGATTAAGTTTTCAAATAACTTTAATGTCCTAGTTTACAGATCAATTAGGGTTTCCATGCATTAAACCTTGAATCACTTTGAATATCTTGAATTTCTTCATGTTGCTCTGCTCCTCTTCAGGTTCCTTTGGTGAAATGAATTTTCCTTAGCAAATTTGATTTTAACCCTTTGATTTGACCTAATTCTACAATAAGTGCTTCAATTCATAAAGCTGAAAACCCTAAAATATATGCATAGTCATCTTTTGAAGCTCAACAATCTTCCACAACACCATATTTTCTTCTGCAATTTTCACCAATAGATCAAACATGTTGGTATTCATCTCATATCTTTGTGTTGTAGCCTCAACACCTCTTTTCTGGTGGGGGACAAAAGAGATTCATTAAAGATCCCCTTAAGCCATAGCTCTAGGCTTAGTTTCCGAAGGAAATGTCTGCACTAGATTCTCCCTTGTCTTTTTCTCTTCCTTCTTTCTCCAAATCTTTTCCATTTCCTTCTTTACTTCAACCGAATCAACCTTTTTGACTGGTTCATTTCTCTTTACCGGATTATCCTTCCTTGTTTTCTACTTCTGCAAGATTTAGCAATATGTCTAAGTCTACTACAATTATGACATACAACATTATTTTGAACAATATTCCTTCCATTCATTCTAGATCTATATTGATTAGCCTTGTTTCCAAATCCATAGCATGTATAATAATAACCATTAAAAGGTTGAATCATTCTACCATTGTTATATGCATTCATTATTTGACTTATGCATTCATTTTCTCTATGTCCAAATTTCTTGCATGTAAAGCATTGACCAGTAAAGGATGAAGCATTTGCTAATGTGGTCTTCCGGTTTCATTTCGTGGGTCCCATAGACTGGCTGGTCTCGTGGATGTTATTAAAATCACTCAATCAATCAATCTACATTCCATTGCTCCATTTCCAACTTTATTGCAAGAGTGACAAAAACCATTGAAATATGAGTACCTTTGAGCATTTGGTTGTCTAAATAGAGGTTTTCTAGCTTCGTTTCTTTGATTTTAGATCTTTCCATTGTTCTTCTTGTCTTTAGTCTTCTTTGGTTCATTGATCTTCTTTTTTGCATTAGGTGTCTAATCTACTTTTGAGCTTTTGAGCTTTTACCTTTTTCAAATCCTAAACCATATTTTTTTTGGATGCTTTCTGACCTACAATCAACTCATCAAGCATTGTAGAACATGTCTTGAATTTATTTTCATGACTTATTGCTTTCTCCTATTTGATCTTAGATTTACCACTTCTTGTTCAAGCCTCATGCATTCATCAGATTTTCTTTTCACCATTGCATTCAAAAATTCCTCAACTCTTTTCTTTTCTTCAACTTGCACTTTTAGTCTAGTGATGCTTTCATTCGCTTGTTTCAATTGCTCACTGAATTCATTATTCCTTTCTCTAAACTTCTTGATTTTCTCTCTCAATTTTCTAATGCATTCATTTGCTTCTTTAACATTTTCCTTCAGTTCTCTATTTCCACCTTCAATTTTTTCAAGATCTTCAAGAGCAACTTTGAGTTCTCCATCTTTGTCAAGCATGCAATCTTCTTCTATAAATCTAACAAAAAGTATCTCTTCCAGAGGAATAGGAAACCTTCTATCAGCCATGTGTTCAATCTCCAAGACCTTCCCAAAGTAGTTAAGGTCCTTCCTAGGAACAAATCTCTAATACCAATTGTTGAACACCCAGAATAATAAGAGGGGGGGTGAATCAATATTCCCTTAAACCATTCAAACATCAAACATCCAATTACTAATACATATTCAACTACAGTAAGGAAGGAAAGCATGAAAACATCCACAACATCACATAACAAATGAACACCAGGATTTTTACATGGAAAACCCAAAATGGGAAAAACCACAGTGAGGGTTAGCTCATAATATATTATAACTAGTTATAGTATATTATAGAAATGCTCACTATAGGTGGACTCACTTCCCATAGAGAAAAGATAGAATAAATAAGGAAGCTCAGAACCTTTTTAGAACTATTACAAATGCATCAACAATATGTAGGAATACAGTTCCAATGAAGCACAATATTGATTCTGATTCGACACTCTGCAATGCTCTTCATTCGCACAACACAATTTTCACTGCTCTACTCAAATTCGTATCAAACATAATACATGTTGCATTTATCACTTCAAATATATCAAAAAAACTAAAAACAATCTAACCTATATATCGACATTTAGTGTAACATCAATTAGGTTGGCCTAATTAGATGTAACACCAAAAATATAACTTTTTGAATCCAAAACTTATCATCCATAACACACACCACAAATTCAAGTCTCAAAACATCTTAAGATAGGTTGGAATGGACCTATAATAGATCCCACATTAGATAAAAATACCTATTCATCCTTCACACAACATCAAACATGTTAGGTCTGCTCCAAATAAGACCTAAATACAAAAACCTTCATTTGTGTATCCACATCTTGACACGTGGACCCCAAAACTCGATACCATCTAGAATTCACACTCAACTGACATCTGGCAACTTAAATTTAACACCGCAAAGCCAAAAACTTATTCGCCGACAAGTGGAAATCTCCCACACAAACACATTGTACAAAAAAATTGCTATGACATGTCAAGCCGAGCTCTGTTATTCATATCTCTCAATCTACTTCGCCAAACAAGATGAAATTGTGAATTTAGATGCATCTAACATCCACCAAATTAATGTTAGAATCATAGAGAGATATATTCATTTGCAAAGTGGTGTGGACCCAAAAACCAACGCACTGTAACACTGAACTGGAAGATTTGACACAATCAAATTTCTATGCAACTGATATTTCTAGACCAACTCAACTTGCACAAATATCTTCCACAACATCTCAAATACATGTTAGGATGATTTTTTTAGGATCTATGACAATTTCTATTTGAATGCTTTAACGATTACAACGATTACTTCAAGCTTTACAAATGAAATTAACACATGAACCTTAATTAAATAAACGTAAATAACAAAGTGATCAAATTCAGAATAAGAGAGAAGAAAGAAATGCAAACATAGTTGATAACGGAGTTCACCATAAAAAAAATACTACGTCTCTGGGCCCCTCTCAAATGAGTAGACCACTCGGATTAATTCTCTAGAAAATCAGTACATAACTCTAGCATGGTTTCTCCCTGGTTTGCAAGAAATTTGAAAAGCTCCTCCAAAGTGCGCAGGAACAATATCCTTGAAAGCACGGAATTTGAGAAAAAATTCACCAAGAATAATTCTCTCTAAGTCACCACTTAGCCACACTCCTAAGCTACCCCCCTTTTTATACAAGAAATTTACTCAATTTGGTGTATAACCAAATTATTTTACAATATCTCCCATATCCCCCATGTTTACATAAAATCTTCAAAATAATCCCTTAAATCATTTACAACCTCCTTTAAAAATCTTGATATATGTATTTAGCCCCTTGAATTATGTATTTCGGGCTTTAGAGGTTTTATTTCAACCTCTTTAACAAATTGGAGGATTTCAAATTTTAAAAATATGAGAGAAAATTCCAAAAATAAGGGGTTTGCGGTTTTTGAACTTCATTAAAAGCAATCAGGCTCACTATTATGTCGTAACCGCTCAATGGCCTAGCGGTTGGTAAATATTTTGGGCTCGAGGGGGTCGGGGGTTCGACCACCCCCCCCCCAGCCTTTTATTTTCAACAAATTTGGCTCTGTTTGTTGTCAAAAGAAACCACTCACCAATTATAGTTAGCGGCTGGTGCGCTGGTCTAACAGTTGAGTGCCAAAATTAGAGGAGGTAGGTGGGGGGTTTGAATCCCCCCACAACAAAATTTTAACAAATCAACCGACCGCCATGGAGAAAAGATAGAGGGGTACCACGTGTCACTCGAGGAGAGTGCCATGTGGTTTCCACGTGTAAGACGGAGTATGGTGCCAAGGTGCTGACGAGGTAGTGAGTAAGTGTTGTCAAAAGAAACCACTCACCAATTATAGTTAGCGGCCGGTGCATTAGTCTAACGGTTGAGTGCCAAAATTAGAGGAGGTAGGTGGGGGGTTCGAATCCCCCCACAACAAACTTTTAACAAATCAACCAACCACCATGGAGGAAAGATAGAGGGGTGCCACGTGTCACTCGAGGAGAGTGGCATGTGGTTGCTACGTGTAAGATAGAGTATGGTGCTAAGGTGTTAACGAGGTAGTGAGTAGGTGGTGGCGTGGACTAATGGATGTTGATGTGTCAACCAAAATAGTGCCACATGTCAAACTGTAATAGGTCAAAGTTTAAATGTACATGTTGATTGTACCATGCTGATGTCATCATGGTCAACATTTTTATCCAACCTTTGACTACTCATAACTCAGGCAAACAGAGTCCGATTCGCGCAAAATGAACGTCGTCGGAAAGCTCTCGATGAGCTCTTCGTGTTGAGACCAGTGTTTACCACTTTGGTGACTTTGAATTTTCACCTTTCTCTCTGACCTAAGCCTTGAGTTGACCAAGGTTTGATCGAGCATAACTTGAGCTCCATCGCTCTGTTTGACTTTATTCAAGTTGCATTGGAGTTAGGATTCTGAGCTCTTCCTGGTGATGTCGATTCTAGAGACAAATGAGAAACTTAAAATTTTGAAGAAGATCCTCCGGATCATAGGATTAATCAAAATAGTCCACAACAATTTTGACATCAATGAAAAAACTATAATATGTCGTTATGTGCAATCATGCTCATGTTTCCAAATAGCATCATCAATGACAATCTCCTCAAAATTCTAACACTTATAATTCATGTATGATCAATATTCCATATGATGTCATGGCTTGTATGGATTTATTTCTCTTGTATTGATGTACTTGTAATTAATTATTTTAATATCATTGATTAATGAACATTTATTTGGATTTTTGTGGCGAAATATGGATTTGGAACCTTATATTTGGTATCAAAGCTCTAGGTTTAACACTAGGGCCTTGTCTACTACTCTAAGATGTAAAATCTTGAAACATTAATAGGGATGGGAAGATACCCCTGGTTGAGAGTCTATTGAGTAAGGAATGATCACTCTTTGATGCATGCTTGTTGTGTGAGAGCTTTGGTTGAGTCATTGTTGTGTGATTGTAATATTGATACTAATTATTGTCATTTTTATCTAGTGCACGATATGTCAGAGAAATTCTTTCTGGTGAGGATTAGTTAGACCCTTTATTTTTTTGAGAAGTGCTTTCATGTGTGATTTCCATCTCAATGTCTTGGTTTTTTTAAGTATGAATGTGTAGCAACCTTGAGTGGTCTCATTTATTCTTGTGTGTTCTCTTTGGATGTGTGTATATGGATGCATTGATTGGAGTTGGGTGTTAAGGTTTGGCTCATGATTGAGTATTGTGAAATGTCTTATGTGACTATGCATTAAAATTAATGTGGGTATGCCATATGCTTGAATTGTAAAAATGTGTTCTTTGGTTAATATTACCTATGGTATATTGTGTATTGTATCCTTAGTGGAATATCATCATATGTGAAGTGATTATGTTAATGCATGAACAAAATGTTACATTGTCATCATAGAATATTTGGGTCAATTACTTTGTCCCCAAATCATGTTTCCCTAGGATTCTGGAAGAACCTAGATGGGTAATTAGTATTAATTTTCCTCTTTCTTAAAATGCGTGTTTAATTATTAATAGAAATTATGTTTATTAGGAGCATTATGCTAGTTGTCTTAGAACCTTGATTGTGTGTGCCCTATGAATGACGTGGATGTTGTTTTGTTTGGAATGTGAGTAATGATGCATGATGTGAGTAATGTGCATGTCATTTTCCTCTTGCTTAAAATGCATGTTTAATTGTTAATATAAATTATGTTTAGTAGGAGCATTATGCTAGTTGTCTTAGAACCTTGATTGTGTGTGCCTTGTGAATGACACGGATTTCATTTTGTTTAGCATGTGGTAATGATGCATGATGTGAGTAATGTGCATGCCATGGCATAGTATTTGTAAAATTCTTTGTGGAAGTGGTACTGGGGTGAAGCCCTACCCTTGTGTGGATAGAAATTTTGGATGTCATAGTGAACCCTGTATATGCTTTCTTGCATTATAATGTGATCATTTCTAGATGAAGTGCATTGGATTAGTGTGGTTCTCATTGGTATGGTGGAGTGAAATTGATGAATTAAGTTTGTATTGCATTTGATCATACTCTCTCTAACACATTTTGGATGTAGTATCTCCAAGGTTTCGTGAAGCCCTTACCCCCTTACATGTGGCTAACCTTACTCAATTCATGTAATCATGTTTTTAAAGTTTGATACTTTATTTTGGTTATTGATGAATTATCTAATTGTTGATTATGGATTGGTATTGAATTTTTAATTTTCTTATGAGCGGACTAGTCACCAAATTTTCCATCTATTTATTTTTTGGCCCTTGGTCACACTTGACTTATTATTTCATTGCGTGCATTTTATGATTTACTGTTGGAATTGATAATTCCCCCTCTTGGGTTATATTTTATCTTTATGATGGCTATTTTAAATGTTTGAAATTATTGATCCTATTAAATGTTACATTTGTTCCCTATCATTTCATAACGAACCCCTGATAGGATGTACAAGGGAGTAGATGGTAGAGAATATGCTAACTCTTGATGTTTATGTTAATTAGAATAAATTGCATCAAAACTATTGTTCATAATAAAATAGAAGTAGATGTTGTGTGGTATTTAATAATTATTGTGAAATACTTATATTCATATGGTTTCTATCTTTGAGCGACTTTGATGTGTGTGAACATCTTAGTGCTTGGAATTGAGTGAAGTATATTCAAATATTTGTATGAGAGTGTTTATGAAATAATATGTTCTTTGAGTAAGAACAAATGTGTGGATAATTGTGTTTACATCATGCCTAAATATGTTTTCTAGTAGATGGTTAAGTTTGATTTAGTCCACAAATTATGTGTGCTCTTACTTATCTTGGCTTTACTTGTGTGAGGTCTTGTGACCATGTTTCTTAGTGTCTTGGAATTAGTTGGTTGGTTGTTGAGGTGTCCTAGGCACCAAAATCCATGTTATTTGATAGTGTGAAGATGCATAGTGAGTCATTTGGGTATGAAGGTGCATTAGTAAGTGTTCAACACATAATATTATGTTTATTCATTATCTTATTTATGTTTACCTTGTTAAGCCACCTATTAAGGTTGACCTAGTGGGTTTTTGGAGTTTCTCCTTGGTTGTTTAGTGGTGTTCCTAGCTTAAGGTTAAAAGAAGATGTAGTTCTAGTTTGAGGAAAAGGTTATCTTAGAATACTTAGTGGTTGAAACCTGTAATGGTCATTGGCCTTCTTTCCATCATGATCTTGTTGATTTTTTTAGCCTTTAGGTGGGTCATAGTTGAACTCCATGATAGTGAAGATCTAAGTATTGTGCTTATGCTTTGTGCTCAGTTGCTTCCTTAGTAGTAGTGTGGGCTTGGGTTTCTAAGCCTCATTGTTGGGAGTGCTTATTCCTTTTAGAGATAATTTCCTAGATTCTTGCCTCTAAGAAACCTTGTGTGGTTCATAGTTTTGCATTGAGAATCTAGCATGTTTAAGAAATCCTTGTTTTTTCCAAGTGGTACCGAAGAAGAACCTTGTTAGTGTGTCATAGTTGGAAGAGAGGCACACTCTTTTTGAGCATGGAAGTGAGGTAGAGTTTCCTCTATTCTTGTGCCAAGGAAGGGTTGGAAATATTGTATGTCTTGTCATTGATTGTGTTAGTAGATGGATGGAGCTCCTAGCCATTGTGGCAATCCTTGAGTAGGACCTTGTTGGCTTGTGGTTTGTTGGACCCAGTAGTTGATTTGTACCACTAGTTGTAAGGTAGCTGGTGAAGGTAGTTTGGTGATCTCTAAGGTGGTTGTGTACCTAGTGGTGGGTGGTCACTTAGCTTGTGCATCCCTAGTGTTGCATGTTTTATGTTTGGTGTCTAGAATTGATGACAAGTCTAGAGGATTGATCCATGAATATGACATGGGAGAGTATAGATAGTTATTTTCCTCATTTGAGTGCTTAATTTTGAGATACTTCTTTGTTGCATCAATGTGATACTCTTATATGTTTTAGTGTATTTCTAATAAGACATCAGGACAATGTCTCTTCCCAGTAGGGAAGGATGTCACATCTCGTGTTCTTGCCTAAACTTAATTGTTAAGTAAAATGAACTGGTTGTGAATGTTGGATGAGCATCTTATGAATATGGATAAATGTGTTTAAAATTAGATGTTATTTTAAATGGTTGAATTTAAAATTGAATATGAATTTGAATTTGGAATTGAAATAAAATTGTAACAATTATCATGTTGTGATTATAATTTTAGTTTCTCATATGTGCTTCAATTATGTTTTTTAAGGACTAACCTATTAATGTGTGAATGAGTATGACTGATCACAGGAATATGAGAAAAAAAATATTGAAGGAAAGAACATGGATGAGGTATGGGTACCCTACTTGCTTGAGAAATGAATGATAGGATGGGATCCTGAGGCATTTCCACATGCACATAGTAACATTCCTAATTGCATTATGTATGATATGATCTTGTTGTGTTATCCTACTTACATCATTTCATATGTATCCTTTGAATATGTCATTTGTGCATTTAGGTCTAAATGATGGCTATGTTATATGGATGATTATATTATGGTGTTTATGAAAATAAGATTAATTTTAAAAAAATAAAAGATTATCTTATGGATTTAATTATTTTTAATAATTTAAATTGATAGAATAGAAGAATAAAAGTTTTATTTTTCTAAATTGCATAATTTATTTATATATATATAAATAATAATTTAATAAATATATTAATTATTATATTTATTTATTTATAAAAAAATAAATAAAAAGCTTATTTTAAATATAAATAGTTCTTAAAGATAACTTGCATGATTAGTATTTGTTAATATATATAAATCCTTTTATTAAAATATTGAAAATAAGTTTAAATAAATTATTAAAATTAAATAAAAGTAATCTAAAATTTAAATGATTTGCATGAAAGATAATGCAAACTTTTGTGAACTCAACTTAAATAAAACTAAAATAAACACTATGAAATATAGGAATACCGCGGGTGTGAAAAAGGGAAATCGTGAAAAAGGGGTGAGTGAAAGCCCAATTATTATTTTTATAACTAAAGAAATTAAATTGGATAAAGTGGAGTTTAAATAAAGAAATTAGAGGCAAATATAAGGAAAAAGAAGGAAGAACGATAGAGCGGTATGTGGTAAAGGAGGCGGCCTCTAAAATTTTAGGGGGACATATTTTTCTTTGACCAGTCACCTCTAATGTTAATGAATAATGGCATTCTTGATTTAGGAAAGATACAATAATTTGACACGCTGTGGAAAAATACCTCCTACTTATCAAGATACAATAAATCATGTTCCTTGTGTCGATCTAATATTATAGAGATATAATTCCTAGAGTGAAGTGTCGTGAGAAAAATAAGATAAATGGAAGAATCATCATATCTGATACATTTTTCTAATATGTATATATCAAATAAATGTATTGTTATATAAAATTTACATATTTCAAATTAGCATATGAATTAATATGGATCCGATTCCTTATTTGTACATATTATGAACTACATTTTTATATATTGCAAGTACTTTCATTGATGTATCATGTTGAGTAATATCACTAATTAGAAACAAATTCTAAGTCAAATTCTATATCATTTACCTTCATATGCATGAAAGATTGGAAATTAGGAAAGATGTTCATAAAATCATTTGCATGAAGTAGAGACATTAAAAGATCAATGCAAGTTAAAACTAGTTGCATGTAAAAGGAAGGAATTGCATGTCAATGATTTATTTTAATATTATTTTGCATGAAAAGTTGAAACAATGAAAGATGCATAATTAAAAATTTGCATGAAAGGAAAAGAGATTGTTTATTTATATGCGTATTATTGTCTTCTATTTGTATTTTGGGTTTACATTCCGGGATAGGGTACCAAATATGGAACAACAGAGAAGGAAGATCCTCTTTTTGGGATTTTCTATGTTATTATAGTGCTTTGGCCAAAGCCACGTGTTCATTGAAATAGATGAAATATACCTAGAAAATTTATTTATATGTTTCTCCAACATATCTTGATAATAGTGTTGCACAGACAATTGTCATTGCACCAAAAGATTGACCTATTAATGCTTGATACAACCGCCAAAGTTAATGAATCTATGGAAGGTAGTTAAGCCATGTCACGAACCCGAGCAATACGCTGCACAACACAAGGAGACCAAGGGTGCACACCTTGCAACAACCCCCAGCACAAGTGAGGAGTTTGAACCCGTGACTCTAGCTCTAATACCAATTGTTGCACAGATGGTTGTCATTGCACCAAAATATTGACCTATTAATGCTTGATACATCTGCCAGAGTTAACGAATCCAAGGGAGGTGGTTAAGCCATGTCACAAACCTAAGCATTGTACTACACAACACAAGGAGACCAAGGGTGCACACCTAGCAACAATCTCCCCCTTTGACATCAAGGGCAAAGGGTGCCTACAACAACTATTTTGACTTATACTGCATCTCCCCCTGAGTAATATATGCATATGCACAAACTAAAAAAGATAGAATTGACTCCCTCTAAGTCATATACAAAAACAAAACAAAAAATTATATATCGAACACTACTCTATATACTATGCATATGTACAAAGAATCTTGAAACAAAAAATTAAAAAGCATAAAGAGTAAGAAATGTGTCAACCGAAGGAAGTTGACTCTTGTAACTTCTGCAAATGGGTTTGTCATGCTTGTTTTCCTTCCTTCTATGTCTTTGTTGCTAGCCCAAGCAATCTACACTGTGTTTCAAACTCCATCAATATTTCTTCTCCTTCTTTTGGAGTGCTAGGTACCAGATTCATCTATGTAGCCTTAGTAGCACTCAAAAGGGCACTAGATACAGGTATCAATATGTCATTCACCATGTCCCTTATCTCTCCAAACTGAAAATGATATTTTCCCTTTGTGCTTGTAGCTGGAAGAACTTCCTATGCAAATCTTCAATTACACTCCTTATGGTACCAGCTAGATCAAGTGTCGAATCATAGGCACTAGAGGCTTTATTCATATGGGACTCAATGGAGTCCATCTCATTCCTTATGCTCTTTGTGGCACCAGGCCACTTCATGCAATATTGAAACAAATCCTTAGCCTCATCCATACATATATGTGCATCCTTCAAATTCTCTAAAAACTTTTTGTGTGCAAGAGCACACTTCTCTATGATCTCCAACATCTTTTTATCATTCATTCTCTTTTCTACTTCTTTCTCAACTTCACCTCTAAGATCAGAGGCATATTCCTTAAAAGAATCAATTAAAAGCTTTAAATTTTGTATACTAATGAGTGATGTGTCTATGTTTGCACCAGGTATAGCCTCTTGCAATGCCTTCACTGCTTCCCTATCAATTCTCCACTCTTCTAATGTGTCTTAATAATCTTCTTCTGGGTAGATGCATGGAATACATCTCCCAATTGTAGCTTGTGGAGTGGGGAAATCTTGTCCAGATCTACATTTCCCTGTTGCATTGGCAGTTGTAGTAATTGTGAAGAAACAACAGGCTGGAACTTGAGCTGCATACTCAACAAGTTCTTCAAGCAATCTTCGTAGGAGCTGGAGGATTTACCAGTAGTCTTTACAATCTCTACAGCTTTATTTTTCACTTCCTTTCCCTTTTCCTTTTCAAAGTTTATATATGTCTCTTCTTCTATTCTTGAATTTTTGGAGGTATCCTCATTCTTATCTTCACTTTCCTTCTCCTTATCTTCTTCCTCATGTTCCTTCTCTACATCACCAGTTTCTTCTTCGACATTTTTATTCACATCTTCCTCTATAGATTGATTAGTGGTATCTGGAGGTGGAGTTTCAACAATTTCTTCAAGCATTGAAGGAATAGAAGTGTCTTCCTTTTCTATTTCTTCTCCGGTGAAAGTCTCTCCTTCCACATTTTTCTCTACTTCTGCATCTTCCTATGTCACCTCTTATATTTCTAGAGGGGTATTACCATGTATATGTTCATGTTGAGCATCAATGTTCTCTTCTTCTTCAACTTCCAGAGCAGGTTCCTTACATTCTAGGGTCATCCTAGCCTCTATGCTAGGTCTGCAACCTTATCAATAGTCTCCTTTTGGAGTCTCTCATAATCATCCTTGCCTTTTTTCATCAAAATTGTTGCCCTTTGTTTTGTTCTTAGTTCTTTTGTGTAAAGTTGGCCCAATGTGGCCTTGTTTTTGTAGATAGGGGAGCACTAATCACTTCAAGAGCATGGGCCTTCATCTTGGCCTCTTCTTCTATAGCCTCTTATCTTTTGTTTACCAAAACATTCCAAAGCTCCACAAGTAACTTCTTCTGTAAGTTTCTCATGTCCACTTCAAGCATTATGATGTATTTTACAATGGCCTCAACTATTGTGGCCTTATCTATGGCATTAACCTCTTTATACAAAGTTGTAGTATCTCCAAACATATCATGATGAATTATTCCATTTACAAGTGCCTCTACCTTTATAGGACTGTGAGGTCTTACCTTTTTCTTCTTCGTTTCATTCGGAGTCTTCTTTGTTTCTACATTCTTCTTATTTTCTGAAGATTCCTTCATGGTGGTTTCTTTCTTCTTCTCTCTCATGTGTAATATAATTGCTCTTTTTTCTTTGTGAGTTGCTAAGGCAACAATTGTTGGAAGAATTATTTTGGCATGTTGCCATCAATGAAAAAGGGGGAGATTATTGGAAAAATGTCATTTGTGTTGTTGTTAGAAACATGAGCATAAGGGATAAGCATAAAGGTATATAACAATGTGTTGTAGTGTTGTCATTGATATAAACATTTCATCTTGATATGGATATCATTGTGTAGATCATTGCAGATCATTTTGATTGGTTATAACAAGTTTTGGAGTACTTGTGGAAGACATTTTTGCAAGATGGTTTGATCTGGTAAGTTGGTTGTCATAGAAAATTGACTGTGTCAACTCTATTAATTCTATGTAATAGAGCATCCATTTGTTGGGTCTGCACCAGTCGAAAAAATGAAGATTTCACTCTACACTTCTAACATTATTTTTTTGGTTAAATTATTTGATTCCATAATTTAATCATGTTTTTTCTTTTGGTTTGGGAGATATAAGTAAGAGAAGTTCAACCTAGCATATTACAGTTATTTCCTCTACAATACATTTGAGTGGGAAAGTCTACACTTTTCCATAGATAAGTTTTTGGATTTGTGCTTTTGAGGATATGTTGACAGATGGCATTAGCATATGAATTCCACTTCGCATTTAATTTTGAGGTCCACATTCCAAATGTGGGTACACAATTGAATAATTTTGGTATTAGGTCTTTTGAGAATCTGACCTAATAATTTTAAAGGTATGTGAAGTTTAAATAAGTGTTGCGGTCTCATGTGGGTTCTATTATAGGTCCATGTCGACCTATTTCAAGTTATTTTAAAATTTAAATCTTGGCATGA
>VDFB02193867.1:420509253-420642184 GCA_007258455.2 Sequoia sempervirens
TGATATCTAGTATGTAGAAAGAAAGGCTATTAAAGGATAGGTCATTGCTGATCATTTAGCTGACGCACCCATACAGGAAGATCACCCATTAGTTGCAGACTTTCCTGATGAGTTCGTATTCACATTTGACACAAACATAACATGGAAATTGTACTTTGATGGCTCACATACAAATCATGGTTCAGGGGCTGGTATATTGTTTATCACACCATAGGGTGATTCCATCCCTAAGTCATTTAGGATTGCATTTCCATGCACTAATATGGCAGAATATGAAGCTCTAGTGACAGGTTTACGCATGGCAGTCAAGTGGAAAATCAAGAACCTACAGGTATATCGCGATTCCCAATTGGTAATCAGATAGGTAAATGATGATTATGAGACTAAGGACGAGAAGCTTGTTCCCTACAAATGCATGGCTGATAGCTTTAAAGAGTACTTTGACAAAGTCGAATTTCATCAAATACCTCATGTTTTGAACAAGGCAGCAGATGCTATGGCTATAATTGCATCACTTCTTGACATTCCTAACAACGTGCCTAAGTTTGAGTTCTTGGTGGAACAACTTTTGGTCCTAGCCTATGATATCCCAGATTCTGAAATGGTATGTGACATTGTTGGTCCTGATTCCCCATGGTACAAAGAAATCTATGATTACCTTCATGCTGAAGTCATACCCACTGGCCTGTCAAATAACCAACGTAGGACATTCCTCCATAAGTCATCCAAATACACCATCGTCAGAGACACCCTATATAGATGCACCTCAGATAATACCCTACTAAGATGTCTTGATTCTACTGAAGCACAAGCAACCTTGCATGGGGTGCATGAGGGTATATGTGGTTCCCATTCTAGCAGTCCCACCTTATCCAAAAAGATTATGAGATTGGGTTATTACTGACCTACTATGGAAAAAGACTCATATGTCTTTGTAACAAAATGCTGCCAATGTCAAGTTCATGGAGACTTAATACATGCCCCAGCACAGGATCTCCATCCTATCACATCACCATGGCCCTTTACCCAATGGGGACTTTACCTCATAGGTAAGATCCACCCCACATCATCTAATGGACAAAAGTTCATTATCACTGCCACTGAGTACTTTATGAAGTGGATTGAAGCCATTCCTATGACATACATTACTGGCACACATATTTCTAGATTTATCCTGAACTATATCATCTGTTGATATGGTGTCCCTCAGTCCATAATCACTGATAATGGCTGCCCATTTAAGAACCAAGAAGTCTACCACCTATGTGATGAATTCCATATCCAACATCACTTTTCCACTCCATACTACCCACAAGGTAATGACCAAGTAGAGGCATCTTACAAGACCATCATTAGAATCCTCAAGAAGACTATCAATGATGTTGGTCGTGACTGGCATTTACAGCTTAACCCGGCCTTATGGGCTTATCACACAAGTATCCACACTCCCACTAGTGCTACCCCGTATTCACTTGTATTTGGTTCTAAAGCTATTCTACCTATTGAGGTCGAGATTCCTTCCCTAAGGGTATCCTTGAAAGGCCACATTGATGATGAAGAGTACCGATTATTGAGACTCCATGAGCTAGAATTCCTGGATGAGCGAAGACAGAAGGCACTAGACCATCTTCAAGCATATCAGAATTGCCTTTGTCGTAGCTATAACAGGAAGGTATTGAACAGAAACTTTGACATTGGTGACCTAGTTTTAATGGAGAACCCAAATAATCAAGCGGAAAGAGAGAAACCAGGAAAGTTTGAACCTAACTGGTTAGGACCTTATATTGTTATAGAAGCTTTTGGATCAGGAGCATACCAACTCTCTACTCCTGAAGGGGAACCATTGGCCTCACCAATCAATAGTATGCATCTAAAGAAGTTCTACACATAGCTTCTGTGAGCCTTTGTCTTAATTAGCAAAAATACAAAAAAAATAGAAAATCACAAAAAATCGTTATCAAGGTGAAAACCTGGCAAACAGGCATCTTGGTAACGCCAAAAAAATTAGATAATTTAGGAAAATAGTAAAGAAAAATCATCTGTCCAATAGTGAAAACCACTTCAGTGGCACTTTGGATAGGTACCATGGTGAAAACCTGGCAAACAGACATCATGTGTACTTAACTCTTCTCCTTTGTCTACTATTATTCTAATCAAGTCTTTAACCCTGTACATAGTCTTTATTCCCTGTACATAGTCCACTTCCCTATACATACTAACTAATCTATACATATTCCTTATCCCTGTACATACTACCTATCCCTGTACATATCCCTTATCTTTCATATCCATCGCTTGTCTATACCATTCATAATAAGTGGTAGTGTTTCCCATAACTTGGAATGATTGACATTGAGTGCATTTCATATCCCCCATGTTACCCTATTCATAATCAATTGGTCTTATACTTGACTGAGGGAAAACACTTGACGTGCATCATATTGGTTCTTACATTGGCTGTGTTGAAGACGTAAAACCATAGAAAAATCCAAAAACATCACAAAATGACCTGAGAAAATACAAAAACATTTGAAAATTTCAAAAAGACAAAAAAAATCAAAACATTTCAAAAATCCAAAAACAGAGTCAGATTCAGTCGCACTTGTTAGTCTTTATCGTTTGTCGAACTACGTTGCCTCTGAGACTGGACGTAGGCAAGACCATCTACCGATGTGCCCTCGAGGCATTAGGTCAGTCCATCTAGGTTTGTCTATATAACATCATGATTCAATCCATATGTCTATATGACAAGGTCATTGGTCGTGTTGAACTACGAGGTCTCTACATGTATAACGTAGGCAAGGCCATCAATTGATGAGCCCCTGAGGCCGCACTAGGTTAGTCCATTAGGGTTCGTCACATTCATTTTCACACACGTCTTCGATTTGTAGTCATTCTTGTCAGTCCAAGTCAAGTCGAACTACGAGGTCTCTGTGTGTATAATGTAGGCAAGGCCATCAATCGATGAGTCCCCGAGGCCGTACTAGGTCAGTCCTTTAGGGTTTGTCATCACACACAGTCAATTGTCAACACATCTTATCAAGTCATGCATTAATCTGGTGAACAAGTCAGCAATGTCTCTAAGTCAAATCAAACAACTTGCCAAAAAAAACAACCAAAACAAATCAACTAATGTCTACTACAGGATGTGACCTTCCTAGAGACAAACATCATCAAAACAATCAACCTATGTCTTATTCAGGATGAGTCCTTCCTGAATACAGTTATCGGCAAAAAAATCTATGTCTTATACAGGATGAGTCCTTCCTACATAATCGACATTGTCAAATAGTCAAGCATAGCCTTACACAGGTTATCACATCAACGACATTTGACTCAAAGTCTTATACGATACATGTCTTTCTGAAACCAGGCTTTGTCATGCCTTATATAGATAGTCATAACATCAAAACTAGACTTACAGTCTTATACGATATGTGTATCTCCTGCAATCGGGCTCTGTCAATCAATCCTTTTTTTTAATCAAAACAAATCAAACAAACAAGATCAAGTTTTGGCAAATATTTTACTGGATTTTTGACCTTTTGGCTTATTTATCTTATCATTAATCTTGAATTGATGAATGGGATTCATGTTACTACCTTTCTCAAGGATGTCCCATGAGGGATTTAGAGAAGCAACGATGGATCAAAATTCTATTTTCTTTGACTGTTGTCTACCGATTGTCTTTCAACTTTGATTTTTGAGTCATATTACTAGTTTCCTTGAGGATGTCCCATGAAGGATTTAGAGGAGCAATGACATCTCATGACCCATCTTTTACTTTGTTTGTTGTCTGTGGTTTGTCTTGACAAAAAGACTGGGGCAACTTGTGCCCTGAGTATGAGTTAATGACAATCTTTGTCTGCGAGTGTCTGTTATTAGCAAGTGGATGACCTTGCACACCTTGATTTGTGTCATATCATGGTGTTTTTCTCCATTTGTACTAGTCCTACCCAATGATGATAAAGTGCAATACCTTTTGTGATATAGTGAAACATCGAAGATTCCTAATACTAACATCACGGTCTTTTATTATTTATCTTTCTTTTCACTCTAACATTTCTTCTTTTATACATCTTCACCATTATCTATTTTCCTCTATCTTTTTTTCTTTCATCAATTTTGAGAGCACACTCATGTTCTTTGAACCCGCATGTCCTCCCAAGGGGGCATACCTTCACTTGTTTTAAACTGGGGCATTACTAGGGCATGTTTTTATCAATTTTCTTTGACACAACGCCTAAATGACATTGTATCAAAGAGGGGAAAATGTAGACACCGAAATCTAGTTTAAGCCTACGACTTCCATATTCTTCATATTTCATATTCTTCATGGTCATGATTAAATAATCTTAATTATTTAATTAATTCATCTTAACATAAATTCTTCTATTTAATTAAATAATCTTAATTATTTAATTAATTCATCTTAACATAAATTCTTCTATTTGATTAAATAATCTTAATTATTTAATTAATTTATCTTAACATTAATTCTTCTATTGATTAAATAATCTTAATTATTTAATTAATTCATCTTCTGTTAATTCTTCTATTAATTAAAAAATCTTAATTATTTAATTAATTCACACTTTTCTTTATTCTATTTGATTAATTAAATAAACGCTTTTTATTTAATTATGCTACTAATTAACCTTATCCTTTATTGTTAACTTAAATAAATTATTATTTAATTTACTCTTTATCATACTTCAACTATAATTAAATAAATTCTTTATTTATTTAATTATTCATTTAAATCCCTTCGTCACTTAATTAAATAAATTTTATTTATTTAATTATTCTTCAAATATCAAATCTTGAATTAAATGAATTATTTAATTCATAAATTCTATTTTAACGCATTCCTCTACATTTAGATAAATTGTGTGAGTTATCTAAGTATTCACTTTTACTCGACTCAAAGATCTATTTCAAATTGCTCTGTTAACTCTTGATTTAATCTCTAAATGGCGTTCTCGAGTAATCTCTTCGTCAAATCATTCAATCATCCAATGGTAACTCAATTGCATGTACATGTAGATTAATTAAATATTCTTATTTAATTAATTAAATCTTGTGCGTGCATTCAAACAAGAGTTGACATTGTATCAAAGAGGGGCAAATGTAGACACCAAAATCTGGTTTAAGCCTATGACTTTCATATTCTTCATATTTCGTATTCTTCATGGTCATGATTAAATAATCTTAATTATTTAATTAATTCATCTTCTATTAATTCTTCTATTGATTAAATAATCTTAATTATTTAATTAATTCATTTTAACATAAATTATTCTATTTGATTAAATAATCTTAATTATTTAATTAATTCATCTTAACATAAATTTTTCTATTTGATTAAATAATCTTAATTATTTAATTAATTCATCTTAACATTAATTCTTCTATTTATTAAACAATCTTAATTATTTAATTAATTCACACTTTTCTTTATTCTATCTGATTAATTAAATAAACACTTTTTATTTAATTATACTATTAATTAACCTTATCCTTCATTGTTAAATTAAATAAATTATTATTTAATTTACTCTTTATCATACTTCAACTATAATTAAATAAATTCTTTATTTATTTAATTATTCATTTAAATCCCTTCGTCACTTAATTAAATAAATTTTATTTATTTAATTATTCTTCAAATATCAAATCTTGAATTAAATGAATTGTTTAATTCATAAATTCTATGAACTAGGATAGGCGTTCTCATTAATCTCTTAAGTCCAAATCATTCAATCATCTAGGTTAGCAACAAATTTAGTGTACATGCAGGATTAATTAAATATTCTTATTTGGCATTAATTAAAATCTTATTAAATGCATTGAATATGAAGTTGATTTAATCAATCTTTTGCTTTTGTCATGCAAAGATATTTCTTGTTTTCGAATCTGGGAACTGGAATATTAAGTATTTTATTTAATCTTTTCATTCTATTTCTAATTTATATCACTCATGTGTCATCCTTTGAGAGTTATCCAGGAATGCGTATTAATTTGTCGATCTCAGCGGGTTAGTTGGAGTCGCTTCAATCTGGCTGGCCTGCTCGTTCGAGATAATCAATTTTCTATAAATTGGTCTAATCTTCATTCCAATCTCTCTCAAATTCTGTGAGATTTTGAGGCACTTTATCTTGAATCTTTGATATTTTGCTAATCGCTTATCTTGGGCTATACTTGCGAGATTCTGAAATCGAGGGGCAATTATACTACACAATAAAATGGAAGAGCGTCGAGGAATAAATCGGAAATCGTGATTTGGTGAGATTGTTCTTTCATAAGTTTAATTTCACGTTTTGCTTTCTTTTGTTCAGCATTTGCTTAGCATTAGATTTGCATTTAGGTTTGCTTGTGCATGTAATCTTTAATCTTTGTCTTGTACTTTCTGTAAGGCGATTGAGGTGGATCTAGAAGACCTCAAAATTTCACAATCTCAGAATCAGCTGAAAGTAGTCTTAGATCGAAGAGCTCACTGACAGGATTCCGACGCAACTTGAATCGTGTCAAAAGGATATCGTATGTGCGAGTTATGCTTGGTCAAAGGTCTGATCAAATAGGCAAATCAGGGGTTCAAAAAGGCAAAAAATTGATTGTCTCAAAATGAAATAAAAATGATGCCAAGTCGTAGTGCTCATCGCGCTGATTCCAGAACTATATTCGGTTTCAAAAATGGAGCTCGTATGTGAAAGTTACAGCTGGTCAAAGGTTGGTCAAAATTTTGACTATGGTTGACTTTGATGACATCAGCAAGCTGACATGGCAGATGGTGACGTGGCAAGAGTGGTGAGTTGGCACAAACATGGTGGAAAAAAGGAATATGGATTAAACCATATTGTAAAAGAAGAGCGTATGGTTTAAAATTAAAGATTTTGAGATTTCAAGGAGGATTTAGGTATGGGGATTTTTATCCCTTAAAATCCTCTTCCCTTGCCCATAAAACAAGGAGGGAAAAAATCCCCTAAACTTGCATTTCAAAAAATTAACCCCTTTAACACCTTTCTCATATTTAACGGGTTTATTTTAAAGAATATCCAAGGAGATTATTAAGGGGCTTTTAAAAGATATTTTTAAAGATTATAATGCAAGTCCAAAATTATAACGGCCCATAGATTAAAGAGGGGTTCATTTTTAATTATGATTTTGGGAATTACTTCAGAAACCAAGGTGGTTATTTTTGAATGATTTGTTATGCAATGGGATAGATTATTTTTTATTGTAAAAGGGAGAAATGGTGAGATTTTGCTTATATACTCTGAGAGATATGCAATATTTGCAAAATAATATGGTTAAAGCCATATTAGCAAATAAATGTGTATATAAAGGGGTGATTTTTGTAAAGGGACAGTGGAAAAATTATTGAGTGGAGAATTTTGTACGGGAATTTTCTAGGAGGCATACTTGGTATGAAGAAAATTCTGATTTTTAGATGTTTGAAGGAGACTTGTAAGGTGATTTTGCAAGGTGTTGTCTACACCAAAAATTGCAATTTGTAAGGAGAGATTGTGAGGAGCTTATGTTGGTCTTGGAGGCTTGATATTGTAAAAAGGTTGTTGACTTTGCAATATCAATAAAGCGGTCCTACGATTGAGAAGTGGACCCGGAGACGTAGCTCATCATGAGCGAACTCCGTTATCAAGTGTGCTCTTCTTATTTTCTCTTTATCTCATTATTTCTTCAGTATTTGATTCTTTAAGATTCTAAGTTATGTTTATTTGAACTAGAATAAGTGAACTTGTATTAATTTCATCGCTTTAGATGCATAACCATGCATTACTGCTACGATGGGGAATAATTCTATAAAGGGTTTAAGTTTTCAAATAACTTTAACGTCCTAGTTTATAGATCAAGTTTGGTATCAGAGCCCGTTTTGCAGGATAATTATAGGTGGTGAATGTTAACCAGGTTGAAATTGAAGCAAGGTGAAGGTTCACTTACAGAGATCAACCCAGAGATTGGAAGACGAAGAACTTTTCCACGAGCAGGGATGGCAGGTGAACATGAAGTTCCAGAGCTTGATGATAAAGCTTTCCAGAAAGCTTTTCTTGAAATGAAAGCTATGGTGGAAGTTCTCTTCCAAGAAAGGCAAGAGCGTCAAAGGAAAAAGGAAGACAAGAAAAGAAAGGAGGAAAATGAATCTACTTCGAAAGAGGAGAAAGGTAAAGGAGTAGGAGGTGGTAGTGACCCTCCTGAACCTTCTTCCCCATCTTCTTCTTCATCCTCTTCATCTTCTGAAAGTCCAAAACATTCTTCACAAGGAAAAGTTGCACAAAAATCAACTAATTCCCCTTTATTGAAATTAGATGTCAAATTTGAGTTGCCTATGTATAATGGTGAATTGGATGCAGAGAAATTGGATAACTGGCTTAAGCAGATCGAAGTGTATTGCAGGGTTCAACAGATCTTGGATGAATCTTCTAAAATCCAGCTAGCCACTCTTCGAATGGGAGGCACTGCATTGGTTTGGTGGGAGAGTAAGATTCAAGATGATCTTGCTACACATGGTAAAATCATTTCATCTTGGTATGAGTTTACTTCTGCTTTAAAGAAACAGTTTTATCCTTTGGGTCATATGCAACAAGCTGTTATGGATTGGCAAAACATAAGACAGGGTAAAGGACAAACAGTTCAAGAGTATACACAGGTGTTTAGGAAGAAAGCACTTACTCTTGGTATTCCTCTTTATACGCAAGAAACTTTATTAAAGTATATAGGTGGATTGCATTCGCATTTGAAACATACAATTCTTATGTTTAATCCAACTAATTTTGATGAAGTTTGTGTACAAGCAACCCATATTGAAGCAGGTGGAAGGAACATAAGTTTCAATTCAAAAATGGAATATGTTCCTCCAACTGAAGGCAATAAGAAGGGTAAGGAGAGGAAAGCAGCTACTGTGAAGAAAGAGGAAGGTGAAAAGCCTACTTGTTCGCATTGTCAGAAGCAAGGGCACACAGATGCGAAGTGTTGGAAATTGCATCCGGAATCAAGGCCTAAGTGGTTTAAGGATCGGAAAGGTAAACAAAAGACTGCAGCTGTTGTTCAGGATCTTGGATCAGATTCTGATGATGAAACAAAGATTTCAGTTGTAGGTTTGAAAGGTAAAACTTTTGCTAGTAATGATTCTGCCACTAACGTTTCTAAGAGTATGGTTCCTGAAGATAGCAAAAGAAGTGAATTGTTTCATATAAGGGTGATTTCTAAGAACACTAAGATTAATGCATTGATTGATAGTGGGTCTCAAGTTAATCTAATTTCAGAGGAAGTTGTTAAACAGTTGAGATTGGAAACCAAGCCGCATAAGAAACCTTATCCGTTAGGTTGGGTGTGCAATGATAACAGATTGCGAGTAACTAAGCAATGCAGTTTGAAATTTGCAATAACATCTAAGTTTATAGATGAGGTTGAATTTGATGTGGTTCCACTTGATATCTGTGGCATTGTGTTGGGTAGCCCGTATTTATATGATAGGAAAGCGATCTTCTACAGGGAACATAATCAGTATCACTTGTTTAAGGAAGGAATTGAATACATAGTGCATTCTCATCCAATTAAGACTGATAAATCTTTTGTGACAATGGGGCAATTGAAAAGGGTAGTTAATGCAAATAGCAATTTGGCACTTAAGTCTGTACCACAAGAAGTGTCAAAGAATAAAAGCATATCCGATTCTAAGGTTGTTCCAGTTATGAAAGATAAGCATGATGTTGGTACATTTTTCTTCTCGTCTGCAAGTTTGGTTTTGTTGTTCAGCCTTCTATTCTCTAGCAGTGTTTGGTTGATAGCAGCAACGCTGAATGTGGATGTGTATGTTGCTAATGTGCTTAACAATGTCAGTGCAGTTTTGATTGTTGTTGTGATGAGTCAGATGCACAGGTTCCAGGAAGGAAGGATAGGTGATACTGGGCAAGTGAGGCAAAGATGCCCTCACTTGAATTGCATGTAAAAACAGACCTTTTGGAGGTCCAAAAGCTTCTCAGTGGGGAGGAATGATCCAGGTGGATCCAGAAGACCTCAAATTTCACAGTCTCAGAATCACCTGAAAGTAGTCTTAGATTGAAGAGCTCGCTGACAGGATTCCGACGCAACTTGAATCGTGTCAAAAGGATATCGTATGTGCGAGTTATGCTTGGTCAAAGGTCTGATCAAACAGGCAAATCAGGGGTTCAAAAAGGCAAAAAATTGATTGTCTCAAAATGAAATAAAAATGATGCCAAGTCGTAGTGCTCATCGCGCTGATTCCAGAACTATATTCGGTTTCAAAAATGGAGCTCGTATGTGAAAGTTACAGCTGGTCAAAGGTTGGTCAAAATTTTGACTATGGTTGACTTTGATGACATCAGCAAGCTGACATGGCAGATGGTGACGTGGCAGGAGTGGTGAGTTGGCACATACATGGTGGAAAAAGAAATATGGATTAAACCATATTGTTAAAAGAAAATACGTATGGTTTAAAAATTAAAAGATTTTTGTGATTTCAAGGAGGATTTGGTGGGATTTTATCCCTTAAAATTCTCTTCCCTTGCCCATAAAACAAGGAGAGGAAAAAAATCCCGTAAACTTACATTTCAACAAATTAACCCCTTTAACCACCTTTCTCATATTTAAAGGGTTTATTTTAAAGAATATCCAAGGGGATTATTAAGGAGGTTTTAAAAGATATTTTTAAAGATTATAATGCAAGTCCAAAATTATAACGGCCCATAGTTAAAGGGGTTCATTTTTTTAATTGTATGGCTGGGAATTATAAAAGCCAAAGGTGGATTTATTTTTGAAAGATTAATTTGTTATACTAATGGGATATTAGTTATTTTTATTGTAAAAGGGGGAAATGGTTGGAATTTTTACTTATATACGAGAGATATGCAATATTTGCAAAATAATATGGTTAAAGCCATATTAGCAAATAAATGTGTATATAAAGGGGTGATTTTTGTAAAGGGACAATGGAAAAATTATTGAGTGGAGAATTTTGTACGGGAATTTTCTAGGAGGCATACTTGGTATGAAGAAAATTCTGATCTTTAGATGTTTGAAGGAGACTTGTAAGGTGATTTTGCAAGGTGTTGTCTACACCAAAAATTGCAATTTGTAAGGAGAGATTGTGAGGAGCTTATGTTGGTCTTGGAGGCTTGATATTGTAAAAAGGTTGTTGACTTTGCAATATCAATAAAGCGGTCCTACGATTGAGAAGCGGACCCGGAGACGTAGCTCATCCTGAGCGAACTCCGTTATCAAGTGTGCTCTTCTTATTTTCTCTTTATCTCATTATTTCTTCAGTATTTGATTCTTTAAGATTCTAAGTTATGTTTATTTGAACTAGAATAAGTGAACTTGTAATAATTTCATCGCTTTAGACGCATAACCATGCATTACTGCTGCGATCGGGAATAATTCTGTAAAGGGTTTAAGTTTTCAAATAACTTTAACGTCCTAGTTTATAGATCAAGTTTGGTATCAGAGCCCGTTTTGCAGGATAATTGCAGGTGGTGAATGTTAACCAGGTTGAAATTGAAGCAAGGTGAAGGTTCACTTACAGAGATCAACCCAGAGATTGGAAGACGAAGAACTTTTCCACGAGCAGGGATGGCAGGTGAACATGAAGTTCCAGAGCTTGATGATAAAGCTTTCCAGAAAGCTTTTCTTGAAATGAAAGCTATGGTGGAAGTTCTCTTCCAAGAAAGGCAAGAGCGTCAAAGGAAAAAGGAAGACAAGAAAAGAAAGGAGGAAAATGAATCTACTTCGAAAGAGGAGAAAGGTAAAGGAGTAGGAGGTGGTAGTGACCCTCCTGAACCTTCTTCCCCATCTTCTTCTTCATCCTCTTCATCTTCTGAAAGTCCAAAACATTCTTCACAAGGAAAAGTTGCACAAAAATCAACTAATTCCCCTTTATTGAAATTAGATGTCAAATTTGAGTTGCCTATGTATAATGGTGAATTGGATGCAGAGAAATTGGATAACTGGCTTAAGCAGATCGAAGTGTATTGCAGGGTTCAACAGATCTTGGATGAATCTTCTAAAATCCAGCTAGCCACTCTTCGAATGGGAGGCACTGCATTGGTTTGGTGGGAGAGTAAGATTCAAGATGATCTTGCTACACATGGTAAAATCATTTCATCTTGGTATGAGTTTACTTCTGCTTTAAAGAAACAGTTTTATCCTTTGGGTTATATGCAACAAGCTGTTATGGATTGGCAAAACATAAGACAGGGTAAAGGACAAACAGTTCAAGAGTATACACAGGTGTTTAGGAAGAAAGCACTTACTCTTGGTATTCCTCTTTATACGCAAGAAACTTTATTAAAGTATATAGGTGGATTGCATTCGCATTTGAAACATACAATTCTTATGTTTAATCCAACTAATTTTGATGAAGTTTGTGTACAAGCAACCCATATTGAAGCAGGTGGAAGGAACATAAGTTTCAATTCAAAAACGGAATCTGTTCCTCCAACTGAAGGCAATAAGAAGGGTAAGGAGAGGAAAGCAGCTACTGTGAAGAAAGAGGAAGGTGAAAAGCCTACTTGTTCGCATTGTCAGAAGCAAGGGCACACAGATGCGAAGTGTTGGAAATTGCATCCGGAATCAAGGCCTAAGTGGTTTAAGGATCGGAAAGGTAAACAAAAGACTGCAGCTGTTGTTCAGGATCTTGGATCAGATTCTGATGATGAAACAAAGATTTCAGTTGTAGGTTTGAAAGGTAAAACTTTTGCTAGTAATGATTCTACCACTAACGTTTCTAAGAGTATGGTTCCTGAAGATAGCAAAAGAAGTGAATTGTTTCATATAAGGGTGATTTCTAAGAACACTAAGATTAATGCATTGATTGATAGTGGGTCTCAAGTTAATCTAATTTCAGAGGAAGTTGTTAAACAGTTGAGATTGGAAACCAAGCCGCATAAGAAACCTTATCCGTTAGGTTGGGTGTGCAATGATAACAGATTGCGAGTAACTAAGCAATGCAGTTTGAAATTTGCAATAACATCTAAGTTTATAGATGAGGTTGAATTTGATGTGGTTCCACTTGATATCTGTGGCATTGTGTTGGGTAGCCCGTATTTATATGATAGGAAAGCAATCTTCTACAGGGAACATAATCAGTATCACTTGTTTAAGGAAGGAATTGAATACATAGTGCATTCTCATCCAATTAAGACTGATAAATCTTTTGTGACAATGGGGCAATTGAAAAGGGTAGTTAATGCAAATAGCAATTTGGCACTTAAGTCTGTACCACAAGAAGTGTCAAAGAATAAAAGCATATCCGATTCTAAGGTTGTTCCAATTATGAAAGATAAGCATGATGTTGATACATTTTTCTTCTCGTCTGCAAGTTTGGTTTTGTTGTTCAGCCTTCTATTCTCTAGCAGTGTTTGGTTGATAGCAGCAACGCTGAATGTGGATGTGTATGTTGCTAATGTGCTTAACAATGTCAGTGCAGTTTTGATTGTTGTTGTGATGAGTCAGATGCACAGGTTCAAGGAAGGAAGGATAGGTGATACTGGGCAAGTCAGGAAAAGATGCCCTCACTTGAATTGCATGTAAAAATAGACCTTTTGGAGGTCCAAAAGCTTCTCAATGGGGAGGAATGATCCAGGTGGATCTAGAAGACCTCAAAATTTCACAATCTCAGAATCAGCTGAAAGTAGTCTTAGATCGAAGAGCTCACTGACAGGATTCCGACGCAACTTGAATCGTGTCAAAAGGATATCGTATGTGCGAGTTATGCTTGGTCAAAGGTCTGATCAAATAGGCAAATCAGGGGTTCAAAAAGGCAAAAAATTGATTGTCTCAAAATGAAATAAAAATGATGCCAAGTCGTAGTGCTCATCGTCGATTCCAGAACTATATTCGGTTTCAAAAATGGAGCTCGTATGTGAAAGTTACAGCTGGTCAAAGGTTGGTCAAAATTTTGACTATGGTTGACTTTGATGACATCAGCAAGCTGACATGGCAGATGGTGACGTGGCAGGAGTGGTGAGTTGGCACATACATGGTGGAAAAAGAAATATGGATTAAACCATATTGTTAAAAGAAAATACGTATGGTTTAAAAATTAAAAGATTTTTGTGATTTCAAGGAGGATTTGGTGGGATTTTATCCCTTAAAATTCTCTTCCCTTGCCCATAAAACAAGGAGAGGAAAAAAATCCCGTAAACTTACATTTCAACAAATTAACCCCTTTAACCACCTTTCTCATATTTAAAGGGTTTATTTTAAAGAATATCCAAGGGGATTATTAAGGAGGTTTTAAAAGATATTTTTAAAGATTATAATGCAAGTCCAAAATTATAACGACCCATAGTTAAAGGGGTTCATTTTTTTAATTGTATGGCTGGGAATTATAAAAGCCAAAGGTGGATTTATTTTTGAAAGATTAATTTGTTATACTAATGGGATATTAGTTATTTTTATTGTAAAAGGGAGAAATGGTTGGAATTTTTACTTATATACGAGAGATATGCAATATTTGCAAAATAATATGGTTAAAGCCATATTAGCAAATAAATGTGTATATAAAGGGGTGATTTTTGTAAAGGGACAATGAAAAAACTATTGAGTGGAGAATTTTGTACGGGAATTTTCTAGGAGGCATACTTGGTATGAAGAAAATTATGATCTTTAGATGTTTGAAGGAGACTTGTAAGGTGATTTTGCAAGGTGTTGTCTACACCAAAAATTGCAATTTGTAAGGAGAGATTGTGAGGAGCTTATGTTGGTCTTGGAGGCTTGATATTGTAAAAAGGTTGTTGACTTTGCAATATCAATAAAGCGGTCCTACGATTGAGAAGCGGACCCGGAGACGTAGCTCATCCTGAGCGAACTCCGTTATCAAGTGTGCTCTTCTTATTTTCTCTTTATCTCATTATTTCTTCAGTATTTGATTCTTTAAGGTTCTAAGTTATGTTTATTTGAACTAGAATAAGTGAACTTGTAATAATTTCATCGCTTTAGACGCATAACCATGCATTACTGCTGCGATCGGGAATAATTCTGTAAAGGGTTTAAGTTTTCAAATAACTTTAACGTCCTAGTTTACAGATCAATGGCATTACAATTTCTATATGATATGCTTATGCAAGTGTGCTAATGATTTGTAGATGTAGGATCGATGATGATGATGGTGATGATGATCGACTATCATAGTAACTTGTTAGTGTGGTTAGTGAGAAAAGAAGAAGTCATTTCAACAAGACGCGAGGTGATATAAATGCAAATGATGATGATGACGATTATGATTACTTGCCAAGGAATTGGGATCTTCAAAGGGCCAAATTTTCTTATGTTTGATAACACACGTGGTATGATGCATCAAAGTATAGAAAACCAGGATAGCGTGGTACTTAGTGTGATGGAATTTGACACAACAATCAAATAGGAGTATTCTTGTTCACACCTGACATACGAAAACCTTGCTAGGATGTATTTCAGAAGTTTCAAACACCTTGGACCAAAACACGAAAAGGTAAACCTATCCTTGTAGTAGTCAACAAGTTGCCATAGACCTCTTCCATACATACCTAACAAAGCAAGTATTGACCAAGGTTATTTTACAAGAACGTCCAACAAGCACAACAGACAAAAGATAAGGATCATTGCCCCATTCCTATTTCTATAAATCTGTTGTTTTGGGATGTCATCGAGACGTCCTTGGAATGAGCGCAAAATAAGATAAAGACCAAGTAAACAAACAAACTGATGCTCTTCAATACCACTAACGGATAAAGGATGTGTTTTCTAAGATGATAACCGAAACTTATTGCCAAAAGATAATGCCCATTGTATGAAGGATTCATCCTAGGACATGTTAGTGGATGGTGGCACGTCATTTCGTTTATAAGGGATGATTGACATGGGACCGACAAGATGATAAGCTACCGATATGAAGAGATAACTAGCATGCTTACTCATTGACTTAGACATATGACTTGACATTTTGGGATTTTACTTTTAAACCTGCCAGACTTGTTTATGATTGTTAGGTTGAGGATGGTGACCAGTTTATTATGGATGGTGTTATTGTAGGTGCGAGCGAGACAAGGTGGATGGATTTTTTCAAATATTTGGATGTTTTTGATGTTTTGAAATGTTTTGAGGTTGTTTTTGGGTTTTTTGGATTTTTCAAATATTTTAATTTTTTGCAATGTTTTCAATGTTTTTGGGATTTTTTTAGATTTTGATCAACAGACTAACCTAAAGATCTATCCTAGGGGTCTCGGGGGCTGATCAATAGATTAGCTTTTCCTACATTATACACGCAGAGACCACATAGTTTGACCGACGAGTTGACTGATTTATAGATGATGATATACATGATGAGGTGTCAGCTTATTATGATGGACTCCTATAGGACTGTCCTAAATGTCTTGGGGGATGATCAAATATCAACCTTGCCTATGTTCAAGCTCAGAGATGACGTAGTTCGACTAGACAACTCTATTTTTTGACTTTTTGACTAACTTTTTGACTTGTTTTTGGGATTTTTGATATGTTTTGATTTTTCTTGGATTTTATGCTTTTATGATGTTTTTGGATTTTTTAATGTTTTTGGATTTTCTGATAACGAGGATTTTAAGATCATACACAAATCTGATCTGATGGGAGCATGCCCCCAATGTGATGCAATAAACTACTCTGATGAAGGCAGGACAAACTGACCTTGAGGATGGGCTGAGCAGTACTAGGAGGCATCATGATATGAAAACAAGACCAAGCTATGGTGTGGATGCGAGTGGATGAGTGATGGATGGAGGCCTGAATGCGATGGATGATGGAAATGTAATGGATGGATGATGTTGAACAAGCCATAGAGATCCTATTGGATGGAGAGTGCTTATTTACACAAGGCGCCTATTTGCCAGGTTTTCACCAAGGTACTTGCCCAAAGTGCCATTGAAGTGGTTTTCACTAGAGGATGACTTTTCTCTTTATTTTTTATCCTTTTTTGGATTTTTTTGGATTTTTTTGTTGTTACCAAGACACCTGTTTGTCAAGTTTTCACTGAAGTAACCATTTTTTAAGGACATTTTCTTATTTTTTGGATTTTTTGGTTCTAAACCTTGAAAGATTTAGGCATATAACTTTTTGAGATGGGAGATATTCATGGGCTCCTGCAGAGGTTCCCCTTCGGGTGTTGAGAGCTAGTATGCCCCTAATTTGTAGCTTGTTGTGATGATGAAAGGTCCTAACCAATTAGGTTTGAACTTGCCTTTACTGCTAGGGTTTGGGACATTCTTCTATTTTTTTTAAGACCAATTCTCTGACTTGGAATGTCCTACTTATGATCTTCTTATTGTAGCTTTGTTTGAGTCTATTCTAATAGAATTACAAATGATTTAAAGCATCTATGCATTTCTCATCCAATAGCTCTAGCTCGTTCAATCTTGACACTTGATACTCTTCATCTGTGATGAGGCTTTGTAGTGATATCCTGAGGGATGGGAGCTCAATCTCAATGGGGAGTACCGCCTCTAATTCGTAGACCAAGGAAAAGGGGGTGGCACCAGTGGGTGTGCAGATGCTAGTTCGATAGGCCTAGAGGGTGGGATTAAGTTGTAGATGCCAGTCACAACCTGCGTCATTGACTATTTTCTTGAGGATTTTCAAAATGGTTTTGTTTGTAGTTTCTGCTTGGCTATTGCCTTGGGGATAGTACAGGGTGGAAAAGTGATGTTGGATTTTGAATTTCTCGCACAAGTCATGAACCTCCCGGTTCTTGAATGGTGTCCCATTATCTAAGATAATGGCTTGTGGGACACTGTAATGGCAGATGAGATAGTTCAGGATAAATTTTGAGATCTGCTTCCTAGTGATGTACGTCATGGGTATGGTTTCCACCCAATTTGTGAAGTACTCAGTTGTAGTTATGATGAATTTATGGTCATTGGATGAGGTGGGTGTGATTTTCCCAATGAGATCGAGTCCCCACTGTGAAAAGGGCCATGGTGTGACGATTTGATGAAGCTCTTAAGCTGGAGCATGGATGAGGTCCCCATGCTGCTGACATTGTATACACCTCTTAGCATGATCATGTGCTTCTCTTTCCATTGTGGGCCAATAATACCCCATCCTCAGTAGTTTCTTGGCGATGGTCATCCCACTCGACTATGAGCCATGGATACTATTATGGACCTTGGTTAGAGCAGTTAATGCCTCCTCAACATTTAGATAGTGCAGTAAGGTACCTTCTATGCTTCTACGGTATAAGGTATCAACTAGGATGAAAAATCTAGATGCCTTTTTAATAAAGGTTCATTTTAGGCTCGATGGTAGGTCAATGGGTATGACTCCTATTCGAAGATATGTGTAGATTTCATGATACCAAGGATCGCCAGAATGAACGATTTCACACATATATTCTGATTCTAGTACCTCGAATGTGGGAACGAGAAGCTACTCAATCAAAAATTCATATTTTGGTATGTTATAAGGGATGTCTAATAGGGATCCAATTGTAGCCATGGAATCTGCTACTCTGTTGTTGGTTCTAGGAATTTTTTCAAATGTTATTTCAATGAAGGACTCCTTAAGGGTCTCCACCAATTTCTTGTATGGAGTGAGCTTGTCATCCTTAGTCTGATATTCATTATTGACTTGATTTATAATCAACTGAGAGTCCCCATACACTTTTAAAGCTATGATGTTCCATTGCACTGCTATCTTGAGACCTATAGTCAAAGCCTCATATTCTGCTATGTTGTTGGTGCAAGGAAATGCCAATTTGTATGACTTTGGTATGCAATCCCCTTGTGGGGTGATGAAGAAGACACTAGATTCTGATCCATGTTGTGTATATGAACCATCGAAGTACAGTTTCCAATGATCAGCTATGTTGAGGTTAAAAATGGATTCATTTAGAAATTCTGAGACAAGAGGGTTCTCAGAATAAATAGGTGCTTCTGCTAGTTGATCTGTGATGACCTGTCCCTTGATTTCTTTTCTTTCCACATACTCAATGTCATATTCTGATAATATCATTACCCATTTTTCCATTCCACCTGTGAGCATTGCCTTTGATAGTAGATACTTGAGCAGATCAATTTTGGCGATGAGCTTTATCTTGTGTGCCAACATGTAATGTCTAAATTTTTGGGATGCAAACACTACTGCGAGGCAAGCTTTCTCGATGAATGAGTAGTTTAACTCATGCCCAACCATTGTCCTATTGATGTAGTAGATAGCCCTCTTGGTTCCATTTTCATCATGCTGGGCTAGGAGAGCTCCAAGGGTTGTTGTTGTTGCTTACACATATATGATTAGTGGCTTCTTTGGGATAGGTGGCATTAAGACTGGCAATGTTAGTAGATATTCCTTGATTTTGTTGAATGCTTCTTCAAATTTATCATCCCATTTGTACGCTACTCCCTTGTGGAATAGGTGAGAATATGGATTTTGTTTGTCTGCTAACTGCGTTATGAACCTTCGAATGGACTGGAGTTTTCCTTGGAGGCCTCTCAATTGTTTTAGAGTCTTTGGTGCTTCCATTTCGAGGATTGCTTTCACTTTTGCTGGATCCACTTCAATACCCCTCATCGATATTATGTATCCTAGCAATTTACCTGATTGTACGCTGAAGACACACTTCTTTGGGTTTATCTTACTTTGTATTCTTCCAGTCTGTCAAAGATGGCACTCAAGGTCGCTATATGGTCTTGTCTTTTCCTGGACTTAGCTAGGATGTCATCAACATAGTCCTCAACTATTTTATGGATCATATCATGGAAGATCAATGTCATATCCCTTTGATATGTTTCTCCTAGATTTTTTAGGCCAAATGGCATCATATTCCAACAGTAAGTCCTCCATGGACAAGTGAAGGTTGTTTTATGTTGATCCTCTTTTGCTATCATAATTTGGTTGTAGCCTAAAAATCCGTCCATTAATGATAGCATCTCATGCCTTGCTGTCATGTCTACTATCATATCGATATTGGGAAGTGGAAAGTCATCCTTGGGACATGCTTTGTTCAAATCTTTGAAATCCGTATAGATTTTGATGGCTCCATCATGTTTAGAAACAAGTAGCAAATTGGATAGCCATTATGGGTAATCAATTGGTCGGATAAATCCTACATCTAGCAACATTTTGAGCTCCATTTTAACCAACAAGGCAATTTGAGGATGCATTTTTTGAAGCTTTTGTTTGACCGGTTTTGCTTCTGGATACACTACTAAATGATGAACCATAGTTTTTGGATCTAGCCCTAGCATGTCAGCATAACTCCATGCGAAATTTATTTGTCTTTCCTTTAGAAATTCTACTAGGAGTTCTTGTTCTTCTATTAATAGTGATTCTACATAGAATGTGATATGTGGGGCCTCCTTTGTTCCTATGTTGACCAGATTGCACTTTTTGGCCAAGACTGCTGATTTCTCTTGATGAATAGCTCTTAAGGGAAGATTGAATCCTTCATCCTCAAGTTCCTTAGAGAGGTTTTCACCATTGGATACATCCTTTATTTTTACTATTTTCTTGTCAGAGAGTGCCACAGTGTGGTTTTCACTCAAGGACTTGGATATGATTCTTAGTTTCTCACTTTTGTGATTGAAGGATTCAATTGTTTCCCCATAATAAGCATGTCTATGTAATTCCATTATATACCCTGCCTTATAATCCCCATCCAAATTTTTATCCCTCAATCACATGAATTCTAAGAGCACCTCATCATTTTCAAATGTATCGAGAACTGGTGGTCCTTGTTGGTCATAGTCGATCAGTTGAGGGTACACTAAACGGATCTCATGATTTTGATGATCGGATTCGAAGGAGAGGGTACTAATCATATATAGAGTAGTATCTTCAAATAACCTAGGGAGATTGGATATGGTATCTTTGTCATCGCTACTAATATAGGGCTCAGTTATGAAGTTATGTATGTTGCTACCTATGACTATTGGTGAGTGTACTTGTACTAGTACTGGCTGAGGAGAATCATTAATTTCTCTAACCGAAGGACCTCGGCCATGTATGGTTATTCTCGGAGGGGTACATCCAAGACCAATATTTGTTATGGGTCACATCTCTAGCATGATAGGTATTATAAGGCCATTTTTGTTTTGTCCCAATCTTTGATTTCTATCATAACCCATTCTGAGCATCATTTGGAAACCTTTGCTTCTTTCATCCATTGGTAAATTAGTTGTCGGTCTCTCATCTTGGTATAGCATATGTGATGGATCTGTCTCAATGTCCTCTTGGCCAAGATCTCCCCAGCTTGTGAATTCAGGATAGTCTTCAAGAGACATTTGAGATGTGGAAGCTTGATTTTGTTGTGGGAATCCTCATGATCTAGGAGATTGTGGTAACTCTCCTATCACAAAAGCATTATTAGGGAGCCTATAGCTTCCACAACTGTCCTCCTAGATAATGAGCTTGATGTCAGAGATGGTGGGTGTCTCTATCACAGAAGTGAATGCGAGAGTGGCGGGGTTGATGTATGATGTGGATGGGACCTCATCATTCTTTGGCACTTGGGGGATTTTGTAGTACTTGGCCTCAAGATTTTTGCAATATGTAAATGGTTCAGGATCTCCATGAATGGTAACCTCTTGTCCATTATGTGTAAATTTCACCCATTGGTGGAAGGTTGATGCTACAGCTTTCATTGCATGGATCCATGGGTGTCCAAGGAGGTTATTATATGGTAAGTAGAGGTCCAAGACTTGACAAGTGGTTTCCATGATGGTAGGCCCTACTTGAATATAGAGTTTAATTGTGCCCTGAGACACTCTTTCTTGGTCATAATATGCTCTTATCGTGATTCCTTTACCTTTTTCAATGGAATCCTCTACTATTTTCAACTGCTTGATGAGGCTAAGAGAACAGATGTTCAAACCTGTACCTCCATCCACCAAGACCCTTTTGATTTTGCTTTTGTTCATAATGGCTTCCAAGTGAAGTGCACGGTTGTGAGATGGTTGGGCAGGGAAATCTTGGTCAGAGAACATAAGAAGATTAGGCGTAATGATATTTCTGACCATAGCTTGGAATTGTTTCGCATCAAGATCTGCGGGGACGATGGATGAGGCTAATGCTTGCTCAAGGATCTTCTTATGTGCTGATGAGATTTTTAACAAATCCATAATGGAGATGTGTTTCGGTGTTCTCTTGAGTTGATCTACTACATTGTAACCATTAGGAGTGGATCTAGATGAAGGAGCTTTGTTTGGTTGGGATGATCCTACAATGGTGACTTTTCTGCCTCTTGTGGTGACTCCAAAATTTTTGGCATGGGCGCCCTTGATGGTGATGACCATGCAGTCTTCATTTAGGGATGTGAAAATAGTTTTGTATACATGATTTACACTACCTTTTCCTTTATCTTTGTTGTTGTTATTCCCCTTGTTTCCATGATTCGGCATCGGATTCGTGTAGATTTTAAGATCCTGGTTGCTTGTAGGTTGTTCCACATTTATGATTCTTTTGTCAATGAGATCTTGGATGATATTTTTAAGTCTCATACATTTTTTTGTGGTGTTACCTTTTATTTTATGAAATTCACATAGTTGATTTTCGTTATACCAAGGAGGTTTGACATCGGGTTCTTGGTAATTCTCAAATGTAGGTGCTTTGATGAGTTTTTTTTGATGATATTTTTGATGATGTCTTCAAGTGGTTCCCCCAAAGTAGTGTATTTTAGTTTTGGATAAATCTTACGTTGGGGTGGTCCTCTTTGATCATGGAGGTTATTGATAGTAGGATTGTTATTGCGTTGATATGTTGTGTGATGGGTGTTTTGGCATTGATTTTGGATTTGTGATGTGGGTGTGTTTTAGCGTGGATCACTAATGATGACCTTGGCATCTACTACACCATCATTAGTAACATTCTTGTTCCTTGCCCATGTGTGAGGTTTATCATTATAATTGGATGATGGGTGGTTGTTTTGTTGTTCGTGATATGATGTTGATTCCACAGGTTGAATCACAAGGGCTCTTTCGATGCTAAGCACTTTGGGGATCAATTGATCATATGTGGTGATTCCCTAAACCTTGAGATGAAATGACAAGCAGCTTTCAAGGTTGGATATGATGGTGCAGACTTGTTGTTCTTCTGGCATGGTCCACTTGCTCCGATTGGCCTTGGACCGCCATCGTTGAAGGAATGAAGAAATAGATTCATTCTTTCCTTTTTTTTAGAGTGTATAGTTCTTCAGGACTGACATCCATTGCAATGTTACATGCATAGTTTTTTATGAATGCATCCTTGAATTCTTGGAATGTTCTAATGCCAGAAGGTAAGCAAGAGAACCATTCTATAGCAGGACCTACCAAGCTCCTAGGAATAGCCGCATCAAATAAGTATCATCATATGCGACCTCCATACAATGAACCTGGTATTCCCTCATGTGATCTTCAGGGTTTCCCATTCCTCGATATTTGTCAAATTTAGGGATTTCAAATCCCTTAGGGAATGGTTTCATTTCTAAGCTCCTATCAAATGGATAAGGACACAAGTTGATGTTTTGGTTGTTCGCCCTAATTGAAGGTCGAGCACTTGTTGCAAGAGCAACCTGAGTTGTGTCGTCACATCATTCTACGTATTGGGGGGTGGGATGAAAGTGTTTTGGGGTGTTTGAATCATTGGTTGAATGGATGGGTTGGTTGGTGCGTTGTTCGATGGTATCGATATGTTCTGGCGGGTAAAGTAGGCTTCCACTTTCTTTTGTATGAACAAAGATTATTGTTGATCTTGTTGTTGTTGTGCTAGGATTTTTGCTTGTTGTTGTGCTTGTTGTTGTGCTTGTTGTTGTTCCCACAACACTTGTTGTTGCCACAACACTTTTTGTTGGGCTGCTAATTTTGCTGCTTCTTGTTGGTCCTTGTATTGCTTTAGTGCTTGTTGATATGCTTGCACTTGCATTGCTTGTTCAAGAAGTTATGTTTGTGCTTGTGTGGCTTGTTCCTACAATAATAGTTGTGCTTGAGCGACCCTTTGTGCTTGTAATTCTTACATAGCTTGGGCAGCTTGAGCAGCTTCTTGTTGTTGTTGTTGTTGTTTTACTAAAGTTTGAGCTTGTTGAGCTTGTTGTGCTTGTAATGTGGCTTGTGCAACCTGGGCGGCTTTATGTGTGGGTTGAGCAGCTTGTTGTATGGATTTTTATTTTTGAACTTGTTGGTATCCTCTTTGGAAAGCGGCTTGCAATGTTGCATCACATTGGTTTGATGTGGTGAATGTTGGTGGTGGTGGAGGTGGTGATGGATTTGGAATGGTGGTAGATGATGATGTTGTGTTGATGTTTTGGGTCTTTGATAGTGGTATTGATGTGGTTGGTCCTTGAGAGACCATGATTTGTGATGTTAGGGGTGTGTTTAATGATGTTGCCATTGCTTGTGTGTTTGTTGTTGCGATATCAATGACAAATTTTGTGTGTTTGGTGTAATGCTTTGATTGATGGTTGGGATATAGGTTTGATTGATATTTGGTAGGGGAGGGAGCCCTAAACCAAGGAGTGGTGTGGATGATAATGGAAATGGTGGAAGAGGTGGAAATGTGAGAGGTGTGAGTTGTTGTGAAAATGTCGTGGTGTCGAGTAAGCCCCCTAGTCCGAACATATCTCCCTCTTCTTGTGAATTTGTGAGAAGAGGTGTTTGTGGTGCTCCATGAAAAGATGTTGATGATGGGTCATAATGTAAAGTGAGAGGAACATTTTTGTGTAATGGGTTGTTGAGTATGTTTTGTTCCAAGGTGGTTCTTGTGTCCAAGTTTTGATTATTAACAAGGGGATGTGATTTAAGAGCATTAAGGAATGTGTTTTCCTTGTTGACATTGGGTTCTGTTGGAGCAAACGATGTTGTGATTTGCAGGATGTTTTGGGTGATGTTTTGAGATGGGGGTGTGGATGAAATGGGAATGGTGGATGAGATCGGAGGAAATGATGTATCCACTATAGTAATCACATCAAAATCTGAATGCAACTTGGCCCTTTGTTTTGCTAGTTCAAGCATGTAAAACAAAGGTGTTAAGAAATAACTTGCACAATAGAAGAATATGATATGAAATATGCTACAAATACTTGATAATAACTGAGAATAAAAAGCCACTTCGAGGGGGAAAACCTTCAAATATCTCTAATGAGAACACACTTCACAACTTGATCATGAAATAAGACTCACAACCTCCTATATATACCTATTTATGCCAAGTATATCACCTAGGATGACTTAGACACACCTATATAAGACTTAGGCCAACCTAAACAACTAAATAACAATATACTAATGATAATATGACTTAATAGAGAGTTAAGATAGCCACAAGTTGACTATTCATAACCCGATGTACAATAATATTAAGGGTGTAGCATGCCCCCCTACTTCAAAGAAGCATTGTCCTCAATGCTAATCAAGTTTGGAAAATTTTGAATGAACTCCTCATCTTCCCATGTTGCATCTTCAACTAGTAAATTCTTCCATTGGATGAGATACTCAATGATAGTTCTATTCCTCAGCTTCTTTGTGCATGTTTGACAAATGCACTCTGGTTCCAAAATGATTCTTCCTTCTTCATCCAGCTCAAGAAGTGTTGTTTGAGTGGGAATATTATGCCCAATTACCTTCTTCAAACAGGAAACATGAAAAACTGGATGTATCTTTGTTGTTGGTGGCAACTCAAGCTTGTAGGCAACACTATCGATCTTCTGCATGATTTGGTATGGACCATAATACTTTGGTGACAACTTATTATTCTTTTCTTTGCTGCTTTAGTGAGATTTTCTTATAAGGCTGCAATCGCAAGAAGACCCAATCCCCAACTTCAAAACTTCTTTCACTATGATGTTGGTCTCATTGTTTCATTCAATTTTGTGCCATGGCTAAATTCTCCTTGAGTCCTGAAAGTACTTGTTGTTGATGAAGCAAGTGGTCTTCTACTGCCTGAACTCTTGGGACACCTTAATTGATGATGCGATGGAAGGAGGATGATATCCATAAAGTGCCAAAAATGGAGACATTTTTGATGAGCTATGAAAAGAAGTGTTATACCACCATTCCGCAAGTGGTAGCCAATCTACCCATTGAGACTGTTTCTCTAAAGTGAAACAACGTAGATATCCTTCCAAACACTTATTAACAACCTCATTTTCCCATCTGATTGAGGGTGGTATGAAGAGCTAAGAGCCAATTGAGTACCCAAACATGAGAATAAATCTTTCCAAAAGTGACTAGTGAAGATAGGATCAATGATCACTAACAATAACTTTAGGTGTACCCATGTAGCTTTTGGGTATTCTCAAAAAGCTTTAGCCACCTGTGACTTTTGCTGTAAAAGGATGATAATGCAATGAAATGTGCATATTTAGTGAGCTGATCAACTACCACCATGATGACATTATGACCTTTAGATTTGGGAAGCCCTGCGGATGAAGTCCATGGATACCCTTCTCCCAACCTGGCTAGGAATAGATAAGGGTTGCAAGAGACCCTGGTTCTTAATTGTCTCCCCTTTATGCCTTTGACACACCAAACATTCAGGCACAAATTTTTGAACATCACCCTTTAGCCGCTCCCAAAAGAAATCTTGCTTGACTCGATGATATGTCTTCAAAAATCCTGAATGACCACCCACTAGAGACTCATGCAACTCTATGAGAATCTTGATTTTAAGGTTGGAATTCTTGTAAAGATATAAACGCTCTTTATACCAAAGAGTATCTCCCTTCCAACAAAACTTATCTGAAATACTACGATCACTTTTTAATTGTTCGATGAGATTACTTGTCGCAACATCATTTTTCCATTCTGCTTTTTCCTCCACCCAATTTGTTTGTAATATTGAAAGGGCACACAATAAGGCTTCATCTTTCTCATCCTTCCTTGACAATACATCTGCAACAATATTTTCTTTCCCTTTCTTATATACAATCTCAAAGTCATATCCTAACATCTTAGTGACCCATTTTTGTTGCTCTTTGGAAGATAGTCATTGTTCCAAAAAATATTTTAGGCTATCATGATCTGTCTTAACCTTGAAATTTCTACCCAATAGATAAGGCCACCATTGTTTCACTGCATGGAGTATTGCTAGCATTTCCTTCTCATAAATAGGTTTTAGTTGATTCTTACCTTTTAATTGACAACTCTCAAAAGCAATTGGTTGACCTTCTTGCATGAGCACTGCTCCTATCCCATTTCTAGAAGCATCACATTCCACAATGAATTCCTTGGTGAAGTCAGGAGTGGCAAGTACTAGAGTTGTACACATAGCCTCCTTCAATCTCTCAAATGTTGTATTGGCAAACTTGTTCCAATGAAAAGAATCCTTCTTCAATAGAGTGGTGAGAGGTGTTGCTATTCTACAAAAATTCTTCACAAATATTCTATAGTACCCTGTCAATCCCAAGAATCCTCTCAGTTTCTTAATGGTTTTTGGAATAGGTCATTCCATGATAGCCTTAATTTTGTTAGGGTCCACCTTTACTCCTTCATGTGAAACTATGTGTCCCAAATACTCCACCTTTGTAAGACCAAAAGCACACTTGGATGGATTAGCATAGATTTTATGATCTTCAAGTATTTGTAATGCTTGGTCCACATGTTGCAAATGTTCTTCCCAAGTCTTGCTATAAATCAATATATCATCAAAGAATACTAACACAAACTTTCTCAAGAACTTCTTGAAAATGAAATTCATCAAACTTTGGAATGTAGATGGTGCATTGGTAAGACCAAATGGCATCACCAAAAATTCATAATGACCCTCATGAGTCCAAAATTTTGTCTTACCAATATCTTCCTCCTTAATCTGAATTTGGTGATAACCAGATCTAAGATCTAACTTGGTAAAAAACAAAGTTCCATTTAATTCATCTAGCAAATCATCAATGACTGGAATTAGAAACTTATCTTTAATGGTGTACATGTTGAGCACTCTATAATTTGGACACATGCGCCAAGTATCATCCTTCTTACGTACCATCACCACAGGTGAGGAGTAAGCACTTTGGCTATGCCTAATGATTCCTGCCTCTAGCATCTCTTCAACATTTTTTTCTATCTCACTCTTTTGTATGTGTGGATACCTGTAAGGCCTGATGTTCGGTGGTTGGCTCCCTGGGATTAATTGTATGGCATGATCATGACCCTCTTAGGAGGAAATCCTTTAGGCATATCTCCAAGAACAACTGAGTGACAATCAATTATAGCTTGCAAATCTGGATGAGTAGAAGTATTAGATTGAGAGACTTCTAATGAACATAGTTGGGCCACAAATCCATCCACTCCTTTCTTAAGCAAATTTTGCATTTGATGAGAGCTTACCATTTGTGGAGATTTTTCCTTTAACCCCCTTAGCTCCACTATCCTTCCTTCTAATTGAAATCTCATGAATAGTTCTTGGAAGTTCATCTCAATTGTTCCTAATGTAGTAAGCCATTGTACTCCCAAAACAATATATGCTGCACCCATGGATATCGCATACATTGGGGTATCAAGTTGATAATCTCCCGTGGATAATTTAATGCTATGACACTTCCCTGAACAACTAACTGTACCACCATCTGCAATCAAAACTTGACTCTAGAGCTGGATATATGAAACAATTTAGACAAGTAGCTAACTTTTTGTTGATGAAATTATGCGTACTACCTAAGTCGATCAACACTGTTACCTTCTACTTCTTTAGGAACCCCACCACCTTGAGAGTTTATGGAGCACTGAAATCTAAGAGTGCATGACAAGAAATGATTGGTTAATCATGAATTCATGTGATTTGACTCCCTTTCTCTTCTATCTTCTAGTTCCTCCTCCTCCTCATTTGACTCCCTTTCATCTTCTAGTATGGGTTCCTCATTGGGACCTTCAATATAAAATAATTTCTTTTCACTACATTTATGTCCTCGACTATATTTTCTATCACAATTGAAACACAAGCCTTTTGCTCTTTTCTCCTCAATTTTTTGGATTCAACTTAGTAGGTTGTGTTGAATATCCTTTCTCTCTCTCACATTAGCCCCTTTGCTTCTTAGGGAATCAAATACTTCTCCTCAAGGTAAAGATAAAAGACTCATTTATGGAACTAGGGCTAAACATGCGTACCTCATGTTGAATGTGATCCTTGAGACCACCCAAGAATAAGTCATTCAAGTTTTCCTCTGTAATTATATCCACCCTTAAGGATAGATTTTGGAATTGCTGAATATAATCCTTAACTGGTCATGTTTGTTGAAGTTTAGCTAGCTTGATGAAAAAGTTGTATGTGACGCTATTGCTATATTGTGCTTGGAGTTCCTCTATAAAAATTGACCATGAGACGGTAAGCCCATTTTTACTTTGATGAGTGCAAAGCCAATGATACCAAATGAATTGATCTGGTTCTAGATATAAGGAAGCCATCGCGACCTTTTATCCATTTGGAATTTGGTGTACTTCAAAAAAAATCTCCATTTGGTTTATCCATGTTAGAGGATCCTTACCATCGAACTTGCGCATATCAACCTTTGGAAATAAATTCCTAGATACCATAGGAGTACTAAAGCTTGTGTCAGTAGTAGCTGACCTAGAATTTTCACCTTGGGCGCTTGAGAACTCCTTTCTTGATTCAGCCATGTGGGTGCTTAACATGTTTCGTATGTTTGATATATTTCCTCTTAGGTCACACATATCCATCTTAATTGAGAAAATTTCTTCCTTGACCTTATTTATTTCCTCATTATGAGTAATATCCTTGATTGTTTCACCATTCTTATCAGGAGTCTTCCCCAGAGTGACAACTTTCTTTTTACCCCTTGTTGCAAGCCCTGTCATGGTGTAAACCACTAATGTTGAAATAAATCACATAAATGAAACTTAAATTCTCTCAAATTTTTACTGTAATCTCCTTTAGGATTTATTCAAAAATCCAATAAAAATTAGACTCCAATTCAACAAGATGTGGGAGATATGTAGATTCCAAAAAAATAGTGTAGAAACCCTAATTCTGCAATAATTCACTTAATTTTGTTCCAATTCTTCTGAAATCTGGACTGTATCTTCTTCAATATGTTCTTCAAAAACCCTTTAAAAATCAATTTTTTTTTTCCAAAATATGAAGGATATGCTCTTTCCAAAATCGCCTCCAAAATTGAGAAAAACCTTGCCTCTATGGTGCCAAGATCATGCTCTAATACCACTTATTAAGAAATAACTTGCAAAATAGAAGAATATGATATGAAATATGCTGCAAATACTTGATAATAACTGAGAATAACAAGCCACTTCGAGGGGGAAAACCTGCAAATATCTCTAATGAGAACACACTTCACAACTTGATCATGAAATAAGACTCACAACCTCCTATATATACCTATTTATGCCAAGTATATCACCTAGGCCGACTTAGACACACCTATATAAGACTTAGGCCAACCTAAACAACTAAATAACCATATACTAATGATAATATGACTTAATAGAGAGTTAAGATAGCCACAAGCCAACTATTCATAACCTGATGTACAATAATATTAAGGGCGTAGCAGAAGGGTTAAGTCTTGTTGTGCAGTTTTCGCACACACGCCCCACTTGGAGTGGGGACCCCTTTTTTTGGTGTCTTTGACCTTTGATTTTATTGGATTTATCATTTTCAGGGTCTTGACATGTTGGTCTTGCTGGCTTTGACCTTGCCCTGAGGTTGGAATTGATTGAAATTGCATTTTGGGCCAAGTCCGGGTTTTCTCCTAGATCCGGGATTTTCCACCTCTGGCGGATTCTTCCAGCCTTTGTCCCTTGTCCGTTTCTGGCAGGATTCTCTGATTCCGGGTTTCTGCCTGACTTTGGGATTTTCCGGTCCTATCAGATTTTCCCGGATTCTGTCAAAATCCTGATCTTCCTGACTTCCCCAGTTTCTGCATTTCCGTGAAATCTGTGTTTCCGCGCATTCTAGGATTTTCCGAAATTCCGCCTGGGGCTCGGGTTTCCGGACTTGTCAGAAACGTCTTGTCGCGCATTAATGGTTGAGGTACCTTTGCTCAGATGGGTATAAGGTCAAATTTAGGGCATCTTCTGATTCATTCTAACTCCATTGCTTCCTTGCTGACTGCTCTGGCGATTGAGATTTTCATTTGAGCCTTGCGAATTGATCTTGGTTTGTTTGCGCGGGGATTTCTTGAGTGCTGGTGCCAGTATTTGCATTGCTTGGACGTGTTTACCTCGTGGTCGACTTTCTGAGCTTAGATTCTGTTTGCTTTGATCCATGGTATGTATCCATTGCCCTTCTGTTTGCTTATGAGATGATTTGGGGTTTTCTTGCACTGGGTATTGTTAAATTTGGGGGTCAACCCATGATTTGATTTTGATTTTGTATTTATAGAGTCGGGGTCCGTCCCGTTTTTATTATGGAACCCCATTATCCATGCCCTGTGAGCTCCATTTGTCCATTGGATTGCATATTTATCCTTTAGGTGACATTTTGGGTCGGACTGTTTGTTTGTTTCGGGCGCGAAATGTGTTATCACGCGAAATTAGGGTTTCCCTTAGTGTTCGGCCCGGAACGATGATTCTATTTTATGCTTGAGTGACTTTTGTCCCGTGTCATGTGGGCTTCCCGTCCTGTGAAGATTAGAGAGCTTTTAGGTAAATTCTGAACCGATATTTTGAGCCCTAAAGCTTGCTCTGGTTTTAATGGCGAAGAGTTGGTCATTCGATTTAGGGCACCATTATTTTAACACATGGATCCATCCTTTGAGGGCTTTTGAGAGTTGGAATCCTTTGCATACTTGAGATGGTTGATTATTGCTAGTTTTGGGATCATTTGAGCTCAGGTAGTGGAGGTCCCGCAGTCATTCGAGTCTTGGTGCACGTTTTTCCATTTTTCGGGTTTCCGGGACCATCGCGGAATTTCGTTGCTCCTGGATTTTCCCGGTTTGGGCTTATTCCGTGGGTTGGGTTTATTCTCGGTGCGTTTTAAGCTGTCCGCGAAGATCCGTCCCATTTGGATTTTTCCGGATTTCCTGTCTGGTTGTGGTCTTTTGTATATTTCGATGATAGGATTGATGGAATGATTGTTTATGCTTATTTCTTGTTGCCAATGAGTAAATTTAACGATTATCCTTTGATTTTCTGAGTGTATTAATGATTTATATGGCTAATGGTGCTTTGATAGCAGGAATCCGTCTGGGTCGGATTTCTCTAAAATTTCGCCTCGACGGTATTTTCCCGGTTTTCCTGATCTTCCCGGATTGTCTGATTTCTCCGGATCTCGATGGATTAGTAGTTAGCGATTGATTTTGATGGATTTATATGATGTGTGCTAACCCTTTGGATTGATATGAGCTTAATAATTGGATTTTAAAGACAATTCTTGAATGTACAGGCCGAATCAAGCAAGGCTGCTGCTGGGAAGTCCAAAGGTGGTGCAGGGGCATCTTCAATTTTTGAGGCAGAACGGTTGAGATTAGACATGAAGAGCTAGGTCTCTGAAAGCAAGATATCTTCCATGTGGGCTGATGTATCTGATACCAACGTCGGTGCCTAGCGCTATGAGGAGTTCAAGCAAAGAACAACTAAGAAGGACCAGTCGCCCTTGAGACAAGGAATGATAAACTCGGGATTGGTGCACGTGGCAGGGTTTCCTCTAGCGGTTCAGTGCTACGAATTGATTCTCGAATGTGCCCGACAATACGCTTTTGATACACAGATGGTGGTCAGCACTGAGGGACGAGTCTTGGCCAACTTCAGTCCGGCCTCCATTGCCCGGGCCTTCAGTATCCCTGGTCTCCCCTCGGTCTGTGCTTTAAACATTGATACTGCCCAAACGTACTATGAGAATGAACCAGTTAAGGCTTAGCAGATCATCAACTCATGGCTGGAGAAGCCAAAATCTCACCATTCCAAATTGCCTAAACAGTTGCACAGGGTGAAATTCAGGCCGGATATCTATGACGCCATCACACTGTTGAGCAGGGTGGCCGGATTGAAGACTGCCAGAATATTGGAGAATTGGATGGTCCACGTGATCACCAAGATGAGTCAGGGGACAAATTATCACTGGGCAGGGCTCATTAGTGCAGAGATAGACAAACAACTGAGAAATTTCCTGGAGGCGAAGAAGTTCACCATGTCCTCCTACATCATGTATGTGCTGGCCATCTCTTATCCCTATAAAGGACTGACTTCGATGGGAACTATTGGGCAGGATATCATCTATGAAGTCTATCCGGAGCTGCATTTGGGACATAAATATTATAGGAGGGCCAATGATGCATTCACAATGCACATTACCCGGACACTTCAAAATCCAGAGCACATCAGATTATCCGATGGGGCTAAGGGGCTGATCAAGAATTACGGAGCATGGTTTATCCAGTTCCCTACCTTCACATACCTCCAGATTGATGGATGCCCAGCTGCTCCTTACAGGTTACCCCGGTATCCTACTGACCATATGGTGCTGCTAGAGGTCGTACGACAAATTTGTGAGTTTGATCTAGTGGTGAAGAGAGAAAAGCATAAAACTGGTTTTGGAGGAGACTTCCCCCTTGGGATTGGTGTGGGAGAAATGTACCCGTCTATCCAATCAGCTCACACCACAGGTGAGGAGTTGGGAACCTATGGATTCTCTTTCCATTCGAAGAGAATGAACTTTGATATAACTGGAGAGGCGTAGAAAAGGGCTACCTGGGAATTTAGGCATAAGGAGGAATTGGAAGATTACTGGGTCAACATCAAGGATGACCTTGAGGCAAGAAAGAGGAGATATTCTCGGCTGTCGGTTGAGGCCATTAGATAATATAATGTGAAGCTGATCCCGGATCAGCTGGATGATGATGGAAAGTTGGTTCAAGAACATGTTTACGAGCCCATAAATGATAGGTCAGTTGTAGACATTGATTGGAGTGAGCCTAAGGTGACAGAGTTGGAGGACTTGATGACTCTTGTGTTGAGATTCACCTTTTCTTGGATTAAGCATAAAGTTTGGGTATTAGAGAATGCCAATGTGCCCTGTACCTTCAATTTGATGGGGAATCTCAACCCCATGTCCACTTCTGAAGAATCCGGGGAGGAGGACCCCAAAGGGAAAATGGCTAAAACCTCGCCATTCAAAATTAAAGTCAGAGGTCCTAAGGGAACTGAACCTGCAACAAAGAGGAAACCAATTGGCAAGCGCAGGTGGAAGACTCTGACAATCAGCAAGTCCTCGGATGAGGAAGAGGCAGAGAAAGCTGAAGAGGAGGATGCCCCTCCGCCGCCTAAGAAAGCTAGAACTGCAAGGGTGGCAAAGAAGAAGGATCAGGCCACTTCAGAAGATGAACCTCCAGTTCTTGATGTAGAGAGCTCTAGAGGGGAAAAGACCAAAGTATATACCCGTAAGTCAAGAACCCCTTCCCCCAAGGATGCTACATAGCCAAAAGACTCCCCGCCAGTATTACCAGTTGAGGAGCAAGATAAACTTGTTTCTCCTCCACAGAGCATACCAGGACCGGAGAATCCGGATGAACAGGAAATTAGCGGAGAAGCAGAACCGTTCAAAGAAGGAACACTATACAGTGAAGCAGCCGAGCTCGAGGTGGAGACGGAAGAAAGGTATACTTCTCCCTTGGTACAATACGAGGATTCTCCGGAGAGTGATAAGGGTCGCGGATCACCAGAACCGAAGGAAAGCATCCATGCCAGAACTCCATCACCGGTGCTTCCAGAATTGGGACTTGAAGAGGCTGATCCAGGCAAGCGGACTCCGGAGAAAGAAGGTGACAAAGTAACAACTAAGGAGGAGGTTGAGATGATAGCCTTAGAAGGGGAGAAAGTGACACAAGATCCAGGAGAAACTCATACAGAAGGAATCTGGACTGACCCTGTAGCTCCGGACTGGCTAGAGAGAGAACTGGTGAAGAAGAAACGGGTTATTGTTGAAGACACTCCTCTAGACTGGGATGAAATGTTATCTCAGATCGGCAAAGGGAAGAAGAAGGTTGCAAGGGTGATTTCTCGGGTGGAAAGGGATGAGGTACATAACCGGGTAGTTCACATCGCCACCCCCGTTGCAGATAAAACAAGAGATGAGGTAACAGGCCAAGATTACAATGTTCAAACTATCAACCTTGGGCCGGTCTCCTTGGAGCAAGATATTGAGGAATTTGAAGGGTCGAGTGCTATAATTGTTGACAGACTAAAGAAGGAGACCCAATCAAAACGAGAGCTGAAAAGAGAAAATGAAAGATTGAGGAAATGTGTGGAGGAGGTAATGAAGACTCTACAGTCTCTCCATCCTTCATCCTCTACTACTCTGGGATTTCTGCCTAAGGAGACAATCACCGGAATTGAAAAGATGAAGGCCTCCGCTCAGGCTACCACAGACTGGTTGATGGCTATCCAGACACAAGGGGATGAGGCCATCAAGGAGATCTTGTCTGTGGGAAAGGATGCAGTCCGAGGAAAGGAGTTGTTAGAGAGCATCTTGTCTCGGGATAAGAATGACATAGACCTCCTGCTACAGAAGTCAAAAACTATTCTAGGATATGGCAAGGATCAGTTGGGCAGGGATGGAATCCTTCCTTCTGCTAAATTGGATGAACCATGGGAGTGGTTCGAGGCATTGCAGATCAGGTAGGGAGGCCTGAAAAAGATACAAAAACGAAGAAAATCAATTGATGCTGACCTCACTGCAATTTATGATGGTTGCATTGCCTTCTTTGAGGTGATGACAGGGAGGAAGAAAATAGCTCCCAAATATCTGAGCTTAGATCAACTGAAGGAATGGTGGTATGAGGTTTATTCCCCGGAATCTAATGGAACTGTCACCTCCCATTTGCTTGATGATGAAGCTACATACTTGGCAGTGATAGACAGGTACATGGCCAACAGGGAGGACTGGAAGAAAACTGTTGAGCGGTCCAATGAGCGAATTGATTCAATGAAATGCTGACTCAGGGTTTTGCCATTGCCACCTATTGCTGAGCTGGACGGGATATTCTCGAAGGTCCAAGGGCCACCAGCATGGAGGAAAGACAAAGGGAGTAGCAGTTAATGCTCTTTTCGAGATTTGTGCTTCCCTATTATTATAGGGCATGCATTGGACCGGACTTCCTTGGGGATTGTGCCTTGGCCAACTTGGATGATGGCATTAAATGTGTGCCTTAGTTTGTTTCCTTGGCTGACCTGTTTTGGCGGTTTTGATTATTTTGTAAAATGTTTGGCTGGGCCGACATATTTTAGGGGAAATTTGATAAATAGGCATTCTTGCCTCATTGTAAGGGTGGGACATTGGTTATAGACATAGAAAGACAGTAATAGAACAAGAGCTATAGTTAGAATATTTGAAGTTTCTTGAAGCAAACACTATATTCAGAACAGTCGAATTGTTGCAACATTTTCTGGTGATTAATACAATTGAAAACATTGTGGTTATTCCTGGTGCAATCCTTTGTGTTACTTCATCTTGCATGGTTCCTTTGTTCTATCTTTTAAATTGCTTGAAGATCTAGGGTTTAATGTTCTGAAATAAATTAGTTCGGTTGGATAAATGATGTTGTGATCTCATATTTGGAATGTTTGTAGCTATCTCCGGTCTATACTCCCAGTAACTATCTGATTGTAGTAGGCTGGTAAAGTCAACCTGGACCGTATATTCAAATGTGCTTAAGTTCAGTTGTAGATGCAAGTCTATGATCTGAAAATCCGTATTCCTCAGAATATTGCACTATTCTTGTAAGATTGCCTTGTGGGTCGAACGGGAATTGGTTATTTGAGATAGGTCCATTCCACATATATGTCATTTACATTGCTTGTCCTTGCAATAGTTAGATTTTATTATTTCCTGGCATCCCTATCTTTTGTTGTTTCTTTATTATTCAGTTAGATTTAGGATTCAAGATCATCATATTGTCAGATCTGATAAATTGAAAGGATACAGTCTTCTTGTAGTAAGGTCCGATTGTGATTACCAGCATTTCACATTTTATTTGAGTTGTTTTACGCATTGTTATGACCTAACACCCGAGAGACCTTGGGGTGATTTTCAGTGATTTATTGTTAGAAATAACCTTTCAAGAGAGATAGAATATTGCATTCTGTCTGAGTTGTTTCTATGCAGAAAACACCATCAACAGATTGGCGCTAGAAGGAGGGCCTGAATGAGCACACTTGATCATTTCTTGAATGCCATCTCTTCAGAGAGATATAGGAGAAATATCAGATCCACCACAGGAGAGGAGGATTTAGAAGAGTTACAGTTCCCCAATAGGTCAAGGAGGACTAGAGTAAGGGGAGAATCATCATCACCCATCCCTTCACCCACGTCATCCATATCTTCACATCCTAAGGTTGAAGCCACACCCATCCCTGAAGAGGTTCCTCTTCAACAGCCTCAGCCTGCTGTTAACCAACCACAACCTCCACCCCCGCTCTTACCAATGACTTTCCTTGCCAATAATCCATCACCTTTGTCCTTCGGTGCTTATAATGTAATGCCTAAAAATTCTGAGCATTTCTGCTCGAAGTTCCATGTAAATGACCCAAATAGAACTGCATAAGAACACATAAGGATTTTCCAAACTTGCCTCAAAGACAGAGGAATTGTCCATGAGGATGTTGCTTGTAGGTTATTTCCTTATTCCCTCGGAGAAGAAGCCTTTTATTGGTACAACCATCTCCCTGCCGGCTCAATTCAGAATTGAAATGACCTTGAAAAGACCTTTTTGCAAAAATTTCGAATACCCATCAGTGCTAATGAGCTATACCTACAATTTATCAAAGTCAAGAGAGAGGTTAATGAACCCATAGCCAGTTTCAATAATAGATTCCATCGTGCGTTCACCAGATTGCAAGACCCATATATTCTAGATGATAATACTGCCCTGGGAGTATATTACGAAGCTCTGGATAGTCTAACAGCAACCTTTCTGAAATGGAGACCTAACCCTCTAGGTACCTTGACTGATGCTTATACGGAAGCTGTCAAGCTTAGTACAGACTTGAGACAGCACTTGACTGGGCCATTGTCTTCTCTAGGACCGGTTGCACATCCCAACCAGATTTAGGTAGTAAATCAGGCTCTCACCAATCATACCCCTATTATGAATCCAGTTCCCCAATTATCGATGGTACCACACCCTGGTCACCCTATGAACCAGATTTCCCCTATGACAAACTTCCCTCAACAACAAGTTAATCAGTTCGTGTACCAGTCATAGCCAAATAGTTTCCCTGCTTATTTGCAGAACTCTGAAGTGTTACATCAGTCTTTGGGATCTGCCACAGTGCCTATCCAACCTCTGAGTAACCCAAACCAGCCTCCCTACCAAGACCCGAATAAGGAAAGGATTGATGAAATGGCTGAACAAATAAAGAAGTTAAATCTAGAAGAAACTTACTTGAGAAATCAGAATAGCCAACTACAAGCTGCTCAAAAGGGAATGCAATCTAATCAAAACAGAGAGTTCTCGCAAGGGCAGAATTTCGACAGGGGACAACGCAATGATAGAGGATTTTATAATGATAGAGGTTACAACCAGGATAGAGGTTTCAACAATGATAGGGGGAAAAACTTTGATAGAGGCCAAGGAAGTGGGTCAGGATTTGATAAAAGACCATCACAAGGACAGAACAGAACTTGGAATACAGGGCCTAATAATGGAGGAGTTCCCACCCCATTGGATCAGCCTACAAATCAGATTGTCAATGAATCTGTGAACCAATCAGTCAGCCAGGACAAACCTCCTACTGGTGTGTATCTCGCAGAAGCAGCCCTATCAAGATGGTGTAGACTCCATAAAACGAGTCAGCATTCAGAATTGGAATGTCCGGAGTTCCAGACTGCTGCTTCCATTTTTCAGTATGAGGTAGAGAACAACGTGAGTGGACAGGAAATTGTTCCTTCCAGTTCATATGATTCTCCTATGCTGGTATTAAACCATGCTCCTTTTCCAGCCAGTAACGAAAATATACTGGAAGAACCTGATTCCCATAAAGATGAAACATATTATATTTGCAATGGAGATGAAGTAGCTCAGCTGTTTAATGAAGGAGAGATGAATGACAATGGCCCCTTGGATCAGGATGAAGCCTATGTTGAAGAAGTACAGACGTTCCAGAGACAAGGATTGAGGGATATGCCCCATAGGCGTCCACCACCCGAAGGACCTTTCACTACCTCCATTCCTCCCAACAATTTCAGTACTCCTCCAGATCCTAATGCGAGCAATAATCCGTCTTATCCATAGGTCTCCAAGCAATACCTTTCGAAAGATAGACAGGCTCAAGCAGAACCACAGAAGGAAAGGACTGTTCAAGCAAGCAAAGATAAGGCAGAGGAGCCATCTAAGGAGGTCTCTACTGATATGAGTGAGGAGCATATGGCTTCGTATGTTGCAGAGGAATTCAAGAAACTCAAGGTAAACCTTTCTGCATTTGAGTTGTTAAGATTTCCTACAATTAGGAAAGCCGTCTTAGGTACTTATGATGCAAATTTAAAGGCATTGGATAAGTCCCCTGGGGGGCATGTCAGCCAGACTTCCAGTTTTCAGTCTGTGAACACACAAAGTCAGACACAGAATAAGACCAATCCATCCCCTGGAGATAGAGGAAAAGAAAAGGACAGAACTCAAGTGGCCCAGATGGATACTCAGCCCACTTTGTTTCAAGGTAAAACAGAAACCCCTCCATTTCTGATCTCAGTCAGAATCTTTGGTAAGAACCTTCACAATTGTTTGTTGGATTCGGGTGCCTCCACCAATGTGATGCCTCTCGGAGTTTGTAGCGCTCTGGGAATCACACCTGCTGATTCCCAGAAGAAGGTCACTCAGTTGGACAGAACCGAAGTAAGTGTGGTAGGGGAACTAAACATGATCCATATGCAGATAGCTTCAGATCCTAGAATCCAACAGGTTATTAACATTCAGGTAGTTGACATTCCTGATGCATACGGTTTAATTTTAGGAAGAGATTTCACCAAGGCCCTGAATGGGTATGTGTCCACTGATCACTCTCACATGTGGCTTCCTTGGAAGGGAGTGCCTAATCAGATAAGGATTGAGAGGGAGCCTAGAATGAAGTACATGATAACAGAATACCAAAAGACTTCAACTGAGGTTCTCATATCAGAAGCTGGAGTGGGAAACTACTTGCTATCGGCCCCATATGAAGAATTAGATGTAGAGGAGGTACTGATGTTGCATACGATGCCAGTAGATGCCGAAACAGGGTCCAGTCTTGTTGAAGTCCTGACAGAATCAGTTGAGGAAGAAGAAGAACTTGCGGATAGACAAATCAGCTTACTAGATAATTTTCAAGATTTCATTAAGCAATGTGTGGAGAATCAAACTCACTTGGGAAGAAAGACAAGCTTTAAAGAGTTACTCTTGCCAAATTGGTGTAGGGTCCATAATGCTTCTCACTCAGAATTGGAATGTTGCTTGTGCCAGACAACAGTGAAAGAAGTGCAAGAAAGCATGAATCCATCTCAGGTGGTTAGCACAGATGAGTAGAATCTGCAAGTAAAGTGTGAAAATCAAAAATCCGTTGTGGCTGAGGAAGCCTCTAATACTGATAAGTCAAAAGACAAAATGAAGAAGACCACCACTGCGGAATACTGGACTCTCAAGTTTGATGGGTCTAAGTCTAAGCAAGGAGCTGGGGCTGGGTTCGAGCTGATCAGTCCAAAGGGTAAGAGTTTCTTTGCAGCTCATAGGCTCCAATTTCATTGCACAAATAATGTGGCTGAATATGAAGCATTAATTCATGGACTCCTTATGGCACTCAAGAAAAAGGTCAAGGTCCTGCAAGTGTTTGGTGACTCAGAATTAGTAGTTAAACAAGTAAGAAAGCAGTATGTGTGTCACGATAGGAGAATGACCAACTATAGACATAGAGTGTGGGACCTCATTGAGGGATTCGATGCTTTTAATATCCAATTGATCCCAAGGAGGAAGAATCAAACTGCTGATTCCCTAGCTCAAGCGGCCAGTACTTTGCAGCCCCTGTCTTTGTTAGGATTGAAGAAGTTCACTGTTGAATTAACTCCTGTCCCGTCAGTCCCCGACAATGTGACTAATTTTCAGGTGTTTGAGGATGATAAACATATCCTTGACTTTATCACGAACACGGATGTCTTTACTTCACAGATCATTGACGAAACAGAACCTCAAGAAGTAGAATTCGACCTAGAAGGTGTGCTGAATTTGAAGTCCAATACTATTCCAAGGGGAATGGTACAGCTGGAGAGAATTTTCGATATGGATAAAATTAGAGACCAGGAACAAGAATCTAAGAAAGAGTCTATCAGTGGACAGTGTGACGCTCACAATGTGGGCACTGAAGATAATGTGAAGAATATTTTCAATGGTAAGGTCTGTACTCCTGAAGAAAGACAGGGAATAATCAGAGCCCTATACGACTTTCCAGACATTGTGGCCTGGGGTTATGAAGACTTGAAGACTTATGATACATCCATCATAACTCATACTATACCTCTCGGGCCAGGCGCTAAGCCTTTTAGACAGAGGCAGAGACCTATTAATGCACTGTTGGAACCACTCATACAGAAGGAAGTTCAGAAACTGCTGTCCACTAGAATCATATTTCCTGTCCAGCATTCTACTTGGGTGGCTAATCTGGTTCCAGTAAGAAAGAAGAACGGTGAAATTAGGCTCTGCGTTGACTTCAGAAATCTGAATAGGTCATCAGAGAAAGATAATTATCCAGTTCCCTCTTTGGATGAGGTGTTACAAGTGGTTAATGGATCGCAGATGATGTCTTTTCTGGACGGATATTCAGGGTATAATCAGGTGATGGTCCAGTATGAGGACAGACACAAGACTGCTTTTACAACTAAGTGGGGAACCTTCGCCTACAGGAGGATGCCATTTGGGCTTATCAATGCAGGAGCCACGTTTCAACGAGCTATGGATATCGCTTTCAAGGACATCATAGGAAAGTGCATTATCATTTACATGGACGATCTGACTGTTTTCTCCAAAAATAGAGGGGATCATATCTCAGATTTGCGTAAGGTGTTCTAGAAGTGCAGAGAATTTGGCATCTCCTTGAATCCTAAGAAGTGTATTTTCGGGGTCACAAAAAGCAAGCTATTAGGGCATGTGATATCAGAGAAAGGCATTGCCATAGATCCAGAAAGAGTAGAGGCCATCTTGAAAATTCAGCCACCTGCCAGTAAGAAGGAGATGAAATCTTTCTTTGGTAAGATTAATTTTGTCTGGAAATTCATCACTGGATTTGCTGAGATTGTTAAGCCACTAAATGCCATGTTAAAACAAGATGCCAAGGTAGAGTGGACCACAGACGCGAAAGAGTCCTTTGCAGAGATTAAAAAAGCCATTGCTGATGCTCCAGTGTTGGTGAGTCCAGATTATAGTAAACCGTTCTATATCTATTCCTTTGCTTCAGACCACTCATGTGCTGGAATGCTGACACAAAATTCTGATGAGGGGAATGAGCATCTCATCACTTTCATGAGCACACCATTGAAGGATGCTGAGCTGAAATACCCATGTGTGGAGAAGCAAGCATATGCCCTTGTGCGAGCAGTAAAGAAATTCAGGCACTATATCCTCAGAAACAAGGTGTTTGCAATTGTTCGTGATTCTGCAGTTAAGTTATTGCTGATGCAGAATGAATTAGGGAAGCATAGAGCTAAATGGGTAACCATGCTTCAGGAGTACGACCTGGAGATCCAGCCCATGAAGCTGGTAAGAGGACAGGGACTCACCCAGACCATGGCGGAGATAGGCCCTGAATTTTTTGTTCATAACTATGATGTTGAAGAAGTTTCCCCAGATGGATGGTATGATGATATAGTCTATTATTTGCTGAATCAGCGAGCTCCTGGTCATTTAAATGCAGTACAGAGGCGAGCCTTGAGGCTGAAAAGTGATGGTTTCATGCTGAAAGGAGCTGTCCTATACAAGAAGAATCACAAAGGTATTTATTTGAGGTGCCTTGGAAGACAGGAGACTGAGAGAGTAATAAATGAGTTTCATGAGAAATATGAAACTGGTCATGGTTCTGCTATTGCCACTGCGAATTAGATTTTGAGGGCAGGGTATTACTGGCCTGCACTATTCAAGGATGTTCATCATCATGTCCGGACCTGTCACACTTTCCAGACTGCAGCAACGAGAGAAAGGTGTGCAGCACTTCCGCTCCAGTCTATGATTGAGGTAAAACCTTTTGCTCAATGGGGTATGGATTTCATAGGCCCCATCAATCCACCATCTTCTGTTGGACACAGGTATATCCTTACCATTACTGATTACTTTACAAGATGGACTGAAGCGTTTGCTTGTAGGCAGTGTACCTCAGAGGTAGTAATTGATTTTCTTGAATCTGCCATTCTCAATCGGTTTGGATGTCCTGTTGCTGTTGTGTGTGATAACGGTCCTGCCTTTGCATCTTTGAAATTCTCAAACTGGGCTTTTGATCATGGCATTGTTGTCAAATTTGCATCTAATTATTATCCCCAGGGGAATGGTCTAGCTGAGTCCTCTAACAAGAACTTGTTGACTGTCATCCGAACACTATTAGAGAGGAACCCAAAAGACTGGCACACCCAGCTTCGGTTTGCTCTTTGGGCAGATCGTACTCAGGTTAAGTCCTCCATTGGTACCTCTCCCTATCATTTAGTGTACAGTCTAGAACCAGTTTTCCCTATCCAACTCAAAATCCCAACTCTACAGTTTATCAACCAGTTTTACGATGAAGGGGATAGAAGGGAAGCCAGGTTAGCTGAATTATTGCACCTAGAAGAAAAATGGGACAATGCCCTGGAAAAATTTGCCAAACATCAAGGGGTAGTCAAGTGATGGTTTGACAGGAGAGCTAAAGTTAAGGCTTTCAGGATTTCTGATCTTGTCCTGTATTGGGATAAGCCACATGATCAGAAAGGGAGCCATGGAAAATTTGATAAATTGTGGCTTGGTCCTTACCAGATTACCAAAATTATGGGAGATAATGCCTTCCGTTTGAGGACTCTCACGGGAGAGGACATACCACTGCCTGTCAACGGGCAGTATCTCAAACATTATTTCCAGTCTTGAGTTGTTCTCAGCTCTTTGCCCTGTAAATAGTTAGTTAGGTTGCTTTCTTTGTTTGTTTGCTTGCTTTGGTTAGGGGTAGGTTTCCCTTCTTGCTTTGCTGGTTTTGTTTGGTTAGAGTAGGTTTGCTTGGGTTTGTTTGTTTTTTTTGGCGTTGCTCTTGCTTTTGGTCCTATCTCCTTTTGAGGTTGGGGGTGTATCTGTATGGTAATGGTGGCAAAGCAGGTCTAATGTTCTTGATATTTCCCTTACAAACTTTGATCATTTTTTCAGCATATCATGGTATGATTTCTTTTACCTATGACATTTGTCCTTGTGATAAGGCAAAGGGTTTCTAGTCAGTCTGAGCAGGAATATGTTGGGGTCCTATATCTTTAATCCTTAAATATACCTGAAGTTGTAAAGGTCCTTATGAGGTTTGGACAGGTGAAAAATCTTTTTCTGCTCTAGTGCCACTGTGGTTCTCAGCCCTGAGTGTGAACTTCATTGTTCATAGGTTGAATAAAAGGAAATATCAGTAAAACAGCAAAAGAAAAATATATATATATTTAAAAATCCTGAGGTTTGAATTCAACCCATTAGGGGATCTGAATATCTCTACCGGGGCTATAGACGCCTAGCTGGCAGTAGAGCTATGTTCAGGAGAATCACAGCAATAACCTCGTCGGGGCTATGGATGCCTGACTGGCAGCGAGGCTCTATCCCGGTTACTTTTAGAGTAAGAATCTTTACGTAGTCTGTTCATACCAAGTCTGGTCCTTCTTGCAACCAAGGGTAGGTAATACATGCAAGTGCACACACTTAGACCCTGGTATGGGAATGTCGGATTGGCTGGGAATTTTTGTGCTTTAACTTAGGGTGGTGGCTAGGTATCTGAGTTGAAACCATGAGTTCTGGGTTCTTGATTCCAGTTTGTCATCGAAATGCTCAGGAGCATTTCCCCAGCGGAGTTGCCATTTGTTGTGCAGTTTTCGCACACACGCCCCACTTGGAGTGGGGACCCCTTTTTTTGGTGTCTTTGACCTTTGATTTTATTGGATTTATCATTTTCAGGGTCTTGACATGTTGGTCTTGCTGGCTTTGACCTTGCCCTGAGGTTGGAATTGATTGAAATTGCATTTTGGGCCAAGTCCGGGTTTTCTCCTAGATCTAGGATTTTCCACCTCTGGCAGATTCTTCCGGCCTTAGTTCCTTGTCTGTTTCTGGTAGGATTCTCCGATTCCGGGATTCTGCCTGACTTCAGGATTTTCCGGTCCTATCGGATTTTCCCGGATTCTGTCAAAATCCTGATCTTCCTGACTTCCCCGGTTTCTGCATTTCCGCGAAATCTGTGTTTCCGCGCATTCTAGGATTTTCCAAAATTCCGCCTGGGGCTCAGGTTTCCGGACATGTCAGAAACATCTTGTCGCGATTTAATGGTTGAGGTACCTTTGCTCAGACGGGTATAAGGTCAAATTTAGGGCATCTTCTGATTCATTCTAACTCCATTGCTTCCTTGCTGACTGCTCTGGCAATTGAGATTTTCATTTGAGCCTTGCGAATTGATCTTGGTTTGTTTGCGCGGGGATTTCTTGAGTGCTGGTGCCAGTATTTGCATTGCTTGGACGTGTTCACCTCGTGGTCGACTTTCTGAGCTCGTATTCCATTTGCTTTGATCCATGGTATGTATCCATTGCCCTTCCGTTTGCTTATGAGATGATTTGGGGTTTTCTTGCACTGGGTATTGTTAAATTTGGGGGTCGGCCCATGATTTGATTTTGATTTTATATTTATAGAGTCAGGGTCCGTCCCATTTTTATTATGGAATCCCATTATCCATGCCCTGTGAGCTCCATTTGTCTGTTAGATTGCATATTTATCCTTTAGGTGACATTTTGGGTCGGACTGTTTGTTTGTTTCGGGCGCGAAATGTGTTATCACGCGAAATTAGGGTTTCCCTTAGTGTTCGGCCCGGAACGATGATTCTATTTTATGCTTGAGTGACTTTTGTCCTGTGTCATGTGGGCTTCCCGTCCTGTGAAGATTAGAGGGCTTTTAGGTAAATTCTGAACTGATATTTTGAGCCCTAAAGCTTGCTCTGGTTTTAATGGCGGAGAGTTGGTCATTCGATTTAGGGCACCATTATTTTAACACAGGGATCCATCCTTTGAGGGATTTTGAGAGTTGGAATCCTTTGCATACTTGAGATGGTTGATTATTGCTAGTTTTGGGATCATTTGAGCTCAGGTAGTGGAGGTCCCGCGGTCGTTCGAGTCTTGGTGCACGTTTTGCCTTTTTTCGGGTTTCCGGGACCGTCGCAGAATTTCGTTGCTCCCGGATTTTTCTGGTTTGGGCTTATTCCGCGGGTTGGGTTTATTCCCGGTGCATTTTAAGCTGTCTGCGAAGATCCGTCCCATTTGGATTTTTCTGGATTTCCTGTCTGGTTGTGGTCTTTTGTATATTTCGATGATAGGATTGATGGAATGATTGTTTATGCTTATTTCTTGTTGCCAATGAGTAAATTTAACGATTATCCTTTGATTTTCTGAGTGTATTAATGATTTATATGGCTAATGGTGCTTTGATAGCAGGAATCCGTCTGGGTTGGATTTCTCCGAAATTCTGCCTTGACGGTATTTTTTCGGTTTTCCTAATCTTCCCGGATTGTCTGATTTCTCCGGATCTCGATGGATTAGTAGTTAGCGATTGATTTTGATGGATTTATATGATGTGTGCTAACCCTTTGGATTGATATGAGCTTAATAATTGGATTTTAATGACAATTCTTGAATGTACAGGCCGAATCAAGCAAGGCTGCTGCTGGGAAGTCCAAAGGTGGTGCAGGGGCATCTTCAATTTCTGAGGCAAAATGGTTGAGATTAGACATGAAGAGCCAGGTCCCTGAAAGCAAGATATCTTCCGTGTGGGCTGATGTATCTGATACCAACGTCGGTGCCTGGCGCTATGAGGAGTTCAAGCAAAGAACAGCTGAGAAGGACCAGTCGCCCTTGAGACAAGGAATGATAAACTCGAGATTGGTGCACGTGGCAGGGTTTCCTCTAGCGGTTCAGTGCTACGAATTGATTCTCGAATGTGCCCGACAATACGCTTTTGATACACAGATGGTGGTCAGCACTGAGGGACGAGTCTTGGCCAACTTCAGTCCGGCCTCCATTGCCCGGGCCTTCAGTATGCTGGGTCTCCCCTCGGTCTGTGCTTTAAACATTAATACTGCCTGAATGTACTATGAGAATGAGCCAGTTAAGGCTCAGCAGATCATCAACTCATGGCTGGAGAAGCCAAAATCTCACCATTCGAAATTTCCTAAACAGTTGCACAGGGTGAAATTCAGGCCAGATTGAAGACTGCCGGAATATTGGAGAATTGGATGGTCCACGTGATCACCAAGATGAGTCAGGGCACAAATTATCACTGGGCAGGGCTCATTAGTGCAGAGATAGACAAACAACTGAGAAATGTCCTGGAGGCAAAGAAGTTCACCATGTCCTCCTACATCATGTATGTGCTAGCCATCTCTTATCCCTATAAAGGACTGACTCCGATGGGAACTATTGGGCAGGATATCATCTATGAAGTCTATCCGGAGCTGCATTTGGGACATAAAGATTACAGGAGAGCCAATGATGCATTCACAATGCACATTACCCGGACACTTCAAAATCCAGAGCACATCAGATTATCCGATGGGGCTAAGGGGCTGATCAAGAATTACGGAGCATGGTTTATTCAATTCCCTACCTTCACATACCTCCGGATTGATGGATACCCAGCTGCTCCTTACAGGTTACCCCGGTATCCTACTGACCATATGGTGCTGCTAGAGGTCGTACGACAAATTTGTGAGTTTGATGCAGTGGTGAAGAGAGAAAAGCATAAAACTGGTTTTGGAGGAGACTTCCCCCTTGGGATTGGTGTGGGAGAAATGTACCCGTCTATCCAATCAGCTCACACCACAGGTGAGGAGTTGGGAACCTATGGATTATCTTTCCATTCGAAGAGAATGAACTTTGATATAACTGGAGAGGCGCATAAAAGGGCTACCCGGGAATTTAGGCATAAGGAGGAATTGGAAGATTACTGGGTCAACATCAAGGATGACCTTGAGGCAAGAAAGAGGAGATATTCCCAGCTGCCGGTTGAGGCCATTAGACAATATAATGTGAAGCTGATCCGGATCAGCTGGATGATGACGGAAGGTTGGTTCAAGACCATGTTTACGAGCCCATAAAGGATAGGTCACATGCAGACATTGATTGGAGTGAGCCTGAGGTGACAGAGTTGGAGGACTTGATGACTCCTGTGTTGAGATTCACCTTTTTCTTGGATTAAGCATAAAGTCTGGGTATTAGAGAATGCCAATGTGCCATGTACCTTCGATTTGATGGGGAATCTCAACCCCATGTCCACGTCTAAAGAATCCGGGGAGGAGGACCCCAAAGGGAAAACAGCTAAAACCTCGCCATTTAAAATTAAAGTCAGAGGTCCTCAAGGAACTGAACCTGCAACAAAGAGGAAACCAATTGGCAAGCGCAGGTGGAAGACTCTGACAATCAGCAAGTCCTCGAATGAGGAAGAGGTGGAGAAAGCTGAAGAGGAGGATGCCCCTCCGCCGCCTAAGAAAGCTTGAACTGCAAGGGTGGCAAAGAAGAAGGATCAGGCCAGTTCGGAAGATGAACCTCTAGTTGTTGATGTAGAGAGCTCCGGAGGGGAAAAGACCAAAGTATATACCCGTAAGTCAAGAACCCCTTCCCCTAAGGATGCTGCACAGCCAAAAGACTCCCCGCCAGTATTACCAATTGAGGAGCAAGATAAACCTGTTTCTCCTCCATAGAGTTTACCAGGACCGGAGAATCCGGATGAACAGGAAATTAGCGGAGAAGCAGAACCGTTCAAAGAAGGAACACTATACAGTGAAGCAGCCGAGCTCGAGGTGGAGATGGAAGAAAGGTATACTTCTCCCTTGGTACAATACGAGGATTCTCTGGAGAGTGATAAGGGCCGCGGATCACCGGAACCGGAGGAAAGCATCCATGCCAGAACTCCATCACCGGTGCTTCCAGAATTGGGACTTGAAGAGGCTGATCCAGGCAAGCGAACTCCAGAGAAAGAAGGTGTCAAAGTAACAACTGAGGAGGAGGTCAAGATCACAGCCTCAAAAGGGGAGAAAGTGACAAAAGATCCAGGAGAAACTCATACAGAAGGAATCCGGACTAACCCTGTAGCTCCGAACTGGCTAGAGAGAGAACTGGCGAAGAAGAAACAGGCGATTGTTGAAGACACTCCTCTAGACTGGGATGAAATGTTATCTCAGATCGGAAAAGGGAAGAAGAAGAAGGTTGCAAGGGTGATTTCTCGGGTGGAAAGGGATGAGGTACATAACCAGGTAGTTCACATCACCACCCCCGCTGCAGATAAAACAAGAGATGAGGTAACAGGCCAAGATTACAATGTTCAAACTATCAACCTTGGGCCGGTCTCCTTGGAGCAGGATATTGAGGAATTTGAAGGGTCGAGTGCTATAATTGTTGACAGACTAAAGAAGGAGACCCAATCAAAACGAGAGCTTAAAAGAGAAAATGAAAGATTGAGGAAATGTCTGGAGGAGGTAATGAAGCCTCTACAGTCTCTCCATCCTTCCTCCTCTACTACTCCGGGATTTCTGCCTAAGGAGACAATCACCGGAATTGAAAAGATGAAGGCCTCCGCTCAGGCCGCCACAGATTGGTTGATGGCTGTCCAGACACAAGGGGATGAGGCCATCAAGGAGATCTTGTCTATGGGCAAGGATGCAGTCCGGGGAAAGGAGCTGTTAGAGAGCATCTTGTCTCGGGATAAGAATGACATAGACCTCCTGCTGCAGAAGTCAAAGACTATTCTAGGATATGGCAAGGATCAGTTGGGCAGGGATGGAATCCTTCCTTCTGCTAAATTGGATGAACCATGGGAGTGGTTCGAGGCATTGCAGATCAGGCAGGGAGGCCTGAAAAAGATACAAAAACAAAGAAAATCAATTGATGCTGACCTCACTGCAATTTATGATGGTTGCATTGCCTTCTTTGAGGTGATGACAGGGAGGAAGAAAATAGCTCCCAAATATCTGAGCTTAGATCAACTGAAGGAATGGTGGCATGAGGTTTATGCCCCGGAATCTGATGGAACTATCACCTCCCATTTGCTTGATGATGCAGCTACATACTTGGCAGTGATAGACAAGTACATGGCCAACAGGGAGGACTGGAAGAAAACTGTTGAGCGGTCCAATGAGGGAATTGATTCAATTAAATGCCGACTCAGGGTTTTTCCATTGCCACCTATTGCTGAGCTGGACGGGATATTCTCGAAGGTCCAAGGGCCACCAGCACGGAGGAAAGACAAAGGGAGTAGCAGTTAATGCTCTTTTCGAGATTTGTGCTTCCCTATTATTATAGGGCATGCATTGGACCGGACTTCCTTGGGGATTGTGCCTTGGCCGACTTGGATGATGGCATTAAATGTGTGCCTTAGTTTGTTTCCTTGGCCGTTCTGTTTTGGCGGTTTTGATTATTTTGTAAAATGTTTGGCTGGGCCGACATATTTTAGGGGAAATTTGATAAATAGGCATTCTTGCCTCATTGTAAGGGTGGGACATTGGTTATAGACACAGCAAGACAGTAATAGAACAAGAGCTATAGTTAGAATATTTGAAGTTTCTTGAAGCAAATACTATATTCAGAACAGTCGAATTGTTGTAGTATTTTCTGGTGATTAATACAATTGAAGACATTGTGGTTATTCCTGGTGCAATCCTTTGTGTTACTTCATCTTGCATGGTTCCTTTGTTCTATCTTTTAAATTGCTTGAAGATCTAGGGTTTAATGTTCTGAAATAAATTAGTTCGGTTGGATAAATGATGTTGTGATCTCATATTTGGAATGTTTGTAGCTATCTCCGGTCTATACTCCCAGTAACTATCTGATTGTAGTAGGCTGGTAAAGTCAACCTAGACCGTATATTCAAATGTGCTTAAGTTCAGTTGTAGATGCAAGTCTATGATCTGAAAATCCATATTCCTCAGAAGATTGCACTATTCTTGTAAGATTGCCTTGTGGGTTGAACGGGAATTGGTTATTTGAGATAGGTCCATTCCACATATATGTCATTTACATTGCTTGTCCTTGCAATAGTTAGATTTTATTACTTCCTGGCATCCCTATCTTTTGCTGTTTCTTTATTATTCAGTTAGATTTAGGATTCAAGATCATCATATTGTCAGATCTGATAAATTGAAAGGATACAGTCTGCTTGTAGTAAGGTCTGATTGTGATTACCAGCATTTCACATTTTATTTGAGTTGTTTTACGCATTGTTATGACCTAACACCCGAGAGACCTTGGGGTGATTTTCAGTGATTTATTGTTGGAAATAACCTTTCAAGGGAGATATAATATTGCATTCTGTCTGAGTTGTTGCTGTGCAGAAAACACCATCAACAAGTCTCATCATGATGTTGATGATTCTATAATTGTCTAGATTTTGGAGCATTTCCATCATTTCCACATGAGACATTCCAAAGGTAGGGTCCTCCCCTTGATTTTCTTCTTTTGTATTTTGGGATGATGAGAGGATCAATGGATTGCTTGATTCAGCTAGATTCATTTATGTGTTTGTTTGGCTAAGATCGCTTGAAGCGGGTGTTTCTTTGTTGGCTTCCATACTCTTCTTGTATTGAAATCTAGTTTGAACCATAAAACAAGGATCAACCTTCGAGAATATGGGAGATGAATCTCTTGATTCCTTGGATCGATTGTTATTTTATGTCCCAAAGTATAAAGTCTTAGGATGTTTTGAGGATCAAAGGTGATGATATGATAATGATGTTTTAAGGATGGATGATATGGATGTTTCGGCTTTTGATAAAATTTTGAATGAGACACTAGGCTTTTTAGGACTTTGGATTCTCGATTTTGGATTTTGAGATTTTGAGATTTCGTCCTTGATTTTTGATTGGTTCTTTTTTATTTGGATTTTGAACAAAAAGACCCCTAAGATGTTGGATGATAATCTAAGGGATAACTTTGTTCAAAGGATGATAATTTGAATATGTGTGAGGAGAAGGATGCATCTACCCACACCTATTCAAACAAGATGATTGTTTCACTAAGCATATGAAGAAGGATTCATCTACATACACTACGCTAGAAAAGATGATTTTGGTAACTTTGACTAAGTATATGCAAAAGGATACATCTACACATACCTAGCCAAAGATGTCTTTGCTAATGTTTTCAAGGATTTTGTCTTAATGATATTGATTATTTTGATTTTTTTTGCCCTAAAGCCTAGTATCAAGGATGATTTCAAGATTTTTCCACAAGGTGATGATGAGATGGTAATTGTTTTGATGTTTTGGGGGATGGATGAAAAAGAGATTTTGATATGTTTTGACCCTAAGAGCCTAAAAAGGTACACTTTGTTTTGCATAAACCTAAGTATTGAAGAGCATGCAAATGCTTCCTAATGACTTTTATAACCAAGACATGATTTCATTTGAACATTCATTTTTGGATTTCCAATTAATGACTTTATGAGTCCTCAACACATATGAAAGTTTATTTTGCTTAGCTTTGATTAATGTCTTTATTTTACCAAAAAACACTTCCTTCAATTAGGTTTTCAAACTAAGATGTCCAATGTCTTAATTTCTTCAAACCCCACAAGATATGTTATGTGGGAGTTTAATGAACTCAAGGCAAGGGTTTCCTATTGTTTACTTAAGAAGACAAATTAAGATACAATCCAATGTTTAGAAACTTCTAAGGATGTGAATCCCAAGGGAAAGTAATAACATATGGATTGAGTCAATGGCATTTGTCTTCAAAAGGGTTTGAAATTTTGGATGATATTAAGTGTTTATTTCCATGATGTTTTCAATCAAGCAATGCATTTTGTAACCCAAGAATAAGTACAATCCTATGGATGTGTAAGATAATATTTGTTGGATTCCCACTTGGACAAGTCTAGCTATGCTTATCTCTAGAAAATGGTTAGATGGTTGACCCCACTGGCTCCCCTCTATGGCACTCACTTATATGGGGCAGCCAAGCATCAACACCCATGAAACTCCCATAGCATGTTTTCCATCTCTACTAGAAGACCGTAAAAGTGTGGGGTGGCTTCAGAACAACTGTTCTTGCACCAACAAATAGATTAAGGATTTTGGAAAATTCTAACACATGGGTTTTAGTAAGGAATTTTTCGTTCGTAGGAGTTGACCCATACGGCAAGAGTCCCCTTTCGGATCCATCTTGTCAGAATCAACCGTGTGATATTGGCGTTTACTCCAATATCCACATTTATATACTAGTTGGAAAATACTCTTGGCTTTAGAGTGTTACCAGTTGAATCATTCCCTTGGGTGAGTACTTTTTCCCCAAGGCAGGCCCTCTAGGATAAACACTAGTGAATGAGGCACAATATTCGTAACTTGATCAATCCTTGTTGGTAACAAGGAGAGAGATTGTATGCAACAAAGCCCCCCACTCACACTCACACAAGATTTTGTTCAATTTTAAGCCCAAATCGAAGTGTGGAGGTGATTGTTTTGTCTTAACCCAAAGTAATGGAAAAGGCCTTTTGATTCTGAAGATCTATATAAAGCATGAGAGAAGTGCATACATCCTTTTCCAATGGCTTTAGTCTAAGTAAGCCCTCACGAAAAACACTACACTTGTTCTTTTTAAACCCTCAAAGCAATATGTGAGTTCATTTGTAGAGCACCAAAAAGACAAGTGATAAACATTTGTTCAATTTTTTAATCCCATAAACAAAATCTAGTGAGTTGTTGGTCCTAAAATTCTTTTTAATCCTTTTTGCAAGAAATAAACAAAAATAACTCTTTTTAAACCCAAATGAAAGCTAGTGTTCTAAGAAAGAAGAAGATGAAAAATTCCTAAGGAAGTGTTAAACAAACACTTAAGTGTTTAAAAACACTTTGATTAGACAAAGTATCATTACCATACTCCTCCTTCCTTTTCTTTCGTTTTCCAACCTATAAAGAAGAAAAATAGTTAAATTCTGGAAAAAACACATAAATTAAAAAGCAAAAAACATAGGAAGAAGCAGTCATAAAATTAAAAACAAATGTTAAAAAGTAAATTCTCCCTTCTTTTTTTTCTGTTTCCAGCATCACAACTCGTGAAGGTGTCACTGTTTTTTCCTCTCAGCGGTGCTCTTTCAGCATTGCTTACTAGTTAACGGTGCTCTGTGTTGGGACAGAGAGCACGATTGTGTCACTATTTTATCCCAACATCGCACTTTTTGAAAGCGTCGTTGTTTAGAATTTTTTTGAAACTTCTATAGATCGGCGAGTCTAGTGGCGGAGTTAGGAATTTGAAATTTTTGGCAGGATGAGTCCAATAGTGCTAAAACAACGACGTTGGCAAGCCCGCAGTGCTAAAACAATGATGCTGACAAGCCCACGATGCTAAAACAGTGACACTGACTGATGTGTGTCAAGAAAACGCAGAAATTTCAAGGAAAAGTTAAAAATAATGATGTCAAGCCCTCCTTCTAGCACCAAATGTGCAAACCCTTTTCCTAGTACCTACAAAACACAACAAATGAATACATTATGAGATAAAATGCAAGCAAGAACAAGGATTCCTCAAGAAATTAGTTTGAATAGCAAAAGAGATAAAATATGAAATGAAGAACATAATGAGATTTCAAAGCATATCAAATCCTATTCTAAAGCCAACAAACTCCTAATCTCTTGAGGGAATTAGTGTGAATTTGATGTGAGAATTGGCCCTTTCCCAACTCCAATGATGCAAGTTTGATATGTGATGAAGAGTGATCCACTTTTTTGATGCTTAATGTATGCTCCAAGATGAAAATCTGCATAAAACCTAACTAAGAACTCAAGATTTGTGAATGGAATGGATAAGTATTTGAGCATGGTAAATTTGCAATGTTTGTGGATGATCAAATGAAGATAGGAGCTTTTTATTTATAGATGATATTGAAGGATGAATGTCCAAATTTGAGCAATGTGGGATTAATATTCATCAAATGATATTGTGCCACTTGTCAAGCTACAGATGGATGATGGATGTGAAATATTTGGGGTTTGTGCCAATAAATGCCAATATTTGAAATTCAAATTTGTTGAAATGACATATAAGAGAGAAGGGAAAATGCAATAAATGCCACTTGGCTCAAGACAAAGGACATGTAAGATGAATTTATTGTCTTGTTGGATGTACATGTTGACTTGGAATTTTTGAATTCAAATTGAGAGAATATTCCAAAAGATGCCATGTGAGGGAAAATAGGGATTTAACAAATGAATTAAATCTATTTTCATGTGCAACTTGCATTATCTAGAGGATGTGACATGAAATTAGATTAAATTAATCAAGGGTTAATTAATTTAACAGGAGATTTGGTGATGTGACTTATTTGACTTAGATTTATGGATTTATTTAAATCAAATAAGAGAGGAATATGATAAGAGGCTAATTAAATAAGGATTTTGATTTATTTAATTAAAAAGGATGGTGTTAAATTAAATCAGATAAGGTTTTAATTTATTTAATCTAATAGATATACTTTAGAGATTTAATCAAATAAATTAATTATTTAATTAAATAGGGGTAATTAGATAAGATGGATTGATTTAATTAACAAGAGAAAGTGACTTAATTAGAAAAAATGATTTATTTAATTAAGAGATGAATATTGATGAATTTAATTAGATAGGGGGATTTGATTAAATGGTTAGACTGAGGGATGATTCGGTTAAAAATGATGTTAGTAAGTCAGGATCGAATGCACGATGTCAATCAGTATATTTTCGATGTCCACAGAAAACACTTCAATTTTAAATATTTAAAGTAAAACATATACAAATATTTATTGAAGCATGGATTTATAATGCAAATATGGACACCATCAATAAAAAAATATTTGTATTAACCAAACAACCATGTAGGTATACATCAATATATGTCGATATAAGTATAAAATATATACAAAATAGCTATATAAGCTTACAATAATGCCATATAGGCTTAAAATTTCAAGTATATGCAATAAAAAATATGTCCAAAAATGCCATATAGGAATAAAAAAAAGGACCCCAATCAAAATTCATTTCCCTTCAGATGAATGAAACCAATGAGTGGCCTTTGGTGGTCAAGTGGATGGCGATGTGTATGACACTCATTAACTTTGAAATCGAGGGTTTCTCCTCCTAGGGTTTAGATCCTCATCAAGCCTTTTCTATTATAATAACAAGTAAAGACATTGATATATATAAATTACATTATAAAAAATGATATATTTAACAAAATAATTACTTACCACCACTAGACAATCTCTCTCATCATGTGTAAGATTCACATTCTCATGTTGTGGTGTGCCCAAGTACTATAGAAAATATCCAAATAGAAATTAAACTGCAAATCAATAATGATTTGATTTTTCACTCAATAATAGCTACAACAACAAATGCAATTTTAAATTTACTAATTTTCCTCATATCCCCATGAGAGGCATTGATCTATCTATTACACAAGATACACCTTCCTCATATCCCCATGAGAGGCATTGAGCTATCCACATATAGAGGTGATCTTGCTTCCATCATCTAAAAATAAAACAAAAAATTATTCAATCATGAAAAGTAGAATAGTGATGCAAGTCATGGCTTATAATCTATGAGATAATAAAAAAAAAATTGAGTACTTATTGTGTTATATATTTCTTACTATTATGCTTACTATTTTCCCTATCCATGGCTTGTTCGAAAGCACCTATTTTAGGCTTTTATCCATAACAGTGATAAAGTGAATTGTTTAATAAAATGCTTTGGTAGACATGTACGAAAAATGTTGTAGCATAGAGAAGGAAATGAACTATTTGAAAAAATTCCTCAAAGAAATGTGGTCTCATGGTGATGGAATGCCATGACAAACAAATTTTTCATGGAATTCCATCACCATGAGACTGCATTTCTTTGAGGAATTTTTTTTCAAATATTTCAATGCCTTCTCTATGCTATTATGTTGGGATGGGGTGGATGGTATAGTGTAGTCTTGATTATGAGATGGAGGGGGGTCATGATATGAAGAGGGTTGGGTGTTTTGATCATGAGGGGAAGAGGATCATTAGATGGGGTGGAAGGTGTACTTTGAGACCACATTTCAAAAGCGATCATACAATGGAGTGGAAGAGGTACTTTGATCTAGACATGGAAGGATGTCATTAGATGAAGTGGGGGAGAGGGGATTGTGAGAGGGGGAATAAAGAGATTCCTTTCTCTTGATATGGAAACATATCATTAGATGAGATGGAAGGAAAATGTTGTTCTTGATAGGAAATTGGATCATGAGATGGAAGGGGATCATATGATGGATGAGAAGGGTTTCCTTGATCTTTATATGGAGGGGAATATATGTTAGCATGCTTTAAATAAGGAGATGGACATAGTTCATTTGATATGGATGATGTCATGAGGGAGAAAGGTTTTATAGACTCTTCAATTTGGATAGATGGATTGATAGGGGATTCATATAAGATTTAGGGTACATTAGTGTTTATCTTGATGTGGCAATGATAAAGGTGGATGCATGATATGGGAAGATTGCACCACTTTGTTTTTGCATGGGGAAACAACCACCTTTACAAATAGTCCTTGGAGGAAGTTATTATGATAGAAATGGGATGACTTTACTTGGTAATAGTAGGGTGATGTATATTTTAAGGATGTGGGATATGAAAGTGGAATAAGAGGTGGAAGCTTCCATGGATTGGTAAATTGGTGGTGAGGATGAGGAATTTGCAAAAGGATTTAGAGGGGAATTTGGGCTAAAGGCTTGGTTTCTATTATTAAGGTAGTGAGTTGTTCGAAAAAATGCCTCAAATAAATGTGGTCTCATAGTGATGGAATGGCATTCCATCACCATGAGACCACATTTCTTTTCAATGCATTTTTTCAAACAACTCACTGCCTTGTCTATGTTATTTCTAACTATTATGATTTGATAGACTTTTTCCAAGCATCCATAGTTTTTTGGAAAGCAGCTATTTAGGATTTTAGCCATAGCAACAAGGAAGTGAAATATTTGATAAAATGCTTTGGTAGACATGTATGGAAAATGTGGTAGCATAGACAAGGTGGTGAGCTGTTTGAAAAAAATCCTCAAAGAAATTGGGTCTTATTGTGATGGACATCACCATGAAACCACATTTCTTTGAGGTATTTTTTCAAGCAACTCATTTCCTTGTCTATTCTATTGCTTACTATTATGCTTTGATAGATTTTTTCCAAGAATCCATAGCATAGATAAGGCCATGAACTGTTTGAAAAAATTCCTCAATAAAATGTGGTCTCATGGAATGACATGAAAAGAAAATGCAATTGGAAACTTCTCCTAGTTATGGAATGCCATGAAAAGAAAATGCAATTGGAAACTTCTCCTAGTTATTAGCTATGCTATGTGAAGTAATTGCATAATTGCTTATGTTGACTTTCTAGAAAACTATATTGTAATTGAAATTTTGTCATCTATCAACATCTATTTATTAGTTATGCAATGTGAAGTAATGATTTGAGTTCAAAAGATGTGCAAAGCAATGTAATCAACTATATGAATATAAACTACACAAATCTATTAAGTACAATTCATTAGTTAAACTCTATATTCTATTACTTGAGTGAAGGTTTGAACTCTTTTGCCACTAAGAGCTGATGCCGTGAAACCTCCAATATTAACCTATTCAACATTCAAAAATCATATATTAGAATTCCATTCATATAACAATGCTATTCACATGTAATATTGATAATTGCTTACTAGTTACATACCTTAGCAGTAAATGTAGTGTAGCAAAAAAATTGTTGGAGATTTGGTGAAAATAGTATCAACACTATGACCCTAAAATTTCAAAAATAAAATTTAATAAATTAAATTCAATGACCATTCTAACATTTACCTGTGTATCAAGGCCCAAAGCCTCATTCAAGGTGAAATATGCCATCGCCAACTAGGTAGTTGTAGACCTATCTTGCACACCAACCTCCTAACTATCTATGGGGTCATATGTATAGGTTGTCCCGCAAACTTGATAAGATGGGATGGAACCCTACCCCTCAAACTTTCTCATGGTTGATGTCGTACTAGAGAACTCACACATTGGATGATACTCTAGGTCAAAGAACTAATAATTTGTAGAGTTCCCAACTCAACACTTTCCTTCATGATGGAAAGGATAGCAATGTGCTTGTAAGCCGACCTAGTGAGTTCTCATCTCACTTTTCATTGAGGATTGAGACATGCACCTGGTCTATCCTATGCTAACCCACCACCCCTCCACTGAAATTCTTCCATATCAAAATAGTTGAGGATTTTGTTGAGGACAAAGTCGTAGTAGATTTTCCTCAAGAAATATTGTGGGACCTCATTATTGTTGCATAGTGGATGGTCAAAAACCATCCACAACCTCTTCCAAAAAAATTCCTTTATCCCTTGGTGGTTGCACCAATGGATAGGAAACCTCTTGCTATTAAGGTCAAGATTTTCATTTGTATGTGGGTTAGTGAATAGTGAACACAAGTCATATATTGTAAGTTTTTCATTTTTCATTTGTTTGTATGATAGTTTATTTGCATAAAAATCTCTACACTCTCACCTTTTATCTGCCCAACCACTTAATTTCTTGCTAATTGAATCTACATGTGTTAACATAGTTTGAAGTGAATTTGCAAGAATGGATCTTTCTAAGGTTGAACTTATAGGATCATTCAACCTCGCAATTAACTCCTCAATTTATTTTTTATTTTTTTCAATTTTCCCTATTAAATTTTGTTGAGTTCCATGAGGATGTTGAGGAATTATTGGAAGAGTTTGTTGCTATGGTTGTTTATTAGGATTTTGTTGGTGTGCTTGTTCATGTTGAGGAGAAGGATTTTGAGGAGGAGAATTAGGTGGATTTTCAACTCCTGATAATTAAAGAAATTACCCTAAAAAAAATATTAAATCTACCAATTTAACAACAAATTCACAAAAAAAAAAAGATTGCTCCTTTGAGTTGCCCATTGATTTGGTGGAATTCTGGTGAAGACATAGTAGATACTTGATGAAGAAAATGGATGAATTTTAGGTCTCCACAATGTGAGTGCACCTTGGAAGGTTTTGCAGGCCGCAAATGAAGAAATATGACAATTAAAAAGATTTGGATTTTATTTTTTTTCTTATAAAGAGTCATTACTTGCTCACATTATAATGAAAGCACATTATAGGCTTGGTGTGACTAAGCCTTAGGCTTAGTCACACAAATCCATAATGTGATTCCATTATAATACACTTACATTATGGCTTTTCAATTTTCTTATAAAAAAGTTGGCCACTTTTTAGGCCCTCAACTTTTTGCACTCACCCTATGTTGTCATTGGGATTTCAAAGATATAAATGTGACCATTGTATGTATTTTAAATCTGATAATGGTCACATTCTCATTATTTTATTATACGTAGATGATATTTTGTTTATTCAGAATAGTAAAAGTATGATTTCAGATTTGAAGTTTCAGTAGTTAGCAGAGTTTGAGATGAAAGGCCTAGGTGCAACTACCTATACATTCTAGGAATGGGGATCACGAGAGACAAAGCTAATAGAAATATTTGGTTAAGACAAAGCAATTATGTGAACTTGATGTTGGAGAGATGCAACATGGTAGATCACAAACATTTATTTGTTCCTATGATGTAGCAGATGAAGATTTCTATGAATTACTATCAAAAATATCCTACTAAGATGTAGGACATGACCAGAGTACCATATGTGAGCGCAATTGGAAATATAATGTATGTGATGGTGTGTACAAGACCAGACATTGCCCAAGCAGTGGGTTTCCTTATTTTTTTATGGTTAATCCTAGATAGGTGCATTGGGATGCAGTTAAGAGAGTGTTTAGATATTTACAAGACACTTCCAAGTATGTCTTGTGTTTTCATGGTTATCCTATTGGACCTCAAAATTTTGTGAATATTCATGGCTATGTGGATTCAGATTGGTCAGGTGGCATTGATAGTAGAAGATCCACCAGTGGTTTGTGTTTATGTTGTTTGGTGGTGCTATTAGTTGGATGAGTAAGTGGTAGGCTATAGTTGTGTTGTCCACAATAGAGGAAAAGTATATGATAGCCATTCATTCCTATAAGGAATCTATTTGGCTCAAAATATTGTGTTCTAATATTGGTTTAGATGTCAAACAGATTAGTATTTGTCTAGATAGTCAAAGTGTGACTTTTCTAGCAAAGAATCCTACCTTCCATACCAAAACAAAGCACATCGATGTTTATTATCATTTTGTTCATGATATGGTAGAAGATGGAAAGGTGAACCCAGAAAAGGTTGAAACTTTGGAAAATATCTTAGATGCACTAATGAAACCTATAAGCATAGAGAAGTTAAGAGGGTGTTCCAATTTCATGGGCCTTGGGGACCTAAGAAAATGATTTTGTATGAATCTTGGTAGGTCTTTGACAAGTGGGAGAATGTTAGGATTAGGGTGTCTCAACCTTAATCCTAATATCGATCTAATTAATGTATTAATTGTATTTATATGTATTATTTAATTGCCAATGGTGTATGTCATAAATTGGGATCCATCAGCTAGGTGGCATCACCGTTGGAAGTAACTGGATGCTACATAATCATCCCAAGTGGACATAGGCATTTCACTTTGGAATCTTTGACTTATGAAAATTTTTATGATGCATCATAAGGAATCTTTATGCATTGAGTAAGTTGGTGCCCAAGATGGGTTATAATAAGGTGTAAGATAATTAGGTGTTTCAGGTCATTTATGATAGATTCTCTTACAGTTGTAAGTGTTGTAAGTATGATAGATGCTATGAAAAATTCTATGATAGTTGTAAGGCATCTGTCATAGCCAATTTTTAGTATATTCTAGGTACCCAAGCTTGAGGAAAGAATATTGCATGTAGTGACACTAGTAAGGGATGTAAGGGAATGTTGTACATGTTTCCAAATGCATGTTTATGGTGTGGGATATTGTTCCATGTGGATTGGATTCCAATCTCCTTCCAAATATTTCTTGAAGTGTGTATCTCTTTATATATTGAGTTCCTTGTATTGTAGAATGCATAGTTTGTTTGCAAGTAACAAAGTGCTATTGAGTTTACTCCAAAATAGGTGTTTGTGACGAAACACTTGGTGAAGAAAGATTTGTAATTGGAGATTTATTGTAACTATTAATTGAAGTAATACAATAATACTATGCTTTTGGAGGGTGGGGTTTTCCCCACGTACATCTAGTGTGTGTCGTATTTGTGTACTTATTGTTCTATTCTATTTTTCCTATTTGTTTCTCTGATTGTAACTGTATAAGGTGTTGTAAGGAAAAAATTTGTAACTCTCCCCTTCTTAGATTGGTGTAGGAAGTTGTTTCTACTCACTCAAGTTCCTTTCAATTTCCACGTCTAAATCTCATCATGTATTGTGGGCCACAACATCACTTTATTTTCTTCCTTTCCTTAGGATGTCACATGCTCCTCAGAGTAGCATGCACCATCCTAAGGAGGGAATACTACTTCTTTGATTATCAATAAGGTGCATTCAGTGGCTAATGAATCCCTTACTAAAAATTTTACATTTTTCAAAAATTGTATCCTTCGATAAGGATCCCCTTAGTGAGTTTTTCTTTTAAAAATGAATCTGTAGAAAACAAATTGGAAAGATTTCCTTCGAGAAGGCCATTCTCTTTTTAGATTCCTTGATGATATGATCATTTGTAAAATTTTCATTGATTCTCAAATAGTATGTCCCTCTATGTGGGCCCCTTGTTATCTTGAAGGGTTCCCAAGGGACCCCTTTGAAAGCTTCTCCTTTAATTGATTTCTTCATGACTTTCTTTCTACATGAATTTTTCTTTCTTATAACATGTTTTATTTGTGGATTAACATGTTTCTTTGTAGGATCAAGACCTGTGAAGTTGCTTTTACAATCAAGCTTGGAGGACCAAGCATCTCATCAAGCTTTCCTTGGAAGACCGAGCACCTGTAAGGACCAATCAAACTTTGCAGAGCCTTTCACTTCTGGCCCCTCAAGATCAAACACCTATGGTGCCTCCTTTCCAAGATTGAGCACTTGTAAAGCACTTTCATTCTGTGGGACCTTTGTTCGCCTTTTGTGGGACCAAGCACCTATAGAGCCAGTTTTGTTGGACCAAGCATTTACAGAGCTTTTGTTTACCTTCTACAATATCAAGTACCTATGGATCCATCTCTCTCCCCTGCACATTTGGGCATGTCAAATTGCAGTCTGTGTCCTCAACAATTTAGGTATATGCTTTTAATATTTTTCTCTAGTTTACCTAGCATTCATTGACACATATGCTAGCTAAAGTGGGGAAAAATGTAATGGAGAAAATTTACACCCCTTGGAAATTCCCCATTTACGTCACCCCTTCACCTTAGAAAACATAATTTTGATGATGCAATCCTGACATCCGCCACCTTTTCCTATCCATCCAACAACCTATTTTTGTGTTGATGGAGGAATTTTGTCAGGGACATGCGCACGCCGTGTGGATGTCCTGACGAGATTCTGACCTCTAGAATTTGTAGAGGTGTTATGTTTCTCTATTGGTGGTGAAGTGTACCATTTATGCCCCTCTTGACTAATGTAGAATGACTCTTTTTCCTTCAAATTTCCTATTCCTTCCATGGAATAAGTAAACATTGCTTTGTGAAGGCTAACACTATTGTAGTTCTCTAAAGCTTTCAAGAATTCAAGTAATATTCAAATCTTTTAGGAGATGTGTATGAATTTAGCCCTTCAAGGAAGCCACTGAATGATGGTGATTTGTAGAATTTTGTTTATTTGTCATTTCCTTGCTTTCTATTATTGGTTTATGATTGGCATTGCCATTATAGAAAGTGGGAACACTTACTTGGCGTTTGATTGAGGAAAGCCTCTATATGGCACAACATTTTCCCCTCTTTGTGAATGTGTATTTTTAGGTTCAATAAGATGAAAGGAAGCTTGAGACACTTTGTTCATTATTGCATTCAAAACCCTAGGTCTTGACAAATCACAAAAAATATGATTTCAAAAATAATCAAAAGTGATGTAGACAGTTTGCAAGTGAAAAATGGAAGTACAGACACAACATCATAGGACTTCAAAAATAGATTCAAAAAATCCCTAGGAAGACAGTGGTTATAGACACGTAAAATGTATTGATTGACACTACACACCTAATCCCAATTTAACTAACATCACTTCATCCTAAATTATCCCTCTATTCTAATCATTTAATCGAATAACCCTTATTTGATTATATTAATCAAATTTTTGTCTTAGTTAAATAAATCAAAATTATCTAATTAACTCTTTCTCTCCTATTAATTGAATAAATCATTTTAGTTGATTAATTCCTATAGTCCCTATTTAATTAAATAATTCATTTAGTATAATTAAATATCTAAAGTCATTCTATTAAATTAAATAAATCTAACATTTATTTGTGTGCGAACCCCAGCCTAGGTACCTACAAAACAACATGAGTAAACAAGTTAAACAAGGAAATGCAAGCCTAAACAAGAATTCCCCATGAGATTCATTAACATAGCTCAAATTAGGAAGAATATAATGCAAGACACAATGAAATCACAAAATAAAGATTGAATCCTAATTAAGCAAGCAAACTCTTAATCCCATGGGGGAATTGGTGCCAATTTGATGTGAAAATTGGCCCTTTCCCAATCCCTAAGATGCAAGTTTGATGAATGTTGAAGAGTGTTGATCCACTTTGACAATGAAGGTGAGAGCTCCAAGCCTAAAACCTGCCATAACCTAGCTAAGAGCCTAAATGATGGATGGAAATGGCTAAGTATTTTAGCATGGTAACCTTGCTTGGATTGTGGATGATGAAATGAGGAGAGGAGCTCTTCATTTATAGGATTTCAAGATGGATGAAAGTCCAAATTTGAGCAATGTGGGACTAACATTCATCCAATGATATGGTGCCACTTGTCAAGCCATGAATGGATGATGGATGTGCAAGATTTGGGGTTTGTGCCAATAAATGCCAATATTTGAAATTCAAATTTTTTGAAATGACATGTAAGAGGGAAGGGAAAATGCAATAAATGCCACTTGGCTCAAGGCAAAGGACATGTAAGATGGAGTTATTTCCTTGTTGGATGTACATGTTGACTTGGAATTTTGAATTCAAATTGAGAGAATATTCCAAAAGATGCCATGTGAGGGAAAATAGGGATTTAATAAATGAATTAAATCTATTTTCATGTGCAACTTGCATTATCTAGAGGATGTGACATGGGATAAGGTTAAATTAATCAAGGGTTAATTAATTTAATAGGAGATTTGATGATGTAACTTATTTGATTTAGATTTATGGATTTATTTAAATCAGATAAGAGAGGAATATGGCAATAGATTAATTAAATGAGGATTTGATTTGTTTAATTAAAGGAGATGGTGTTAAATTAAATCAAATAAGGTTTTAATTTATTTAATTTGATGGATGAACTTTAGAGATTTAATCAAAATAAATTGATTATTTAATTAAATAGGGATAATTAGATCAAGTGGATTGATTTAATTAACCAGAGAAAGTGACCTAATTAGATAAAGTGGTTTATTTAATTAAGAGACGAATATTGATGAATTTAATCAGATGGGGGGATTTGATTAAATGGTTAGATCGGAGGATGATTCGGGAAGAAATGATGTTAGTAAGTCAGGATCTAATGCACAATGTCAATCAGTATATTTTGTGTGTCTATAATTTGATTTAATCTAACATCATCCCCTTTTAATTAAATAAAGAAAATCTTTATTTAATTAAGTCTACATCATTATTCCTCTCAACTTTGATTTATTTAAATCCTAAAATCTAAGTCAAAATTTTCAAATCAACTAACCTTCTCTTAATTAATCAAATTCTGATTAATGTTAACTCTAATTCATGTCACATCCTCTAGATAATGCAACTTGCACAAATAAATCAATTTAATTGATTTGTTAAATCTTCAATTTCCCTCAACTTGGCATCAAAAGGGAATATTCCTCCAAATTTGAAAATCCCTCCAAATGGGATGTGTCCTTCTAAAAGGCATTTATTTCATCTTACATGTGCTTTTTCCTTGATCCAAGTGGACATAACTCCATTTTCTCTTCCCTCCAGCTTGTCATTTCACTATTTTGAAACTCCATCTAATTGCATTTGGTTGCACAATGACCAAAATGTGCTCCACCTTTGTCCACTCACATGTTGACAACTGGCTTCATGCTATTGGTTGGTCTTTTATCCCACATTCTTCCCTTTTGCCTCATTCTCCAAAATTTTCATCTATAAATAAGAGGTTCTCATTTGTATTTTGGATCCACAATTTCAGTCGCAACTTCATGCAAAGACATTATCTTTAGATTTTGAATTTTCTCATCCATTGTTCATCCATTTTATCATTTTCATAGCTAGGTTATGCAAGAATTCAACCAAGGAGCATAAAATCTTCATCAAATCATCACAAATCTTGCAAAGGAGTTGGAAAAGGGCCAATTTCCACATCAAATTGGCACCAATTCCCCCATGTGATTGAGAGTTTGCATGTTTTGATAAGATTTTGTAGCTTTCTTGTTGTGTTCATTTATTTCATATTTTGAGCATTGTAAATGAATTTCATGGGGAATCTCAATTCTAACTTGCATATGAATCTAATATTATGTTTTTTTCTATGTTTGCGCAGGTCTAGGATTGGGGTTCACGTTTTGGCACTAGGAGGGAAAACGTGAAGATTTCATCACGTTTTTCTCAAAAAAATTATGGTTTTTTTGTTAACTTTTGCATCTATAGGAAACTACGTTGTTATCAATCCAGTGGTGCCATACAACACTGCTATTAGTCCTGCAATGCCATACATCGATGCTTCAAACTCTAAATTGTGTTACTTTGCCTTTCCCGCCTAGAAATTCAAATTTGTAAACTTTTCCACTAGGTCAATTCATAATCACTGGCTTTTCAAAATTCAAATTATGTCATTGATCAAAACATTGCAGCAATCATGCTCTTGGTTTTACTTCAGAGCGTTGTTGTCAGTCCTAGCGGCACCTTATAGCATCATTAACCTTTTCAAACTACACCACACCCGCAGACTATGCCGCTAGAGTGGAGTAAAAAGCTTAAATTCAGTTAATTTTGACATGTGCTTTTTCATTCTAGTTGCTTTGGGTTACTAACTAGTTTTCTAACCTTTGTTTTGCAATTTTAACCATTTTTTGCAGGTTGATTTAATCGAAGGTGGAGGAAGGAAATGAAGTTGAAGGTTTCATTATGATAGCGACATCTCATTATATCAAGTTTTTTTGAACAATTTTGTGTTTTTCTAAACACTTTGGAGAATCTATAATCCCTCCTCTAAGGATTTTCTATCTTTCATGCTTTTAGGACACACTAAGTTTCTATTGGGATTTAAAAATAACACTACAAAAGCTTTCATTTTTGCTACAAAGGGCTTAAGAATAACTTTAGTCAAACTTACTAGATTTTGTTTAAAGGTTAACAATTGAATAAAACAATGTTCACAAATCCTTTGGTGCTTAAGAAGAATCAAATCATTGCTTTAAGGGATTAAAATGAACATGTGATTCTATGCTTTGTTAAATACTTATTCAAAGCAATATCATTTAAAAGGAATATGCACTTCTCTCGCACCTCACGGTGATCTTGAGAATCAAAAGGATTTGGGTAATATTAAGTTGAATAAGTAATTACCTCCACACTTCAATTTGGATTCTAAAATTGAACAAACCATGTGAGTGTGAGTGGAATATATTGTGTTTTTTCTCTCTTTGTTTCTAAATGAAGATTGATTGAACTACGGATGTGTTTTCTCACTTTTTGTGTTATCTTAGAGGGCCTGCCTTGTGGGAAAAATTAATCACTTGAGGGAACAACCCAACTAGGAAGTGCTAAAGCCAAGCAACTTCCAACCGGTATATAAGTGTGGGTACTTGAGGAAAGGAAAGTATCACAAGGATTATTCTGACGAGAAGGGAAGCAGTGGTCTCTCATCCTCCCTAATGAATGGAATTCCCATGTTAAAACCCTTGTTTAGAAAAGGCCAAAATCCTTGATCTATTTGTTGGTGCAAGAACGGTCGTTCTAAAGTCATCCCACATTTTTACGGCTCTTTGTAGAAATGAGAAGTATGCCATGGGAGTTTCATGGGTGTTGATGCTTGGCTGACCCAAGAAGTGAGTGCACTATAAGGGGGGGCCTATGTGGTCAAGCATCTAATCATTCGCTAAGAGTAGGCGTAGCTAGATTCATCCAAGTGGGAACTCAATAAATATTGTCTTTCATATCCATAGGGTTGTGCATGTTCATGAATCAAAGCACTTTGCTTGATCAAAAACATTGACAAAAAAAACAAACATTCAACATGAGAAATTAAAATTCAAACCCTTTAGGAGAGGCAAATATCTTTGAAAAAATCTGAGTGCTATTGCTTGTCCTAGGGATTCTATCCTTAGAGGCTTCTAAGAATTAGGGTTTACATCTAAATTTGCTTCCTTAAAGTCAACAACAGGTAACTTTTTCCTTGATTTTCCTTGGTTTCCACATAATAGACTTTGTGGGATAAGGGGAGACTTGAGACATTAGAAATCTAGATTCAAAATCTAATCAAGAAAGTGTTTGTGGTAAAATGAAGTCACTAAAAAAAGAGAAAACAATTGAACCTCACACATGTGTCTTCTCAAGTGATTTCATGAAAAATCAAGATTCAGAAACCCAAATCCAAGGTTCTTAGTCCAAAATATCATCAAAATAATCTCTCAATGCTCTACAAATTTAGAAAAAGATTTGTTTTCAACTTTTATAGATGTGCATCAAGAAACAACCCCAATTTGTATTTGTTTTACTATCGTCAAAATTTGGGTCTTTTTCAACAATTTGAGCATCTTGTTTAGAGAGTAAAGTGTGGTCTTCAAAACTGGGGTCTTGTAAGCGAGATTCTTTCTAGGAACATATAGGATCAAGTTCAAACCATCACCCATATTTCAAACATCAACCAAAATCATCTCACCAACAATTCTTGAAAATCTTGAAACCATCCTTCATGCTAGACTTTTTGGTAAATCCATGAATCCTTGAATCAAACTTCAAAATATCTTGTTTCGATAGGTATGTGTAGATGCATCCTTCTCCATATACTTAGTTGAATTATCATCAAAATCATCTTGCTTGGTTAGTTGTGGGTAGATGCATCCTTCTCCCCTACATTTAATCAAATTATCATTTTGTGAGCAAATCTATCCCATAGATAAACATCCAACATCTTGGGGTCCATTTGTTTATTATCCTAACCAATCTAAGAATCCAAGAATCCAAACTAAAATCAAGGTCAATCCAAGAATCCAAGTATCAAAATCAAACTAAGAAAAATACAAGAATCCAAGAATCCAAAAGAGTCCTAAAATTCTATCATCTTCTAAAGGTTTTCAAAGAATTTAATCATCCACATCATCCATCTATCACACATCTTTCATCATCACACCTTTGATCTTTAACCATCCTAGTTTTTCTCTTTTTGAGCCTCATTTTATGGTTCAAACAAGATCACAACACAAGAACAACATGGAGAATAACCAAGAAACATCCACTACAAGTGACCTAAGTCAAAATGCACCCAAGAACTATCTTGTTGGACCAAGCAACCCACTACCCGAACTTTCTCTTATCATGCAGGATACTCAAGAGGAAGGGAAAGTGGAAGACATCACTAACTCAGGGATGACCCAAGATGAGATCACAAAAATTCTTCCAAACCCCGACAATCATAAATTCATCAAATCCATGTTAAGACTGAACCCTTCTCAATACATGCTTGAATTGGTAAAGGAAGGAGCTAAACTACCTTCTGATTTTGATCTAAGTACTTTTGTGGAGAAACCTCTCATGTTGCTTGTACCAATTACCACACCCACTCAGAGTATTGTCCAACCCATTCCACAATCCACAACATCCATTTCCACCACACAACCTATTGTTAACAAGGGGAGTGCATTGTTCGATTCCCTTCAAAAACACCCCCTTGTTAATACCCAAAATTTGGAAGCCAACACCATCATGGGTACATCAAGTGATCCCTCAAAATCCACTCCACCAATATGTCCCACTCACATTCCATGACACTAATGACATATCCTTTCATGCAACACCGACATATTCCCTTGACGCCTAGGTTTCCCTTCCATTGGTACAAGTGAACCTATTTGAACGAGGTAGACTTTTTGGGGCCTCATCTTCATTCGCTCCAAAAAAATTACCACCAACTCCACCACTACCTCCATTGATTTTTCCACCAATGCCTCCTTTACCAACATCAACATCATTCCTTGGTTTAGGGATTCCCCCTTTACCTAACACAAACTAGTCAACCCAGGTCAATTTTCCAATCACCAATCAAATCATTACATCAAATCCTCTAAATGTACCATCGATGTCACAACAACAAATGGTATCTAATCAAGCAAAAATGTCAATCCCAACAAATCAAAACATGGTCTTACAAGGGCCTAGCACCTCCATCACACCAACCACCACAATCACTCAAAACACATATCAACCACTTGTCACTGCATCCAGCACAATTCTGAATCCACCACCACCACCAACACCAAAACCAAATATAGCAAGCCAATATAACATTGCAGTACAAGCTCACCAAGCCTACCAAAAGGAACTTCAATAGTACCAAGTTTCTCAACAAGCAGCGCAAGCTGCTAAGGCTACTCAAACCCCTCAAGCTGCACAACAAGCTCAAGCCCAAGTATTATTGTAACAACAAGCACAACAAGTAGTGCAAGCCCAAGCATTGTTGCAACAACAAGCAGCCCAGCAAGCTACTCAATCCACACAAGCAATGCAAGCCACTCAAGCTACACAACAAGTAGTACAAGCTCAACAAACATAATAGGCTACATAGGAACAAGCCCAAGCATTGTTACAACAACAAGCTCAACAAGTAGCATAGGTTGCTCAGGCTGCCCAAGTTGCTCAAGCTTCCAAACAAGCGCAAGCGCAAGCATAGTACCTTGCACAACAACAAGATGCCCAACAACAAGCATATCAGCAAGTGATAAAGCAATACCAAGAGCATTAAGAAGCATCCCAACAACAAGCATTGGTAGCTCACCAAAAGCAAGCCCAACAACAAGCATTATTAGCACAAAAACAATAAGACCAACAAGTGATGTTGGTATAGCAGTAGTTACAGGCATACTTGGTACAACAGAATGTGCAAACACCATCCATCAATCCACCCATCCCTCCAACAATTGAACAACCTTAGAACACCTTCATCCCACCCCTTGATCTGCAAGACAATGTATCAGCACAAATCAAGTTCCTTTCACAACAAATGTTAGACCTCCAATTAGGGAAAACCACCAGCCACAAAAGAACTTATGTCCCTACCCATTTGACAAGAGCATTATCATGAAACTATTCCCAAAGGGATTTGAGATCCAAAATTCAATAAATATCATGGGACAGGAAACCCTGAAGATCAAATCAGGGAGTTTCAAGTACACTGCATGGAAGTCACCTATGATGAAACATACTTGATGCAACTGTTCCCTTGGAGCTTGGTAGGCCCTACCATCGGCTGGTTCTCTCATCTTTCAGGAATCAAAAAATTCTAATAAATCATGGAAGCATTCATCCAAAACTATGCTTTCAACATAGCCATGGATGTGAGCCTTGAAAAACTATCAGTTATGAAACAATCTAAAGGAGAGACGTTTGCTTCATTCCTACAAAGGTGGTGATCCAAGGCCAATAGAAGCAAATGGGTCATGCCCGAGGAACAAGTGTGCACCATCATTGCAAACCTTGATGGACTCTTTTCCTTCCATCTTAAGATGTAATGTATCACAACCTATGATGAGCTAATCCATAAGGTGCTCAACAACAAACAAGCCCTTATCTTGTAGGGAAGAGCTCCATCTTACCAAGAAAGTCACCCATTCACTAGCTATAATGACAAACCACACACATGGGAAAAGAATCAAAACATTACCAACAATGGTGTTGTCAATGCCAAAGTTATCATCAGTGCACCTTGACAAAACACACAACCACCCCAACAACAACCCCAAAACAACCAAAATAATTGACAAGCTAACACTGTGGTCGAACAACCAAACAACCAAACGGTCAACAATGTGAATGATCAAAGGGGATCATCCCAGCGAAACATGAACTCCCCCAAGTGGAAGTACACTTTTCTTGGGGAATCAGTTGAATCCATCATGAAAAGACTGGTAGAAGAAAATCTCATTATGGTTACAACATATGAAAACTACCAAAAACACTTGGTAAAACCACCGTGGTACAATGAAAATCACCTCTGTGATTTCCACAAAATCAAGGGACACACAACTGCCAAATGTATGAGGCTCAAAAACTTGATCGAGGACCTCATAGATGATAATATCATAAACGTGGAACAACCACTTGGAAATAAAAATCTCAAGATTGCACAAATATGATGCCCAACCATAACAAGGGGAACAATAATAATGATAAGGGAAAGGGGGCATTCAAAATTGTAAACCATGTGTAAGACCATGTCATTGCATCCATAGATGAGTATTGCACCATTATCACCATCAAAGGAGCCCAAGCTGATTGTGGAGTCACCATAAGAGGCAGAAAAGTCACCATCACAGGACCATCTTAGCCAAGTAGAGCATCCACTTCCAATCCAAGGTCTATTCCCAATGGCTACAATGTCCTCGACCAATTGAAAAGAACCCTAGCTCAGATCTCCATCATGGAGCTGTTGAAAATCTCAACAACCCACAAAAAAGATCCTTGAGGAAGCTTTGGCCTCATCTTCTATCCCCACCGATTTTGATGCAGATTATTTTCAAGTTATGGTCTCACACCTCACTACACCTCACCTCCTAACTTTATTAGAGCAAGATCTTCCAACTCACAATCGTGCACTTCATCTAGAGGCTTACGCCCATAAGAACAAGGTCAAGCGGGTCTTGGTGGATGGAGATGCAGGGTTGAACATATGCACCCTCAAATTAATAAAAAGCTTAGGCATCTCTAAGGATGTTGTTGAAAAAGGAAAAAGGAAAAACCACTAGAGCCTATGATGATCAAGAAAGAGTGTCTCAAGGCACCATCCAACTCCCTATTCAAATAGGGTTGGCCATCATGGAAATGACATGCCAACTTCTTGACCTGGAATTACCTTATAATATCCTCCTAGGGCATCCTTTGTTTCATGGGATGCAAGTTGTCGCTTCCATCTTTCACCAATGCATAAAGTTTCCATACCAAGGTCAAGAGGTCACTGTCCATGGTGATCTTGAACTATTTTATTATTACAAAAATATGGAAGCAAAATATTACAAAATCCCCCAAGTGCCCAAAAATGATGAAGGCCCTTCAACACCATACATAGACCCATCCACTCTTGCCTCCACTTTTGTGACAAGGACACCCACCATTCCCGCCATATCTGACATCAAGATCATAATCCAAGACAATGGGTGTGGGGATTACACCATTCCAAAGAATGCCTTTGTGGTAGGAGAGTTACCACAATCTCCCATATCGTGTGGCCAACCACAACCCGCTAACACTCCATCCCCAATATTCACAAAAGGCCCCTCCAACTTCAAGAGTTGGGGAGACTTGGGCTGAGAAGTAGTGGAAGAAGACCCATCCAGAATGTTGTACCAAGACAACAGACCTATAGCCGACCTTCCTATGGATGATAGCAACAAAGGGTTACAAATGATGCTCACCATGGGCTATAATAGAAATAATAGGATAGGGTAGAATGATAATGGTCTTCTGGAACCCCTAATTGTTGAGAAATGCATGAGAAATCTTGGCCTTGGTTGTACCCCTCTGAATATAACCATACGTGGCAAAGTTGCCTTAGTTAGAAGGGATAAAAAACCTCCTCATGTATCAACATTATCCCCTAGGTCATCAATCATTGCCCAACGATTACCAATGTCTACAGGATGAGTTATAGACAATTTCACCTTCAACATCATTGATGTGTGTAGTAGTGAGGATGATGAACTTGAGAGAGGTATACCCACATTTTTTTAAGACTCTGGCCTATTTATAATTAGCACCCTATCCTATAAGTCTAAAAACCAATCCAATGAGATAAAACTAGTCTACCCCCTGCTCATCGATTACAACCAACGAGGACCGCCAATTCTAGACACATTCAAGAATGATGAGGCGCTCTCAAAATTCATGGGACTGTGGGATAACATTCCATGTGGGGATCACAAGGCAGGATTTATCATTGAGCTAGACATGCATGCATATTATGGGGAGACAATTGAATCCCTCAGTTGCAAAAGCAAAAAACTAAGAATAATCTCTAGGTCCCTGAGTGAAAACCACATTGTGGCACTCTATGGCCCAAAAATAGTAAAAATAAAGGATGCATCCAATGGTGAAAACCTCTCTAAGGCACCCGAGGATGGGGGATTCAATCTTCCTCTCAGTGCTCTACATCAAGAAAAGTTAGCGGTTCTAGCCAAAAAATGCAACCCAGTCAACTTGGGAACAAATGAAACTCCGCACATCACATTTTATGCTGAGTCATTATTATCAGAGGAACAGGAGCTCCTAGCTACCTTCTTGAGAGAAAGGAAATTCAACTTTGTGTGGACTTATGTCGACATGCCTGGGCTTAATCTAGAGATTGTGGTCCACCATTTAACAGTCTACTTTGAAGCCAAGAAAAGAAAAAAGCATCCTTAGATTTCCTTATTGGTCAAAATAGAATTGAAGAAGCTACTTCATGCAGGATTCATACGGTCGATCGACTACCTAGAGTGGGTATATGATCTAGTACCTATCTCTAAGCCCACTGGGGGCATCTATATATGCACAAATTTCAAGGACCTAAACAAAGCATGTCCCAAAGATGACTTCTCATTGCCTAACATTGATATGATTGTAGACATGACCATGGGACATGAGATGCTCTCATTGATGGATGGATTCTCCAGGTATAACCAAATCATGATTACCAAAGAGGATCAACACAAAATGGCTTTCACTTGTCCATGGGGGACATACTGTTCGAATATGATGTCGTTTGGCTTAAAGAACACTGGAGCCACCTACCAAAGGGCCATGATGTTGGTCTTTCCTGACATGATCCATAAAACTATGGAAGATTATGTTGATGAAATACTAGCAAAATCTAGAAAGATGAGGGACCACATAGTAGCATTAAGTGCCATCTTTGACAAGCTTGAGGAATACAAGGTTCACTTAAATCCAAAGAAGTGTCTCTTTAGCATATAATCAAGAAAGTTGTTGGGATACATAGTGTCTATGAGGGGTATTGAAGTATATCCCACCAAGGTAAAGGCAATCCTCGAGATGGAGGCACCTAAGACATTGAAACAACTAAGAGGCCTACAAGGCAGGCTCAAGTCAATCTGTCAATTCATAGCTCAATTAGTGGACATGACAATCCCATATTCTCACCTACTCCACAAGGAGGTAGCATACAAATGGGATGAGAAATGTGAGCAATCCTTCAACAAAATCAAAGAGTATTTTCTCACACCACCGATTCTCATTCCACCAATCCCAAAAAAGCCTCAAATCCTCTACATATTTGCAACAATGACAGCTCTCGGTGCTCTCCTAGAACAACATGATAAAAATGGAATAGAGAGGGCCATATACTACATTAGCCGCACAATGGTAGGGCATGAGTTAAACTACTTGTTCATCAAAATTTCCTATCTAGTAGTGGTGTTTTCCTCACAAAATTTTAAACACTACATGTTGGCACACAAAATCAAACTCATCACCAAGATCAAACCCCTCAAGTACCTACTATCCAAGGGAATGTTCATAGGAAGGATGGCCAAGTGGGTCATGATCCTTTCTTAATATGACATCGAGTAGGTGGAACGAAAGGTAATTTAGGCCAAGTGATCACAAATCAACTTGCAAAAGCACCCATATATTCAGAGAATCCACTTATATTCAAGTTTCCCGATGAATCCATCTCCAACCTTAACATATCCAATCATTGGAAACTATACTTTGATGGTTCCTACATGCAACATGGATCAGGCACTAATCTTTTTCATCACCCCACAGGGGGACTACATACCCAGATTGTACAAATTGGAATTTCCCTATACTAACAAAATTGTAGAATATGAGGCTTTAACCATAGGTCTTAGAATAGTAGTGCAATGGCTTATCATGGCTCTCAAAGTATATGGAGATTCATAGCTAATAATCAATCAAGTGAATGAAAAGTAACAAAATATGATAAGTTGACTCCATACAAAAAGCTAGTGGAGAGTTTCAAGGAGTCATTCAGTGATATCACATTCAAGCAGATTCCCAAAGCAAGCAACAGAGCAGCGGATGCCATGGAAACAATTGGAGGTACCTGAGTCAGAATTTATGTGTGAAATCATTGGTCTTGGTGATCCATGGTACCATGAAATTTATACCTATTTACAAATAAGATTCCCCCCTGTTGACTTACCATCGAGCCTAAAGAGAATTTTTGTCAAAAAACCATCCCACTTTGTGATCCTAGGAGATACCATGTATCGTAGGAGCATAGAAGGAACCCTATTATGATGTCTGAATCTTGAGGAGGCCTTGACTGCTTTAACTGAGGTACATAATGGCATTTGTGGTTCCCATTCAATCGATATGACCTTGGGCAAGAAGTTGCTAAGAACATAGTACTACTAGCCCACAATGGAAAGGGAAGCACGTGACTATGTCAAGAAATGCTTGCAGTGTCAACAACATGGAGATCTCATCCATGCTCTAGCTCAAGAGCTTCATCCCATCATCACATCGTGGCCCTTTTCCCAGTGGGGGCTCGGTCTCATCTGAAAAACAACCCCCACCTCATCCAGTGGTCACAAGTTTATCATTACTGCCATTGAGTACTTCACAAAGTGGGTGGAAGCCATACCTATGACCTACATAATCAAAAAGCAGATATCAAAGTTCATCTTGAACTACGTAATATGTTGCTATGGTGTCCCATAAGCCATTATGTTAGATAATGGAACACGCTTCAAAAATTAGGATGTTCGTGACCTATGCGAAAAATTCAAAATCCAATATTGCTTTTCCATGCTATATTATCCCCAAGGAAATGGCCAAGTTGAGGCCACAAACAAGACCATACTAAAAATCTTGAAAAAGATGGTCAATGAAGTGGGTTGTGACTGGAATTTACAATTAAATCCCACCCTTTGGGCCTATTGCACAATCATTCACACACCCACAGGAGCCACCCCATTTTCCCTAGTCTACGGATCATAAGCCATATTACCCATCAAGATCGAGCACCCCTCATTGAGGATATCACTACAAAAACACATCACAGATGAAGAATATTGGGTCTCACGACTAAATGAGCTAGAGTTGTTGGATGAGAAACATATGAATGCCTTGAACCATCTACAGGTTTATCAAAACTGCCTCAAGTGGAATTACAATAAGATCAAAAGCAGGACTTTCCAATTCGAAGAACTAGTGCTAAAAGAAAATCAAAAAAATCTACCCAATCCAAATAGTAAGGGGAAATTTGAGCCTAATTGGTTGGGCCCTTTCATCATCACAACGAGCTATAAGTTAGGGGCATATCAATTTTCAAGCATGCCTAATGGGGAACCTTTGTAGGAGCCCATGAATAGCTCCCATCTTAAAAAGTTTTATGCCTAATCTTGCAGGGTATAAAACCAAAAACACAAAAAAGTGAGAAAATGTCCTAAAAAAATGGTCACCCTTATGAAAATTGGCAAACAGGTGTCTTGGTGACAAAAAAATAAATCAAAAGTCCAAAAAAATCAAAAAAAGGATTGAAAAACAGTAAAGAGAAAAATCATCCTCTAGTGAAAACCACTTTGGTGGCACTTTGGGAAAGTACCTTGGTGAAAACTTGGAAAACAAGTGCCATGTGTAAATAAGAACTTTCCATCCACCTTGGTCTCCATGACTTGCTCTGCATCATCCATCACATTCAATTTGCATCCTTCCATCACCCATCTACATCTGCATCATAGCTTGCTTTTGTGTTCATGTCATGATCCCTCCTAGAGCTACTCAGCCCATTCAAAAGGTCAGTTTGTCTTTCCTATATTGGAGTAGTCTATCAAATCACGCTGGGGGCATGCCCTGCATTGGATTGGATTCGTGTACCTTCTTGAGGTCTTAAAATATAAAAATTCCAAAAATATTGATAAAATCATAAAATCCCAAAAACATCAAAACATCCAAATCATATCAAAATCCAAAAATAGGTAAAAAATTTAGTTAAAAAGTCAAAAATAACAGTAGTTTATTGAACTACGGGTCTTTGAGCCTTGAACATATGCAAGGTTGATCTTTGATCATCCCCTAAGACACCTAGGTTAGTCCTTTAGAAGTCTGTCATAATAGATTGGGAATCCATTTGTTTATATCTTCATTTGTAAATCGATTGGATCATTAGTCGAACTACGTGGTCTCTGTGTGTATAACATAGGCAAGGTTAATCTGTTGATCAGCCCCTGAGGCCCCTAGGATAGGTCTTTAAGGTAGGTCTTTGGTCAAAATCTCATAAAACACCTAAAAATTAGAAAACTTGAAAATCAAAACATTGGAAAATCTCAAAAATACACAAAAACAGCCTTAAAACATTTCAGAAGACATCAAAAACATTCAAAAAATAAAATAAAAAGTCATTTGTCTCATCTTGCTTTCACCTGCAATAAACAACATTCATAATAAATCATTCATCACCCTCAACCTTTGGTAAAATAGTTAGAAACAAGTCTATCAACCAAAAGTGAAAACTCAAGCGTCAAAATCTCAAGCCTAAATCAGTAAGTAAACAAGTTGGCCAACCTTTTGTATCAAAATCTTATAATCCAATCAATATAATCATCATCTAATATCGTCATGTCCTAGGATGCATCCTTCCTACAATGGACATCAACATCAGGCATCACTGTAGTTTAGTCCTGGCTAGCGATATGAAGAACATTAGCTTGTTTGTTTACTTGATTTTATCTTGTTAGATTTATCTTATTGTGCTCATTCCAAGGACCTCTCAATGATGTCTAAATGAAATATTTAGAGAGATAGCAATGGAGCAATGATCATTATCTTTTGTCTATTGTGCTCGTTGGATATGCTTGTAATATAACTTTGGTCATGAATGCTTTGTTTGGTTTGTAGGAAGGGTGTTTTGAATGTCTTGTTGACCACATAGGAAGGCTTTCCTTTCTATGTTTTGGTCTAAGATGTTTGAGATATCTGAACTGCACTCTAAACAGGGTTTCATATGCCAGGTGTGAACATTAGTACTCGTATCTGATTGTTGATTCAAAGTCCATCACACTAGGTGCAATGCCATCTTGGTTCTTTATACCTTGATGCATTGTACCACATGTGTAATTAAACATAAGGTGATCGGAACTTTCAAAATCCCAACTCTCGACAAGCGAACATCATCTATATCATCATCATCTCCAATAAGGTCTTCTCAGATCCTTGACTTGTTGGATTCTCTCTCATTTTCTTTTATCTTCTTTCCACACTAACATGGTACCATGTCAGTTAATCAAGGACATCATGTATGCATCCATCTTGCATCCACAAACTGTAAGCATACTACATGATGCATATCATATCATATAGAAATATAAATCATATCACATGCATTGCATTTCCACCATTTGCATAATATAGGTTGGTTATTCTAAGCATCTCATCAATCACACATTTGCATTCATTTGCATCATCATATTCATAAAACATCCATAAACATCACTTGCATAAATCATATAGGCATCATCACGTCATCCATCAATGCATCATCATATCATGCATGAAAAAGATAATGAAAAAGAAAAGGTTGCATTATTACATTTCATCATAATCCATTAGGTGCATAATATAGATTTCTTAGTCTAATCATTTTCATATCATAATCATTGCATTAGCATATCATAACAGAAAAGATACTAAAAAAGAAAGCATCTCATTGCATAATCATGGTATGTCACAAAACATCACATTTGTATCATCACATAGGGCATAATATAGATTTGTTATTCTAAGCACATATAGATAATCTACATTGCATCCACACATCGACATCATCATAAAAGGTACATAGAAAGATACTAAAAAAGAAATGCATCCATAAATCACTACATCATAAACATCATATAGAAACATTACATATCATTGCATCACATATAGAAAGTAAGAGAATCCATCATGCATAAATAAGATATAACATCATCATATCGGATCAAAGCCATATCATCTCATGTATATCATCAAATAATACATTGTCATGGTACAAAATCGAGATCAAAATATACGTGTGTATCAATAGAGTATAATTGCCCCCTGGGCTATCAAAAATGAGCATGAAGCACAAAAGAATAAAAGAATACTATCCTTGATAAAAAAATGGAGCTTTCACTATTGGTTGCCCCCATCCCCTAGCTCCCTCTCCCCATGATCCTCTACGGTTCTGTGACCTGTCCTCTGTGAAAAATATAGAACTCAGGTTGGTCAATGTACAACCTGATAATAATGCAGCCTATAATAATCTGCCACCTAGATGACCACTTGATATGACCAAAGTGATATTGTGCTCCTGGAGGAGGACACATACATGCTCTCTAGCTATTGTTTGTGACCCATCTTTGCTACTGCCTATAGCTCCACATCCTGCCTCTGTTGGACTACTAGGTCCTACTCTATTTGAAGTTGATCTCTCTCTAAGGTCAAGGCCACAATCTATCCCTACAGAACCTACACCTATGCATGAAAGTGCAAAATATGGCCATCTCTAGGGTTTGGTTGTGGTGGTGGTTGGACGGATGACTGGTCCTAATGACCATCCCTGGGTGGTGTCTACTACCTATCCTACTCCTGGAAGCCCTGGTCCTAGTGTTGTCTATTGGATTTCTCCAAGATCAAAGAAGACAAGAGACAATATTGCAAATGCTTGGCTTAATGAATTAAGAATTGCAAGATATAAATAGGAGAGATTGGATACCCAATTCTCCACATTACATGGATAGGTGGTTAGAAATCCTCCATGAGAATAGTGCAACTATCCATGATGATAGCCAACTATCCATGGAAATAGCATGAGGAGTCCAAAAACTTAACCACTTTGAAAAAATCAAAAGGGCATGTGTGGAATTAACAATCCTCTTTGACATAATCAAAGAGCATGTGAGCAAATTTGCCTAACTATGATTAAGTTAGTATAACAACTTAGGATAAGTGTTTATACACCAACACGGCCAGACCTGATCCTGATCCTGCTCTTATCTGGGGAGATCCCTATCATACTCTCCATCCTGGGGTGGTGGTCCCTAATCTGGCTATGGGCCACCACCTCCCTTGTCCCTTTCGCTGTCTCCTTGGCCTCTCTGGGCCTGTTTGTCTACTCTACCCTTGGGACACCATCATTCCCCCACTACTCCTTGAAAATTCAACCTAAGAGGTGATTGAAACTAGTCTTTGTACACCTAGGTGGTGCCTGCATCTGCTTGGCCCTGATCATACGACTATAGCTTAGCTAGTAGCTTCCTAAAGCTCTGCACTGCCTCATTCATCAAAATGTAGTGGCCCCATGAAGTCTCCCTTATAGTACACATGAAGATCACCACATACTGGTCATTAGGGCAGCCCTGTGCCTCACCAAATTGCCTTTGAACTTGGCCTGGTAGATATCTCTTGATAGGGAGAGGGGTTGGAGGAATCAATCACAGATTCCTACTCTTGGCCTTTCCTTGTAAGACCTCCTTGGTGTTTTTCTTCACCAATCTAACCTATAGGTCCCTACTCTATACTAGGTTCCCTTGGTTTGTCTACCCAACCTCCCTTCTATCAACAAGCTTCCCTTCTACCAAGCCAACCTTGGTGCTGCCACATATTCTCCATTGGCCCTTACTCTGCCTTAAAGACCAAATTCACTCCACCTTCAACTGGATAACTTGCAGAGGTGTAACACATTTAAAAATCTTCAAGGGACTCTATCTAGGGTTCTTGTACTTCCTCAAGACTCCCTTTAACCATCGCTTCCATTAATCCCTTCCTAGGGTTTGAAAAGGCTACAAGCCTTGAGCCTCCAATTAGGCCTCTGAACAGAGGTAAAATTCTTTTCTCTCCTAAACCCACCAAAGGACTTAGGTTCTTTGTTTAGATTTTGAGTTTCTCATGTCTATGCCTCAAATATTTTTAGGGTTTTAGCCCTGTACAACCTGTACTCTATCCACACTCAAAAATGGTTAAAAACCTAGGGTTTCTTAGTTTTCTCAGGCTAATTTAAGACTGTCAAAGATTTCTCCCTCCAAACGGCTTGCTAGAACCTCCTCCTGACCTCCAAGCATAGCTAAGACCCTCAATAAAATTCACAAAAAAATAATTTCTTCAAAATCTCAACTCCTCTGCAAGTTATGATTCTTTTACTCCAAGTCTGCCCCAACCGGACCTACACTAGCTCACCTAGGGCATCATCTTGCTAGCAACTCCTGCACTGCCACAAACCATAATAGCTATCATATTTACACTAAGAGAGCCTAGACACAAATCCCAAAGGGCCGTACAATTTGTACAGTGGGAAGGTGCTCTAGGACTCCATTCTTTCAAAACTGCCTGTTACAGGCCATAAAACAGAGGAAATAGAAATATTTACAAATACAAGATGAATATGATTTACAAAAACAAAAATATAGCACACTAAGCTTGCTCAATGTTAATACTACATACTACAACTGAAACAACAACAGGGTTACTCCATTAAAGCTCAATATAAATGCAAAACACAAGAAACTGTCTATCAAAATGTTGTTTCCTTTAGATTTACAAAATGTCACTCTAACAAAAATGCATCCAACCCTATCTCATGGTCGAAGAATGCCTTAAATAGGCCTTCAAAACAATTTAGATGCTTGGGTCGAGCTCATAGATGACCTAATGATGAGTTTTATAAAACACACTGTGTTTTCTAACCCCTTGTCAACTTTTGACAACTTAGCACAATGATGTTACAAAAATATTTAACACTTGTCACCTTCTTTCCCAAAGTTCAAAATCAACCCAAATCACCCAACACAATGGTCAACATGACCTTATGATAACACACACAAAATTTGAACTTTCTTCTAGACTTCAGGAAAACCCATGTTTCCCAGGTGCTCCTGCACCATCTCTCCACCATGGTGTGCTCTCGCCCCTACATAAGCCTAACTTGGCATGCAAAGAAAAGCTATTGCACATCATCATACTAGGCTTTCCACCTAAGAAATAGTCACCATGTGAATTCCCACATGTCATCAATCACTCTCCTCCAATGAGGAATCCCATGCTGACCAGTGTGGTTGAAGGAAACTCCTCCTTGATATCTCTAGATGATTGGATCATTAGGCTCCATGCTAGTGGACACGACTCTGATAGGATGAAGCACTGAAATGTGCTCCCAAGCCCAGATGTGTAGGAGTGTGACACTGGCTCCAATAGATCTATTGTCCAAGTATGCCACCTTGTGGAGATCTTTGTAAATGGAAGCTAGTAGTACAAGCCCCCAAGAAAAGCATACCCTTCCTCTGATCATCTGCTCCCAAGTGAGCCCCCATCCAATGCTAAAGTATCGGCCACACCAATCTGGTGCCACAAGCCCTAATATAATCACTGCAACAACCAAGCAGAATGGTGATAGAAATAACTTGTACTGCTCTAGCTCGATCTAGCCCTCTAGAAAAATGATGTCTTATAGGCCCATCACATCATAACATGCATCTCTCCCAGCATACACATCATAGATAACTCGCTCTCCGTGGATTGGTAGTCGTAAGATATGCTAGACATCCTCCAAAGTGATGGTCACCTCGCCAGTGGGAAAATGGAAGGATGATGTCTCGCTATGCCATCGCTCGGCTAGCATGGTCATCATGCCCAAGTTAGTCTTGATGGGGCGTGCATAAGAAATGTACCAAAGTCTCAGTGCCCCTAGGTGCTCCTGTAGCTGCTCATGCATCCCCTCTAGAATGCCAAAGAGAATCAAGGACCTCTGCTCACAAGAGTGCAGTATCTCGGCCTCTTCCTACATTAGTAAAGTTAGAGCATCAAGTTTCATAAAAAATCTTGATCTCGGTCAAGCTTTTTGCCATTGAATCAACATATGCATCACTATTTGCAACGGCGGTGCAGTTTGAAATTTTCAAAATTTCAAACAGCGTCACTAGAAGATTTTGACCCACAAACTTCATTGTTGCAACACAGTTTTTCAATGACCTGGCTTGATCCCTAACCGTAAATTCCAATCAAAATTATCGCAACACTATGCACATATGCAGCGCACTTTGCACTAAAACCCTAATTTCTAAACTCCACCATCGCATTGCTATGTGGATATGTAGCATAGTTTGAGGTTGTGTGACACTGAAAAGGAGTTTGAAGCGATGTTATACTACATCGCTTGACTAATTTGGACTCCTATACCCTAATAAATGCACTCAAACTCAAAAAATGAGGTCGGGTCGAGATCACTCACTAGTGGTCCTACGTTGGGATGTTGCTAGTACACTCACACTTGCTCCAAAACGTGACATGGAAGCACTCGTTGCACCATCTCTCGAAGGGGTCAGGGCTTGAATCATAGGATTCTCTAAGGGCTATGTGTGCAAATGAATTGGAAGTGGCCCCCCGAGGCCTATTTAATCTTGAAAGTTTGGGTTTTTTTACCCTATTTAGCTGTCAAGCCAAGGTTTTGGACCCCCGAGCCTGTTTTCATCCAACCGAAGCTTTTTTTGCATTTCTTTGTCATGTTTTGGCATGTTTGTTTCCTCCTAGAGCCTTTCTAGACCTTTCGGGCACCTTGTCCTTTTTTTCCACGAGATCACCAAAAAATGAAATTTTCGTCTGATCTCTTGAGGGGGCAGTATACCATCGTAATCCATCTGCTAGGGCAACATTGGGGCATTTTTGAAAAATGAAAACAAAATTGGCTTCTGATCAAGACATGTGTATTCTTTGAATCAACGCAACAAGTGCATCGCTTCAAAGAGGGGAAAAATGTAAACATGTAAAATGTACTAATTGACACTAATTGACACACACTAATCCTGATTTAACTAACATCACTTCATCCTGAATTATCCCTCTATTTTAATCATTTAATCGAATAACTCTTATTTGATTAAATTCATCAAATCCCTCTTAGTTAAATAAATCAAATTTATCTAATTAAGTCATTCTCTCCTATTAATAGAATAAATCATTTTAGTTGATTAATTCTTATAGTCCCTATTTAATTAAATAATTCATTTTGTTTAATTAAATCTCTAAAGTCATTCTGTAAAATTAAATAAATCTAACATTTATTTGATTTAATCTAACATCACCCCCCTTTAATTAAATAAAGCAAATCTTTAATTAATTAAGTCTAAATTATTATTCCTTTCAACTTTGATTTATTTAAATCCTAAAATCTAAGTCAAAATTGTCAAATCAACTAACCTTCTCATAATTAATCAAATCCTGATTAATGTTAACTCTAATCCATGTCACATCCTCTAGATAATGCAACTTGCACAAATAAATCAATTTAATTGATTTATTAAATCTTCAATTTCCCTTAACTTGACATCAAAAGGGAATATTCTTCCAAATTTGAAAATCCCTCCAATGGGATGTGTCCTTCCAACAAGGCATTTATTTCATCTTACATGTCCTTTTTCCTTGAGCCAAGTAGACATAACTTCATTTTCTCTTCCCTCCAACTTGTCATTTCACTATTTTGAAATTCCACCTAATTGCATTTAATTGCACAATGACCAAAATGTGTTCCACCTTTGTCCACTCACATGTTGATAAGTGGCTTCATGCTATTGGTTGGTCTTTTATCCCACATTCATCCCTTTTGCCTCATTCTCCAACATTTTAATCTATAAATAAGAGGTTCTCATTTGTATTTTGGATCCACAATTATAGCCACAACTTCATGCAATGACATTATCTTAAGATTTTGAGTTTGCTCATCCATTGTTCATCCATTTTATCATTTTCATAGCTAGTTTATGCAAGATTTCAACCAAGGAGCATCAAATCATCACAAAGCTTGCAAAGGAGTTGGGAAAGGGCCAATTTCCACATCAAATTGGCACCAATTCCCCCATGGGATTGAGAGTTTGCATGCTTTGATAGGATTTAATAGTTTTCTTGTTGTGTTCTTCATTTATTTCCTATTTTGAGCATTGTAAATGAATTTCATGTGGAATCTTAATTCTAACTTGCATATGAATCTAATATTGTGTTTGTTTGCTATGTTTGTGCAAGTCTAGGATTGGGGTTCACAATGGCACCCCTGACGCCTATGTCCCCCATTTTGGCTCAAAATTGCTAGACAAGTGCACAATTTCCCCTCCTTTCTATTTCTAGTGTTTGATTTTCTCTATGATATTTCAAATTTGTTGTTTTTGCATAAAAGTGCTTATTTTCATCATCAAGTCAATTGCATTATTGCATTTCATTATTAGATTACTTCCAAATTTGGTTAAGCATTGGTTGACTCAACTATCAAGTTGTAAGACAATCATATACATTGTCCAAATCCATCAAACCCCCACTACCATTCAAACAATTCAAATATTTAATGAAACCATTCAAAAAAGTGTTCAAATCCTAGGGTCAAATCTTACATTTTTCTATTTTCCATCCACATGTAGTTATTGCAAGAAAATTTGGCATGAAAAATAAAATTACTATAAAATGAAAATTGATGAGTTACAAAATCTTCTTCAACAAAATCGAATTCAATTTCCTACACCAAGGGTATGTGGTTCTTCCTCTTCTCCATCCACACCATCCACAACTTTAGACAAAGATAAAAAAAAATGGTATGTCACTCCTTGCTTTTGCAAACACCACATCACAAAACTAGATTCTTGGTTTCAGAACATCACAAATCACATGGTTACATGTAGATAACTATTTTATATATTTGAGCCTTGTTCATTCCCACAAATTTTGATGGTGACACCCATATGATAGCTTATGAAAAAGATCTATTAATATTGGTGAAGGCATACTTAATGGTGCACTTTATGTTTTTTCCTTAGTTAATAGTCTTCTTTCTAGTTATGATAGCTTATGAAAATAGTTGAGTTCACACCAAGTCAATGATCATATGAGATTTGTAGAGTATAGACATTATTGCTATATGACATTTTGACCATGATCTAGGTTATTATATTTTTTCTTTCTTTGGTTCTATTGACATTGATGATGGGTTGACTATAGATCACACTGATACTTTCAACATACTTAAGAAGATAAAATTTGGTTATTTGAACTTTACAGTTTTATCCTCCTCGTCAATTCCCACACCTTGTACTGATATTGAATATCTCCTTTATCTATTGCTTCTTTAGAATTTATTTTAGTATATCTTTGGTTTCCCTTGATTTAGGATAGTAGGATCTTCACATTTGTGTTTTTTATATAGTTGATTGGGTGGATACTTGATAGGAATATAAAAAATTGTTTAGTGAATCTCATTTTATAGTGTTGGTATACACTTTTGATGAGAACCACATCTACATTTTTGGATCCTATTCTACACCATCCTTCACATCAAGAAACTTTAAAAGATTTCATCATTGTTTTGGATCGTATCATTGAAGACTTATATTCTTCTCACATGGAAATTTCATGCGCTTATCTGTAGTTCTTAGGGAAGATATGTTGTTTGAAATTCAAGTATCACAACTTGTATTCTTTTTTAAGCATAACTTAGCACTGCATGATCTATCATCTTATGGGTGGTCCATAGTTTCCCTTTATCGAGCTCCTATGGGGGAAAAATTTCTTGTACTTATGAAATAGTAGTATTTGGAGAGTCATTATGAGTCCTCCTTCTATCCTCTTTACTTGTATATTCTCTTTATATCATTTAGCTTTTGGAGAGGGGTTTTCTCCTATGGGTTTTTCTTCTTTACTTTATTTATGGGAAATTTGTTCATGGGTACCTAACATGGCCTATTAGTTGAGACCCATCATCATTGCATACATTTCTTCCTAATTTGCACTTAAGGGTGGTTGTTAGTGTAAATAGTGACATTATTGAGCTAGTTAGATTTTAGCTTATGTAGAAGAATTCTATTCACTAGTTAAGTCTCCACTTAGGGACATTTACCTTTTTGTCTCACCTCATGTGGTTGAGACATGTGTAACCACCTTTTGAGACACCTATTTCATGTACATATGACAACTTTATCACACTTGTCAAATAAGATAACACATCATTGACACGTCATACATTCATGGAGAAGGTTCAAGTCCACAACTACCTTCTCATCTCACCCCTTTTCTATACATTTGAGGGGATCATATGTAATTACAAGCTTTTGTGATTCATACATAATTGTATGAAAATATTGCATATTTTTAGCTTATTTGAAATTTCTTATAGAAGGTTTGCTATTATTTTGTAAAAAAATTTAGGTTGTGAGGATCAAATAACTTAATGAAAATGTCTTGATTAACAAAATGAAAAATCATTTAAAAATTCAAACACTCTTTAAAAATAAATTATTTATTTCCATTAAACTTTTAAATAAACATTTAAAAAGATTTTAAAAATATGAAACAAAAATTAAATAAATATAAAATTAAACATATAATCATCTTAAATTTTAAAATTAAAAAATAAAAATAAAAAACCTAAATATACTTGAAACCAATTCTTAAAAATAAATACAAAGACAGTCAAATAAGGCTCAAATTAAAACCCAGATCAAAGTGTGCCATACTGAAGGGAAAAACTAATGCAATTTAGGACTAGTTTGTATTCCCTTTTAAAGAGTATGTAATACCTCAGTTTGAAGTGAAAAGCTTGAAAGTCTTCACAGGGTTTTCACTCGATATTAGGTTAGTGCTCCCTTCGTACAAAGGTCGATTCACCAGATCCATTTAGTTTTATTGTATTTTTTTAAGTGAATGGGAAAGGACGGGGGCAACGTGTACTATACGTTTTTTTAGAAATGTGAAACGGGCTCCTTTTGGGCACTGGCTATGCAGGTGACAATTTGCACCCAGCATGGATGTATGGGTATGAATGCTGCGTTCTTATTCACGTACAATTTCTGCCTTCCGTATTTAGTGGCGACTGCACAGTAAGTATGCCCATTTTATTCATGGCAATTCACGCCATACTTTCCCCTGCCTTATGCTTTTTTTTTTATATTTTTTAAATTTCATTTTTAATAACATGTAATGTTTTTATAAAAAAAATTTAACATATTTTTTTAATATTTAATTTGATTGATTAATAATTGAAGTTTTAGTTAATGTTATTTTTTTTATAATAGATTTTTTTATAAATAATTTTTTTTAATAATATTTTAGATTTTATTTTGTATATAAAAATAAAGAAAAATTAATATAGATTGTATATAATACATAAATTTTAATTAATATAGATTGTATATAATAATTTAGAATGAATTAAAATAGTTAAATTATTATTTTAGGAGTTTAAAAAATTAAATGTAAAATAGTAAGAGTGTTTAGTTTTTAAGGATTAATGTTGAAGAATAAGTTTAATTAAGGTTATGGTTGGAGTTTAATTAAGGTTAAACTATTCACTTAGGGTTAGGGTTCAATTAGTATTCAATTTGGGTTAGGGGTCAATTAGAGTTACAATTCAATAAGAGTTTAATTAAGGTCTGGGTTAAGGTTAGTCTTAAATTAGGGCTAGGATTGGAATTAGGGTTCAATTAAGATAAGGCTTATTGTTTATTTTAGGGGTAGGGTTCAATTAGAGTTCTCTAGGGTTTGATACAATTAGGGTTAGGTTTCAATGATACCTAGGGTTATGATTACAGTTCAATTAGTGTTAGAGTTAGGGTTATAATACGATTTCAATCAAGTTCGGGTCACAGTTTAACTAGTGTTAGAGTTAGGGTTGCAATGGCCTTGAGAAGGATATCTCTCGAGCTACTTTACATATATTTTAAAATATAGGTATGCTAATTATATATTGCATTATATTTATATATTAATTTAATTTTTATAATATGTGTTAAATATTTCTCAAATTAATATTTTCCCTCTTAAATTTTATTATATAATATCATAATTATATATATATATATATAAATAACATTTTCTAAATTTAATTTACATTATATAAAATATTAAAAAATAATTTGACATTATATAAATATAAAATATAATAAATGCATTTTTTTTTAAAAATATAAATGCTATTTTTTTAAAATATAAATGTGATCATATTTTCCATCCTTTTTAACAATTATGGTTTAAATTTCTTAAACTAATATTTTCCCTCTTTTAAATTTTATTATATAATACTATTATAATTTTTATATATAATTATATAAAATTTATATTAGATCTAGTAATTATGTGTTGCATTATAAATTAATTTGTATTATATAAAAATTATTAATTATTAATTATAATAATTTTATATTTATATTTAATAATTTTAACTATTAAATATAATATATAATAATATATATTTATAATAAATATATATTACCTTATAATATTATATATAATAAATATAATATTTTAAAATTAAATTTGCATTATATAAAATATTAAAAAATAAATTGATATTATATAAATATAAATAGTTATTTTTAAAAATGGATATCTTAATTTTAACATTTACCTCAAAACTAATACTAAAATAAGTAAATAAATAAAAATAGTTCTTTAAAGAAATATAAAATAACAGAAATAAAATAACTTTTAAATAAATAAATAAATTATTTAAATAAAATTAAATAATTTTAAAAAATAAAATTTATGTATTATAAACAATCGATATTAATTTTTTATATACTAAATAAAATCTAAAACATTATTAAAAACAATTATTTATAAAAAAAAAATTATAAAAAAATTAACATTAACTAAAACTTCAATTATTAATCAATCAAATTAAATATAAAAGATTAAATGTTAAAAATAAAATTTATAAAAACATTACATGTTATTAAAAGTGAAATTTAAAAAAGATTAAAAAAAGCATAAGACAGTAAATGGGGCAAAAGTATGGCGTTGATTGGCACTAATAAAAATGGTCGTACTGTGCAGTCACCAGTAAATACAGAAGGCAGAGTTACGGAAGGCAAAAATTGCACGTAAATACAAAAACGGCAGTGGGTATGTCAGGATGGATGGGAGCGGATGGCCATTGATGCAATGGGGTGCAAATTGTCACCCCTATAGACATTGCCATTTTGTACTTGTTTGGTAGAAAAATAGAATAGTGAACCTTTTGAACACATCAAGTAGGAGTTAAATGCTAAAAGATAAGGGTGCACCGTGCCCAACGTACGGAGAAATTTCGGTACCCTGGCACGGCAGGCAGAAATTGTACGTGAAGAATACGGAAGGCAGAAATTGTGCGTGAATAAGAATGCAACATTCATACCCATACATCCATGCTGGGTGCAAATTGTCACCTGCATAGCCAGTGCCGTACAAAACATGTTATTGAAACTAATTATCTTAGACATCCTATAAGAAGATTGAACTGTGTATTAAGATGAACTATTAACAATATGTTTTAGAAGAAATGAAATGGAATATTGTAAAGATATTCTACAATATCTAATAATATATAGCCAATTTACCAAGTAAATCCTTCAATTTTTATTTTTATTTGTTGATGTGACTTTAGTTCATATTTTTATTTATCTTTACATGTGATCTCATGATCATGTCATTAATATCTTTATTATAGTGTTACATGATGATGCCTTTATTTAATTACATAGACATTAGGATTTCCATATCATTGCATAATCTCCTTTGATCCTAAAACTAAACCTCTTATTTATTTGCCAAATTTATTTTAATTTATTGTTAATCTTTAGATTTATAGCAACTTGTCACACTTATCTAATCATATTACTATTGGATGTTGAATTATAAGCATTTAATTAATTTTCCAAATATAACAAAATGACTCAAGTTAAGAGTAAATATCAGATATTAATTATTTTGTCTTGTAAACAAAAGCAATACCCATTACACAACTCACAAATAATTTTTATATTAAAAGTTATGAGAAAGACTAAACAAAACAATTAAATTATTAATAAATATATTGGATTCCTCAAACACTATTCAATTAGTAAATCCTAATCTATAATATAGATTACACCCAACTGAAAATAACAGGTTTTTTCCCTATTACTAACATCTATAATTCTACAAAAATATAACGAGGTAAGAAAAGTACTTTCTTGACAAACTTGCACGTCAATGCCACAAGGTTAACCAATAGGCATTATTATCACATTGAAATTATCCTACACACTCACCCATATTTATTAGTATGCACACACATTATCTCATTTACTATTGTAAACATAATCTAGTACCAATAGAAAAGCAACTTATAAGGACACATGTCAAACCTTAATAGGGTATATGAAAAGGTATGAATAAAAGATTTAAACAACCTTAAGAGGATATATGAAAAGGTATGAATAAAAGATTTGTTGTTTAAATCTACCGACTGGGGTGCCACACTTTTGTATTCATAGGAACTAGAATTCATTAGCTTCTTCATAGAATTGAAATAACTAGCACTACTAGCTAATCACCAAATATGTCAAAGGTGGATCATTTCAATAACCAAAATTGTTGTACAAAAGCAAATCCATTAATAATTTAAATAATTCCTTCTTAGCATGAACAATTGAAAGTATCATCAAGTCAGATCACAACTCAATCCTATATCTATTCATTTATAATGTGTTATGACAATATTGCTAGTCAAACTAGGAAGTGAGACACACATAGCTATAGTCGTTTGTACCATGAATTTGTGATTATATGTTCAATAGGTAAATCTATTTCTCATACTAGAAGGTCCCCATAATTGTTATAATAAGTGGGTTGTGTGGCCTTACATAACATCTATAAATAGGGAATGGGGCCTCATTTGAAGGGGTTAATAGAGCTAGATGATTAGATAGTTGAATTGTTAGAGCAATTAAGCAAGAGCTAGGAGTTAGTTTGTTTTCAAGCAAGTGTTGTAACAAAAAACTAGAATTGTTGCTACATTGGATAATCTAATGCAAGTAATGACATTGTGATTTGGTGCCATTCTTGTCTTACTATTATATTGCATGCTTCAAATTATTCTATCTTTTGGAATTGCTTTGAAAATTAGTTGATATATGTTAGATTTAGAGTTAGATTTGATTCGGTGTTGTTTATGGTTTTATGCTTGAAGTGTTTGTAGTGATTCCTGGTCCATACTTTTGGAAATTTACCAAGTGTGAATTGTTGTGTAAAGTTAGCCTGGACCTTTTATTAATGTGTTGAGTTCAATTGTGAGTATTTATTCATTTTAATTGCTAAATTAGGGTTTTCTTGAGTGAATGCTTCACAGTCTAAAAATCTCTATTACCTTAGAAGATTGCATTGCTCTTGTGAAATTTTAGATTGAATCTAGGTTAAGCAAGGATTCATTTTGAGGAATTGGTCCATTTCAAGTATCTTGTCATTTGCATCATTGACTCTAGAAGTAATTTCAGTTTCAGTTTCTTCTCTGAACCCCTTATCTTTTTCCTTTTCTTTATCATTTGGGTTAAACTTAGGATTTCAAGTATCACCACATTGCAAAATCTGATAAGTTTGGAGTTCCATTATTTGTTTGTAAGGCCCCTTGTGTTAACCAACATCTTACACATTATCTCTGAGTTGTTTCACTGCATTGTCAAGACCTAACATTAGAGACCTTGGGGTTATCTCTTAAGGCTTGCTAATAGAGATTTACCTTTCAAGAGAGATAGAGTACTTGTATTATATTTGAGTTATTGTTGTGCACAAAACACCATCAACACTTTCCCCCTTGATTCTTAACTTCATTTGTTGCCATCTCAACCCTTTGTAAATAGCTTGTAAACTCTTCACCTTCTTCCATTTTCAAATTCTTAAATTTTTTGATTTGCTGCCAGCTTTTTTGTCAATTTTACTCTTTCATTTCCTTCATACAGTTCTTCCAACTTCTTCTAGGCATCATAAGTAGTATATAAAGAAAGAACCTTAGTTCACTTAGTTTTAGATAAAGCACTGAAAATAGCATACCTCTCTTTCTCATTCTCCTCATAAGCAAAAACCTCATCTACAAAAGTAGGACCATTCGTTGGAGGGGTATAATTTGTCTCAATAGCCTTCTAGGTCTCATAACCAAGAGAAAAAATATATCCTCTCATCTGCACTTTCCAATCACTATAATCAAATTCATTGAACATAGGGATTTCCAACATATGCGCCATCAGATCTTCCTTAAGTGGTTAAGCTCTAAACCAAGGAACCAAATCTCTGATACCAATTGTTAAACAACCATAGGACAACTGAGAGGGGGGTGAATCAATTGTCCCAAAATTCAAAATTAAAAACTTCAACACTTATCATTTCCACAACCACACTATTTTGTTCTTAAGTAAGAGCATGAAACACAAATAATAGAAAGCAAATCAACACAATGAACACCAGATTTTTATGTGGAAAACCCAATGAGGGAAAAACCACAGTGAGGGTTAACTCATAGTATAAAGAGATTATAAAACTGAATACAAAAGGCTCACTACCCAGAAGAGGACTCATTGTTCAAGTACAAAGGTTCACTGCCTACAGAAAGGACTCACTATCCAACAAGGAGCCTCACTACCTATAGATACAAAAGAGAAAAAAAGATCCACCACAACAATTAACACACATATGAAACCTTGAATAAAGAGTTGCAAAAACCTTTAGCTCACTGCCTTCAGGAATCCAGCACAATGAAGAACTGTTCTCTCAACACACTTTCACACACTTCTACTCTTATGATTTGTGGATCACTTCATCACTTTGCATCACACTATCATATGACTCTTCATAATTCAACTTGCATTTATACCATCTTCAACCTTAGAAACTTCTCCAAGGTCGGCCACATAAACTTTATTTCATAAATTCAAATTAGATCAACAACTCAACATTCCCACAGTGGAAAGAAATGAGAATGGACCAAAAAAATTAATAAAGACCAAAAATAATGTCTTGAAACAACCACACGCTTCCTTAATTGATTTTAATTCTTCAAATGAAGTGTAGACACCAGGTCGGCCAAATCTAATGAAAACACAAATGAGCATTGATGTACACGCTTCCCAAAAAGAAGATGTCACACAAACACTACAACACGCTTCATTATGCATGAAAATTCATCAAAGATTCCTTTAGATACATCTATAGAAAATGCAACAAACTTCAAACACTGAACAACTTCCACTAGTTCATCTGGACTGTGCAAACACTCACTGAAACACTAAAACATGACTTTTAGATCACCAAACCTCAAATGTCTTTTCTAGAACCCAGAGAACACCATCACAAGAAATATGCCAGATCCACAAAATTTGAAACAAAATAGTAGAGGATTGTAGAGAAGAAACATTTCTCTTAATCCACAGAAGACCAACTCTGCCAGAATAATTCTCATACCCGTGAATATAACTTCCACATACCATCACACCATAAGCTAAAACTCAGGATATATCACCACAAGATCACCATTAGAAAATGTTCAAATCTGCACAAGCATAGGATCAATACATGAGAAATGTAGAGCACATACCGTCTGGAGCACATTCTAAAGACACTCAACATTTTGACTTCTCTTCTTTATTAATTTTCTCAAAAGAACTTGAGAACACACTAATTTAGTGCATCTACAATGTCACAAAGATAGCTCCATGTACTCACAATATCTCAACAACATCTCAAGTATACATGTACAATATGCAACATACTGAACTGTGTTGACATCAATGAAAACATTAATGACAACACCACCAAACTAGCTCATGCTTGCAACAAAATGGTATACGATTATTTGGGTTGTTATGGCCTACAATCAACAACCTCTAAAAGCTTCTTAAGAATAGATTTATAGTTTTAACATTGTTCCTAAAACAAAACAACTTTAGACCAAATTTTAATCACAAGTGACACATGACTCATAAAATGGTTCTTGTCCTCATTCCACTGATGCTCCTATTGCTCCCACTCATCACCCACTTAATCATCCCTTGTTTTTCACAATCAGAAGGATAATTAGCAAATAATTAAAGGTTTTGATAAATTTTCAAGTTTCTATTTTCTCTTTGCATTTTATTAAGCATCTCTACTCATTAACAAATAGTGACAAAAACCACAATAGATGTCACTAAGGTGTTCAACATGTCCACAAGCTCAAAAAAAGGAGGGATTTCTAGAAGGGACATCATACAAGGGGGCTCAACTGAAGGAGCGATGAACACCTGCACCCTTTTAGGGTGAGGGTCATTGGGATTTATCGGAGGAGTCAGAAGAAGAATCAAGTTGAGGGAATTTAAGCAAGAGGGACAAAAAGAGGATGCACAATAGGAGATGTTGAAAAAAGGGTTGTTGGATCATATTCTCCCTTTTGTAAGGCAACTTTATCAATGGAAAAAGCCCTTCTTCGAAGCTTACACTCATGTGCAAGGAAATTTCTTCAACTTCAAGAACTAGAAGTTGTTTCCTGAGGAGGAGTAGAAGGCTCCTATTTCATCATGGGGGTTTCCATTACAACCATTGTTGGTGGAGGGACTACTCTTGGATCTAGAAATAGGAGGAAGCAAATGAACGAAAACACTAGCAGCTAGAGAAGTAGACTCAAACACCTTGGTGGTGGGCCTCTTCCCATTCGTTGTCAGAGGGACAAGAGCAGTAGGAGGCCATGGAGGTTGGGACATAGAGGCCACTCTACGGTGGCCCTTCCCCTTACCATAGAAAATGAACCTTAACACTAGAGGATGGAGGAATTTCCATCATCTCAAGTTTGAAGATACATGTATTGTGAAGTTTAATTTTGTAAACAAGGGGTTTGGTGAAGAGCTCGGTATGGATTATTTCCTAGATAGTTCACAATACTATGAGCAAGGATCACACCTTTACGAGGGTCAAGGAGACAACCTGTTGAGGGTGGTTGTCTAGTAATTAAGGTCAGGTACCAAGGGTTATACCTTTATGAGGGTCAAGGAGACAACATGTTGAGGGTGATTGTCTGACAACTATGGTCTATGGTTCATGAGTTCATGGAGGAAGAACTCAAAAATTTAGCTCAGAGCTTTTGGAGGAGTTTCACTAGATTCAGGATTTGTTTCTTCAAGGAAAATCTTCACAACTTGACATGTATATACATTTTGTAATCAACAAGTTTTGTTATGTAAACCTTAAGGGCGGGTCTCTACGCAAGGTGTTTCTTATGGTTTTGGGAACAATGTAATAAGGGTACGGATGTTGGAAAATAACATATTGCATTGTGTTGCATGGCGAATATATAGTTAACTAACTCTATATGTTTCTCAACCGCTTCCTTCAACTGCTTCCTTCAACATATGAACCTATTATTTTAAATAATAAACATGAAAATTTTATGCTTTTTACAACACTTTTGACATAAATTACAATCATATTTCCAACATATGTAACCTCTTCTCTCTTTCACTAGGTCTAGAGAACAACAAGAACACAAAGTAGAAACAAGCAAACAACAAAGAAAATGATTAGAGATATAATTCAAGTCAATTACAATTTACAATTTTCCAATGAATTCATGTATAATTATTATGTGATGTTTCTTATTTATTGTTATTATTATTGTATGTGCTTGTAGGATTTTAAGGAAGCCTCTTCATCCTCCTAGTGTGCAACTTGCATGGATACATCCATCCAACAAGGGTTTTAGATCTGAGTGGTAAATCTATTATTATGTTTTTATTGTCATTATCTCTATTATTGTTTTGTTTCTTCCCCCCAAGAACATGCATTCTATATCTTTTATCATCACTGCTATTGTGGAGGCCAAAATACCAACATGAGGTTTGACTAAGGAAAGCCCCTATACAGTTTCCCCCTTCCATTTTATGTGTCCAAGTTGTTATTATGGAAGGAGGAATTAACATCTCAGCTCTTTTAAAGATCCCTAAACCCTATTCTTTACTAGCTCATTGTTGATAAACTAGGGCATATTTATTATTTGGGCATATTCACATACTAAATTTTGATTTTCACTCCAATAAAAGTTGAACAGATAATGCCAAGATCATACAAGTAGCAAACCATAGATTTTGACATCATTTAGACACATGCATGGCATGATGGATTCCATGTGACCCTCTAGCGTATTGTACAATAAACTCCAATCTTGAACACTAGGTTCCCCTCCATATCTTATTCAAATCTATTCTTTGTTTTTATCAAAAAAATTGTAGCAGATGCCTTCTCTCACATTTAGTCACTTTGATCATAACTCACCTAGTTCACTGCATCATCTTATCAATCCTTACACTCTACAACAAAAGGAACCAAAACTTGTGCGGCTCTCCCTTGAGGATGGTAGTCATGCACAACCACTTGGGTTGATTTTGTGTTCCAATGTTTAGGGTGGAAACATTGATTTAGGTTAAGACATTTGGCCTAGATCAACCCTTCACTTTTTGACCTAAAATTTTGGTGAACATGACTTAACTTACAATTGCATATCTTGTAATTGAATTGCATATGTTCTTTAATCTAGTTTACTTGGTTAAGGTATTAGACTATTGAATATATTATTTACAATTTATAGACATTGTATGTTTAGCTTGGAAAACAAAGAAATTAAATCCTTGTTCTTTTTTTTTTTTTATTAGAGGTAAAAAAATAGGTTTTGAAGGGGCCCAAAACCCTTTACAAAAAAGACTAGCTGAAACAAAATAAAACTACAAAACTATATATCATCCTGTAGACACGTAAAATATACTAATTAACATCGTGCATTTGATCCTAACTCACTAACATCGTTTCTTCTTAAATCATCCCTTAGTCTAACCATTTAATCAAATTCCTCTATCTGATTAAATTCATCAATATTCATCTCTTAATTAAATAAATAATTTTATCTGATTAAGTCAATTCCTTCTGTTAATTAAATCAACCCATCTGATCTAATTATCCCTTTTTAATTAAATAATCAATTTATTTGATTAAAATCTCTAAATTCTATCCATTAAATTAAATAAATTTAAACCTTATTTGATTTAATCTAACATCATCCCTTTTAATTAAATAAATCAAAACTTTATTTAATTAGCCTCTTACCATATTCCCCTCTTATTTGATTTAAATAAACCCATAAATCTAAGTCAAATAAGTCACATCATCTAATCTCCTGTTAAATTAATTAACCTTTGATTAATTTAATCTAATCTCATGTCACATCCTCTAGATAATGCAAGTTGCACATAAAAATAGATTTAATTCATTTATTAAATCGCTATTTTCCCTCACATGGCATCTTTTGGAATATTCTCTCAATTTGAATTCAAAAATTCCAAGTCAACATGTACATCCAAAAAGGTAATAAATTCATCTTACATGTCCTTTGCCTTGAGCCAAGTGGCATTTATTGCATTTTCTCTTCCCTCTTACATGTCATTTCAACAAATTTGAATTTCAAATATTGGCATTTATTGGCACAAACCCCAAATCTTGCACATCCCTCATCCATTCATGGCTTGACAGGTGGCACCATATCATTGGATGAATGTTAGTCCCACATTGCTCAAATTTGGGCATTCATCCATCTTGAAATCCTATAAATGAAGAGCTCCTCTCCTCATTTCGTCATCCACAATCCAAGTAAAGTTACCATGCTAAAATACTTACTCATTTTCACCCATCATTTGAATTCTTAGCTAGGATTTTTTGCAGATTTGGCTTAGAGTTCTCATCTTTTCATCAAAAGTGGATCAACAATCTCTTCAACATTCGAATCTTGCATCATAGGAATTGGGAAAGGGCCAATTTTCACATCAAATTGGCACCAATTCCCCCATGGGATCAAGTGTTTGCTATTTAAATTAGGATTTAATCTAGTTCTTATCATTTCATTGTGTTCTTGCTTATTTTCTTTCCTATTTTGATTTGTAAATGGATTTCATGGGGAATCCTTTTAGCTTGCAAATCCTTGTCTAACTCATTTATTCATGTTGTTTTGCAGGTTCTAGGAAAAGGGTTCGCACATTTGGTGCTAGAAGGAGGGCATGAAATCATAAATTCTAACATTTTCATGAAAATTCTATGCTTTTCTGCACACAAGAAATTCCAACGCAGGCTCATTAGTGTCACTGTTTTCGCACCGCGAGCTCATCAACGTGATTATTTTAGCACCGTGGGCTTGTCAGCTTCACTATTTCAGCACCATGGGCTCATCGGTGTCACTATTTTAGCACCGCTGGACTCATCCCACCAAAAATTTCAAATCTTAAACTACGCTGCTAGACTCGCCAATCTGTACAAGTTTTCAAAAAAAATTAAACCTCTGACGCTTTCAAGAACTACGACGCTAGGCAAAAAGAGCGATGCAATCATGCTCTCTGTCTCGACATAGAGTGCCACTGACTAGTAAGCGGTGTTGTAAGAGCACCACTGGAAGAGAAAAATAGTGACGCCTTCACGAGTTGCAACGCTATGAGACAGAAAAAGGGAGAATTTAAATTTTTAGCACATGCTTTTGGTTTATGATTTATTTGTCTCCTATTTTCTGGTTTTTATTTTCCTATGTTTTTTCTAGAATCTGACTTCTTTCTTCTTTGTAGGTTGAAAAAAATTGAAAAACGAAGGAAGGAGGAGCATGGTGATGAGTTTTTCTTCAATCAAAGTGTTTGTAAACACTTAAGTGTTTGTTTAACACTTCTTCAAGAATTTTTCATCTTTTTCTTTCTTTAGAATGCTAGCTTTCATTTGGGTTTAAAAAGGATTCTTTTTGTTTATTTCTTGCAAGAGGGTTTAAAAAGAATCTTAGGATCAACAACTTACTAGATTTCATTTATGGATTAAACAATTGAACAAATGTCTTTTAATTGTGATTTGGTGCTCTAAAATGAACTCACATATTGCTTTGAGGATCTAAAAAGAACAAGTGTAGTTGTGTTTTTCGTGAGGGTTTACTTAGACTAAAGCCATTAGAAAAGGACATATGCGCTTCCCTTGTGCTTTATAGCGATCTTGATAATCAAAAGGTCTTTTCTATGACTTTGGGTTAAGATAAAACAATCACCTCCACACTTCGATTTGGGCTTAAAATTGAACAAACTATTGTGCGAGTGTGAGTGGGGACTTTGTTGAGTACATTCTTTCTACTTGTTGCCAACAAGGATTGATCGAATTATGAATATTTTTCTTCATTCACTTTTGTTTATCCTAGAGGGCCTACCTTGGGGAAAAAGTACTCACCCAAGGGAACGACTCAACCAGTAACACTCTAAAGCCAAGAGTATTTCCAGTCGGGATATAATTGTGGATATTGGAAGAAACGCCAATATCACGCGGTTGAATCCAACAAGATGGATCCAAAAGGGGACTCTTGCCACGTTGGGTCAACTCCTACGAACGAAAAGTCCTTACTAAAACCCATGTGCTAGAATTTTCCAAAATCCTTTTCTCTATTTGTTGGTGCAAGAATGGTCGTTCTGGAGCCGCCCCACACTTTACGGTCTTCTAGTAGAAATGGAAAACATGTCATGGGAGTTTCATGGGTGTTGATGCTTGGCTACCCCGTATAAGTGAGTTTCATGGAGGGGAGCCAGTGGGGTCAAGCATCTAACCATTCGCTAGAGATAAGCGTAGCTCAAATTGTCCAAGTGGAAATCCAACAAATATTGTCTTACACATCCTTAGGATTGTACTTATTCTTGGGTTACAAAATGCATTGCTTGATCGAAAACAAATAAAAAACAAACACTTAACATCATCCAAAATTTCAAACCCTTTTGAAGACAAATATCATTGAATCAATCCATATGTTATTGCTTTCCCTTGGGACTCATGTCCTTAGAGGTTTCTAAGCATTGGGTTACATCTCGATTTGTCTCCTTAAGAAAACAATAGGAGAACCCTTGCCTTAAGTTCATTGAATTTCCACATAACATATCTTGTGGGGTTTAAAGAAATTGAGACATTGGATATCTTAGTTTGAAACTTTAATAAAAGATAGTGTTTTTGGTAAAATAAAGACATTAAGCAAAGCTAAGAAAAATGAACTTTCATATGTGTTGAAGACTCACAATTCCCAAAGCAAAAATCATTGAAATGAAATCAATCCTTGGTTACAAAGGCCTTTATGAAGCATTTTCATGCTCTTCAATACCTAGATCTAGGCAAACAAAGTGGTCTTTTTAGGTTCATCTAGGGATCAAAACATATCAAAATATTTTCATCCATCCTCCAAACAACATCATCTCATAAATCATCTTTTGAAAAACCTTGAAATCATCCTTGAAGTGCTAGGCTTTATAACAAAATCAAACAAACACCAAAATCATTGAGACCAAGTCCTTGAAAATGTTTATAAAAAAAAACCTTTGGCTAGGCATGTGTAGATGCATCCTTTTGCATATACTTAGTCAAAGTTATCGAAAATCATTTTTTTTCTAGCTTAGTGTATGAAGATGAATCCTTCTCCATATGCTTAGTGAAACAATCATCTTATTTGGGTAGGTGTGATTAGATGCATCCTTCTCCTCACACATATCCAAATCATCATCCTTTGAACAAAGCTATCCCTTAGAGCATCATCCAACATCTTAGGGTCTTTTTTGTTCAAAATCAAAACCAAATTAAAATCAAGATCAAGGACAAAATCTCAAAATCCAAAAATCAAATCAATCAAAAATCCTAAGTCCTAGCATTTCATTCAAGATTTATCAAAAGCCAAAAACAATATCCATAAACATCCATCCTTAAACATCATCATCATATCATCATCACCTTTGATTCTAAAAATCATCCTAGAAATTTCTACTTTGAGGCATAAGATAAAGATCAATTCAAAGAATTACAGAGATTCATCTCCCATATTTTTGAAGATTGATCCTTGTTTTATGGTTCTTACTAGATCTCAATACAAGAAGAGTATGGAAGCCAACAAAGAAACACCCACTTCAAGTGACCTTAGCCAAACAAACACGGAAATGAATCCCACTGAATCAAGTAATCCATTGACCCTCTCATCATCACAAAATCCGCAAGAAGAAAACCAAGGAGAGGACCTCACTTTTGGAATGTCTTGTGAGGAAATGACGGAAATGCTCCAAAATCCAGATAACCATAGAATCATCAACATCATGGTGAGACTTAACCCTTCGTTGTACATGCTTGAACTAGCAAAACAAGGGGCCAAGTTGCCTTCTAATTTTTATGTGAGTACTATAGTAGAGACATCTTTTCCACCAATCTCATCTACCATCCCCATTTCATCTACACTTCCATCTCAAAACATCATGTAGAGTATCCCGCAACTCACAACATCATTTGCTCCAACTCAACCCAACATTAACAAGGGAAACACATTTCTCAATGCTCTTCAATCAAATCCCCTTGTGAATAACCAAAACTTGGACGCAAACACCACATTGGAACAAAACATCCCCCAAAATCCATTGCACAAAAATGTTCCTCCCACCTTACACTATGACCCTGTTACCTAATTTGCACCCCTAGGGGCTCAATCAGGCAAGGCATCTCTGTTTTAGATGTTCATAAGGGCTAGATAGGATGTCTCCAGTGAGGGTTACTCTATGCATATGATGACATTTCACAGGGAACTCAGTTGGGAAGCCTGCCTTGTTCAGGTTCGGCATGAAAATCTTCTAAGGACAAAGTTGCCAAGACCCCAGGAATGTCACAGCGAATGGGATTCACCTACAAGTCCCTATCAGCAAGACATCAGCCAAGGTCTCGGTGACAAAAGGATTTCAGTTTGGTGGAGGTTCTTTTCTTTGGCCAAGGTCTCGACAAATGCATTGGGTCTCGTCGACAAAGTAGGGCAAGATCCTTTCGGCATATGTGTGCAGGTTTTGGTAGGAGGTCTTGGCGATTGGAGGGAGTCTCACCGAAGTCAGGAGATCTCGGCAAAGCAAGCGAGCTTCGCTAAGAGGTCTCGCCAAAGTCACAAGGTCTCCCCGACAATCAAAAGGAAGCAAGTTTTGGGATAGGTCTAGCCAACAGAAAAAGTCTCCAAGAGGCAAAGGGCTTGACAAGAGGTCTCGACGAGCAGAAGATGTCTTACCAAAGGATGAGAGGAGGCCTCGACATGTTTGCCTTCGGCAGGAGTCTCGCCGATCATGAAAGACTTCGCCGAGAGAATTGGATATTGGCATAGGGTCATACCAAAGTGAAGATGTCTTCCCAACCAGCGGGAGTCTCAAGAAAGGAAATGAAGAGCTCGGACAGAATGGGGGTGGTGTCGGCGAGATGTTTTGCTGACCAAGCAAGCTCTCCCCGAACTCAAGTGAACTTTCGGTGAAGCAGGGACTCTTCGATATAGAGTCTCAGTGATAAAGAAGTCTCAGCGATATGAGGGAAGATCACCAAGAGAAAATTAGTTTCACCATGATGTCTTGAAGAAGGCATAATGTCTCCCCAACTGAAGAGAAAGTAGCTCATCACCGAGAATTAAGGAGCCCGATGGGAGGTCTGGCTGACAGGCTAATATCTCGTTGATAACAAAGGGTTTCGACAAAATGTCTTCCCGAATGAAGAGTTCACCGAAGGAAAAAGAAGTCTACAAGAGGTCTCAGTGAATGGAGGGTGTCTTAGCAACAAAAGCAGATATCAGTATGACTAGGGGACCTCGCTATGAAGTCTTCCCGACTTACCAGAGTCTTGCCAACTAAGGAGGAGCTTGGGGAGATGGTGAAATGGAAAGGAAAAGGAGACAAGAGGAAGCTTAGTGAGAGGTCTTGCCAACCAAAGAAGGATCCGACCAACACAGAATGAGCCCAAGTAGAAGAATCCAGCATCACAACGAGATCCTGCCGACTCAGTAGTGTCTTGCCAATGTTCTGAGCGATGAAAAAGTTGACTTCGATATAACTTGGGTGGCTCAATAAGAGCTCTCACTGACTGTTCTATGATATGCCAATATCTGCAGAGACACCTAATCGCATCAGTGAGACACTTCTAGTGTCTCGCCGAGATGCGATTGTAATCAAAGGAGTTTTGACCACCCAAACAATCTGCGTGGAGTTCACTCGACCAACCAAAAGGAGTTGAGACAAGCTGTGGCAGTCTGATCAGGATGAACAATGTCAAAAAAATATGAATACAACGTGTATCTATTTTGAACTCAGGGCATTCAAGATGCAACCAAAGTAGCTCAAATAGGACACATTTGATCGAAATGAATGTAGTAGCTGTGGAATATCTGAAGAAGGCTTCCTTGGGGATGACTCTTCATAGCCAGGACATGCAGGGATGCTGTATTAACTTCAATCAAAAGATCTGGGGATAGATCTTTTTGAGCCTGATATTTTTGTAAGCCCTAAGGGGCTGACACACAGTTTGTATATAAGGCATTTTTTGCCTTTTTGTAGATAGTTCGAATTATGCATTCAAGGGAGTTAGTGATTTTTTCATCAATCATTTCTCAATTAATGTATATTTCTATAACTCAACTGGAATCCTGAATACAACACAGAGTTTACCTTGGAAGCTTGTGTTCATGTTTGTATTGATTCTCATTTCTGTATCTTTCTTTCGAACATGCAAGTCCTTAACTGTGTTTTATAATTCTGCACTTATGTCTTAAGGTTGTGAAATTGATCTTTCCTTCCCAAGATGTGTATGTAGGCCAAGCCTATTAGGACTAAACCATTAAATCTAAAAGGAGTTGTTCTGAGTATGTGAAGTAATAGGATTTAAACTTTCAAAGTGTATGTTCTTCCTGTGTTCATTTTGTGATTTCTCATTAATATGGTGTATCACCATAAGTTTAGTTCTATTTTCATGAACTTTCCTTCTCTCTTTCCCTTCAAAGAAGCAGTAGTTTAGGTGACACCAAAGGAAGCCAACCTTCTCAGGAGGTTCATTTCAACTATAGGTGACCCACAGCCTTGAAATGATCCCATGTTACTCTAGAAAGCTCAGTTTCAATCTATGTGCATAGGGTGCATTTCTAGGTGACAACAATTTCTGGCACGCCTAGTGGGACAAAAATTAGATTAAACTACTGATTTAGTATGCAACCAGTGAATTCCAGAATTTATAGAAGTCCTTTGGCATACTTGGTGACTCCACAAAGAGGAAGAACTCCATAAATCAATTCTTTCTCTAGTTTATGAAAAGAGTTCGAACAAGAAGCAGCTCAGGCCCTTTTGAATACTTGTAGTCGTCACCACCAAGAAGACAAGGCAGAGTAGAGGAGAGGCAAAGAACAACAATTATCTATTCTAGAAGAACTCAGTCCACTCCAACTGTAGGGTCTCATTTCGTTGCACCAACAAATCCACTTCAGATACCTCCAATGGCCGCTCCAAGGAATCAAACCTTTGTTGCTTTTGATAGAGGGATCCCCTTGAATCTGGCATAACACAATGACATCCCAATGGCAGCCTTGAAGAGTCTACCAGTTTTTACAGGGGAAGACCAGACTACTCCCATTGAACACATGCGAGATGTGGCTTCGTTATGTGGAGTCCATCACATAACCCAAGAGGATGTTGCAGTGAGACTACTAGTTGCTTCACTGAAAGGAAGAGTTGTGCAATGGTATAGGAGCCTACCAGTCAGTTCAATTGCTACATGGGACAAGTTTGGAGATAAGTTGCATAAGCAATTCCAAGACAGGTTCGATAACTTGTCTCTACTGGAGCAATTGACTATGATAAGGAGGGCTCCACAAGAGCAGATGAACAACTTCAACTTCAGATTTCAAAGAACTTGGGATAGAATCCCTGCAACAGTGAGGCCACCTCTAGAGTATGCATTCCTATACTTTTTAAGAGCTCTAAACAGTGATATAGTTGTCATGATACAGTTAATGGGAGGAGTGTCTTTACCAGATGCCTTTGAAATAGCTATTGAAGAGCTGAAAATAGCTTAATACAAGTTGGTAAGCTTGCTCCTAGGCCACCAATGCCAATATTCCCAAAGATTCATGCAAATATTCATTTGCAGATACCTCCTTTTACACCTCTACCAGTTGTACCAACGCTGCCAGCTGTTGTTCCAATTGTTTTAACACAAGAAAATGATGTTTCCAGTTCATCAAACGAGTTACAGGAGATCAAAGTCTATTGTAGTCTTTTGGTAACAAGCTTGTAAGCTTAGAGAAGAAGCAATCATATAGTAGGCCTTATCAGCAGCAGAATCCAGGCTAGCAACAAGCCTATTAAGGTAATAGACAAGCTTATCAGGGCAATTATCAAGGCACAAGACAAAATGTGAACACAAGACCTTTTCAGGCCTATGCTCCAACACCTGTTAGTGTAGTCAAAGACCTGGTTCCTACTCAAAATAATTTAGCAGCAAATTATGAATGGTGCTACCCTTGCAACCAGCCCCACAATCAGGCCACTTTCTCAAATGGACTCATCAATTAGGAACTTATGGTACAAAATGCCTCAAGTTCATAGCAGAGTGCATTTAATGAGCCATCTCCACAACACTAGGATCAGTTTGCAAATGATGCTACCCTACTCAACTGGAAAGGTGAAGAATTTTGTGGGTTGAATGTGGAAAATTCCTCAGTCACAGCTAACACTAGGGTGAAAAAGAGAGCATTTGAGCTTGATCATACAGCCAACAAAGGAAAGGCGTCAGTTGTTGAACCATCTGCATCTCAAGTGACTAGTGGTCTGCAAGCAAATCAACAACTCCCACTGAGGGAGTAGCCACACTTACGAGCTGATCACACTGGCGTAAAGGTACATAATAAAGTAAATCCAACTATACCTTTTAACATTCTTAATAGTATGAAAAGGACAAATGTAACGATGTCTATGTGGGATTCATTAGTCAGCCCAGGTCAAAAGGATATGTTATAGTAAGCCTTGACAAGTTTGAAAATGTCTAATCAATTTAAGTCTCCAATAGATCAGGTTAGGACTATTTTGACCAATAATCCTCAAGAAAATAATAAGCAACCCAGCAAAGACATAGGAAAAGAAGTCAAACCACCTTCCTTTTACATGTCAGTGATCATTGGTGATAAGTTAGTTCATAACTGTATGGTAGATAGTGGAGCTAGTAGCTCTGTGATGCCAAAGCAGATTGCTAACAAGCTTGGGCTAAAGTATCAACCTTTAGAAAAAGGAGTAATCCAATTGGATGGTACCTCCATTAATAGATTGGGCATTATTAAGAATTTAAGTCTCACCTTTCATGCTTGTCCTAATTTTTTAGTTCCCCAAGACATATGTGTCATAGACCTTCCACCTTTCTTTTCCTTGTGCTTATCAAGAGACTTTACAACCAAGATAGGTGGTTATGTGTTAGCTGATTGGTCACATATGCTATTTAGAACAAGATATGGAATCAAGGTTAGCATTAAATCTGAAATGTTAGCCAAGGATCACATTGAGCCATATAACCCAAGTCCCATCAATGCTGCTCCTTCTACTGCAAATACAAATTGTGTTGCTTTTACTGACAATGACCTAGCTGCCACGCAACAACTCCAATCAGAAGTTGTTCCTAATGTGTTGTTGCATGAATGGGTAGTTGAGAATGTATTGGATAGTCCTGAGGACCTCATTCAAGATGTTGGTATGGGAAACTATATCATTCTTGAGCCTGACACAAAGATTCCAAACTTGGAGAAAGATGCAGATCAGTTGTTGCAACCACTAAATGGACTTTGGGAGATGTCCTTCCATGGTTCCAGAAGTAAGAATGGAGCAGGAGGAGGTGCAATGTTGATTTCTCCACAAGGTGACAGGTACTACTCTGCATTTCATTTTGCTTTTGCATGCTCCAATAACACTGTTGAATATGAGGGCCTGGTTCAAGGTCTCGAGTGGGCAAGGAAGAGAGGAATAACCAGCTTGAAAGTCTATGGGGACAGTGAATTAATTGTTAATCAAGTAAGGGGCCTAAATGTTGCTAAAAATGACGCACTGTGTCCAGCTGAAGTCTTACAGAAACAGAGTGTGGTACATGCTTGAGGATTTTGATGCCTTTAACTTAGTGTCTATTCCAAGAAATCAGAACAAGCATGCTGATAGACTCCCAGCTATTGGAACACAGTTTGACATTCCAAATGACATTAGGAAAGAGAAAGTACAGCAGTATGTGAAGGTTGTAGTCAGACCATCAATTCCTAATAACAACATTCACTGGCAAGTTTTTGACATTGATGAACACATTCTCTCCTTTTTGCTCGAAGAAGATCAACTCTCCATGGCTAATCAAGAAAAACTTAAACAATTGTATGATGATCAAGTCATTTAGCTGAAGAAAAATAAGTTACCCAAGGGTCTTATCACCTTGGAGTCGATTTTCGGTACTGATGATCAACTTAGAAGGGGTAAGGCTGGCCTGCAAGTCAAACAGAAGCATTATGAAGAACTAGAAATTTTCAAAGGTAAGCTCCTTAAGATAGGAAAAATTTGTTCACCTAAAAATAAACAAGCTTTTGTTGCTTTATGCCAAGAATTTCATGATGTCTTTACTTGGGAATATTTGGATTTGAAAGGGTTTGATCCCCACATTGCTCAACACACAATTGAGTTAGAGCCTGATGCTAAGCCAGTAAGACAAAAACAAAGGCCCTTCAATCCTAAGCTTGAGCCATTGATGATTAAAGAGCTGACTAAACTAGTTGAGGGAGGTATTGTCTTTCCTATCAAGCATACTTCATAGGTTTCTAACCTTGTATCGGTTAAAAATAAAAGTGGTGAGATAAGACTTTGTGTAGATTTTAGGGATCTTAACCGATCATCTTTGAAAGACCACTACCCACTGCCCTCCATGGAACAAATCTTACAAGAAGTTGTTGGCTCTAAAATATTTTCCTTATTCTATGGTTTTTCGGGCTACAATCAAGTACTGGTTAAAGAGGAAGATCAATTCAAAACTACTTTCACAACTAAGTGGGGCACCATGGCATACAAAAGAATGCCTTTTGGTTTATCCAATGCTGGTTCCACGTTTTAGAGGGCCATGGACATGGCATTTCAAAGCTTGATCAACAAGATTATACTAATTTATTTAGATGACATTACAGTTTATTCCAAGAATGCTGATGAACATTTGTTACATCTTAGGAAAGTTTTTGAAAAATGAAAAGAGTTTGGTATCTCTCTCAATCCAAAGAAGAGTATCTTTGATGTTCATGAAGGGAAATTATTAGGACACATAGTGTCGAAGCAAGGAATCACTATTGACCCTGAAAGAGTCAGAGCCATACTTGAGCTACCATTACCAAATCACAAGAAGGGTCTGCAGCTTTTTGGGCCAGATCAACTTTCTGAGAAGGTTCATCCCAGATGTGGTGAACTTGTTACAACCTTTGACAACCATGTTAAAGAAGAATGTAGTTTTCAGTTGGACAAAGGAGGCAAGGCATAGTTTTGGAGAAATTAAGGAGGCATTAGCATCTGCTCGAACATTGGTAAACCCAGACTTCTCTAAAGACTTCTTTTTATATGCTTTTGGTAGTAGTAGTTCAATCTCTACTATGTTGGTCCAGAAGAATAGTGACAATTTTGAACAGCCAATAGCCTTCTTTATCCACATACTTGTTGAATATGAAGAAAGGTATACATTTGTTGAGAAGCATGTTCTGTCTATGATCAGAAGTCTGAAGAAGTTTAAACCTTTGCTTTCAAACAATAAGGTTCATATTCTGGTTGCACACTCAAGTGTGAAGGAATTTCTGTTGAATAAAGATCTAAATGAAAAAAGAGCAGGGTGGATCACCAAGGTCATGGAGTATGATGTGGATATTAAGATCACCAAACTGGTGAGGGGTAAGGGTCTTTGTGAGCAGCTTGCTATAGGGTCAAGCAGTAAAACTAAATTAGAAAAGGATGTCGTACTTGCTAATACAAATGGACTTCAAAATGCTCAAGATGATGTACCAATAAGGACAACCAATTGGGTTCAAGATATGATCCAATTTTTACAAATTGGTGAATGCCCATTAGGATTAAACAGAGCTAAAAGAAGATACTTCAGATTGTAGTCCATACCATATGTGATGGTAAATAATGTTCTCTTCAAAAAGGATCTGAATGGTGTCCCATTAAGATGCATTCACAACGATCAAATTGAAAAAGTGCTTCATGAGTTTCATGATGGATCTGTAGGGGGTCACTTTGCTCCCAAAACTACTGCCTAGAAAATCATGAGAGTTGGTTATTACTGGTCCAGCTTGTTCAAAGATGCATATTCCTAGTCAAGAAAGTGTGTCAAATGTGCTCTATTTTTAGGAAAGGAAAGTTGCCCGCTATGCCCCTGCATCCAATTCAAGTGGAACGACCCTTCATGAGATGGGGCATTGATTTCATTGGACCAATAAATCCACCTTCCAGTATTGGTCACAAGTGGGTGCTCACAGCTACAGACTATTTCACAAGGTGGACAGAAGCAATAGCTTTGAAAGAAGCAAAAAAGTCTTCAGTTTTGAGCTTCTATGAGGATATAGTCACTAGGTTTGGAGTGTTTGACTCCATCATATCTGATAATGCCCTTGCATTCACAGGTCTAAGAGTAACTAACTGGGTTGTTAAGCATGGCATTCATTTGAGCACATCTTCAAATTATTGCCCTCAAGGTAATGGCCTAGCTAAGAGCACAAATAAGAACCTCATCAGAATCATTAAAAGAACCATAGAGGATAATCAAAGGACCTGGCACGTCAATTTAAAGAATTAACTTTGGGCAGACAGAGTGACTCCTAAGAGGTCCATTGGCAATTCACCATATATGTTGGTCTATGGAAAAGAGGCAAGATTAACCCTATCTGTAGAGCTTCCAGCTCTCGACATTGTTCACCAGTTGAAGATGCTTGAGGGACAGGACCCCATGTCTATGAGGTATGCAGAGCTCGTGGAGCTCGAAGATTCAAGGGACAAAGCAATGAAAGCTTTGGAGTATCATCAGCTCCAAACAAAAAGAACATTTGACAAGAAGGCAAGGCTATAGAAAAATTCTTCAAGGTGGGAGACCTCGTGCTCAAATGGGATGTTCTAAAAAGCAGACCAAGCCATCACACCAAGTTTGACAACATATGGACTGGTCCATTTATTGTCACAGGCTGTAAGGAGCACAATGCGTATCGACTGGCCACAATAGAAGGTGAAGTGCTTCCTATCCCAATTAATGGGATACACCTCAAGCCCTGTTTTTGAGTTTGACAGGTCCATCTATTGTACATATTAGTTTAGGCTTTATGTTTTCCATAAGTGTTGTTTCAACACAGTAAATATTTTTTTTTTAGTTTCCCCTGTCTTGCCATTTTTGGCAACCTGTTATGACCCGTGGATCTCAGGGAGTTGAGGCCATGTGCAAGACTGATATTTTGTTTATTTTTTGAGCCTTCTAATGACTCCATGCCCAATGGATAAGCCTAGTCACTAGTTCTCATGTTTAGTAGGAAAACATCCAACAAAGGTCACTAGAAATGTTACCTAATTTTCACCCTCAAGGGCTCAATCAGGAAAGGAATCTCTGTTGTAGATGTTCATAAGGTCCAGATGGGACATCTCCATTGAGGGTTACTCTATGCATATGATGACATTTCACAAGGAACTCAGTTGGGAAGCCTGTCTTGTTTAGGTTCAGCATGAAAATCTTCTAAGGACAGAGTCGCCAAGACCCCAGGAATGTCACACCAAATGGGATTCACCTACAGGTCCCTATCGGCAAGACATTGGCCATGGTCTCAATGAAAAAAGGATTTTAGTTTGGCAGAGGTTCTTTTCTTCAGCCAAGGTCTCAATGAACACATCAGGTCTCACCGACAAAGCAGGGCAGGATCCTTCCAGCATATGTGTGCGAGTTTCGGTAGGAGGTCTTGGCGATCAGAGGGAGTCCCACTGAAGTCAGGATATCTCAGAAAATCAAGTGAGCTTCACTAAGAGGTCTTGCCGAAGTCACAAGGTCTCCCTGAGAATCAAAAGGAAGCAAGTTTCAGGACAGGTTTGGCCAACAGAAAAAGTCTCCAAGAGGCGAAGGGCTTGACAAGAGGTCTCAGCGAGCAAAAGATGTCTTACCAAAGGATGAGAGGAGGCCTCGACATGTTTTCCTTTGGTAGGAGTCTCACCAATCATGAAAGACTTCGCTAAGAGCATTAGATATCAACATAGGGTCATGCTAAAGTGAAGATGTCTTCCCGATCGGCGGGAGTCTCAGTGAAGGAAATGAAGAGCTCAGACAAAATGGGGGTGGTGTCGGTAGCATGTTTTGCCAACCAAGGAAGCTCTCCATAAACTCAAGTGAACTTTTGGTGAAGCAAGGAGAATTTGATATAGAGTCTCAGTGATAAAGAAGTCTCAGTGACATGAAGGAAGCTCGTCGAGAGAAAAACAATTTTGCCATGATGTCTTGAAGAAGGAATAATGTCTCCCCAACCGAAGAGAAAGTAGCTCATTGCTGAGAATTAAGGAGCTCGGTGGGAGGTCTAGCCAACAAGCCAATGTCTCACCAATAACGAAGGGTTTTGGCAAAATGTCTTGTCGAATGAAGAGTTCGCCGAAGGAAAAGGAAGTCTACAAGAGGTCTCAGTGAATGGAGGGTGTCTCAGTGACAAAAGCAGATATCAGTATGACTGGGGGACCTCACTATGAAATCTTCCCGACTTACCAGAGTCTTGCCGACTAAGGAGGAGCTCGGGGAGATGGAAAAATGAAAAGGAAAAGGAGACAAGAGGAAGCTCGGTGAGAGGTCTCGTTGACCAAAGAAGGATTCGACCAACACAGAATGAGCCTGGGTAGAAGGATTCGACATCGCAATGAGATCCTGCTGACTCGGTAGTGTCTTGCCCATGTTCTGAGCAATGACAAAGCTGACTTCAATATAACTTGGGTGGCTCGATAAGAGCTCTCACCGAATGTTCTATGATATTCTGGTAGTTTTAGAGACACCTAATCACATTGGTGAGACACTTCCAGTGTCTCACTGAGATGCGATTCTGATCAAAGGATTTTTGACCACCCAAACAATCTACATGGAGTTCACTCGACCAACCAAAAGGAGTTGAGATGAGCCATGGTAGTTTGACCAGGATGAATGATGTCAAGAGAATGTGAATACAACACGTATCTATTCTGAACTTAGGGCATTCAAGACGCAACCAAAGTAGCTCAAACAGTACACATTTGATCGAAATGAATGCAGTAGCTATGGAATATATGAAGAAGGCTTCCTTAGGGATGACTCTTCACAACCAGGACACGCAGGGGTGCTGCATTAACTTTGATCAAAAGATCTGGGGATAGATATTTTTGAGCCTGATATTTTTGTAAGCCCTAAGGGGCCGACACACAGTCTATATATAAGGCATTTTTTGCCTTTTTGTAGATAGTTTGAATTATGCATTCAATGGAGTTAGTGATTTTTTCATCAATCCTTTCTCAATTAATTTATGTTTCTATAACAACTGGAATCCTAAATACAACACAGATTTTACCTTGGAAGCTTGTGTTCATGTTTGTATTGATTCTCATTTCTGTATCTTTCTTTCGAACATGCAAGTCCTTAACTGTGTTTAATAATTCTACACTTATGTCTTAAGGTTGTGAAATTGATCTTTCCTTCCCAAGATGTGTATGTAGGCCAAGCATGTTAGGACTAAAGTATTAAATCTGAAAGGAGTTGTTTTGAGTATGTGAAGCAATAGGATTTAAAATTTCAAAGTGTATGTTCTTCTTGTGTTCATTTCATGATTTCTCATTAATATGGTGTATCACCATAAGTTTAGTTCCATTTTCATGAACTTTCCTCCTCCCTTTCCCTTCAAAGAAGTAGTAGTTTAGGTGACACCAAAGGAAGCTGACCTTCTCCGGAGGTTCATTTCAACTATAGGTGACCCACAACCTTGAAATGATCCCATGTTGCTCTAGAAACATCAGTTTCAATCTCTTTGCATAGGGTGCATTTCTAGGTGACAACAGACCCATCATCAACATTTTTTCATGGAGCACCACAAACACCTTTTGTCACAAATTCACAAGAATAGGGAGATATATGTAGACCAGGGGGCATATTTGACACCACACAACAACTAACGCCCCTTACATTTCCACCTATCCCAGCATTTCCATTATCATCCACACCACTCCTTGGTTTGGGGTTGCCTCCCCTAACAAGTATCAATCAAACCGTTATCCCAACCATCAATCAAAGTGTCACACCAAATGCTCAAAATTTATCATTGATATCACAACAACAAATGATAAATACACAAGCAATGGCAACATCATCACAAAGCATGGTCTCACAAGGACCAATCAATCAATACCATTATCCAACATGCAAAATATCAACACAACATCACCATTCACCACTACCACAATCTCCATTCCAAATCCACCACCACTCCCACCACCACCAACATTCACCACATCAAACCAATATGACGTAGCATTGCAAGCTACCTTCCAAAGAGGATACCAACAAGTCCAAAAACAAAAAAGTTGTACAACAAGATGCTCAAGCTACCCAAGCTGCACAAGCCGCATTACAAGTGCAACAAGCCCAAGTGTTATTACAACAACAACAACAAAAAAAAAAAGCTGCTCTAGTTGCCCAAGTCGCACAAGCATTGCAAGCACAAAGGGCCACTCAAGGACAACTTCTATTGCAGCAACAAAATGCACAAGTGCAAGTGCAAGCTCAAGCACTAGCTTAATATCAGGCTCAGAAAGTGCAAGCACAAGCACAAATTCTTGCACAAATGGCACAATTGCAAGCGTACCAACAAGCATTAAAGTAATATCAAGAATAACAAGAAGCAGCAGAATTGGCAACCCAATAACAAGCATTGTGGGAACAACAACAAGCACAACAACAAGCATTGTTGGAACAACAACAAGCGCAACAACAAGCACAAACCTTAGCGCAATAGCAGCAAGATCAACAACAGGCATTGTTCATACAAAAGTAGGTGGAAGCCTACCGCGCTCGGCAGAATATACACATACCAACAAACAACACACCGACCAACCCACCCATCCAAACCATGATTGAGATACCCCAGAACACCTTCATCCCACCCCCTGATCTACAAGATGATGTGACGACATAACTCAGGTTGCTCTCCCAACAAGTGCTCGACCTTCAATCAGGGCGAACGACCAAAATACCAAGCAACTTGTGTCTCTATCCATTTGATAGGAGCTTAGAAATGAAACCATTCCCTAAGGGATTTGAAATCCCCAAATTTGACAAATATCAAGGGACGGGAAACCCTGAAGATCACATCAGGGAATTCAAGGTTCATTGCATGGAGGTCGCATATGACAATACTTATTTGATGCGACTATTTCCTAGAAGCTTGGTAGGTCTTTCTATCAAATGGTTCTCTCGCTTACCTTTAGGCATTAGAACATTCCAAGAGATTACAGATGCATTCATTAAGAATTACACAGGTAAAATTGCAATGGATGTTAGTCTCGAAGAACTCTCGACTCTAAAACAAGGAAAGAATGAATCTTTCACTTCATTCCTTCAATGATGGCGATCCAAGGCCAATCAAAGCAAGTGGACCATGCCAGAAGAACAAGTTTGCACAATCATCGCCAACATTGAAAGACACTTGGCATTTCATCTCAAGGTTCAGGGTATCACCACATATGAACAATTGATCTCCAAGGGGCTTAGCATCGAAAGAGCCCTTGTGACTCAACCCATCGAATCAACATCATATCACGAACATCAAAAAAATTGCCCATCATCCAACTACAATGATAAACCTCGCACGTGGGAAAGAAACAAAAACATCACTAATGATGGTGTCGTAGATGCCAAGGTGGTCATTAGTGGTCCGCATCAAAACACACCCACACAACAAATCCAAACACCAAATCAAAACACTCATCACACAATGCATCAACCCAACAATAATCCCACCATCAATAACCTCAATGACCAAAGGGGACCACCTCAACACAAAACATACCCCAAACGAAAATACACCATGTTGGGAGAACCACTTGAGGACATCATGAAAAGATTGATTAGCGAAAAGCTTATCAAAGCACCTACATTCAAGAATTACCAAGAATCTGATGTCAAACCTCCTTGGTACAACAAGAATCAACTGTGTGAATTCCACAAAATCAAAGGCCATACCACAAACAGTTGCATAAGACTCAAGAACATCATCTAAGATCTCATCAACAAAAGAATCATAAACATGGAACCACCTACAAGGAATCAGGATCTTAAAATCTACACAAATCCGATGTCGAATCATGGCAACAAAGGGAATAACAAGGATAAAGGAAAGGGAAATGTGAATCACATATACGAAACAGTTGTTGCCAACCTTAATGAGGAATGCATAGTCATCACCATCAAGGGAGTTCATGCCGAAGATTTTGGAGTCACCACAAGAGGTGGAAAAGTCACCATCGTGGGGTCATCTCAACCAAATAGGGTCTCTTCATCTAGATCCAATGGCTACAATATCGTAGAGCAACTCAAAAGAACACCAGCACACATCTCCATCATAGATTTGTTAAAAATATCATCAGCCCATAAAAAGATCCTTAAGGAAGCATTAGCCTCATCCACCCTCCCTGCAGACATTGATGCAGAGCAATTCCAAGCTATGGTCAAAAACATCATAACACCTAATCTCCTTACATTTTTCAACCAGGATTTTCCCGCCCAACCATCTCACAATTGCACACTTCACTTGGAAGCCATAGTTCACAAAATAAAAATCAAAAGGGTTATGGTGGATGGGGGTGTAGGTTTGAACATTTGTTCTCTCAATCTCATTAAGCAGTTAAAAATATCAAAAGATTCCATTGATAAAGGGAAAGGCATCACAATAATAGCATATGATGACCAAGAAAGAGTGTCTCAGGGCACAATCAAACTCCCTATTCAAGTAGGGCTGACGCTCATGGAAACCACTTGTCAGGTCTTGGACCTTGATTTGCCATACAATATCCTCCTGGGATGCCCATGGATCCATGCGATGAAAGTTGTAGCATCAACCTTCCACCAATGTGTGAAATTCACACATAATGGACAAGAGGTTACCATCCACAGAGATCTCGAGCCATTCTCATATTGCAAAAATCTTGAGGCAAAGTACTACAAAATCTATGAAGTGCCAAAAACTGATGAAAGCCCATCCACACCATACATCGACCCCACCACTCTCACGTCCACTTCTGCGACAAAGACACCTGCCACTCCCACCATCCCCACCATCTCTGACATCAAGCTCGTCATCCAAGAGGATGGTTGTGGAGGATATAGACTCCCTAACAATGCTTTTGTGATAGGAGAGTTACCACAATCTCCTAGATCACTGGGACACCCACAAGAAAACCAAGCTTCCACATCACAAACATATCCTGAAGATTATCCTAAATTCACAAGCTGGGGAGACCTTGGTCAAGAGGTTATTGAAGTAGATCCATCTCACATGTTGTATTGAGATGAAAGACCGACACCTGAATTACCAATGGATGAGACAAGAAAGGGCCTACAAATGATGCTTGCTATGGGCTACGACAGAAACCAAAGATTGGGGGAAAATGACAATGGTCTCTTAATACCTATCATGCTAGAGATGCAACCTATAACAAATCTTGGCCTTGGATGTACCCCTCTGAGTATAACCATACATGGCCAAAGACCTCTGATTAGAATGGTTAATATTTCTCCTCAGCTAGTACTAGCACAAATACACTCCCCAATATCCATAGGGATAGACATGCATAACTTTATAACTGAGCGCTATATTAGTAGCGATGACGAGGATCACTTGACCAATCTACCTAGTTTATTTGAGGATACTACCCTTTGCATGATTAGTACCTTATCTTTTGAATCCGATCATTAAAATCATGAGATCCGCTTAGTCTATCCCCAACTGATTAACTACGACCAACAAGGACCACCATTTCTCGATACATTCAAAAATGATGAGGTGCTCTTAGAATTCATGGGATTGAGGGATAACATTCCAGATGGAGATCATAAGGCAGGGTTTATAATGGAGTTGGACACACATGTTTATTACGGGGAAATGATTAAATCCTTTAGTTGTAAAAGTGAGAAACTAAGAATCATATCCAAGTCCTTGAGTGAAAACCGCACTGTGGCACTCTCTGACAAGAAAATAGTAAAAAGAAAGGATGTATCCAACGGTGAAAACCTCTCTGAGGCACCTGAGGATGAAGGATTCAATCTTCCTCTAAGAGCTATTCATCCAAAGAAGTCAGCAGTATTGGCCAAAAAATGCAATCCTGTCAACTTAGGAATAGAGGAGACCCTGCATATCACATTCTATGCAGAATCACTATTATCAAATGAATAGGAACTCCTACCAACATTCCTAAAAGAAAGGAAAATAAACTTCGCATGGAGTTTTTCTGATATGCCAGGGCTTGATCTAGAGATGGTAGTTCATCACTTAGTTGTGTATCCAAAAGAAAAACTGATCAAACAAAAGCTTCATAAAATGCATCCTCAAATCACTCTATTGGTCAAAATGGAGCTCAAAAAATTGATAGATGCATGATTCATTCGACCAATCGATTATCCAGAATGGGTGTCAAATTTGGTACTTGTTTCAAAGCATGAGGAAGCCATCAAAATCTATACAAACTTTAGGGATTTAAACAAGGCATGTCCCAAGGATGATTTCCCACTTCCCAACATCAACATGATAGTGGATATGATGGCTGGACATGAAATGCTATCACTAATGGATAGATTTTTAGGATATAACCAGATCATGATAGCAAAAGAAGATCAACATAAGACAACTTTTACTTGTCCATGGGGGACCTACTTTTGGAACATGATGCCATTTGGCCTAAAGAATGCAGAAGCAACCTATCAAAGGGCCATGACGTTGATATTCCATAATATGATTCATAAAACAGTGGAAGACTATGTCGACAAAATTCTAGCTAAGTCAAGGAAGAGACAAGATCATATAGCAACCCTAAGTGCTATCTTTGATAGACTAGAGGAATACAAAGTCAGATTAAATCCCAAAAAGTGCATCTTTGGCATACAATCAGACAAATTGCTAGGATACATAGTCTCCATGAGGGGTATCGAGGTGGATTCAGCAAAAGTGAAAGAAATCCTTGAGATGGAAGCACCAAAGACATTAAAACAACTGAGAAGCCTCCAAGGCAGACTCTAATCCATCAGACGATTCATAGCACAACTGGCAGACAAGCAGAACCCATATTCGAACCTACTCCACAAGGGGGTAACATACAAATGGGATACAAAGTGCGAAGAGGCATTTAAAAAAATCAAAGAATATCTACTGACACCGCTAGTTTTAATGCCACCCATCCCAAAGAAGCCATTGATCTTATATGTTTCAACCACAGTAGCAGCCCTTGGAGCTCTCCTAGCTTGGCATGATGAAAATGAAATAGAGAGGGCCATATACTATATCAACTAGACAATGGTCGGTCATGAGCTAAATTACTCCTTCATCGAGAAAGCTTGCCTTGTAGTAGTGTTTCCATCCCAAAAATTCAAACATTACATGTTGGCACATAAGATAAAGCTCACTACGAAAATTGATCCCCTTAAGTATCTCCTATCAAAGGCAATGCTCACAGGTAGAATGGCAAAATGGGTAATGATATTGTCAGAGTATGATATCGAGTATGTAGAGAGGAAAGCCATCAAGGGTCAAGTTATTGTAGATAAACTAGTAGAAGAACCCATTTATTCTGAGAACCCTCTTGTCTCAGAATTCCCAGATGAATCCATCTTTAACATCAATATAACTGACCATTGGAAACTATACTTCGATCGTTCATATACACAACACAGACCAGGAGCTAGTATCTTCTTCATCACTCCACAAGGTGACTACATACCAAAGTCATATAAATTGGCATTTCCTTGTACTAACAACATAGCGGAATATGAGGTCTTAACCATAGGCCTCAGGATAGCAGTGCAATGGAATATCATAGATCTCAGGGTATATGGAGATTCTCAGTTGATCATAAATCAGGTCAATAATGAGTATCAGACTAAGGATGACAAGCTAACTCCATACAAGAAATTGGTGGAGACTCTAAAGGAATTCTTCATTGACATAACATTTGAGTAGATTCCAAGAACCAACAATAGAGTAGCAGACACCATGGCTACAATTGGGTCACTATTAGATATCCCTCATAACGTGCCAAAGTATGAATTTTTGATTGAGCAGCTTCTCCTCCCCATATTCAAGGTACCAGAATCAGAATATGTGTGTGAAGTTGTTTGTCCAGGTGATCATTGGTATCATGACATCTATACATATCTTCACATAGGAGTCACACCTGCTGACCTCCTGTCAAACCTAAAAAGAACCTTTGTCAAAAAGGCATCCAGATTTGTCATCTTAGGTGATACCTTATACTGTAGAAGCATAGAAGGTACCTTACTACACTGTCTAAATTTTGAGGAGGCATTAACCGCTCTAACCGAAGTTCATAACAGTATTTGTGGCTCACACTCGAGTGGAATGACCATCGCCAAGAAACTGCTGAGGCTGGGGTATTACTGGCCCACAATGGAAAGAAAAGCGCATGATCATGCTAAAATGTGTTTACAATGTCAGTAGCATGGAGATCTCATCCATGCTCCATCTCAAGCACTTCATCCCATCATCACACCATGGCTTTTCTCACAGTGGGGACTCAATCTCATTGGGAAAATACACCCACCTCATCCAATGGCCATAAATTCATTATCATTGCAACTGAGTATTTCACAAAGTGGGTGGAAGCCATACCCATGACGTATATCACTAGGAAATAGATCTCAAAATTTATCCTGAACTATCTCATCTATTGTTACGGTGTCCCAGAAGCCATTATCTTAGATAATGGGACACAATTCAAGAACCAAGAGGTTCACGAGTTGTGTGAGAAATTCAAAATCCAACATTGCTTCTCCACCTCGTACTATCCCCAAGGTAATGGCCAAGTAGAAGCCACAAACAAAACCATCCTCAAAATCCTTAAGAAAATAGTCAATGACAGGTCGTGACTGGCACTTGCAGCTTAATCCCACCCTCTAGGCTTATCGAACCAGCATTTGCACACCTCCTAGTGCCACCCCCTTCTTCTTGGTCTACGGATCAAAATCCATACTCCCCATTGAGATCAAGCTCCCATCCCTTAGAATATCATTGCAAAATCTCATCACGGATGAGGAATATCGAGTATCAAGACTAAATGAGCTGGAGCTACTGGATGAGAAACGAATTGATGCTTTGAATCACTTACAAGTCTATCAAAATAGACTCAAACGAAGCTACAACAAGAAGATCAAAAGAAGGACTTTCCAAGTCAAAGAATTGGTCTTAAAAGAAAATCAGAAGAATGTCTCGAATCCCAACAGCAAAGGCAAATTCAAACCCAATTGGTTAGGGCCTTTCATCGTCATAGCAAGCTATAAATTAGGGGAATATCAGCTATCAACACCCAAAGGGGAACCTCTGTAGGATCCCATGAATAGCTCCCATCTCAAAAAGTTTAATGCCTAATTCTTCCAGGTATAAAACCAAAAAATCCAAAAAAATTAGAAAACGTCTTGAAAAAATGGTTACTTCAGCGAAAAACTAGCAAACAGTCATCTTGGTGACAACAAAAAAAATCAAAAAAGCAAAAAATCCAATAAAAATCAGAAAAAGGATCAAAAAAATTATCCAGTAGTGAAAACCACTTTGGTGGCACTTTCGGCAAGTACCTCAGTGAAAACCTGGCAAACAGGCACCTTGTGTAAATAAGCACTTTCCATCCACTAGGATCTTTACGGCTTGTTTGACATCATCCCTCCATCATCCATCGCATCCATATCTCCACCCATTAGCTTGGAAGTGTTTTCGCATCATGATCCCTCCTAGTACTACTTGACCCACCCTCAAGGTCAGTTTGTCCTGCCTTTATCGGGGTAGTCTATTGCATCATGCTGGGGGGGCACGTTCTCATCGGATCGGATTCATGTATGATCTTAAAATCCTCAAATCAAAAAATCCAAAAACATTCAAAATATATCAAAATCCAAAAACAGGTCAAAAAGTCATTCAATAATTCAAAAAACAAGGTTGTCTTGTCAAACTATGTCATCTCTACACTTGAACGTAGGTAAGGTTGATCTTTGATCATCCCCTGAGACATTTAAGTCAGTCCTATAGGAGTCCATCATAATAAACTGGCATCTCATCATGTACATAGTCATCTGTAAATCGGTCAAGTTGTCAGTCGAACTACGTGGTATCTGCATGTATAACGTAGGCAAGGGTAATCTGTTGATCAGCCCTCGAGACCCCTAGGATAGGTCTTTAGGTTAGTCTCTTGGTCAAAATCTCGAAAAATCCCAAAACATTCAAAAAATCAAAAATCAAAACATTTAAAAAATATCAAAAACACCAAAAATAGCCTCAAAACATTGCAAAATGTCAAAAACATCCAAATATTTGAAGAAAAATCCATCCGCCTCATCTCACGTGCACCCACAATAAGCACTATCCATAATAAATTGATCATCATCAACAACCTTTGGTGAAACAGTTGGAAACAAGTCTAGTAGTTTAAACGCAGAACTCAAAACGTCAAGTCTAAAGTCTAAGTCAGTATGTAGGCAAGTTGGTTATCTCTTCGTATTGGTAACTCATCATCTGAATTGGTCCCATATCAATCATCCCTTATAAACGAAATGATGTGCCGCCATCCACTAACATGTCCTAGGATGAATCCTTCCTACAATGGGAATTATCTTTTAGCAATAAGTTTCGTTCATCATCCATAGAAAACACATCCTTTTTTTGTTAGCAGTATTGAAGAGAATTAGTTTGTGTGTTTACTTGATCTTTATCTTTTTTGACTTATCTTATTTTGCACTCATTCCAAGGACATCTCGATGATATCCAAAAAATAGAGGATTTAGAGAAATAGGAATGGGGAAATGATCGTCATCTTTTGTCTGCTATGCTTGTTGGACGTTCTTGTAATATAACCTCAGTGAATACTTGCTTTGTTAGGTATGTATGGAAGAGGTCTAGGGAAACTTGTTGACTATTACAGGGATGGGTTTACCTTTCCGTGTTTTTGCTTGAGGTGTCTGAAACTTCTGAAATACATCCTAGCAAGGTTTTCGTATGTCGGGTGTGAACAAGAATACTCCTATCTAATTATCGAGTCAAAGTCTGTCACACTAGGTACCACGCCATCCTGGTTGTCTATACCTTGATGCATCATTGAATGTGTGTTATCAAACATAAGAAAATTTGGTCCTTTGAAAATCCCAATTCCTTGGCAAGTAATCATCATCATCATCATATGCATTTGTGTCATCTTGTGTCTTGTTAAAATGATTTCTTCTTTTCTTACTAACTGCACTAACCAGGTACTATGAGAGTTGATCACCATCACCATCACTATCATTAATCTTGCATCCACAAATCATTAGCATATTACATAACGTATCATATAGGAAACATAAACATTAAATAGGTGCATTCATGTCATTGCATTTCACCCATTACATGGCATCTCATAATCATAAACAATAGAAACATAAGCATTAATTCATTAGGCATACATATCATCGCATTAACATATCATTGCATCACATACATCATCATTTAGGATAATAACATTCGTTATTCTAAAAACATCTCATAAAACCATTTGCATCGTATCACAACCATCCCATCATATCATATCCATCCATAAGTCATCTCATATATAAGCATTTTTTCACATCATTGCATATACCATAAATCAAATCATTTCACATATCACATCGGCATAAAATAAATTATCATATAGATAACATCATTGCATAAACATCATTTTGCATCCATAAAAACATCATTGCAAAGCATATAGAAATAAACCATCCATGCTTGAATAAAGGTACACAGTACATCTTATCAAAATTAGCTCATATATATCATATCATCAACTATCATAGTACAAATAATAATTGGATCACTGTACATATGTGTCAATCAGTACAAAATGCCCATTGGGTTATCAAAAATGAGCCCGTAAAGCACAAAAGGTACATCATAAAATCTGGATCAAGCCCGATCTCCATGGATGCTGCCCTTGCCCCTGTCACCATGACCCTCTAGTGGTCTCTGACTAACCCACTCTGAGTATTCGGGAAACCAATCTACTCTGGGTACATGGTCATGGTAGGCCCGGTGGTAATACTCTATCTCTCGGATAACCCCTCTGTAAGATCGGACTGGCACCGTGCCTTGAGATGAGGAGGCTGTCATGCTCTCAATCTATTGCCTGTGACCTAGCTCTATCGCTGCCTATAGGTTTGCAGCCCGTCTCTGCTGCATAGCCTGGTCTCTCTTTTCTCTAAGCTGCTCCCTCTCAGCTTGTGCCTAGTCCCTCTCGGCTGTCACTACCTATACCTATGCCTATAACTGCAAAATCAAGGCATCTCGTGTGTCTGCCTACCCTGCTAGTTATGCCCATGGCTGTGCATGAACCTAACCCTCACCCTCAGCTCGTGGTGGTGGGACTAGCGAATCCTGTTGTTGTTCTTGCATGGGAACGTCCTCATGACCTCGTGGAACTGGGGTCACCTTTGGTGGATCTTGATGTATCTCGATCCTCAATCCTTGTCCTCTACCCCTGCCTCTGACCCTATATGCCTCTGGGTCCTCACCTAGAATAGTCAACCAAAAAGGAGGTCTGAACCAGCCTTTGTAGGCCTGTGTGGTGCCCAGATCTGCCAAACCCTGATTGTAAGCCCAAGGCCGGACCACCAACTGCTGAAAGCTGTCAACCGCCTCCACTGTAGGAATACTAGGGCCCCATGACACCTATGTCATGCTGCGTGCAAAGATGACCACGTAATCATCATCTGGCCGATCCTATGACTCCCTAAACTGACGATGTATACGCTCGGGTGGCTATCTCTCTATCATAGTATGCTCTTAGCCCTACATGTATCAGTCTTGGTGATAATAGAAGAGCTGGTCTGCATCATCAACCCATCCAAGCTGACCGAGGTATGGTCTTCAAGTGAACACAAGCATCTCATTTATGACTCGCCTCCAGTAGGGGATCTCGTGCTTTCTAGTGTGTCTAAATGACACACCACCTTTGTATCGTGACACCAGGGCATCCTCTACCCCCATCGGAACTAGAACAACCCATGGACGTAGCACAAAAATGTGCTCCCACGCCCAAACATGCAGAAGTGTCACCCTAGCTCCCAGTGCTCTGCCATCCACGTACGCATACTCGTGCAAATCTCTGTAAAGTGAATCCAAAAGTATATGCCCCCATGCAAACCAAACTGGCCTATCCTAAACCATCCTCTCCCAACAGTATCCCCATCCCGGAATGAAATAACGCCCTCATCTATCTGGGGCAACCAAGCTTGAAATAATCGCTGCAATGGCCCAGCGGAAGGGAGGTGCTATGACTCTGTACCTCTCTAGCTTGATCTAACCCTCGTAGTAAATGATATCTTGAGTGGCGAGGACTCGAGTATAGTACTCGCATCCCTCCTCCATGTCATAGATCACGTGGCAGCCATGAATGGGCAATCGTAATATTCGCCAGATGTCCTCCAATGTGATGATCGCCTCACCATTGGGAAGATGAAACGATGACGTCTCGCTGTGCCACCTCTCCACTAGCGCTGACAACATCTCAAGGTGTGTGTGCACGAGTGTCGTGTATGCAATATGCCATAGTCCTGCGGCACCCAGCTGATCCTGGTCCCTATCGCTAAAATCCTGAAGAACGCTCACTAGATCCTATGACGGGTGCTCCTGAGAATAAACCTCCCTAGGTCCGTCCTACATCACGCAAGGTCAGCATGTTAAAAATTTTGGAAAAATTTTGACGTAATGCCTCAAACTTGTTCCCAGCTGCATAGTTTGTGAAGGCATCGCAATTTGACTTTCCTCAAACTCTGACGTTGGACCCAGAATTTAGTTAAACAAAGCCGCTGCTGTGCCCTTTAACCCTCAGCGTCGCAATTTGCTTAAAAAGGGCACCACCACGGTGCACTTTTCCAAACTGATCTGTGAGTCCGAGCTGAGCTCGAGCCTAGCAGTGGAGTTTTTAAACTCCATATTACACCACTGCAACACTAAACAACACCGCTGCGGAGCAAAATGGCTAAGAGCGGTGCACTTTAAACACTTAGCGGTGCTATAATAGCACCGCTGGAGGCGAGCTCTCCTTAAAAGTGGTAATAAATGCATTAAAATGAAAAAATGAAGCATCAGTTAGGGTCACATACTGGGGCACCGATGCCAAGTGGCCACTGGTAGGTCTAAACTCGGTCAGAAATATGCAAAGGAAGCTACCATTGTGCCATATCGTCAAGGGGTCAGAGCTCAAATCTCAAGGTTTACTAGTGGAGGTGTGTGAAAATGACTTGAAAGTGACCCCTTGGGCCCCTTTTAAGCCTAAAAATTAGGGTTTTTTAGCCCTAATTGGTTGTCCTACTAGGGTTTTGGACCCCCGAACCTATTTTTGTCCATTTGAGGCTTGTTTTTCATTATTTTATTGTGTTTAGACATGTTGTTAGCCTCCCGGACCCCTTTCAGACTTGTTGGAGACTTGGTCACCTCTTTTTCATGAGATCACCCAAAAAAATTAAAATTTTCGTCCAATCTCTCGAGGGGGAATTATATTGGCACATTCTCCTTCACCAGGCAACATTGGGGTAAGTTTCTAATATCAATAATTTTTGGCTTTGATCGATATTTTTTATTCTTTGAACCAACACAACGAGTGCATTGCTTCAAAGAGGGGCAAAATGTAGACACATAAAATATATTGATTGACATCGTGCATTCGATCCTGACTCACTAACATCGTTTCTTCCTAAATCATCCCTCGGTCTAACCATTTAATCAAATTCCCCTATCTGATTAAATTCATCAATATTCCTCTCTTAATTAAATAAATCATTTTATCTGATTAAGTCAATTCCTTCTGTTAATTAAATCAACCCATCTGATCTAATTATCCCTTTTTAATCAAATAATCAATTTATTTCATTAAAATCTCTAAAGTATATCCATTAAATCAAATAAATTTAAACCTTATTTGATTTAATCTAACATCATCCCTTTTAATTAAATAAATCAAAATCTTTTTTTAATTAGGCTCTTACCATATTCCCCTCTTATTTGATTTAAATAAACCCATAAATCTAAGTCAAATAAGTCACATCATTCCTGTTAAATTAATTGACCTTTGATTAATTCAATCTAATCTCATGTCACATCCTCTAGATAATGCAAGTTGCACATGAAATAGATTTAATTCATTTATTAAATCACTATTTTCCCTCACATGGCATCTTTTGGAATATTCTCTCAATTTGAATTCAAAAATTCCAAGTCAACATGTACATCCAACAAGGCAATAAATTTATCTTACATTTCCTTTGCCTTGAGCCAAGTGGCATTTATTGCATTTTCTCTTCCCTCTTACATGTCATTTCAACAAATTTGAATTTCAAATATTGGCATTTATTGGCATAAACCCCAAATCTTGCACATCCCTCATCCATTCATGGCTTGACAAGTGGCACCATATCATTGGATGAATTTTAGTCCCACATTGCTCAAATTTGGGCATTCATCCATCTTGAAATCCTATAAATGAAGAGCTCCTCTCCTCATTTCGTCATCCACAATCCAAGTAAAGTTACCATGCTAAAATAATTACTCATTCTCACCCATCATTTGAATTATTAGCTAGGATTTTTTGCAGATTTGGCTTGGAGTTTGCATCTTTTCATCAAAAGTGGATCAACAATCTCTTCAACATTCGAATCTTGCATCATAGGAATTGGGAAAGGGCCAATTTTCACATCAAATTGGCACCAATTCCCCCATGGGATCAAGTGTTTGCTATTTAAATTAGGATTTAATCTAGTTCTTATCATTTCATTGTGTAATGGATTTCATGGGTAATCCTTCTTTTAGCTTGCAAATACTTGTCTAACTCGTTTATTCATGTTGTTTTGTAGGTTCTAGGAAAAGGGTTCACACACATCCCATACATAGCACACCATCAACAAAAAATCAGCCAAAAAGGAGGAACACAATCATCAGCATTACATATTCTTCAATATATCTATAGCCTCCACATCGCACACCACATCCTTCTGATCATCATCCAAGGCATCAAATAGTTCTTTAATAGGAGCCCCTACCTAAACTTTAGTCTTGTTATGAGCTCTATCCCCAATCCCACCCACATTCACCTCACCAATCAAAACATTGATCTTATCACCACCCTTATCAACAAACACCTCTTCCTCCAACAGCTTACCACTAGCACCAATATCACCAGAATGAGCATTTTCCTTGTGTTTTTTGGAACTATCAAAAGAAGAGGTAATACCAACAGACTCAAAATTAACCATAGATTTTGTCCCCTCCCCACCCTTATCCATGTTAGCATAAATCCTCTCTAGATGAATCTCAAGGGTGAGAACTCTACCTTCAAGATTCTATTTCATCTTAAGCATTTCATCCACCACAATTTTCAAAGAGTTCATCAGTTCATCAATCTTATTCTAAACTGAGGACTCATTAGCTTTACTCATCACACCATGAACTTTAACGTTCATCATATTAAGTTCATGGAATAGTTATTTAAATAACTTGTAAAAAATAATGGAACCCTTTCTAGTAGTTCCCAAAACATTAGAAATATTTTCCCTATCAATGTTGAAAATTCCCTTACCCATAGCGTCCTCCTTGTGAGAGAAGCTTACTTTATCCTAACTGGAAGAGACTTCCTTCCCCTTCCTAGTAGCTACCGGAATTTTGATTTTTCAAATAGACTATGCAATCTCTGCAGCCACTGCCTTTCTTTTCTTTTGCTTGTTTGGGTCCACAACATTCTACCCAAACTTAACCACAACCTTCCTTTCCATCTGCAAGTCCATTTTCTCAACTAGGGAGTACACAACACCTTGTCTACCCATAATATTGAGAGGATAATTCATCTCCAGCAATTGGCTCACAAACCTAACAACCAACTTCTTATTACGTCCCATCTCTAGCTCCTTTTTTCTGCTTCATCCCCAAAATAGGGGGAGGCAAAGACACCTCACCAACCACTTCATTCTTCTCCTTCAAGCATCTACTCAACATTTTAGCCGTCTGCTCCTCACTGCGAGTATCATAACCCTTATTAGGGATCGACACTCCTTTTGACTTCCCTATAGTAGGGGGTTGAGTGTCCACTTCCATGGTAACAAGAGAATTTGGTACATAGTCATCATCCTCCTTAGATTATGACTCCTTTTCTAGGATTAGCTTATTCTTCTTTCCTTTCTTACTAGCCAACTCCTCCTCAGAGACCGTATCATATTCTTCCTCTGGCTTTTGCTGCTTACCCTTAGGGGTAGCAATTGGCTTAGCTACTTCAAATGATTTTTCATAACTAGAGATTAAAAGGATAAGCCCCACATGCAAAACTGGATTCTTTGGGTTTTTCTTATGGTCCTTAAGGCTAGAATCCAGAGAAGCCAAAAGATAATAGAGAAAAGAAATCCTCTTTTTATGGTGGAAGTGATTGAGCATAACAAAATCGTAGGAATTTACCACACAGAAGCATCCTTCAAGGGTGATGTAATGCATGAGCTCCTCGACCACATCCCCCCACAATGCCTTGAGAGAGCTCCTCTGGTAACCACCACTCCTTGCTACCCTTAGGTCTTGAGCTTCATCACCTTTGAAAAAAAATTGCATGGCAGCCTGCGATTCCTTTTTATCTCTAAAGACTTTCCTTCCCTCCATTGACAACCTTGTGATGTTGGCTATGAAATTTTCATTCATATCAAACTTCGTTCCACCCAACTTCGAAACCCTATTGTTCCAAGCTTTTGTGAACAATGTAGTAGTATGTGGGTTGTTACAATGTAACCTCTTCAAGTACGAAGTTAGCCCTCCTTTCTCTAAAATCTTCCATACCTTTGGCTTCTTCTTGACAACATCACATGAGAAAGGTTATGTGTGGTTCCTATCTCATCCCATGGCTTCAAGAATTGCAGATTCTAGAATTTTGAAAACTTTGAATGCAATGAGAAGAAACCTCAAGAAGGTAATACAAAGAGTGCCCACAATTCATGTGAAAACGAAATAATGACAGGAGAGATTAATGATCCTAGAGTTTCATTCCCTACAAATATGAACCCTTGTACAATAAGCTCGATCCATATCTTGCTTACCATTCTTTGACATAATATCTTGCCACTTGATGAAATTCATGCACACCTTGAGCCTTAATAAGTCATCAATCACTTCAAATTTTCCAATCATGATTAATACAAGTTGCAATTGCTTCCATAGGGAGGGGGTCGTTCAAACCCCATTCCCTAGCACCTCTAACTCCTAGCTTTGTGAATACATCAGCAAGTCTGTTACCCTCTCTCAATATATGAGAAATGTAATATTCATCAAAGGATTTAAGAATATCAATAGTCCATGAAGGGGCAACACAATTCTTCAAATTGTTGATGATATTGAGAGAATCCCCCTCAAACCATACTTTCTTGTACCCTTTAGTTTGAGCCAATTTTAGACCATGATAGGCTACAACTCCTTATTCTCTTTTGTTATTACAATTTAACGCAAACCTTAAACACATTCTATTCTTTTGAATCTAATAAAAGTATAAAGTTGTGTTACACTACTGGCCAACTTATCAACACAAGTGAATTTAAGTATTTCTAACTAAAAATCAATTTTGGTCAAACATATGATCCAATGAGATTCATCCTAGATAATTTATATATTTCCACAATTTTTCTAGCTATAATTATTGGAAAAATACATATGTAGTACCACTTTGAGGTCAACTTAACAAAATAATAATTATTTGGAAAACTTGATGTTTCAATTGTAAGAGCTGAAGATATTAGCTCAACACTCAGGAACACCTGTAAAAAGAAATGATAAACCTTCCATAAAGAGGATATGTAGATATGCAAGAAAGAGCTTGCTTGATATTAAGACCTCTCAGATGATGAGGAAGAAAAGTATATTAAAAATGATACAAAGACCTTCCTTATAAAGGCAAGGTTGAAGAGGAGGGACAACTAGTCCATAATGCAAACATAAATGCAAAATAAAATGCCTAATTAATGGGACATGACTCCACTATAACTGACATCTAAAAAAGGCAACTAGGAATCTTACTACCTAAGTAAGCTTATGTTAGTGTAATAATAAATTAATTACACTAACAACCTCCATAATTGCAATTTAGGGAGAAAATGAAATGCAATGATTATGTAATGATGATGGGTCCCAACTACATGATGGCCATATTAGGTACCCATTTACAAATGATATGAAAATGCAACAAATCTCCCAAAAAGAAAGAAAAGGGGAAAACCTAGTTGGAAGAAAACCCCTCTCCAAAAAGGAGATGAAATGCAAAAAAGAGAAAGGATGGGAAGGATGGAGGACTCGCATATACCCCCCAAGTACACCATCTGACACATGGATACAAAACAATCGTGATAGGTCGAATATATGCGTTAGAAAATGAGCAACAAACTAAAGAGTGCAAATAACACCAAAACAACCTACACCTCAAGATTAGCCTAAGTTGGAATCAACACAAAATAAAAACAACAAATGGAACTTTATACCTTGTGTCGAATCGATCCTTTGGTTGGCCCTTCGATCTTTGATGTGTATGCTCCTTGGATGGCAAGTAGATGCAAGATGTGAAGTGTGAGATCCAAGATAGTTGGACAAAATGGATGCAAATGG
>VDFB02193867.1:420642284-420764376 GCA_007258455.2 Sequoia sempervirens
TCACTTTTTAGTGATTCGAGTTTAAAAATTGGATCAGTGTTGGTTGTTTCCTTTATAAAAGTGTGACACAACTTTGTACTTTTACCCAAATATCATCAACATATCCATCTTGTCATCACTTTCTTTTATCTTCCACTTCTTAAGAAAATTTGTATCTTGAAACTTATAATTGATTTATGAGTTTCATGACCCCGTGTTCTCAATCCAACATTCTTGTGAGAAGAAGTTATCATGGATTCTCGTGATATAAATATTTCTAGTGTTGAGGCCAAGTTTTTTAACTCTTTCATCCAAATAAATGTTACAATGCAATCATCTCTAGATCTTGTTCCTACCTTATTGATAATCTTTGAGTAACAACCCCCTCATGATTTTCTTGGGTTTGATAACTCTTTGGCCTATATGTCCCTAAGGATCAAATTCAGAAGCTACACAGGGAATTGGCTAGCCTCCAAGAATTATTGAGTACAAAACATATGGTTGGAGAGGCTACCCCTCTCTTTGAGAATATTAGGAGATTGATATTTAATGATTCAAAAGGTGTGGAAGTTCGACATAGTCTAGCTCTCATAGTAGATATAAACATTATGACGTCAACTAGTTGCATAGAAATTCTCAACCATATGTTCCTTGCAAACCAAATGGGAATGTAGGTGTTGATACCCATGATGCATCTCCTATTTCAACTTTCACATTTTCTATTATAACTACTATTGCACAGTCTAATAATAGTATTAACACTAGTTTCGAGAATCCTATAGACCAATTTAGATTTGTCCCACCTTCCTCCATTCTCCCATTCACTTCCCAAAATTTCAATCCACCTATTTCACAATATGTTGTTAGCCAACCTCATCCACAATTAACTTACCAAAATTCCAACCCACTTATTGCTAGCTCTACAAAGCACCCACTTGAAGAATACTAACAATCACTCATTTATCCTTTTTTCTTATCTTATACCATATCATTAAGTATCCACATATTGGGAAAATAATTTATTAAATATTTATATCTATGATAGGGTGAATTTACTTGCTAGAATATGAATAGCAAACAAAATAGTGCAAATAACAACTAAAGACACCCTACACCTCAATATTAGCCTAAAGATTAACTAAGCAAAGCAAAATAGAGGATTTCACCTTGTTGAGTTACCCTTTGGTTGGCCCTTCGATCTTCAATGTTGTATGCTCCTTGGATGGCAAGGGATGCAACCTATAAGATGGGATGAGGATGGAGAGATGAGTGTAAATGGATGCAAGTGTGCAAATTTGGCTAAGTATGGCTCAAGGAAAATTTTTGCAAGAGTTTGGCTAGCATGAATGATCTCTCTCCAAAATGAAAGAAAAGAGGGGGTATTTATAGAGAATTTGGAATTCTCTAAGGAAATGGATGGTTAAGATTGAGCCACCAAGATCAAGATGTAGGGCTAAGGTGAGTTGAGAAGGATGAAAATGATGATGTGGCATGTGAAGTGGCTTGAAAAGGATGACGTATACATGAGGTGGAAATAGGGTGCATGACATGGAGGTACTACATAGTACCTTGGGATTGGACAAGATCTCCTCATAAAAAAGGTCCTAGTCCCCATGTGGGTGAAAGGACATGTGAGGAATTAAAAATTCCTCAAATATCCACATGGGGATGAGAGAAGGAATTTAAAATTCCTTGGAATGCATTGAGGGATTAAAAATTCACATGGGCAAAGGGGAGCCTTCTCCAAAAAGAAAAAGTATTTAATAAGGTTGACTTAGTTAAGTGATTAAGGTTGTGCAGGTACTTGATTAGACAAATTAATGACATATTAGAAAAGGGCTAGATTTCACATGTGACTTGATGTGACAAGTCAAAGATCACATGGGGAAGAGAAAAATAAATTTAATATTCCTTGGAAGGATAAAAGGAATTAAAAATTCCTTGAGAAGTTGATTAGGTTGGTTAATGAAGGATTAGAGGATGGTTAGGTGGCTAAGATAGATTAGAGGCCAACTTGAAAAGTTGGAGGATGTGACAAATCCTAATCAAGGATTAGGCATGTGCACATCCCTAATGATAAGATTAGGATTAAGAAAGGGATTTGACATGAAGGGAATTAAATAAATGGCATATTTATTTAATTCATTTGATGAAAGGGGGAAGGTATTTAATTATTTAACTAGATACCTTAGGGATTAGAAGAAATTTAGAGATATTAATTAAATAATAGTGATATTACTTAATTAATGTGGATAAAGGGATGCTTAGACAAAAGGGGATAAATTTGGAAAAATTAAGTGTCCAAATTTAGGTGTCTACATTTTTCCCCTCTTTGAGATGGTGTTACGAAGTAGCATCATTTCAAAGAATATTAAAACATAGAACCTAGAAGAAGATGGTTAGATTGGGAAAGATGCCCCAGTTATTCAAAGGAATGACTAGGAAGGGAAAAAGATGATGAAAATTAGGGATGAAGGATGCCCCCTCGAGAGGACAAGTAGGTTCAAGAGAACATGGGTGTGCTCTCAAAATGGATGAAACGATGCAAGAGTATAGGAGGAAGATGATGCAAAGTGATGGGTAAGAAAGGATGAAAAGGTGGTAGGAGATTGGGAGGGTAGAGTGATGAAGGATGAATGGATGGGGTCATTTTGATAGATGAGAGGATGGAGATGAAATGCAATCCAAATACAATTTTCCATCAGTAGGAGCACTAATTTTTGCTATAGCAAAAGACACGATACACCATGGTATAAAAGACCAAGGCAGATTAGTGTCTAATGCATGAAACAAACATAGCAAACAAGAAGACTATCCCAACACCCTAAAGTCGCGATGACCTTGGTCGGGCCAGGTATTGAGATAACCACAAGCACACAAGGATGCCCCAGCATAACACAAGACCTTAGGGATCTTGGTGGGTACTATGTGGGACAATTGAGAAGACAACAACAAAGAAAAGATCAAGATACACCCCTATGTTGACTAGTCAAAGCACACCATGATATGATGGATCAAGGTGACCATGATAAGTGATGATAGGGAGCTCAAGTGATAAACAAAAGCCAAAAGCATCAAAATATTGCAATCAATTTCAAACGTCCCTTTCCATAGGATCAAGGGGATGGATGGGATTGATGAGGTATGTTAGGAAGGATGCATCCTGTTGAGAACAATGATGGATATTAAACTAAAAGATTGATATGACAATAGATATTCAGAACCAATTGGATCTGATGATACAATTGGATCTTGTTTGTTAAGAACAAGCTAGATAAGGGCATAGCTTGATGACATGACACAAGAGACATGACACAAGATAGGAGATTGACACATCCTAATGACTTAGGGGCTCAAGGATTGATCAAATATTAGCCTTGCCTACGTGAAAGCGCAGAGCCCTCGTAGTTCGATAAAATTCTGACGACAGACCATGATGGAGACTTTGATGGATGATAAAGATAGGATGGAAAATGAAGATCTATGATAGACAATAAAAGAGTAGATAGAAAAATCCCTGGGGGTGGATCAAATGATTGACCTTGCCTACATGAAAGCGTAGGGGCAACGTAGTTCGGAAAAAGGACCAAAGACAAATGATGGATAAAATATGATGAGATAACCATGACAAGCGGATAAAATGATGGGACTGATACGATGAGACAAGATGGACCTATTGGATTGGATAGGATGGTGGTGATCACAAAGCTCAGGGATAGGATAGTTATCCAAATCATCAAAAGATGAATTGGGAGGATGATTTGATGGATATATGAATTATGAGAAAGGAAGTTTATAATAGATGAAAGATTAATTGGAATGAGTAAACGATTGATCGGGATTGTTGAATGAGAGTTTGAAATGATAGGAGGTTTGAAATGGGTGAATGTTTACTTGGAATGAGTAAACAGATGTTTGAGATGATAGATGAAAGTTAGAAATAGATGAATGTTTCCTTGGAACAAGTGAATGGATGATTAGAATGGATGAATAGGACAAAATTGAAGAAGATGGAGGGAGGGATCTTAAGATTTGTTTCGATATCCAAAGATCTTGACTAAAGATGGACGAAAGCCCAGATTAGGGTTTTGGTTAAGCTCAAATTGGGATTATATTAAAGCTTAGATTAGAGTGATTGGAGGATGTGATGGGATTTATTCTACACCAAGTTATGAGTTTAAGGGACATAAGGTGTTGACAATTAGATTTTTCCAGATTTGGCAATTTTTAAAAATTGTCAAATTTTGCCATTTTAGGAAACTTCACGGTCATACATTTGAGAGTTCAATTTTTTCCCAAAAAATACCCAAAAATAAGATAGGATGAATTGCCAACTAACATCCCAAATTTGAGACATGCATTCTGAGTTATTGACAAAAATAATTTTTTAAAAACTGAAAAAAAATACTAAATTGTGATTTTGAGGGTCAAGATGAAAGTTTGAGGCCTCAAAAATGTTGTAAAATAGGATCAGTTGGGAATCCACATGCCACCTCATAACGTAACCACCCATAAAATTTCAACTCAAATGGACACCCAAGTCAAAAGTTATGGCCTCCAAAAGTTTCGGCATAAAAATCAAAACTCTCGAAACAAAGTCTGTGTGCTTGGGATGGATGATCCAATGATGGAGGAGGTGATTTTTGGATATACAGAACTAAAGCAGATGGATTGGGTGGAGTGACATAAGAACCCAAGATGGATGGAGTAGATGAAGGATGGGAGATGGTGGATGGAGGGGAGTAAGGACCCAAAATGGATGGAGCAGAAGAAGGAGGAATATGGACAGTTGGTTTGAGGCAATATGATAGAGGAAGAGGGATGGAAATATAGGATCTAGTGGATCAATGGGAAGAGCCAAAATTTCTTTTGGAAAAGGCTCATTGAGGATGTCTAGAGGTTGTAATAACATTTTTAGATTGTGAGTCTTGCGAAATAGGTCCAAGACCTTGCATGTAGATTTGTTCTTTGAGTTGGATGGGCTCTAAAATACCTTGGTCATGAAGGCCTAGACCTTTTCCTTGATAATTCATTTTCTTGAGCATGCGATCCATGATTGGATTTGTGCTATTCTGAAAACATGATGCGAGTGCATTATTAGGTGGAGGATGATGGGTGGTGTATACACTATGTTTTTCATCTACAAGGATGCCACCATGGAAGAATGTGAGAGTACCAAGGGGATATGCAAGGGGTGTGGGGATAGAAGTTTTAGGTGATGATGGGATAGCAGCATCTAGATGGGTGATAGCAGTGGAGGGATTAGGGGATAGGATAGGATCTAGATTTGTGGTAGCAGGCTCATGCGATGGAGATGGAGATGGAGTGGTGGAATCTTGAATGACAAGGGGATCATGGGATGGAATGGATGGGGGACTGTGATCTTGAGGTCGACTAGATGGGAAGGTAGGATCTTGATTTGGAGAAGGGGATATGTTGGCATGCTTTGGATTAGGCTCTTGGCATGACTCATTGTGTGCGGGAGGCATGATAATGGAGTCTTAGTGGGACTCTTCAAGTGGGGAAAATGGAGGGATGGAGGATTCAAAACATTCATGGGAATGGATTTTAGTAACACTAGGAGTGGAAGACGTGGATTGGATTTGGGTATCTTTGATGGGTTCGGTGACTCTCAAAGTGGGAGATGGGGGCTCGATGGATTCGATGGGTGTGATGGTTTCGATGGTGTGAGTGGTGCTAGGGGTGGTAGAATCAATGATAGGTGTGAGCTAGAGAGAGGTCTCATCACTAGTGACTGTAGATGATGGATCAAGATGACATGATTCCACAACTTCAAGGTGTGGAGTGGGAGATGTCCTCTTTGTTATAAGTCCTTGGAGAACTTCTTGAGTAAGGAACTTGCATACTCTAGGTTTGGATGGTAGGGTAGGAGTGGATGAAGGATTAGGGATTGGTAGGGGATTAGGGCTATGGATTAGTGGATTAGGATTAGATTGAGGAATGGGATTGGATGGAAGACTATGAGTAGATGGGGGATTAATATTAGATGAAGGATTAAGATAGTCGTATTGGAATGGTGAATTAGGACACGAGGATACGGGTGGTGGATTGTAGTTGTGATAGGTCAAATTTGAGTGGTAGAAAACAAGCAGCAAACAAATTAATGCAAAATACCACTAAGAACAACCTACACCTCAAGATTAGCCTAGTTGGAATCAACACAAAACAAAAACAACAAATGAATCCTTTTACCTTGTGTTGAATTGATCCTTTGGTTGGCCCTTCGATCTTTGGTGTTGTATGCTCCTTGGATGGCAAGATGCAAACTAGATGATGATATGATAATGGATGCAAGTGGGTGCAAGCATGAAAATGGCTAAGTATGGATTCTAGGAAAAATTTGCAAGAGTTTGACTACAATGCATGATCCTCCCAAAATGAGAAAAAAGAGGGGGTATTTATAGAGATTTTGGAAATCTCTAGGGAAATGGATGGTCAAGATTGAGCCACAAATATCAAGATGTAGGGCTAAGGTGAGTTGAGAACTCACAAGCCCTCACATTTTGACATGTGGCATGTGATATGGCTTAAAAGGGGTGATTTGTATATGAGGTGGAATGATAGTACATGACATGGAGAGAGTACAAAGTACCTTGGGATTGGGACAAGATCTCCTCATAAAGGAGGTACTTGTCTCCATGTGGGTGAGAGGACATGTGGGGAATTAAAAATTCCTCAAATATTCTCATAGGGACGAGAGAAGGAATTTAAAATTCCTTTAAATGCATTGGGGGATTAAATGTGAATTAAAAATTCACATGGGGAATGGAGATGCCTTGTTCAAAAAGAGAAAGCTTTTAATGAAGTTGACTAAGGACACATTCCATAAATGATATGGGGATTAGGGATGACCTAATCGAGTGATTAAGGTTGTGCAAGCACTTGATTAGCCTAATTAAGGGCTCATTAGAGGCAAGTGGGAAATTATGGAGGATGGGACCCTAATGATGATTAGAGGTGCACACATCTTATTCATAAATTAATTATGACTAAGAAAGAGGGATTAGAGGCCAACTTGCAAAAGTTGGAGAATGTGATAATGAGAGAGAAATTAGAGAATTTAAAAATAGATTTAAAATTCTCAAAAGATAATATGACCAAATTAAATAAAATGGTACATTTATTTAATTTAGAGAGGAAATAGGGGAAAAGTATTTATTGAGTTAAATACTTTAGAAAAAACCTTACGCAAGATGCATAATATTAATTAGGTGAACAATTTAATTAATATCCACAAAGAGGATGATTTTGACAAAGCAAAGGGATGATTAAGAGCATGATTTTGACCATATTGAAGTCAAATTTGAATGTCTACATTTTGCCCTTCTTCAAGACACTATTAGGATAATAGGGTTTCGAAGAAAAGTAAAACACAGATGACTCTATGGAAGAAATGACTAGAAAAGAGATGCCCCAGTGTGGAAGAGACTATGAGCTACCCTCGAGGGAAGGCTTATGGCAGAAAATTGGGAGAGTATGGTAGGGTATGCCCCCTCGAGAAGGGGACGGGGACAAAAAGGGGGTCCTGGGAAACTTCTCGAAAGGATGAAGTGGAATATGTCGATGGAAAGAACACGGAAAATTGAGAAGATTGACTCTGGAACAGAGGAAAATGGGTCAACAAGGTGGAAATGGTGGCCTCGTGAAGACAGGGGGATTAGTTGAGACCCAAAAAAGATAAATAAAAGGAGAAAAATCCTTTCATTTAAAAAGTAAAAAAAAGGGGGGAAAGTTATAAAAGAGGAGGTGGGGTTATTTCTCCTCATTTGGACAGCTGGAAAAGGAGAAGAAGAGTAAGAGGAGGAGAGAGCAAGATAAGGAGGAGACACAATGCCATAATATGATGCAGCCATCATTCACTGAGGGGATGAGAGACAACGATTCTTCGTGGAGTTTGTCATGCCATGCCAAGTTAGACCAAAACCCCACTTTGTGTTTTTGTGTAACTTGGCCAATTTGTTTCAAAAACAAAAACATGGGTTTTGTGGGGAAGGGTGGGATGAAAAATTAGTTTCCACTAAAAAAAAATTGTTTTTGTGTTTTTTGCATTTGTGGGTGGGGAGGAGGGGTGGGCAGGTGAGTCCACTTGGACAAGCGTACCTGCCCATGGGTAGGGAGGAGGGGTGGCCGGGAAGGCCTTCTAGGCAGGCGAGTCCACCTGCACGTGGGTGGGTCTTCCCATCCAGGCGGGTGAGTCTAACCATCTAGGTGGGCGGGTCCGCCTACGAGTTGGTGGGTGTTCCCTTCCAAGCGGCGGGTCCACCCATGCCCGGGCAGAGCACCACCTAGCAACCTGGGAGGGTCCACTCGAGCGCGGGTGTGTCCTCCCGCAAGCTCGGGCGGGTCCGCCCAAGCCCGAGGGCAGGTCCACCTGCAAGCTCGGGTGGGTCCGCCCAGGCCCGAGGGTGGGTCTGGTTGAACCCGACGATGGGTCTACCCAAGGGGCTAGGGCGAAGCCAGGAAGGCCAAGAAAGATCAGAGAAGAGCAAGAGGCAAAAAGTGAAAGAAGCATAACTGACAAGTTGTTATGGTGATGGATGCAGAAAGTGGAGAGTTTACAGACATGAGAGAGACGATCCCAGGTTTTAGTGAGATGTGTGGCACGAATGATAGGTGTGGAGCATGAGCAACTGTCAGAGGCAGGACTTTTGCACATGCTGTCCTTCCCAACGATGAAGGCCCACAGGGCCATGCTGATAGCACTAATAGAGTGTTGGGACTCAGAGACATCGACATTCCATCTACCGATGAGGGAGATGATGGTGACCTTGGAGGATATTTGGTGGATTTTGAGGCTCCCTATAGCAGGGCTTCCGGTGAGCAAGTGCTGGTCAGAGGACGAGGCACTGGATGAGTCCGTGTGCATTGTTTTTAGTAGTGACAATCTACTAGTGCAGCGGGGTCAGTTAGATGTGAATAGGATGCTATTGTTTAGGGGGATGCCAGTTTTGTCCTTATACTTAGCAGGATTGATTAGTGGGATTCTAGTGTCAGACCGAAGCGGGCGATTCCTACATCTTAGGTTCGTCAAGGTGATTCGACATATCATCGAGGGGCGAGAGGGGGAGTTCGCATGGGGGACATGTATGCTAGCGCAGCTGTACCGGGACATGCATCAGGTATGCTATCAGAGGGCACAGAGCATGGCCCATGTCACACTACTACAAGTTTGGGTGTGGGAGCATATTTGGGTGACCAGACTGATCGTGCACAGATTAGGAGTGCAAGATGATAGAGAGGCCATAGTTTGGGGTTGGGGGATAGAGGCAGGAGCGTTACTGCGGTATCAAGAGGTGAGAGATGTGGATGTGTGGAGGAGGTGATTGGATGATGTGCAGGAGGAGATGATAGTGTGGTGTCCCTATATGCTATGGCACTTTAGGGGTTTGAGAGAGGAGGAGGCGGCACACAATGGTTACTTCTTCATGCGGTGTTATATTATTGGGTGGATTCTGATGATAGTGGAGCTACACAGACCCGATCGGGTGACACAACAGTTTGGAGTGAGATAGGACATTCCCAGGTGGCGGGTGAGATTGTAACGACTGTCACGGGAGTAGCCATGGGGGGCTCCGTTGAGCCTGGAGGCAGTGTGGGAGGATTTGGGGACCTTAGAGTTTAGGCCATACCTAAACGGGTGGGAGGGTCTGAGAGATGCAAGGGTGATAGACCAATACCAGCAATAGTTCAGGCGACATCCACCACCACGGATTACCCCAGTAGTGCTGATTAAGGAGGCACTAGGGTTTGAGTTAGAGGATGAGAGACAGCTGAGGGCAGCAAGGCTAGTGCCCCAAGGGCAACAGAGGGGAGAGTAGGTGATAGGATCAGTCGTAAAGCCAGCTAGGGTGGCTAGGAGGAGGAGATGATGATGCCGAGCTAGAGGAGATGGAGGAGAGGTAGGAGGGGATGAGGCTAGTGGGGCCGCAGCACAGTAGGATAGGGGGTAGAGATTCAAGGAGAAAGGAGCCAGGAGGCATGTGCATCCCAGGAGGGTCAATGACAGGGGAGAGGGGAGGAGGCTGAGACTAGCAGATCTCAGGAGAGGCATGAGGCAGACATGGCTACTGGAGGGTATCAATGACAGAGACAGGAGGAGGGTAAGGAGGCTGAGACCAATAGAGCTCAGGAGAGGCATGAGGTAGACATAGCTACTAGAGGGTATCAGTGACAGAGACAAGAGGAGGGTGAGGCTAGTAGAGCACAGGAGAGGGTGACAGGGAGAGGTGATTCCCCCCCCCGACGATAGACATGGATGCGATGTCAGTGGAGAGTGAAGGATATGAGCCGTGAGAGATGGATATTGACACAGATGTGTATGAACTCTGACCGCTGTCAATAGTGCCACCCAGAGGAGAGGATCCCGTAGTGGTATTGAGAGGGACCGTAAAGAGACTATGCCTTAGTGAGCAGTGGTTACAACAGATAGATGCAGAGTGGGTTAGGTTAGAGGTGGCGTTGAGCACGCTACAGACATGATTCACCCAGGGTGAGAGAGACTACTCATCCCTAGCGACACTAGCGTCGAATGCAGAGTGCAGACTGTTAAGAGAGAGAGAGATGAGGCACGGGATGAGGCAGTTGATCTACGAGTAGAGATTGAGAGGTTACGAGTAGAAGTGGTCAGGAAGCGTGAGGAGGGAGATGTCGTGAGATGGGAGCGAGATCGCCTGGTGGCAGAGGTGGCGATACAATAGGTAGTCAGAGGGGGGACAAGGCAATAGCCATCAAAGACTAGGACAAGGACTGTTGGGGATACAGAGGATTTGCAGAGACAACTTCATCAGTTATGGAGGGAGAGAGCAGATTGGCATCGAGAGCGGGGAAAGCTCAGAGACAGAGTAGACTATCTAGAGTAGACATCCGGGGATATGGGACTGATGCAGTAGAGGGAGGAGGAGACAAGGAGAGAGATGCATATGCTATGGTTAGAGATAGATTTGGTACAGGTATAGGTGCAGGTCTTGGAGGGTGACAGGGATTTGGCATAGGCACATGCCCAGGCAGCTGAGAGTGATAGGCTAGTGGCAGAGGCAGAGGTTCAGTCTCTCCAGAGAGAGGGATGTAGCAGTATCACAGGTGTTAGGGTTATGACAGAAGCAAGATTTTTCCAAGCTGAGACTGCATGAACTGCAGAGAGATAGGGATGCAAAAGAGGCCCGGGCATAGGCCGCTCAGACAGAGAGGGATGTTGCAGAGACACGGATGCAGGTGTTGCAGGGTGAGCAAGACATAACAGTGGCACAGTGGCAATTAGTAAAAGCTAGTGTTGTGATAGTGAAAAACTCAGGGATTACAAGGGGAGAGGGATGTTGCGGTGGCTAGGGCAGTGACTGCCGAGGAGACAAGAGATCGGCTTCAGGCAGAGATGACACAGCTATGACTATTGCAGGAGGCCTAGGAGCAGGAGAGGAGACTAATCTCGAGGGATCGGGATAGATATCGTTAGGAGCAGAATTCCACTTGGGTTCAGGTTGCCGAGCGATAGGAGAATGTGAGGGAGGTAGGGTTTTGGATGGCCACATACTACCATGCAGTACTTGACCTAGCCCAGTGGCTGTTCGAGTACACCCGACAGGCACCATAGATGCCAGCACCATCCTATTCATTAGGGAGATGAACCTGAGGTTATAGTGATTCACCAGGTGGCACTCCAGGCAGGAGATCAGTACCTAACTCACCACAGAGGTCAGATGTAGGTAGCTCATTCAAGAGGTGATAGGACACTAGTTTTTTGACAAATGTAGGGTGGAGCATTTAGGGCTTATCGACAAAGACCAGAAATACTCTACATCTCTAGATTTTGTAGCTTATTTGATGATGTATGAGGGCTATGTGATGGATATATGATAGACTTTGATGTATGATAGACGTATGATATTGTATTATCTTGATTATGATATGGGGCAGTCCTTATTGACACTATATAGCATGTTTCATTTTGTGATGGATAATTTAGTTCATGCACGCACATGTATATGATATTTCCAGCTTATGTAGATGGATATTTTGGTTTATTTATGCACATGCTTATGATCTTACATGCTTATGTGGATTATACTTGTGGGGATATGGAGGATTTTATTAACGCAGACATGTATAGGTGATATGATGTATGTACATGTTTATGTGATGGCTTAAGCATATGGATGTCTAGCCAATCTGTATGTATGTGATCGATTTTATATGAATATTTTATGACAAATATCTTATAAGATGCTTGGAATAACAAATCTATATTATGATGATAATATGTTGTGATTATGCAAATATATGATTTATGCAAATATGATGATTTATGAGATACTTAGACTAACAGATCTATATTATGATGATAATATGTTGTGATTATGCAAATATATGATTTATGCAAATATGATGATTTATGAGATACTTAGACTAACAGATCTATATTATGATGATAATATGTTGTGATTATGCAAATATATGATTTATGCAAATATGATGATTTATGAGATACTTAGACTAACAGATCTATATTATGATGATAATATGTTGTGATTATGCAAATATATGATTTATGCAAATATGATGATTTATGAGATACTTAGACTAACAGATCTATATTATGATGATAATATGTTGTGATTATGCAAATGTATGATTTATGCAAATATGATGATTTATGAGGTGCCTAGACTTAACGGATCTATACTATGATGATAATATGTTGTGATTAGGCAAATGTATGAGTTATGAGGTGCTTAGACTTAACGGATCTATACTATGATGATAATATGTTGTGATTATGAAAATGTATGATTTATGCAAATATGATGATTTATGAGATACTTAGACTAACGGATCTATACTATGATGATTAATGGTAGAATCAAATCTATATTATGAGATGCAAATGAAGCAATGATGAAAGGAAATAACACATGGTCATAAGTGCCAATAAGAATTGACATGATAATGGGAGATGGGTATGTAGTGGTTTGTGAAAAAGGGGTATAATCTTTCATCTGTCAAAAACCTTTAGTATCCTGAGAAGAATGGGAGAGGACGGGGGAAAGTACTTGCACAGCCAAAATCATAGCGTGAAAGCAATGCAACAGACATTGAAATGCAATCCTAATATGAGTCACCATCTTTGGAGCACTGACTTTTGCTATAGCAAAGGACACGATACACCAAGGTATAAATGACCAAGGGAGATTAGTGTCCAATGCATGAAATAAACACATCAAACAAGAAGGCTATCCCAATACCCCGAGGTCGTGATGACCTTGGTCCGACCAGGTATTGGGATAACCACAAGTAGACAAGGATGCCCCAGCGTAACACAAGACCTCAGGGATCTTGGTGGGTACTAGGTGGGACAACTGAGAAGACAAATAAAATACCAAGATATGCCCCTATGTCGACTAGTCAAAGTGCACCATGATATGATGGATCAAGGTGACCATGACAAGTGATGATAGGGAGCTCAAATGACAAATAAATTCCAAATGTCAAAAGATCATAATCAATATCAAAATGTCCTTTGCCATAGGGTCAAGGTGATGGATGAGGTCTATTAGGAAGGATGCATCCTGTTGAGACCAAAAATGGATACTATACTAGAATGACCTGGTTTGACGCCATATATCTTTCATTAATCAAATCTCTTGATAAAAGGGGAGTTTAACTAAGAATAACAAGCCAGAAAAGGACATAGACTAACATATCCTATAGACCTAGGGGCTCAGGGACCGATCAGAGATTAGCCTTGCCTACATGAAAGCGTAGAGCCCTCGTAGTTCATGAAAAGACCATGGACTAAAAGCAGAAAGAGGATGAAGAAGGTGAAGGATGGAGGACTAAGATGTGATGGTCAAAATATCCCGAGGGCAGATCAAATGGTCAGCCTTTCCTACGTGACAGTGCAGGGGCAACATAGTTCAACAGGTGTACGACAGGATGAGACCTAGACGAAGATCGACACGATGGATGAACCTATGTGATAATACAGACTAACTGTCGATGAGATGAATGGCATAAGCTCAGAGTGGGATACTGATAAGCTCAAGATAGGGGGGTAGGTTAGATGGGTCGTCCAATGCTCAAACAAAATATACCAAGCGATTGAGGATGAGATGGATGAAGATGATAGTGCGGAATGAAAGCATAGAATAACTAGGGTGCTAGGTAGATAATGATTAAGCCCTCTACGGATGACGCCTATAACCAGGTTTTCACCATTCATAGTTATCCAAGGTGCCACCAAAAGGTGGTTTTCATGATAGGATGAACTTATTTTTCTTTACTATTTTTGGATTTTTTTTTTAATTTTTTTTTTTTGATTTTTTTGATTTTTTGATTTTTTGATTTTTTGATTTTTTGATTTTTTGATAGGTTGGGTTACCAAGTGGACTTAGGCATAGAATTTCTTGAGATGCAGTATGTTGATGGGTTCGTCAAGGGGATCTCCTTCAAGAGTAGTTAACCTGTATGCCCCAGATCCATATTTAGGAGCTATGATATAGGACAAGATCACCTACCTAAAATTGTCGAGGGTGAACCTTCTTATTGTATTGACGCTTAAGGCGATTCTGGTACACTTGCAAGTGATCGTAGGATTTTATTCTCCTTTCATCAAGTAACTCTAGGTGTGCAAGCCGTGCAACATGAGCGTCCTCCTCACTGATAATATTTTTTAGGGAAATTCTCAGTGATGGGATCTCAACTTCAATTGGCAAGATGGCTTCGGCACCGTAAACCAAACAATAGGGAGTGGCCCCTGTAGGGGTACGGATGGAGGTGTGATATGCCCAGAGGGTAGGGTAAATATGGAGATGCCAATCTCAACTGATGTTATTGACAACCTTTTTAAGAACGCGGATGAGGGTCTTGTTGGTTGCCTTTGCCTAACCATTACCCTAGGGGTAATAAGGCATCGACCAATGATGTTGGATGTGAAAGGTGTCATAGAGGTGTTTCATGGCTTGGTTTTTGAAGGGTTTTCCATTATCGAAAAGGATGGTGGATGAGATACCATATCTGCAGAGAATATGGTATAGGATGAACTTTGAGATCTGAATACTAGTTATCTATGAAAGCAGCATGGCTTCCAGCCTTAGTAAAGTATTCAGTGGCAGTGATTATGAATGTATGTCCATTGGATGATGGTGGGTAAATCTTTCCAATCAAGTCAAAACCCCACTAAGAGAAAGGCCATGGTGTGAGGAGAGGTTGAAGATCTTGTGCCGGAGCGTGAATCAAATCTGCATGTTGTTGGCATGGAAGACACTTCTTCACAAATTCACAAGCATCATGTTCTTGTGTAGGCCAGTAGTATCCTACTCAAAGAATTCTTTTGGCCAGAGCCATACCATTTGAGTGAGCTCTACAGACACCACCATGTACCTCCATTAGTGTCATGCAGGCTTTGGTCTCATTCAAACACCTAAGGAGGATCCCACCATACCCACGATGATAAAGCGTATCATTGATAATGATGTATTGGGAAGAGCGATGAATGGACTTGCGTTGATTACATGTAAGTTTTGGGGTTATGATATTATCATGGAGATAGGTATATATGTCTTGGTACCAGGGGGAGGTAGGACCTATGATATCGCACACCATATCAATTTCAGGAATATCATATGTGGGGATTAAAATTTGTTCGACAAGAAACTCACATTCTATTTGGTCTTTAGGCATGTCAATCAAGGAACTGATAGTGGTCATTACATCTGCTGCTTTATTCTATACTCGAGGAATTTGGTCGAATTGTATGAAAGTGAAATATTTCTTGAAATCATCCACCATGCACTTATAGAGTAACAATCTATCATCCTTTGTGAGGAATTCATTATTAACTTGCTTTATGACCAACAATGAATCACCAAATACTTTTAGGCGAGTTATATGCCACTGTTTTGCAATTCAGAGACTGGTTAGGAGAGCTTCGTACTCTGCGATGTTGTTGGTACATGGAAATTCTATCCTAAATGATTTTGGAATGTAGTCACCTTGAGGGTTAATTAATAAAATCCCTGCACCTGATCCATTATGAGTGTATGAGCCATCAAAATACAACATCCAAGCTGGGGCTTCTGCAACTATGTAGAATTCTTTGTATGGGAATTCAATGTCCAGAGGGTAAGCATCTACTAATGGTGCCTCAGCCAACTGATCAACTATGACCTGTCCCTTTATGGCTTTCCGTTCCACATACTCTATGTCAAACTCACTCAGGAGCATGACCCACCTAGCCATGCAGCCAGTCAAAGTGGTCCTAGATAACAAATACTTCAGTGGATCAATTTTAGTGATTAATTTGACTGGGTGGCTGAGCATGTAATGTCAAAATTTCTGTGTGCTAAATACTAGCGCGAGATAGGCCTTTTCCATGGGAGAGTAGTTTAATTCATAGCCAACCAGTGCCTGACTGATGTAATAGATCACTCTCTCTTTAGAGGACTCATCATGTTGTGCCAACAATGCCCCCAACGCGACTAAAGTGGCAAAGATGTAAAGCAGGAGGGGTTTCCTTGGAATAGGTGGCATCAAAATCAGGGGATGAGCTAAATATTCCTTGATTTTATCAAACCCTATTTGACACTGTTGGTTCCATCAGAAGGTGGAGTCTTTCTTTAGAAGGTGAGTGAGTGGCTGACACTTGTCCATGAGCTAGGCTATGAACCGATAGATTGATTGCATCTTTCCCTGGAGACTTCTTAGCTACTTCAGAGTGCGTGGAGGTGGCATGTCCAAGATAGCCTTCACCTTGGTGGGATCAATTTGAATGCCCCTTTGGGAGACTATGAAACCCAATAGTTTTCCCGAGGTAACCCCAAAGACACATTTTTTTGGGTTTAGCCACAACTTGTAATGTTCTAGCCATTCAAATATCTTTTTTGGGATGGTAGGATGTTCAGCTCGTGTTCTAGATTTCCCTAGCAAGTTGTCAAAATAATCCTCCATGATGATATGGATGAGGTCATGGAAGATGACCGTCATTGCCCTCTGATAAGTTGCCCCTGCATTATTGAGACCAAAGGGCATAACATTGTAACAAAAGGTACCCCAAGGAGTTGTGAAGGAAGTCTTGTGTTGGTCCTCAAGTGCAATTTGAATCTGATTATAACTAGAGAAGCCATCCATAAGGGATACCATCTCATGTCCTGCCATGAAGTCGACCAACATGTTAATGTTAGGTAGAGGGAAGTCATCTTTTGGGCAGGCCTTGTTAAGATCCCTGAAGTCTATGCAAATCTGAATGTCTCCATTTGGTTTGGTAATTGACACTATATTGGAGATCCACTTAGAGTAATCAATTGGTTTGATAAAACCTGCATCTAGTAACTTCTCCAACTCCTTGACTAACAATGCCACTTTTGGATGCATTTTGTGGAGCTTCTGCTTGACAAGTTTGACATATGGGTGAACGTCTAGATGATGAACCACTAAGGCGGGGTCTAAGTTGGGCATGTCTGAATATGACCAAGCAAAGTTAATGATTCCCTCTTGAAGTAGTTGCATGACAACTGGATACTCTTGCTCTGAGAGTGATTTAGCTACATAAATGACCTTAGGATTTTCAGCAATACCCAGATTAACTTCTTGAGTCTCCTCGATTAGAATGGATGATTAGGTAGATAACTGAGTTCCCACAAGGGGAAGATGAACATCTCCATCTTCTAGTGCCTCCTCGAGGTTTTATCCATCAGATGTGTCCTTTATTTTTACTTTTTCAAGGTTAGCAAGTGCCTCATGGAGGTTTTCACTAGATGACCACTTTTTATTTTTCTTATTCTTAATTTTGTGACTGGAGTGTTCATCCTCCCCCAATCCCATATGGTTGACATATGTATCCGCAAACATATTGACAAGTGTGATATTACGTAGGTCCTAATCAATAAGCTTGGGGTGACAAAGGGATAGGCTAATGGTACAGACTGATAGGCATTCGAACATGGATGATAGGTCAGTGTGATCGACGTCATCGTATGCACGTATGATGGACTCCTCATTGGGTATGTCTTCCAATGAGCCATTGTCCACGGCGATGCTATTAGAGGTATTAGATGATGTTGCAGGGCCTTTCTTTTTATCATATCTAATGCCTATGTTTTTCGGCCACTTTGACGTATCAACGGGTTGCAACCGCCCCTATTCTTCTTTACCCAGACCCTTGCCTTGGTAGTTATACTTTTTCGCAAACTTAGCTGACCAAGGATATGCTTCTTGAAAATATTCCTTTAGAGGGGGATCTGGTTGGGGTTCTTCTCGGTATACCCATTGACTTATATCCTCTTCTGGTGCATCTATCTTGATACTAGGGGACATGAAATAGTGGTAAGGATGTTTTTACCACTTAAGGTGATAGTCTTGTCTTCCTTTGGAGCAGCGTGTGAGGGTTGACCCTACTCATGTGGTGACAATGGTAGGGTTGCTACATTGAGAGCAGTATGCATTCCATATTCACCACACCCTTTGTCAATGATCTAGACTTTCATGACTGTATGATTAGTGGTGGAAGATGGATTGGTTATCGTGGTGGAGGGTGGTTTAGCAGATGATGACTAAGATGCCCCCATTTCCACCCTAGGACAGTAATATAGATGGGAAAGGACGCTTCTAAAGCACGACAATATTCAAATGGTTGGGGGTTAGCATAGATGGTGACCTCTTGTCTGTTGACGGGGAATTTTAGGCATTGATGGTACGTGGAAGGGACGGCCTGTATAGCATGGAGCCACAGGCAGCCAAGTAGGAGATTATATGGCAAGTCCAAATCAAGGACATGACAGGTAATGTGTTGAACCACAGGTCCCACTTAGATAGGAAGATTCATAATTCTCTCTAAATTCCTTTTTGCATTATCATAGGCCTTGATGGTGATGATCTGATTACTTAGATCTGCTTGGGTATACCCCACCTATTTTATGAATTTTAGAGTACATAAATTGAGGGCAGAGCCATTATCTACCAAGACCCTTTTTATTTTATGACAGGAAATAATGACTTCGATATGCAAGGGGAAATTATGATTGGCATCGATATTTGGCATATCATTTTGGCTGAAGTGTAGTTGGTAAGATAAAGCCAGGTGTCCAACCAAATCTTGGAACCATGTAGGATCAATGTCATTAGGTACATGGGTTTCCTGTAGAGCTCTATTGAGAATTTCTTGATGCATAGGAGAAGACTTAAGCAAATCCAAAATGGAGATATGAGTAGGGGTCTTTCCTAAGTGATCAAGGAGGTTGTACTAGGAGCTTACAGAATTCAATTGGGCGGGTGTGGATGCTACAGGGACAGTGATGCGGGCTCATCGTGTAGTGACAACACACTGAGGGTCATTGGCTTTGACATGTATCATAGACACTCGGGGCTCTACCTGCTCAATATAATGCATAATACCCTCGTAATTGAAGGGTACATTCTTATAGCTCACATTATTTGTGCTGTTGTCATGGGGATTACTGTAGGAAGTGCTTGGGCCTTGATTATGGTTTGGAAAGGCATTTTGATATATCTGTAATTGAGCATTGGATGACGAAGCTTGACTAGGGTCAACCTTGATATCTCCTCGATCAATGAGGTTTTGGATATAGTTTTTTAGACCCTAGCACTTATTCAAAGAGTGTCCTTTGATTTTATGGAACTCGCAATATTCTTTTTCCCTAAACCATGCAAGCTTGGGTTTGGATTCATCAAGTGGCTTAGTGATAGGATACATGATTGGATAATTGATCTGTAGCAATTTATTGAAGACAACACTCAGGGGCTCTCCTAGTTGAGCGTATTGACGTTTAGCATTCCCCTGGTTATTTTGATTTGACTGTTGAAGAGGATGAGATGCCCCCTGTGATACAAATATGGTGTTAGGTATGGATTGTTGTTGTCTCTGGGATGTGTTAGCCACATGGACATGTTTAGTATCAGTGACGCTGTCATTTACTACATTCTTGTTCTTGTTCCAAAAATGTAGCTTGTCGTTAAATGACCTTTCTTTATCCTGATTATATATTTTGATGTGCCCCTTAGCAACAAGGGCATGTTCAAGGATGGGTCCCTTTTCCACTAGCTCCACGAAAGTGGTGACACAATGTAATCTAAAATTATGAACCATGTCGGGATGAGAGTTCTCCATAAAGAGGTGACGATGTCCTTCTCTCTTAGAGGAGTCTTCATTTGACTCGCCAACGCCCACCACCTTTGAAGGTAGCTGGCAAAGGTTTCCCCCTCTCGTTGTTTCTCTTTGAGGAGGTCTAAGGTATCAATGTCCTCCAAATTGAAGGAGAAGTAGGATAAAAAAATTTCTGATAGATTTTCAAAAGAATTTATGGACCCCTTTTCAAGAGCCATGAACCATACCAGAGCAATGGTTATCAAGCTCTGGGGGAACAGGCACAAGAGATAATTATCATTGTGCATAACTTCCTGACACTCGGAGTAAAACTCTTGCAAGTGAGCCTTAGGATCTTTGTTCCCCTTGTATCTGTTAAATTTTTTTATTTCAAAATGTTTAGGGAAGGGGATCAATGAGATGGAGGGATCGAACGGGTATGGACATATGTCCTCAAACTTGAATGATTGTTTGCTAGCCCCTACCTAAAGATCTTTCAGAGCAGCTTTAATTTATAGCAAATCTGAGTTGATTGGTGGTTGGTTGGGTGGAGATGGATGGTAGGATGATAGAGGATCCTGTTGAGCGAGCGGCAGATTGTTCAGATATGGGTTTAGATGGTGGAATGATGACATCCCTTGTTGGTATGCTGGGGGAATTTGTTGATATGTGGGTTGTTGTTGCGCGAGATAATACAAATTCATTTGATAAGGGTGTGAGGTGGTTTGCAGAGGAGCTTGCATGTGATGTTGCAGATTGACCTGTTGATAATGGGAGAATTGGTGTGACTGTTGGGAGGCTGCATAAGGTGGTTGCTGCTAGGACTGTTGTTGGTAATACGAATGTTGTGGGGGTTGTTGGTTTGACGTGGGATGTTGTGTGGGCCGAGACAACATACTGTATTGTGTTTGAGCTCGCGGTCGTAGGATGGATGCGAGGAAAGGAGATATGGACTGAGTGGGAGGTTGGGATGGATTGCTTTGTGGTTGAGATGTTGGTCATTGCGCAGGAAATAGCAGTTGTTGTTGTTGGGGTGGCTGAGATAACGTAGGGGGATTTTGCAAGGGAGGTTGTTGGGCACCAAAGGGAATTTGTGGAGGGTGTAGATTAGATTGAGGTAGCTATGGGGATGCGTATGAAGGTGACAGTTGGATTAGGACCCTAGAAGGTGGGGGAAATGCAGTGAAAGGGGTGCCCCCAGTGTTGATGGTAGGCAGATTTGAAGGGGATGGTGCCGGTAGCATTAGTGATTGTGATTGTGGGACATTCTGTGGCATGCCAAAGGTGAAAGGATCATTGGGATTGGTAGTTTGGGGTGCCCCTACGACTGAGACTACAGGATGCAAGGGATTTCCAACGGGATACAGAATAGCATTGCTAAATTCTGGTTGATGCCAACCTTCTACGGAAGGAACATTAGGGGTGTATGAACTACTTGTGCATTGTGTGAACCCTGAGGCATATGAGGTGTGAAACTACCATACTTGGATAGGTCGGTTCCCTACGGCAGTTTAACACCCTTGTCAATTAAGTGAGCCAAGATTTCCTCCCCATGTTTATCAAAAAGGCGATCTGTCATTTGCACATTGACAGGGTTACTAAAGTGTTCCTCAAGCATAACCTCAGGTTGAATGACCATGTTTTCATCTCTGGGGGGCAATGTGTTTTGACCGTTGATATTGGATTGTGATGATGTTCCATTATGAGGATCCCAGGGGATGTTTGCACTATTATTGGGGTCTTGTGAGGTATTAGTTGCATTGTTCGGATCTTGAGGGATGTGTTGGTTGGGATTGTTGTTTGGCTATCTTCCTTGTTTGTGACTGGGTCTGAATGGGCATGCAATATGATAGATTAGGATGAATTTGGTGATGAAAGGATTGATTTGATTAGGTGCTTGATTAGCCGATAAGGATATGGCTCGACGAGAGTGACATGATTTGATCAATGTGGACTAGGTTGGTTGGAAGATTATGAGTTGCTTTGAATTGGATGATATAACAATTTGATTTGGTATGATGATCGATTAGGGTGGATGATAAAGAATGGAATTTGAATCCAATTGCAAGAGCGATCCCTGATAATGCTAGGTGTTGATTGATAATAACGGTACTAAATCCTACTTGAGATAGAAGTGGATTGATTGGGCCGACAAGGACAACCGACTTAGGATAGATGATGATCCAAAGTTGGTTTCGATAGATGATGACTAGAGATGAACACCTAGGTCAATTTGCATAATAGCTCTAAAATGTGAATTTAGAATGGGTGTACGAATGCATGAGTCGAGGGGATGAATGTTTGTGATGAATGGATTGTCGAAATGGGTGGAAAGAAGTCAGAAACAAGAAGATGAGTGATTAAGATGGCAAAATGATAGTTTTGGCTGGCGAAAAGGATAGAAAATTTAATCGATCAAGGCTCAGGTCCACCCAAGGAGAAAAACTAACTAAAAATAGTCACCATAGGCCAAAAATAAGTTGGTCAAAAGGTCAAGTCCACCCCTATATGAGGGAAAGTCTTCCCAAGGATGAAAAAATGATGAAACTAGGTCAAAAACAGCTTCCAAAGGACCAGTTTTTAGGGCAAGTCTGCCCAAGGATGAAAAATAATGAAATTAGGTCAAAATCAACTTCCAAAGGACCAGTTTCTAGGGCAAGTCCACCCCTGGATGAGGGAAAATCCACCCAAGGATGAAAAATTGATGAAACTAGGTCAAAATCAGGCTCCAAATGACCAGTTTCTAGGGAAAGTCCACCCAAGGATGAAAAAATGATGAAATTAGGTCAAAATCAGGCTCTAAATGACCAATTTCTAGGGCAAGTCTGCCCTTGGATGAGGGAAAGTCCACCCAAGGATGAAAAACTGATGAAATTAGGTCAAAATCAGGCTCCAAATGACCAGTTTCTAGGGCAAGTCTACCCTTGGATGAGGGAAAGTCTACCCAAGGATGAAAAACTAATGAAATTAGGTCAAAATCAGGCTCCAAATGACCAGTTTCTAGGGAAAGTCTACCCTTGGATGAGGGCAAGTCCACCCAAGGATGAAAAATTGATGAAATTAGGTCAAAATCATGCTCCAAATGACTAGTTTCTAGGGAAAGTCTGCCCCTGGATGAGGACAAGTCCACCCAAGGATGAAAAACTAATGAAATTAGGTCAAAATTAGGCTCCAAATGACTGGTTTCTAGGGCAAGTCTGCCCCTGGATGAGGGAAATTCCACCCAAGGATGAAAAACTAATGAAATTAGGTCGAAATCAAGCTCCAAATGACCAGTTTCTAGGGCAAGTCCACCCCTGGATGTGGGAAAGTCCGCCCAAGGATGATTTAACTTGAATTTTGACAAAAAGGACCAAGGAAAAGGACTAAAAATGCAATGGACATCAATCAAAATGCTATGGTAAGATGAAGGAAATCAAACAATCACTGGTTTTGCACAAAGAAGACAAATCAGACATTCACAAGCCTAAGTCTAGTAGAGAGGAAATGGTCAACAAAGTCCTCTAATCTAGGATGAATATGGCTACTAGGGAGTCCTTGATATACACCCGATACGTGAGGCCCAAACCGTGAACACCAACCCGTTACAAGCATGAGTTGGGAACCTAAAAGGCTCAGACCAACTCTTCACATCATCCCGATGCTTCGCCAATTACAACGTTGTTGGGTTGAGGTACAACTTTTGCTCTCCCCCCTTTATATACCCCATTGGTATGTGTGGTTGGAATCGTCCCTTAGGGTGATGAAATCCCCAAGCAAGTTTATCCCACTAAGAAAAATAAAATGGGTAGACTCAAAGGACATGGTAAGCTATGATTTCTCGTCACCTAGGATCGTTGAATGGCGCAAGGGGATTGGATACATCAAATAGCTCACCCAAAAACACACATACAAGGTTGATTGACCCCTTTTAATTAAACTATGTTCCTAATTAGGGGTTAAGAACCCTTAAAATAGTCAAAAAATTACTAAAAACTAAAATTTCACCTTTTCAAAAAAGTTGCCTAGGGAAAATCCAGCTATCTGTCAGGTTGGGTCCACCTGTCTGTTAGGTCAGGTCCGCCCCTCTGTGAAATTTTTCATAAAAAAAACACTTTTTGGAATCTAGGAAGGGTAGGTCCACCCCTAGAGAGGGTTAGGTCTACCTGTGGAGGGTGGGTCTACCTGTCTGTTAGGTCAGGTCCACCCCTCTGTGACCTGTACCTGCAAAAAGTCAAAAAAATAGAAAATGTGAAAGCAAGAGACCCGTTTGTGGCTTCCACCAAGCGTGCCAGAAATGTGATAGGTCAAATTTGAGTGGTAGAAAATGAGCAGCAAACAAAGTAATGCAAAATACCACTAAGAACAACCTACACCTCAAGATTAGCCTAGTTGGAATCAACACAAAACAATAACAACAAATGAAACCTTTTACCTTGTGTTGAATCGATCCTTTGGTTGGCCCTTCGATCTTTGGTGTTGTATGCTCCTTGGATGGCAAGATGCAAGCTAGATGATGATATGATAATGGATGCAAGTGGGTGCAAGCATGAAAATGGCTAAGTATGGATTCTAGGAAAAATTTGCAAGAGTTTGGCTACAATGCATGATCCCCCCAAAATGAGAGAAAAGAGGGGGTATTTATAGAGATTTTGGAAATCTCTAGGGAAATGGACAGTCAAGATTGAGAAACAAAGATTAAGATGTAGGGCTAAGGTGAGTTGAAAACTCACAAGCCCTCACATCTTGACATGTGGCATGTGATATGGCTTAAAGGGGGTGATGTGTATATGAGGTGGAAGGATAGTACATGACATGGAGAGAGTACAAAGTACCTTGGGATTGGGACAAGATCTCCTCATAAAGGAGGTACTTGTCTCCATGTGGGTGAGAGAACATGTGGGGAATTAAAAATTCCTCAAATATTCTCATGGGGATGAGAGAAGGAATTTAAAATTCCTTTAAATGCATTGGGGGATTAAATGTGAATTAAAAATTCACATGGGGAATAGAGATGCCTTGTTCAAAAAGAGAAAGATTTTAATGAAGTTTACTAAGGACACATTCCATAAATGATATGGGAATTAGGGATGACCTAATTGAGTGATTAAGGTTGTGCAAGCACTTGATTAGCCTAATTAAGGGCTCATTAGAGGCAAGTGGTAAATTATGGAGGATGAGACCCTAATGATGATTAGAGGTGCACACATCTTAATCATAAATTAATTATGACTAAGAAAGAGGGTTAAACTGCTAAGAGGGATTAGAGGCCAACTTGCAAAAGTTGGAGGATGTGACAATGAGAGAGAAAATAGAGAATTTAAAAATAGATTAAAAATTCTCAAAAGATAATATAACCAAATTAAATAAAATGGTACATTTATTTTAGAGAGGAAATAGGGGAAAAGTATTTATTGAATTAAGTACTTTAGAAAAAACCTTAGGCAAGACGCATAATAATAATTAAGTGAACTATTTAATTAATATCCATAAAGAGGATGATTTCAACAAAGCAAAGGGATGATTAAGAGCATGATTGTGACCATATTGAAGTGGTGAAATTTGAATGTCTAGAGTAGTAAGGATATTGGGACGGTGGATTAGGATGGGAAGATTGAGGTGGCAAATTGAGATAGGTTGGTGCGGATGTTGGATTAGGATAGGAAGGTGTGAATGTAGGATTAGGGTGAGCAGATTGGCATGGAAGATTAGGGTAGTGGGTATATGTGGATGAAGGATTGAGATAGGAGGATGTGGATGGGGGATTAGGATAGGGGTATTGTGACGGTAGACTAGGATAAGAGGATACAGGTGTTGGATAAGAGGATGATGTAGATGAAGGATATGATGGATGTGATGGATATCCCTTATCAAAGGTAGCATAAGGAGCATGATTAGGCATGGATGAAGACATAATAGGATAACTCAAAGGGGTGATTGGATTTTGGAAAGTGGGTGGAGAAAATTTATTGGCAATGATAGTGTCAAGGGGATCTATGTCACATTCTTCTTGATCGACAAGACTTTTGTTATCATTGTCGACGTAATTAGGATTTCCCTTGACCACTATTGATGGAGGATAAGGAGTCATGATGATGAAAGGATTGAATATTTGGGATGGTAATGTACTAAAGCTCAAATTAGGATTTAGGTTAAGCTCAGATTGGGATTGGATTAAAGGTCAAATTAGGATGATTGGATGATGTGATGGAATTGATTCTGATGATCAGATTTAATTATCAAAGGATGATTACGACATTTAATCTACTTCGAGATGGAAGTAGATTGATTGGGTCAAAGGTGATTGGCTAGTGATGCGATTGGATTGGATTGGATTGGATAAGATCAATCGATGATTGATAATATCAACCGATGATTGATAAGATGATGAAAGGGACTGTAAACCCTGTTCAGAGATTACCCTAGGTGACTTAGGACATTGATTGATCGGATTGAAGGATAAAATGATGATTGTGGCACTGAATCCACTTTGAGATTGAAAATGGATTGATTGGGCTGACAATGATGATTAACTTAGGATGAATGACAATCCTAAGCAGATGATGATGACAATCAGAGCAGACACTTAGGTCAACTCAGATAATAACCTGAAATGGAGTTTGATTTGGATGGGGAAAATGATGATTTTGATTGGAGGAACGAATGATAAAAATGGACAAACGACTCCTTAGAGTGAGAGATAGAGATTCGAAATGGATGAATGTTTACTCGGAACGAGTAAACAATGACCCAAAATGGACAAACGACTCTTAGAATGAGGAGATAGAAGTTCAGAATGGATGAATGTTTACTCAGAACGAGTAAACGAATGATCAGAACGATTGAACAGGAGTTTGGAATGATGAAACAGAATGTGAAATAGATGAACATTCACTCAAAATGAGTAAATGAAAGATCAAAATGGCAGAACAAGAGTTCAAGACAATAGATGAAGGTTTGAAATAGATGAACGTTCACTCAGAACGGGGAAACGAGTGATCGAAATAGTGAAACAAGCACACAAAATGATGAAATGGGTGTCTAGAATGATAAAATGGATGAAAAAGTTGATCGGTCAAGGGTCAGGTCTACGCCTATGAAGGGCACATCTGCCCAAGGAACAAAAGATGGTAAAATTTTGTCAAAACAAGCTTGAAAGGGCTAGGTCAAAGGTCAGGTCCACCTGTGGAACAAAAGATGGTCAAATTTGGTCATAAAAAATCTGAAAGGGCTGGGTCAAAGGTCAGGTCCACCCCCAGAGGTTAGGTTCACCTGTCTAGAGGTCAGGTCCGCGTGTGCAGAGTGCAGGTCTGCCTATAGAACAAAACATGGTTAAAAATGGCTAAAACAGGCTCCAAAGGATTAGTTTATAGGTCAAGTCTACCCTTGGAGGTTAGATTCACCTGTCTAGAGGTCAGGTCCACCTGTGTAGAGGGTAGGTCCGCCTATGGAACAAAAGTTGGTTAAAAATGGCTAAAATAGGCACCAAAGGATTGGTTTACAGGTCAGGTATGCCCCTGGATGGGTCAAGTCTACCCCTAGAGGTTAGGTTCGCCTGTCTAGAGGGAAGGTCTACCCCTGGAGCTTAGGTTCGCCTATCTAAAGGGTAGGTCCACCTATGCAGAGGGAAGGTCCACCTATGGAGCAAAAGTTGGTTAAAATTGGCTAAAACGGGCTCTAAAGGACTAGTTTACAAGTCAAGTCCGGCCCTGGATGGTTAGGCTTTCCTATTCAAAAGTCAAGTTTTCCCCTAGACAGGTTTAAACTTGACTTTTGACAAGATGACTAAGGCAAAGGACCCAAAACATAGCAGTCATCAATCAAAAGGATATGGTTGAGTCAATTAATTAGACAATCATTGGTTTTGCACAAAGAAGACAATTCAGACAACACAATCCTAAGTCTAGTAGAGAAGGTATGGCCAACAAAGTCTTCTATTCTAGGATGAACATGGTTACTAGGGAGTCCTCGATATACACCCAGTACGCGAGGCCCAAACCGTGAACACCAACCCGTTACAAGCGTGAGTTGGGAACCTTAAAGGCTTAGACCAACTCTTCATGTCATCCTGATGCTTTGCCAATTACAACGTGGTTGGATTGAGGTACAACTTTCACTCTCCCTCCTTTATATACCTCACTGGTACACGTGGTTGGAATTGTCCCTTGGGGTGATGAAATCCCCAAGCAGGTCCTGCTAAGAAAAATAAAAAATGATGACTCAAAGGACTTGGTAAGCTACGATTTCTCATCACCCAGGATCGCCAAATGGTGCAAGGGGATTGGATACGTCAAATAGCTTACCAAAAACAAGTCAAACAAGGTTAATTGACACCCCTAGTTAAAATATGTGTCTAAGTTAGGGGTTAAAAACCCTTAAAATAGTCAAAAGGAGTGTTAAAAACTAAAATTTTACCTTCTAGAAAAAACTATCTAGGGAAAATCCACCTGTCTAGAGGTTAGGTCCACCTGTCTAGAGGGAAAGTCCACCTGATTGGAGTGCAGGTCCACCTATCTGCAAGTCAAGTCTGCCCCTCCGTGAAAATTTTGCAAAAAGTCAGTTTCTAAGTCTACAGAGGGCAAATCCGCCCTTGGGCAAGGTTGAGTTTTCCTATGAAGGGAAGGTCTTCCTGTCTGTCAGGTCAAGTCCACTCTACGTTGGGTCCACCCCAGGAAGGTCAAGTTTGCCCCTCTACAGGTCGGGTCCACCCCTCTATAACATGCACCTGCAAAAAGTTAAAAAAATAGCAAACGTGAAAGTAAGGGACCTGTTTGTGGGTCCCACCAGGTGTGCCAGAAATGTGATAGAGCAAATTTACTTACTAGAATATGAACAGCAAACAAAAGAGTGCAAATAACAACTAAAGACATCCTACACCTCAAGATTAGCCTAAAGATTAACTAAGCAAAGCAAAATAGAGGATTTCACCTTGTTGAGTTTCCCTTTGGTTGGCCCTTCGATCTTCGATGTTGTATGCTCCTTAGATGGCAAGGGATGCAAGCTATAAGATGGGATGAGGATAGAGAGATGAGTGAAAATTGATGCAAGTGTACAAATTTGGCTAAGTATGGCTCAAGTAAAAAATTTGCAAGAGTTTGGCTAGCATGAATGAACTCTCTCCAAAATGAGAGAAAAGAGGGGATATTTATAGAGAATTTGGAATTCTCTAAGGAAATGGATGGTTAAGATTGAGCCACCAAGATCAAGATGTAGGCTAAGGTGAGTTGAGAAGGATAAAAAGGATGATGTGGCATGTGAAGTGGCTTGAAAAAGATGATGTGTACATGAGGTGGAAATAGGGTACATGACATGGAGGTACTACATAGTACCTTGGGATTCGACAAGATCTCCTCATAAAAGAGGTCCTAGTCCCCATGTGGGTGAAAGGACATGTGAGGAATTAAAAATTCCTCAAATATCCACATGGGGATGAGAGAAGGAATTTAGAATTTCTTGGAATGCACTGGGGGATTAAATGTGAATTAAAATGGGAAAGGGGTGCCTTCTCCAGAAAGAAAAATCATTTAATAAGGTTGACTTAGTTAAGTGATCAAGGTTGTGCAAGTACTTGATTAGACAAATTAATGACATATTAGAAGAGGGTTAGATTTCACATGTGACTTGATGTGACAAGTCAAAGATCACATGAGGAAGAGAAAAAAGAATGTAATATTCCTTGGAAGGATTAAGAAGTTGATTAGGCTGGTTAATGAAGGATTAGAGGATGGTTAGGTGGCTAAGATAGATTAGAGGCCAACTTGCAAAAGTTGGAGGATGTGACACATCCTAATCAAGGACTAGGCATGTGCACATGTCCCTAATGATAAGATTAGGATAAAGAAAGGGATGTGATATGAAGGGAATTAAATAAATGGCATATTTATTTTATTCATTTGATGAAAGGGGGAAGATATTTAATTATTTAAGTAGATACCTTAGGGATTAGAAGAACTTTAGAGATATTAATTAAATAATAGTGATGTTACTTAATTAATGCGGATAAAGGGATGCTTAGACAAAAGGGGATAAATTTGGATAAATTAAGTGTCCAAATTTAGGTGTCTACAATATCCACAAGTCACATTTTATTGTTGCAAGTGGAACCCATCACCCATTATGAAAATGTTTTTGATAAGATAAGCAACATTTATAGGGTGTTGTACCCTTTACACAGAGAGCCCAGAGGGCCAAAGGAAGAAACAAACAAAGATAGTTGACTGATAGTTGTAGAACAACTAACAAAGATTAGACCACCCCAGAAGAGGGGACCAACCTGACTCCCTGAACCTGAGGCCTTTCAAAGGCAACAGATTTGGGGAGTCCCTTCTTCCACAACACAACCGACTAGGAAGGCTCATAATCAAAATCCACTGAGCAAGGTGAGGGGAGCAGATCCACAACAAGCTCCCCAAATGAGGAGCCATCATGCAACGAGGGAGCCAACACAAAAGGAGAGGAGATAAGAGCGATCAAAGGACTAGTAGTGTCAAATGGAGAGAGACAGCTTGGAACTGATGGCACAGTGACAACAGAAGGTTCCATAGAAGGGTTGGCCAAAAGAGGAGCCTGGATGGGCTTCGACACCAACGAGGTAGACAAGGGAGGGCGCCCACCTCAGAGGAATCATCTGAAGAGGGATCAACTATGAGATGGCACGAAAGAGCATGCTTCCACCAAGTAGTAGTACCCTTGCAGCGAGCAAGAGGGCAGCCAAAGGTCGAGTGACCAACAAAGAATGTTCAATGCCTGCACCGAAAAGGGAGCCCCTCATAGTCCAAGAGTTATTTCAAAGTTTTGTCCCCCACCATCAAAACCACATCTCCATGGAGCAATTTGGAGATGTTTAAATCGATTAAAATATGAGCGACCATAGTATGCCCAAGGTCCCGAGTCATAGAATCCACCTTCAAAAAGCTTCCAATAGCCTCAAAGCTAGAATCCTCCCAAAATTGGATGGGAAGATTCGACAGTCGAACCCAAACAGGTCTAGCATTCAAAGGCTTCGTAAGAGGATTGAAGGAGTGAGACCAAGGTCGAATGAACACCCCACATCCACACCATATCCAACACTCTATCATGATCCTCCAAGAAAGAAAAAGCAATAGAGAGAAAACCTCTAACACTGGGACAGAGCTCCATCTGTCCCAAAATAATAGGCTTCCAGAAACTGGTAACCTATTCGTGGAGATCAGGTATGGTGGGCCACAAGTCATTAAACCTGCAAACCATAGCCTGACACACATAATACTCTTCATTCTCAACAACCTTAGGCCCACATACCACAATAAGAGAGGCCCTAGCACAAGGAAAAAGATAAACCCTAGCTGAAGCCGAAATAGGCATAGATCGCACATAGTCCTTTGAAATTTCATCAGAGAAAGACTTCCTTTTACTACCAGTAGCAAGACCACCGGTAGTAGGAGGGCCACCATCCACAACCCGCACAACACTTGCAAAATAATCAATAGGAGAAGGGGGAGGGCCCCAACCCCCACAAGCCCGCACCTCACAAACCATAGGATCTAAGGGAGACACACTAGCGCAGCCCAGAGAAATCCTATAGGAAACAATCGATAGAGGGCACCCAATAGAAACACCAACCAACAGTTCACACCCAACAACCTGCAGTTTAAGCGACGTGCCCAAGCCCTGCACACCGACGCCATTTGAAAGAGGAACAAGCCATTTTCTCTAGCCCATAAACGCCATCATGATCTTGATGTGAATGTTACCCATTATGAAAATGTTACAAACAATGATGATCTAATAAATAATTATTAAATATTTTCCCAATACACCCTAAGTATCTAGGGACACTTTCCAAGGATGTTGGAATCATTGAATATGACATAGGATTTACAAGGTAGATGACACCTTAGGGTTGATGCAAGAAGCTGGGTCCACAAAAAGTGGAAGTGTTTTTCATATTTTTCAAAATTTGTCACACTTGGACTAAAAATTTTAAGTACTTACATATTGAATCTTAAAAAGGATAATAATATGAAATTTACTATTTTGAATCTAATTTCCAAATATGTAATTTATTCTAATACCTAGATGCTACAAATTAAATTTTAATAGGTGTGTGTAAAAATCACTTTTTAAAAGTCACCTTTTTTATCATACCATGCACGTGTATAGACACCACTTTTTTTACCAAAATAAAAGTATTTTTCTAATTCCTTCTAGGAAAAGATATGTAACAACCTCAAAATTGAAGAAGATATTTTTTGTAACTTTTTATGAATATTTTATTTATTGAATTTTGATTGGCCCTAATTGTTATTTTTAAAAATCAATGTGTATGGACAACATAATTGGACCTAAATTAAACATTTTTTGAAATTAATTTTTTATTGTGTAGAGAATTGTCTGAAGATCGATGTCACATAATTTTTTTGTAAAAAAATTAATAGATAAAGTGTTGTTAAAAATTGATATTTCAAGTTTATGGACCAGTTTGATTAGAGATTAATTAAAAAATAGAAAACATAGACAAATATATATATGTATATGCATATGCATATGTATATGTATATGTATATGTATATGTATATATGGGTAAACCCACAAAAGTGGTTTACAATTTGAATGAGGAAGGAAAACTTGCAAAAAATGACCCCATGCCAAAAAAATTAGTTCTTGGGGTTCAAATGAACTCATTGGTTTGAACGAACCAAAAATGGGTTCGCTCTAGGTTCGAGCAAACCCATTTAATGCAAGTACGAACCATCCCTTCAAAAAAAAATGAAGGTTCCTTTTTGAGAGGGGGTTCGAATGAACCTTGGTTTGCTCAAACCCCCCTTTTCCCTGATTCCTGCTCTCTGTCACAAAAAAATCAATTTTTTTGCACTTCGGAGCTTGGGTTGAAGAGGAAAATGGCAGAGACTTCACAAACCCAATTGTAATCAAGTAGTCATCAAAACGAGCTATCCAACAACTATAATTTTAATATGTTTTGGTTTTATTTTCTTACTTTTTTTTTAGTTTTATTAAACATAGGTTTTTCACCGAAAATCAAGCTCTATATTCTGCACATGTGGAAAAATAGCATATTATCCACAAAAAAAAAATGAGTGCACCAAATATTGAAGTCTTTAATCCAACAAAAAAAATTGAATTTCGATACATACAAAAAAGGTTACGTGTTATACGATTCGCCTATGTCTGAATTGTAGTTGGTTTGACTTTGAAACTTGATTAAAGAAAAAATATTCAATAAGAAAATCTAACCAAGTGGAAGCACTAGATATCAAAGTTACAAATCTAAATTTGAAAGAATTAAAATTTTATCCTTTATGGAAAAAAAATTATGCGTTATACAATGAGCGTTACTCCTTGAAAATGTTGTTTTTTTGAAAAGAAAAAAAACTAGTTTTCGAAGGAGATGGAAAAAGAAGTGCAATTTGATTCCAAAATTTTTGAAAAAAAATATATTTGGAATCTACAAACAAAATTTCACAAAACTCTAGTTTGCATCATCTTCAAATTCCTCGCAGTTTAGCTGCTATATGTGCCTGAAAGTGAAGATTTAGTTAGAAAAAAATATTTTAGTGTCTAGTTTGGCCAAAAATTGTAAACCAGTACTGTGGGATCACCCATATATATATTGGATTTATATATATTTGAAAACTAGACATCATGATCTATAATGGGTTTTAATTTCATAGGCTAATTCAAAAAAAAAAATCATCAGCTACATTGCCAAAGTTAGAAATATCTTTTGAATCTACCTTAGTTTTTTAGTTGTAGGTCAAAGACTAAAGGTCACGTTGCCAAGCCTTTTTCGAGCCTAAAACCCAAGTAAAAAAATGGCTTGGAATTTTGAATTTTCTTAGAATGGGTACTTGCTTTAAAATGGGTAACCTTTTGATGACATGGAATGGGGTTCATGGCAATGCTTCAATTTTTTTCTTAGGACAAACCTCAAAAATAGAATGAGTACCTATTTTAAAATGGGTAAATGATCTAAGACTCGAGTTCTCATTCCTAAATAGGTATCCTTTTTTAAAAACGGGTACCCATTCCTGTTGGCATTTTTTGCCGAAACTTCCCCTCTTCGTGGACCTAATTTCTTGCACTTACCCCTTAATCCTAAAAAAAAAATAGGATAGGTTGAAATTTACCTTGCAATCCTAGATCATTTTTATGTATCTCCATGTTCCTTGAAAGGTGTACTTGGATGCCTAAGGACACATTAGAATAATATATTATAACTATGTATTTATGACATGTAATTAGACTCATATAGGATGTAATAGTTAGTGGTGATGGGGATACAATATTATGGAAAATGATTCCTTCCAGGCATCAACTTTTGGGATGGGACCAATTGGACTTGCAAGTTTGCACATGTAATTGCATGTTATTTACATGTACAAATTGGGGTGCTAGGTTGTGCATGTCAATGCATGTCAACTATTGGAGCCATCAAGGGTAATGGAGAATTATAAGTTACCAAAGTTTGATTGGCTATGGGTTGGGCGCCCTTGTGAAGGCCATGTAATCTTTTATTATTTTTATTAAGTCTAAAGGTGTTCCACTAAGGAGGGCATATGGCTTTTGCAATTGGTTTCACCTCTTGTTTTAGGATACCATAGTTGTATTTCCTCTCCATCTTTCCTATAAATTGGCATATCCTTGGTTAGTAGTTTCATATCATATATTATGCAAGTATCTAGATGTTGTCAGATTGCTCAAAGATTGAAGTGAAGTGTGTTGATGTAATATCTACTTTGAATATATTAACATGCTTGTCCTCTTTCTTGTGTGTAATTTTTTGTCATCTTGTGGTATTGTTGATTTTATGTTATTATTGAATGTGCAATCACTTTAATATCTTATTGGTTAATCTTAAGTTATTGGATTTGCATTACATTTTGAAAGTTCTTAGTAGTAAATTTGCCTTGATTTTCAACAAATAGTATGGAAAATTTGAATCAAAGAAAAATAACAAGTATGCCATACATCAAAAGTTCAAAGAAGACTACAACTTCGTATCTTCTATCATTACTCTATTACCTTCTTTCCTTGATGATATACTTACAATGTCTTTTGGAGAACAAGAGGATAGTAGATCTTCACAATAATGAATTATAAGTGAAAATGGGAAAATGAGGCTTATTTATGACTATGCTAATTTTTTTGGTGCACAACCAACAAAAACACAATAAGGATTAGGGCAATAAGCAAGGGAACTTTTGTCTATTTGGGGATGAGGTCCCTTGTGTTGGGGATGCATTTGATAGTCACCTACATTGGAGGATGCAACTGACTACTCATAACTAAGGCTACAAGTTTTACAAAATAATTTAGAATAACTTCGTTTGCTTGAAATCCTCACATTATTAATTTGTTACCTACTAAATGACAAAAATATATATAAATAAACTTAAAATATATTAAGAACATAAACACCAAAATAAATTAAAAATATTATATAAATTATAAACCATAAAATTCCCTTCGTTACAAAGCTATATTTCACTCTTAAGAATATAAAGTGAACTTCTATAATATACAACATATTTTTATTTATTTTTAAATTAGAAAAATAAACCAAAGTTAGTGAAGACTTGCCTACTAGACAAACATTTACAATGCAACTAAGAAGAGCCTACTTTCCGCAATCCAACAACAGATTTTAAATAAAAAAATCTGAAGGCTTATAGAACTACTTGAAACACTCTGATATTGCAAAATTTAGAAGGTTTCGTAGATCACATACACCCTTTACTCCACTTTTTCACATTCGGACAATTCCATGGTTCTGACTATTGTTGGCAGAGGTCCAATCTCCTCTAAATAATCATTTTGACTAAGCTCAAGTGTTTCAAGGCAGGGGCAACAATATTCAGAAATTGAAATCCGGGTCACGTATGTTTTGCTCACATTTAGTGCCCTTAGATTCCTTAAAGTTCCCGACCAAAGAACCAATTCGCTGAGTGGGCACCTGGAAATCTTCAAAGTTTGAAGATTAACCAGCTGCGTTAACCCTTCTGGTAAATACCTCAGCCTTGAGGATTCTATACATAAATGTTCTAAACATCTTAGATATCCAAAATTGTTGGGTAAATATTCCAACTGGATGCATCCAGTAATGGAAAGAGTCTTCAAGCTGGACAAATCTCCAAGAGAAACTAGCAACCTTGTCAAGAACGGACTCCCAATTGTCAGCAATTCCAATTTTCTTAGTTGACCAATGTTAGATGGTACAACATCTAATCTGGTATCTTGAAGATGAAGCTCTCTCAAGCAAGCATGGTCTATAATTTGAACAGGCAATTGTCTCAATTTGAGGCATCCTGAAAGGTACAGATTCTTAAGCTTTCTGGTGTTTTCTAGAATGTTCTTCTGTAGGGCAAGTTTCTCACAACCAGATAAATCGAGATACTGCAGTTGTGTCAGCTGCTTAAAAGAATCTGGCAATCTCCTTAACTCCTTGCAAGAATACAAATCCAGATGGCGTAGGCTTTTTAAATCTCCAAATCGAGCAAGTAGTGATGACAACAATGTACAATGTCATAGCTCTAGATGCTCAAGTGATTGGAGATGACAAAACTCTTCTGGCAGCCCTTTAATGCCAAACTCTTTACCAACATCACCTAACAATGCTATTTTTTTCAAGTAGTTCAGATTTGATATTGAACTTGGAAACCTATGAAAACCAGCGCTCCAAATACCAGTAACAATCAACTCTCTCAGCAGCAAAGGAGCCTACAGCAAGACTTAATTTTAGTGAAATAAAAAACATAATTGGAAGTAATGATTCAGAAGGAACAGTAAAGCGAGGTATTTACGTGCGCTTCGTCTACCCACAATTCTTCCAACACATTAGCATCATGAAGCTCTAAAATTCTTAAATTTCTTAATGTAAGCCATGATGGAAAATTTCTTAGGGGAAAACCATCCCAGTGAAGCCACACAAGGTCTTCTGATAATAATGCAAATTCTTCCATGAAGTCGTTTCCTTTTACAGAAATAATTTGTACTCCATTTGAGAATCTAAGACGTTTAGATAGCCTGCTAGAGTTTCTCATCAACTGATGCGTGTACTCTTTGAACGCCACAAAAGTTTCTACAGGTTGTATCCCTCAAATCAGCTTTCGTTTCTGAATAAAAAAAATAGACATACAGAGTGTTTCAACCAAACTCACTGAAAGCAAAGACAAACAAAAAGACGAACTAGTTTTTAACGCCTATCACTTATCATTGATTAACAAAAAATAGGCAATATAAGAAATCAATCCTCTATTCATCTAATTATTCGAATCTAACAAAAATGCAGAATAGGGCAGCCTATATTAATCTCACATTGAAATGTTTCTTCATGTCATCAATCTGCTTTGGACGCCAAAGATGATTTGGTGACTGTCTACTTGCAATCTCTCTTCCCATATCCCTAAGGTGATCATGCATCCTTATTGTACTTTTCCTCTCGAACAGTTTCTCCTTGACCAGCTCCACCAAACAGTTATTCAGAAGTGTTTCTAAACCATGCAGACCACTCCAACCCGATCCATCCCACAATGCTATAGCCCTGCTTTTCTCTTCTCCAATGAGAAAACAAGCTACATCCAAGAACATCTCTCTCTCTTCTTCATTGAGCACTTCGTAGCTAACTTGTAGCCTTTGTTTGATTTCACCAGGCAATATTCTTGAGATTTTACGTAATTGGGATTTCCAGTAATCTTTGGACTTTCTGCCATATAACTGTCCACCCAATACCTTGAGTGACAGAGGCAAATCATTGGAAGCATGTAAGAATTCTTGAACCAGATGTTTAAATTGATCGGGTGGAGAGGGTTGAAGAAAAGCGTGCCAGCAGAATAGCTGCTTCGCATATGACGTGTTAAGTCCTGGCATTCTATAAATGTAGGACAGGCCCCATGATATGAGGACACCCACTTCCTGGGTTGTTACAATAACCATACTTGGGGATCCAAGGTTGTCCTTATTTGGCAATAAAGCATTCAGCTGGTCGATGTGATCCACATCATCCAAAACGATGAGAGCCTGAAGAGAGCTCAAATGATTTGCGATAACATCCTTGCCTTCATCTACAGTGTCGACCGACAAATACTCGACACCGAGGTCAGCCAGAATTTTTTTCTGCTTGTCAGGCAGAGCGTTCCTGGATGCTGCATCTCGCACGTCGAAAACAAAGCTGCATCTTTCAAAGGAGGAACAGTTCCTGTTGAAGAGCTCTTTGGCCAATGTGGTTTTACCACTACCTCCCATGCCCACGATCCCCGTGATTTTTACTTCCCCTTCTCTTGAAACTGATTTGAAGCCTTGTACCAGCTCATCCAATCCAAGTGGATGTTCGACTACCCATAATGGAGCTTTCTTCATGATTTTTATTGTAGAATTCACAATATTCTTCAAAACTATGGCCTCAACCCTAAACATTTTGAACCGAAAATCAAAACCAAAACATAACATACTATATTGCTTAAATACTTATGGCATCAGACTAGAACTATGGGTGAGATGTAACTCTTGACTATCGAGGAAGAAAACAATACATACTCATGATAGTTGACCTGGTAGCCGTGTAGGAACGAACTGTCGTTGAGTGCCTTTTTCCACACACCAAGCATTTCTGGTGTGTATCTGCCCTTTTCATGCTCTGAGAATGCATGGGCATATTTTCCTTTTCCTTGATCAATCCATCAGAGATCTGAGGGCTCAACATGAGAGAAAATGGGAATGATTTTTTTGCCAGTTTTGAGCATTAAAGACAGTTCAGCCAAACACCATGCAGATTGGGCATAGTTGGGAGAAAAAATGACGATGAGAAGGGTAGCACTAGTTATGGCGTGTTGTATCTCTGCTGGAAGAGAATCACCAGCCTCAAGGGCATCCTTATCTAGAAAAACATGGAATCCCATGGAATGAAGTATATCGTAAATGGTAGTGGCTAATGTGTGTTTCACATCACATCCACGATGATTAATAAATATGTCTCAGGGCTCTGTAGATTAAGGCGCATAATAAGGTGCAAGCCCATCAAAGGCACTTTCTGGTTGAGTTAGAATTTTTCGGGATGTGGAAGAGGAAGCCATTTCCATTTAATTAGACTGAACCCAACAACGAGAGAATAACGAAAGAGGGATTCCGATTTCTGACAAATGAAGGGTTACAGGGGAAAACAGATGATAAAACCTTGAGCAGGCATCATTGGTAGAGTTAAGAGGAGACGAGGGTTGGGGGCATTAAAAATTGTGTGTAGGATACCGCGTGAATGAGCAGTGTCTCAGGGATTCAAAATGAACGGGACAACCATAGTTATCAACACATGGAATCTTTTCTTATCTTTTTTGAAAAGAAGAAATTCTCAAGCTTTTTCAGTAGCTTGAAGTTTACGCTGAGAATGATGTGGCCCCAGACGTGAAAATCTTGTCGTTCCGTGCTTTCACACTTTTCAAAACTATTAATGCGTATTAAATATCCAATTAAATTAGGGCGCAGCTATTCTTTTTAAAAGACGCATGTGGAAGGCATATAACATACATTAAAACATTTAAAACATGCATACATCATACAAAATCTACCCACAGACGGTTTCATGGGGACGAGGCTATTCACCCTACAAAAATGTATGTAGAAGGCATGTGAGATGCACAAACATGCATAAAACATTATACAAAATCATACATCAAGGACCCACCAGACTGGAGTGGAAGTGATAGGAGATAGCTGGGGTAACAGATGGAACCATGAGCCGTTAAATAGTTTTGCTTCCTTTCTTGTTTTGAAACGCAAATTTAACTTGACATTCTCCTTTTCAAATGCAAATATATTTATTATTTATTATTATTATTTACGCCAAAGATGTATCCTACTATGAACTGCACCAAACCATTTTTAAAAATTGATGGCTGAAAGCATCCACACTCTGACCGTTCATCGGTTAGAAACTATGCCAGTCCCCATTTTTTAGGTTACTTTATGTCACATTCAAAGCGGCCACATGAGGTCAGCTATACCATGTCGCGTATACAAGTTGAAAGTGTCCAAGCTTTAATAAACTACGGTGTAAGAGTTTGATCGCACCTGTTCATGTCTTTTGTCTCCGCAACATTAATGATCTAACTACTATACATTCATATTTGCTATATACGCAGAGTCTGATTTGAATGCTATAAAGATTACATAGATTTTTGCGAGTAGTAGAAGATTACATAGATCTTTTGCGTTGTAGATCTGTCCACCTCATTCAATCTATCGTCTTCATGCATCTACACCCATAACAATTTGCTTATGTCACAGCAATTTTCTTAGGTTTCCATTCAACGAAGGCTTCTCAGAAAATCTGGATATGAAATATCTTGTTGCGCTTTCATCTACCACCTTCATATGTCACCAGTATAGATGTACTCGGCATAAATAACATTGATTGTTGGTAAATAGATACTAAAGAATGCATTCCCAAAATGTCCATTCAACCATCTCTGTAACCAAAACGTCTAATCTACATTTATTTTGCATAGTTGTAAATATTTATACTTTCTTTCACCGCCCCCTCATCGCCACCTCCAATGTGCTTAAATAAGCCAGCTAGTAAGATGGTAGATGTGAAAATGAGTTTATCGGTCCACCACCTCTCATTTGCCATTCTAGCAAGCTGCTTTTGAAGAGACAATGAAGAAGTGTCTGTCTTTACCTGCACGTCACCGAAACCACAGGTTCTATCTTGTTATTTTCCTACATATACATTTACCCATTTCGATTGTGACAGTCTTGTTTTTACTGCAACTGTAAAGAGGGGAATTCAAGTTTCTTTTATTTCTATAAATGCTTGATTCTGAAAAAGAATCCACTTTTGGAATTGTAAAGTGGTATCCTCTATATTTACTTCTTTCTCGAGATTTTTTTAAAGATTGAGATTATTTTTTAACTAGAAATCTATCTCTACTTAGTTCATTTACTTTTGAGGAAAAAAAACCTTCCATTCTCCTACTCCCTCTATTGTGTAGTCTTGAAATGGCACAGGAAATATAGAGATAGGGAAGGTCAATTGGGAAAATTAACGGCTTAAAGCAACATGCAACGGTTTTGCATAAAACAAGTACATACACCCATCCATTGTAAGAAAATATAGCATTAGGTTAGTGCAGTGCAAACTATAAAGGAATACGCAACAACTAAACCTGTCTAAAGAAGTCTGAATAAGATATTATGGAGTCTTGAAATGGCACAGGAAATATAGAGATAGGGAAGGTCAATTGGGAAAATTAACGGCTTAAAGCAACATGCAACGGTTTTGCATAAAACAAGTACATACACCCATCCATTGTAAGAAAATATAGCATTAGGTTAGTGCAGTGCAAACTATAAAGGAATACGCAACAACTAAACCTGTCTAAAGAAGTCTGAATAAGATATTATGGAGTCTTGAAATGGCACAGGAAATATAGAGATAGGGAAGGTCAATTGGGAAAATTAACGGCTTAAAGCAACATGCAACGGTTTTGCATAAAACAAGTACATACACCCATCCATTGTAAGAAAATATAGCATTAGGTTAGTGCAGTGCAAACTATAAAGGAATACTCAACAACTAAACTTGTCTAAAGAAGTCTGAATAAGATATTATGGAGTCTTTGTAGGTTTCAACTGTTTTGCCTGAAACACCATCCTACAAATAGGTCTAAAGATACATTCCATCTTTGAAAATTTAGGTATCTGGAAGTCACCACCACTTAACTAAGGTGTTTGTGTAGTTGTGTCTCCTATGGATGCAGATATACTACCAACTAAAATATTCGATCTACTGTAGCTGTCAAATCTGATAGTTAATGATAATAGAAGAAAAATAATAGCAGAAATGGAAAAATATGAAAATAAATTTTTTTTTTCCTTCTTGCCTTTTTTGAAGACTGAAATTTGAAAGCTTTGAAACTGTTTCTGTGAATTAAATAAATGTCATAATTACCAGAGATGTAAGTATACCAGTATGGAAACTGATGTTTTTAACTAAAATTCTGACTGTTCTATTATGGCAAGTAGTAACCGAGTCTAGAATTCAAATTTGTATCTCTTGCAATTACTCAACAAATAATTTGTTCTAGAAAGAGATTTATACATATTAAATAATAAAGAAGTTGTTACTATGTGAGGAGAGAGTTATCTTGCACATTAGTCTGTTTGGAAAGGGCCTTGTGAAACACTTGAAGTTTTCCATTTTAATCATGCATCTAAGAAATAGTTGGACGCAAAATTTTAATATTTTTGAACAATTTCAGTATTTGGGATTATTGGTTACAGGAAACTGTGGTTTTATAAAAAGTTGAGCTGGAGGCAGAATTTTAATCTTTTTGAATAGTTTCAGTATTTGGGATTATCGATTACAGGAAACTGTGGTTTTATAAAAACTTGGCCAATCTATGACCCTTTTTTAGAAATCAATCTGAATCAAGACAAAATATGTGTTTAGGTTAAGGTGATATTTAACAGTAAACCTGCTAATGAAATCTCGTTTAACTGCATCATACCTCATTTTTCATTCAAATGTTCTTTTATTATCAGCTCAACTTTAAAAACTGCATGAAAAGTTCCTTGTCATCTACTCACAATTATGTTTCTAACTGTAAGGTGCTAATCGTTTCAAATTTAAAGAGTTTTTTCTTCATTTATAGGTAAGATTTAGATATAAAACAAACTCCCTACACTCTGGCTCAATTTTCTTCATTAATATTCATTCTGATATATAAATGTAGTGTAGATTTCCATTTAAAAACCCCTGTCTTGTATCCATTTTCTGATTACCATACAAATCTAAAATAAGATTATCTCCACTAATTACCATACTATCTTTTTGATTACCACGTCACATTTGAAGGCTATATAACTGTATTTATGCCTTAACTGTATTTATGGACTATCTTTTTTTATATATCTGTATTTATGCAGCCAATGAAAACTTATCAGAAATCCACATATGAGTAAAAGAAATCCCCAAATTATACCATGTATTATAATAGAATACGTAGCTTTATAAGATTGCAAGTTTGTCTAATTTGGTCACTGATTTGTTTGGCACCAGACCATTTTGATCACATATTTGTGTATTGTCCAGAAGATTTTGTGTGTTGTCCACAAATTTATGTTACATTTTCCCATAGGATCTAAGCATTTTAAATGAAATTCCAATTTAAAATTCTCAACCTTGTCTTCTCTTTTATTATTGAAAGTGATATAACCTAGATTAATTTTTTTCATTGTTCAATGATTTATTTATATCTTTTGTCCTTTTTATTTATTTCATTTATATATTCATTTTGATAACTATTTTTTTTAACTATAAATGTACATTCTCTATATATTATGAAATGAATTTGTCAATTTAAATGCAAATGTTATCCATTATTGTATTTAACATAATGACATTAGTTAACATTAAGTGCTTTTTTAACATTTACTTCATCTAGGAATGGCACTCCCAAACCAACATACCGATATAATTGAAATATCGGAGAGTGACAGCTCCCCTGAAATTCCAATTGGTTCACCTCTTTCAACCAATTGGGACGGATCTTCTGCAAATGTTGTGGATCTGTCAAATGATATCCATGTCAATTATTTTGACAATTTGAACACAATAAAAACAATTGTTTGAAATGTACATACTATCAAGGGCTTCGAAGTGCAAGCAATGGAAGGGACACTACAAGAGTTCCATGAAATGTGTGACACACTTGCCGCATTTTGTACTTTCTTGAGAGAGATGCATGCTGATGAGGTTTACGGAATGGGCGGTGCTCCGTACATAAAGCATGCTTTCCAAAACTATATAGATTGTGCATGAAAAAAAATTATTCTTCAAATATGTATATAGTTCCCTTTTGTAATGCACTTACAAGTATTCAAAACTATGACTACTATCCTACCTTTTTATATGAAGCTCCTACAATAAGTCTTACTTTCCTAGTGTAGCGAACAATGTTGTATTTTTCATAGTAAAAAAACATTCCTTAAGTTCTTGAAGGTTATTTACTACGTAAATCGGATACTATATTTAATAGAATCTTGTCCTCTAATAACCATAGATAAATCATTTTTTGTACATGATGTAATACATATGCAATAGTATTCATACTTATCTCTCATGATTTGGCTTGTACACTCTATGAATTTTTATTACAATGTATGAAATAAAGGACCACATTTGTAACATTGTTAAATTTTCTACAATAAGTATTGCTTTCCTAGTGCAATGAACAAGGTTATGTTACTCGTAGTAAAACGACATTCCTTAAGTTCCTAAAAGATTGTCTATTATGCAAATCAGATATTATATTCAATAGAATCTTTGTCATCTAATAACAATGGATAAACCATTATAGGACATAAAAGACCACATTTGTAACCTTCTTAAATTACACCATTTATTTACTCCAAACTTCAAATCTTTGCAATATTAGAATGTACTTTTTATTAGCATTCAAAATGGCACTTATTTTGGACTAGTTTTCTCAAGTTCTTCGTTATCCACAGGAACAAGTTTTTTTCAAATCTTCCAATCCTTGTGACTACTACATATAAAGGTGCTATCTATAGGTATGTCTCAAACTCACTATCTTTGAACATCTTCATTGTTGAAATTGTATTGCATACTCTCCATGCACCTTTTAAAACTTTCTCTTCCTACATTTATACATTTACAATGACTCTCTTTTATTTATATACAACTCTTTATGGTACAAATTTATTTGAAAATTTCCCTTCATAATAAGTTGAAAATTTATTGTAGTTCTACAAAAAAAGAAAACAATCAACAACAAATAGTCTTGAACTTTTTCAAAAACACCAATACAATTTTCCAAAGTACAAAATTACATCCTATTTTCCACAAAGTTCCCTCTTTTGTGGAAAATTTACATTATCCACATTCACAAATTAGCATTTTTCAATTTTGTTCCAAACTTATTACTAACAAAATTCAAATTTTCAAAATCCTAATTATCACATTTCAAAATACTGGTAGGCACATTTAGTACACTAAGTACGAACAAAATGATGGCAGCATTGACTACAAATGCCATTGTAGATATTCTTGCAGGCATCTCTACTTTGACCCCTATTTTGTAAGTTGCATCCATCAACTCCATTCAACAGGCTCAGTCTAAACTTCTCAAATACCGTGTTGAACTTTTTGATGGTTTGCATTCCCATCATGCTTTACTTCCTACCCAATTCAATGATCTTGTGTTGGAGGAGGCTCTAGTAAAAGGTTCTATTGTCCTACTTAAACAATATAACTCGAAGATGTTTCACAAATTTACGTACGTGAACATACTCCCATAAACTTTTCCTTCTTTAAATTTTCCCCTTGCATTCTCTTACTAAATGTTTCACTTTGAAAAATTGTAGGGCTATCATTATTGAAAACTTTGAATTAATTTCAAAGAATGCACCAATTGTTGGCACTCCAACTCCTCTCCTGCAATCTAGAAGATCCCTCCTATCAAGTAGCACTCAAGGCCCACTGGGATCCTCTCAATCTACAAATGATTCATTTGAAGAAGATGTTGAGCCTCAAAGTTAGAAGAGTATATCCCCTTTTAATCCAATTCCCATAAAAATGTTAACCCCTAACCATAAGTATTGGACCATTGAGGGTCGAGCCTTGATGAAATCATCAATTCACGAATATAAAAATGCTAGACATGATGTAAAAGTTTTTGGTTTTGATTTCGTAGACATGGCAGGCTCTGAAATTCATATTTCTTGTTTCAATGAACAAGTTGGAGAGTTTTACCATGCTATTAACTCTTATAGTCTTTATGTCATCTCCAACGGACGCATCAAAGTTGCAAACACAAAATATAGTAGCTCCACACATCTGTATGAAATAATTATGCATAGCTCATCAACTGTCATTACATCCACATCCTTGAACTCCACAATACCCACACATACTTTCCACTTTAAAAGTATCCAATCATTGTCCTTGTTTCCTATCAATTCCCTTGTTGATGTCATTGGAATACTTGTAGCTATCTCCCCTACATCAACTATTCGTAAAAGAGATCGTACAGAGACAATTAAATGCACTGCTACAATTGTTGATATGTCAGCTTGTACCATAGATGATACACTTTGGGGTCATCATTGCTATATTGATGGGATACAAATTTCTGATATGCCTGTACAGCCAAATCCTTATGTAATTTTGATTAAATCAGCTCGTATTACCACATGGTGTCAGAGAGGTCTTGACACTATTTTCCCAACTAAAGTTCAAATTAACCCAAATTTAGCAGAGACCTCGGCCTTACAAACATGGTATGCCACTACAAATATTGCCAAGCCCTTTACTTCCTTGTCAAATAAACAACTTTCTCCCATACAATTTTCCAATCTAGTCAATATCTCATCTCTAAAAGATAAAAACATGCTTAAAAAGAAAAAAAAATTCATAAAGGCCTCCATTTCAAATCTGGACCTTGACACCTTCTATTACCTTTCATGTCCTCTATTGGTGGACAATAAAAAGTGTAAGAAAAAGGTTTTACAAACTTCCCCTACTACATTTCATTGCCCAAAGTGTTGTAAAGATCTCCTTAAATGTGACTTTAGCTACATGCTCAAAGTGGACTTGAAAGATGCAAGTGGTGAGCTCCTCAAAGTTACTACATTTGAAGGTCCAGCAAATTCATTAATTGGTGTTACCGCAAAGGATTTTCAACTACTACTTGTTGAACCAAATACTGCTAAAGACATTTTGGACCACATTATTGGTAGCCAATATTACATTGATTTGAGTATCCAACTAATTCCCTTTGGTGGACAAGACACACAAAGCATTGTTATTACTGCCATTAAGCAAAATTAAATGTTGCACTTCTCTCTTCTTAGCAATATTGTAAACTCCACGTACCCATATATATAAAGTTTATCATAAAGAGTTTTATTTTGTTATAAAAAACATTGCATAATCACACATATATAAATATTTTCCTACATTTTCCTTCCTTGTCGCTTTGATCATGGTTTTTCTCAAATTTAAATGAAAAGAACATATTTAAATTAACACTGTCCATATTTTTTTACAGCTTTATGTACATTAAAATTTCTATGTACAAATTTGTATATATGCATCTTGTATATTGTACTTATTATCTCTCACAATTCTATTTCATTCATTTTACCATCAACATTTGCTATTATGGAGGCAGAAAATGAAAGATTGCAACAAATACGCTCTCACCAAAATGCACTAAAACAAAAACAATACCATGCAAGGAAAGATGATATTAACAAACGAAGACATGAGGTCAACCAAAATATTGTTTCTAGAGCCTCAACATCTACATTCTCTCCACCTCTTATAGTACCCATCCTACAAAGTATTGCACCTCCCCCACAAAATATAGTTCATCCACCCCAAGATATCGAAATGCACCCTTCGCCACTTTTCTCCCAGGAGTATTTCTCTGCTAGAAATAACTTCTTATCAAAGTTAGATAGCTTGTCAAAAATATCAACTTGTATGGTTTGCATGGAGAGATATCCAAGAATCAAAACTAGGCAAACAAATGGACTCACAACTTGTTCTAGATGCATATCTGAAAAGAATGACCATCGGTTCTTAAAGTGGAACAACATGGACCCTGGTGAGCAACCTATATGTTTACAAATCCTATCCCAAATTGAGGAAATGCTAATAGCAAGAGTTAGCCCAATACTCCAAGTTACATATGCAAGGGGGGCAACTAAAATACAGCAGCCACACTATCAGCTTTCCACAAGATATATTTGCAATTGCATCCTATTTGCCTAGGCATATTACTGACCTTGATATTCTAATTGTAAACAGGGAAAATATTGACCAACAACCATATAGCTTCCTTGTAAGTAGAGGTCGTGTCCACGAGGCACTTAAATATAAGATATGCAATGACCCATACTACAAGGATGTCCAAATAGATGAGTTTGCATTATCAAATTTGCCAGAGTGTTCTACTAATGTCTCAAACCTTATTTTTGCAACATCTTCAAATCCTACTACCACAGATGCAAACTTCAACGAATCAAGCAACACTGAATATGACCCTATTGAACATAGCTTGTTGTCGACAACATCCTTTGTAGCGAATCTCCCACATGCACGTACAGAGGTCAAAGAGGTGTGCTCTTTGCTACACCTAGGTGTAGGACGACCAACACCAACCATTGCATGGCCGTCCATTTCTCCAACTCCTATAAATGAATACACCACTAAAGGATTATTTGCTATGGTATTCCCCACTTTGTTTCCAAATGGAAAATCTGCATTCAAGCAACAACGCATCAAAGAAATTAAACTACATGAATATTCTCTCCACCTTATAAGATACCATGATTAGCAGTTTGGGCAACACCCTCAGTTTAGGTACTTCATTCTAAATATCATTATGTGCCACCGTAGCCAAGCAACCTCCTCTGTGTTTGTCAACAAAAATATTGATGGTCATCTTCCCTCAACAATCTATGACTTGCAAAAAAGATTAAAGGACATGCCAGATGACAAACTTGCAGATCAGCTCATGCGATTTAGCTTGACCATTCGTGGAACGTGTCCATTCATGACCCAATGTCGAGGGAAACTTTCAGACATGATCATTCAAATTGGTTTCCCGTCACTCTTCTTCACACTAAGTGCTACAAATACTAAATGGCCAGACTTGCATTCCATCATGCCAACCAAGCCTCCTACAAATCCTTCCATGGCTTCTAGATGGAAGATCCATAACATTGTACAAAATCCACATCTTACCACTGTCTACATGCACCACAGGTTTACTGAATTTCGGGAAAAGGTCTTGGAAAAACTTCTTGGTGCATCTGAATATTGGTATAGGTAAACCCTTTCTTTCTCAATCTTCAAAACACACGCATACTTTCATTGTTTACAATAAATCATCCCTTCACTTTTCAAAAAAAATCTTACCTTAATAGTTTTCTAAATATCATCTTTTCATAGGTATGAATGGCAACACAGAGGATATGCACACATTCATGGCTTTCTATGGCTTGCACAAGCTCCTGATTTTGACAGATTAGAATGGAATAACATTCAATCTGTACAAAATGCACTTGATTACATAGATAGATATGTCTCTGCTTGGAATCCATGTAGCCTCCAATTGAGAGGGCAACCAATTCAACGCTCTATTCTTGATGATCCATGCCTGCTAGACACAACAAGGATATTGTCATGTGAGCCCTCAACAGACTATTGTGAGTTAGTCAATCGTGTTGAATGACACACAAAGTGTAGTTTGCTAACATGCCTCAGAAAGAAAGGTCCAGCTATTGTATGTCGCTACAAAGCACCATGGTCCATGCAAGATAGGTCAACTCTTTCAAATGATTAGACTAGTCATCCTAAGCATACACCAACTCATAATGATGATCAGTTGAACCTTCACAACCCATCTATCCTATCTATCTGGAGGGCTAATGTAGACTACCAACCTGTATTATCAATTGTTGTTGTCCTCAAATATATTGCCAAATATGCTGCAAAAGCTGAGCACAAATCAGAATCATACCATACCATGTTATCTCGCATCTCCACAAACTTAGAGTCAAAATTGCTAGCCCCAATTGCTTTTCGTAAATTGCTTACTGATAGCCTTGTCGATCGTGATATTAGTGCCCAAGAAACTTGCCACCTTCTACTAAAATTACCCCTCTCCATATCTAGTAGAACATTTGTGTCCTTGAATGTTAACCACCATAAATTTCAACGTGTCTCAATCTCACCCACATCAATTACCATAGCACCTACGTACATTGATGCATACATGGCTCGCCCAATTCATCTAGACGCAATGCCACTCATTGAACTAACCCAAAAGTGGACCTTTAGAGCCTCCCAAAAAAATGAACAATGGAAGCAACACCCTCATAAAGAAATTGTTCGCGTCTCACCTAGGTTCACTACCATCCCTGCAAGAAATGACCAAAGCTTTCATGAATTTTGTTGGAGTGAACTTATTTTTTATCACCCCTTTCGCAACATTGACACTGATTTTGGGTCCTTTGAACATTAAATTATATCGCAATGGGAGAGGTTTTCTTCTACATAAAGGGCATGGCATGTACATCGCACACTTCCAACTCCCACAGAAGCATTAGATGCAAGCAGCAACTCAAGTGTTGACCATTCCATACAAGGCCATAGCCTAGAAGAGTGGCAGGTTCTCTCAAGTTTGCACCCAAACCTTCCAATACAACTTGATGCACTAAACACGCTTGGTCGCCGTGAAATTGACATTCACCATGAATGGCAACAATCCAACCTGACCCCAATACAAATTCATTTTGCAACTACTTTCATAAATTGTAATAGAACAACCTTTCAAGTGCACCATGCTCTCCATGAACACATCCATACTACTTTCTCTACTCAGCAACAAAAAGCATTTGATATAATTTTCTCTCACCTAAGCACACTTCCATTGCAACCACCACTCAAGCTAATTGTTCAAGGAAATGTAGGAACTGGAAAGTCACATTTCATTAAACAAATAAGGCATGCCCTCATGAGCTCAGCTCCAATTCACCAATCACCATTACTACTTCTTGCACCTACAGGTGTTGCAGCATTCAATATTCAAGCTTCAACAATCCATTTTGCTCTTCGTATTCCAATAAAAGAAATGCCCCCCCTACAAGGGAAAACACTTGCAACATTCCAAGAGAGTATGTACTTTATTAGGTACATTTTAATTGATGAGATGAGCTTCCTTGGTCCCAAGTTGCTAGAATGAATTGATATGCGACTATGAGAAGCATTCCCCAGTGACAACCACTTGCCCTTTAGAGGGCGTTCAGTCATACTATTTGGTGACTTGGGCCAATTTCCACCTATTAAAGATATCCCCATGTACGCTTCTACCTCCTATGGTGGGACTCTATGGCATAGCTTCACAACAATGGTGACTTTGACAAAAATATTTCGACAACTTGGCAATGATCCTTCCTAGATTGCTTTTCATACACTTCTCCACAATCTATGTAATGCACATCCTACAGAACAAGACTGGGAAATTCTAATGTCACGTTCAAGTTCATCACTTAATTCTACAAAAAACTCTTCTTTCTTGTCAAGCATGCATCTTTTTGTAACAAATGAATTAGTCTCACTACACAACAAACGTATGCTGTTGTCTTTGGCAACCCCTGTTGCACTTTCCATTGCAGAGCAACTAACAGGGTCAACATACATAAATCCTAATGAAGAATAACTTCAAGCTCAAACTTTTTTATCTATTGGCCAGGAGGTCATGTTATGCTCAAATATTTGGGTTGACACAGGTCTTGTGAATGGTGCACTTGGTCAGGTAAAAGCTATTGTATACATTCAAGGTGACAAACCACCTCAATTGCCATTATTTGTTGTTGTTCATTTCAAGAATTACCTTGGACCACCTTGGGACCATATCAATCTGACATATGTTCCAATAACTCTGCTTAGTTGAGGACTTCGCCATCAAATTCCTCTTAAAATTGCATGGGCATTGACAATACACAAATCACAAGGACTTATGCTCCCGAGGGCCACTGTGGACATTGGCAACAAAGATCGACAAGGACTGACATTTACAGCTATTTCCAGAGTTCCAGACCTACAAAGCCTTCGCATCCACCCAACCTTCTCATTCCAACGATATGCACGCATTCAACAAAGCCCATATGTTGCTTGCAGAATAAACAAAGAGATTCGTTTGCAAGCATTGTCAAATTCAAACAACTAATACAATTAAAGGGAATGTCAACTACTACAGGTATGCCACTTTTTTTTTCTACAATATCAACTATTACTATTGTTACTATCTTCAAAAATGTATTTCTCTTCTTCCTTACATACACACTCCTCCCATTGCTCATTTACACAACTGGAGATATTTAACAAGAATATAAAACCGTGAAAAGAGATGGAGTACGTCTTTTTCTAAATTAGTTCAGTACAAAATTTGTTATTCTTTAGTTCTTCTAAATTATATTACTCTTTTACTTTTTTTGGAAATAAAATATTATCACTATATCAATGTATTTTGCTACATCTATTCTTTGCACAACCCATATGGAATTACTGCTCCCTTGCGTGCAAAACAGGGTCTTCTGACATCCTTTGATTAAAATTGCACACTAATGGATTTTAGACTTGCCTTGTAAATGTATATGTTGATGGGAATTAGCTGACGGGAATTAATTAAATTTGACATCATAAATGTATATGCCCTCCTTTGCATTTATAGTTAATTTATCATTTCAAATTTTTTGAAGGAAATGCTTATGAAAGTTAACAAATATGCAAAACCGTGAGAGGACATCACCAGCTTCTACGAGTCGCCACTCAACAAACAATTATAATCTACAAAGCAAGGCCATGACTTCCACACCTGCTGATATCAAAGAGTTTCCCAACTCTTATGCCTTCATAATAGATATGCCAGGCATTCAAAATGACGACATCAAGGTATTTCCCTTCTAAAGCTCTCAAACCCTCATTTTCTCTACAATTCGAATTTGATTCAAAATCAAATCAGTTGCCAACTATTACAGTAGCAAATCTGATGCTTTTTGTTTGACAATAATCAGGTTCAACTAGAGGATGACAATATAATGACAATAAGTGGGTATGGAGCTCATGGTCCACAAATTTATACATAAATTTACCTTGCCTGAAAATTGCAATATAGAGGCCACTTCTGCCAGCTGCCAAAATGGAGTATTGATTGTTACCATTCCAAAGCTTCCACCTCCATAGCCCAACATACCAAAGACTTTTGAAGTTAAAGTTACTTAGCCACCAACCTATCCAAAATATGTTTTTACATTTCCATTATGCAACCATATAAATACAACTATTGTGTTTATTATAAAATAGGCACAATGTGTAGTATTTACAAAGTGTTTTAAAACTATAAATGGTACATCTTTCATCATTATGTAACATGTGTCTACAAACCTTAAATCTATTAAATGGTACATCTTTCATCATTATGTACCAACATGTGTTTAATTTTTCAAATATTTTCTTTTAATAACTTACAAACAAATTCTTATGTTACAACTCATATGTCTACACAAAATCCCTAACATTTTACTTATGCAATTAATCCCCTTCCATCATTTTCCCCTTTCTTTGATGGAACATTTTTGATGGATGCGATAATGTGTTCTACTATTCTTAGTTAGATTTTTCAATTTTACTAAGGCTGATCCATTTCAAAAAAAAAAACTAAACATAATCTAAACATAATCAGTTGCATCAAATTATTTCCATTTCTACCTTTTCATATAAACAAAAAATGTTATCAATTCCAACCAAAAATTTGGCGTACCTAATTGCACACAAAAAGTGCAATCACTAGTTTATTAGGCCTATCTACTATGAGATGGACCAACCTAAAATATTAAATCGACCACTGAAGACTTCCTAGAGACGATCAAACTAATCCTAGATGTTCACTCTTTTATCTCATTTTTCAAAAATGAAACTAACGCTGGTGTTACGACACTCTATGAGTGTATTGTACGTCTATCATATTGAAATGCAACTTGCATCTTACTCAGGGTTAGTTGGTGTTTAGTACAAAACAACTGTATGGTGATTTGACAGGTTTCTTCACATTCCATGATGTACCTTTAATAAAAGCAGTGCAAGCTATAACTTCATCGATCGATGGTTCAAATTGCTCAAAAGAAGATGGGAGACAATTCAAATAATTTTAGCAGTTCGATTTCAGCCATTTGACTTTCGTAGTTTCAGTCAGCGGTTTTTTCTCCTATTCACCATATGTCAATTTTTTTGGCTTGTTCACCATTGAATGACTTGCATCAGTTATTTTTTTAGCGTGAGGTATTACAACACAAAATCACTTCCAATAGTGATATCGCATTCAATATTCAGTGTGCCCTGCTGAGAAGGATATGAATGAAGAACAAAACAACAATGAAAATGTGCCCTGCTTGCCTGCTATGCAATAAAATGATAAGAGGACTGTAGTATTAAACCTTACCGAGCCAGTAATCCAGTCAAGCATCTTACGTCTTCTAAGCTATGATAATCCTATTCCCATAACCCACCGTTTTTACAAACGACATTGCAAGAACCCACCAAATTCTGTAGTTACAACTGCCTTGGAAGACTTGTATGCAAAATGTGGAAGCATAGACAAGGCAGTGAAGTGTTTGACAAGATGCCTCAAATAGATATAGTCTCGTGGACTACAATGATTGCAGGATATGCACAAAATTGATTTGTTGAAAAGACTAGAAATTTCCAAGAAAATGTAATTGTCAGGTTTAAAACCAAATTCCGCAACCTTTGCTAGCATCCTCCCCACCCATGCCAAAATGGGAGCTTTGGAACAGTATATACATCCATCGAACAATAAAGAATAGATGAACTTTGTCAGATATCATGGTCACGACTTCCTTAGTAGAGATGCATGCAAAAAGTGGAAGTATTAACAAGGCATGTGAACTGTTTGACAGAATGCCTGAAAAGAATATCATCTCATGGAGTGTTACGATTGCAAGATATGTAAAAAATGGATTTGTTGAAAAGGCTTTAGAAACTTTCAAGCAAATGCAATTGGTAGGTGTAAAGCCAAATTCCACAACTTTCGCCAATATGCTCCCTATGTGTGCCAAAATGGGAACTTTGGAACAAGGTATGGACATCCTTCAAAGCATCACGGAAGGAGGATCAGGATTTTTTGAGATATTATAGTTGGAAATGATTTGGTAGACATGTATGCAAAATGTGGAAGCATAGAAAAGACACGTAAATCATTTGACAAAATGCCTCCGATAGAGGTTATCTCATGGAAATGATTGCAGGATATGCACAAAAAGGAATTTAAAAAAAAAAATTAGAAGCTTTCAAGCAAATGCAATTCGCAAGTGTATAGCCAGACTCCACAGCTTTTTCTAGCATTCTCCCTGCCTATGCCAAAATAGGAGCATTGGAACAAGGTATGGACATACATCAAAGCATTAAGACCTTATCTCTCCCCCTCCTCCTCTCCATATCCCTTGCCTTCTCCACCTCCATCTCCATCTCTTGCCTTTTGTGGGATCATATACATCATCCACTTTTTCCTTCACGGTTTGGGAGCTTCTGATTAAGGATCCTGCCCAACTAATACGGTGGCTGTGAGGATTACCCAAAACTAACATAAATATATTATTTAGTAAGTCGATTGTTCACCTTTAAAAAATGTGAATGAAATGGATACTGAGAAATTTAAAAAACATTACGATGAGGCAATGAACAACTGTACAAGCTAAAAATAAATTAGATTAAAATGAAGGTCAAAAAATCTAACTTATGAATTCAAAACATATATGCTGATCTTAAGTAAAACATTTTCAAAAACTCAGAAATGGCACTCGTGTTTCTAGAGTATTTCCAGGAACAGCCTGGCATTTATGGGCAGTTTATAGAATGAAAGTGGGAATCATAAAAAAAAATCAACCCTAAGCTAAATTAACAATGCCGCTAACCCTAACCTACTCTAACTTGAAGCAAAAATAGGCAAAGAAATTAGTGTACTGCACATTCCAATTTGTATCTCTTGTCACCCAGAGGTTGATCAATTTTTTGGATATTGAGGAAGAGCAGTTTGATTTGGATGCTTATGGAGTTACCCTTACTGTTTTTTGTTATTTGTTAGAGAAAAAATTGGTCTATTTTTTGTATTCATTTTGTGTACTACATGAGGTCAATTGATAGATCATTTAGCAAATGATTTTGTTTGTTTATCTAAGGTCTCAATAGAAAAGTGATAGCTTCAAATCAACATGAATCCAAACATGACTTCTTGAATCAATACCAATAGATAATTAATACATATATATTTTATATAATACAAAATAAATTATATATAATATATTTATACTTATTATTATATATTAAAAATTATATAAGAATTATATAAAAATTATATATTGGTATTATAAATTATATTCTATAATAAAAACTATTAAATACAAATAAAAATTATTATAATTAGTATTTAATATATTTTTATATTGTATAAATTAAATTAACATACATACATATTGCAATATATAATATACATTTTATATATTACAAATTTAATTATATATAGAATGATGTATGATTATATTATTATATATTGAAATCTATAATTAAAAAAATAAAATATAAATATAAATTTATTATAATTATATTAAATTAGATAGTATAAATTAAATTAACATATAAAAATTAATAGTTAATTTATTTATTTATATGTGCTCTTTAATTCTATTATAGTATTATAATATTAATATATATATAAAATAATATTATTTTTATATTTAAATTATATAATATATAATAATGTATTAATCTAATAGATATAAATTATTTATATGTTTATATTAGATATTATTATTAAAATAATCTTATATTAGAAGATTAATTAGAGAAAAAATATATTTATTTATTGCATTCATTTGTGTAGTACATGAGACGAATTTGTCATCCATTTAGCAAATGATATTGTTTGTGAGATAAATTCAAATAAATACTAGTATATTGTGATGTTTGAAATAGAATACATATATTATTGTGGATATAATGAAATTTCTACAATGTAAATTTTTTATTAATTAAAATAAAATAAAATCATTTGCCTTCTAGTAATGACAGGACTGATAAATGAGGACCAAGTTTGTTCAGATAAGGATAGAGTTACAGGAATGGAAGTTTGAAGCATTACATAATCATTTTGTGTGGGGTAATGTTAAACAAGGGTGACCACATTGTATTAAAAGTAGACAATAAATCATCCCAAGTTTAACAACATCTGAACAACTAAAACATTTCATGTACAACAGTTGCAAAGGTAATCTTGGAGCAAAGGTTTTACTTTGTGCCCTTGGAGCAGAATGCTAGGAAGTAGGGGAGAGGGGCCCATAATGGAGTAGGGTTCAATAGTGGGGATAAAAGTAGTCCTCAATGTGCCCTATAGTGGAGCATCTTAATATCCAATTGTAAAACACTTTTTATCCATAAAGTATGCAAAGTGACAAATCATGTGATGCCACATCAACTCACCAATAAAACATGACTTAGTGCACCACTATCAGTCTCACTTTTTTTTTGGGCCCTTTTTGGATACCTCAACAAAAAGCATGTTGATGTGGCCCTAAAATGAAATATAGAAGCACATGAGTTGCCAAATAAATTGTTATATAGAATTGGGAGTGATTTGAAATTTCTATGTAGGATTTTAAGAAATGAGAAGTTAAGGTGCTCCTTTATAAGCCCCTCTCCCCTAGGAACTATTGAGTTAATTTGCACAAGCCTTAGATTGTACAAGATATTCAAGCCACCTCGAGAGGCCAAATTAATTTTGTTCCAATTTGAGGCTCAAAGTGAAGTGAAACTCATGCATCCCTCCTTAAGCCAATCCTTACATTAGGGTTAAGTGGGAAAATAGGGGGTAGGGGATGTCCTCTAAACCAAGAGTGTTTTAGTCCCCTTTAACCCTGAAAAGGATATTTATTAGAGCCTCTTGAATAGTCAGAACCTTGGAATCCTTGAATCCTACCCCATGAATTCCTGTCCTACTGAAAAAAAATCCCTTCCACTCCAACTAGACATTCTCAAAACTACACAAGATCATTCAACAAATTGATTAGTAACATTGCTAAAAGATTTTGTAGAAGAAAACCTTCAAATCCAAAATATAAACACTCTATGAAAATTCGAGCAAAGAATATGCACTTTTGTCACAAAGTATACCATATAACTCGAAAGCATAAAACTAAAAAATTTAGGATTCAAAAAACTTCACAAATACAACTCCAAAGAAAAACCTACATCATGACAAGGTTTCAACTTAATCAAATGATTTGCAAGGCAACAACAATGAGAACCCCATTCAAAAAAAATGAGATAAACCCAAAACAAGGTATCTTCACAAGAACATTGTCCCTATTTAAAATGATGGTAACAGTTTGCATCTCTCACAACAATTTCTCTTGCAACTATCTTGGAGATAAATTTTGTTCAGTGTGGCAATCAATGCATACTCAAAGGTGCTTAACAACTATAATAATTATTCTAGGGGAGTTGTTTAACAAACCAAATACAAACCAACCAAATACAATTGCCAACCTTTTGCTATGGTGGCAGAGAAATAATTCTTTTTCCTCCTCTTTCATACCATTTTAAGTAAATGCCTTGAATCTGGAGAATGCCCTGTTGCCTTCATCTCCCAAGTCCAATTTCTCCAACTTTGCAAAGATCTCCTGTGTTTGTGGATGTGATCTGTCTCCTACACAAAAAGCATGTACCATTTTATGGCCTTTAATCCAACTACATCCAGGGATATTTTTAATTCCTCAATCTTTCATGAATTTCCTTGCCATTTGAACCTCACCCCACCTGCCCACTTCTACATAGATGTTTGAGAGAACATATGTCACAACATTTTTGGGATCCAAAACAAAAAGCATTGTTGCTGTAAATACTCTTAAGCCTATATTCATATGCAATCTACAGGCACCCAAAAAAATACATCCATGCAACCACCACCTGGTGTCTCAATGATAAAAGTGTAGTGTCTTCAAGATACTCAACCTGAGCAAGAAGGTCAACCACGCAATCATAATGATTAACTATAAGTGTAATGCAATAAGGGTTACTCATGTGATTGAAGTATGTACAACCCTCATCCACTAAACTTGCATGGTTGCATGCATATAGAACACAAACAAAGCCTACAATGTCAGGATATGTTCCAGAGTGCTTGATTAATTCAAAGATTTTGAGAGCATCTTTGCAAAATCCATGTTGTGCATATCCTGCAATCATTGCATTCCATGAGATGACATCTCTTTGGTGCATATTGTCAAACAGTTCCAGGATAGTTCCATGAGATGACATCTCTTTGGTGCATATTGTCAAACAGTTCCAGGACAATTGAAACTGCAACATCTGATAAAATTCCTCTATTATTTTTTCTTTATGGATGTCCATACCCTACTCCAATACTCCTATTTTGGTATAGTTGTGGAGTTTGGCTTTACACCTGCCAATCACATTTGCTTGAAAGTTTCTAAAGCTTTTAAAAAAATCCATTTTGTGCATATCCTACAATCTTCCAAGTGATTTCTTGTCGTTTCCCAAGCTCTCTCTTACCATTGTTGTGAACAGGGGAACTATTTTCTGCTTGGGTGAACAAACTTGTCCCTCATTGTGAGAAAAAAAACAACAGATTTTTCATGAGAATCAAAAGAAGTTTCTGCAATTCTTTTTCATCCTATTGTTCAAAATATTATGAAAGGTGAATGCCTTTTTGTTTTTGGCTTTTCATCCCTATTTGAAGGACAACTAATTTTAAAGAGTGTTCTTTCTAATGTTTTTATTGCTTGAATTTCTTGCAGCCCCTTTGAAGGGTTCAAAAGTTTGTGTAATTCATCTTCAAGGGGCTAGCAACACCTAATGCACTAGAGCAAGTGAGAAAATTTCAAAAGGCACGAATATCTCTCAAAGACATGAAGGAAAGGCCTTCATTGTTGTTTTACCTAGACACTCCAGCCAAGTATGATGATGCAAAATTACTAAACCAAAATCATTTTTTGAGGTCAAGAGGCAGTATTACAAATAGAGTTCAGTTTGTTGAGGACGAGCTTTGTGATTTAGAAATAGACTATAATTTCGTACTATATGAAGTTTCACTTCTGAGTTTTGTGCCACAGTAAACCATACTAAGAAACCATAAAATTGGGCCATAAATCTTGTATCAGTTTTATTAAGCATTTTAGAACTGTAGTTACATCTGTATATAATATGGATCAATCTCACTTCTTGTGAGCTATCCATGATATTCCTTTTGTTCCTATACACATTGGCTATTGAGTCTCATCTTTTTTATGTCTAATTATAAAGGATTAACATTTTGTTCAACTAAGGATTGAAAAGAATAGATAGTTGTAACATACTAAAGTGTTATGGACTTGAAATGTTTTGAAGTTTGGACTATTTGTAATATAGAGTAGCCCTGTATACCTGTCAAGCTCTACAATTGTTTTGTAATTTCCATTTAAAGTTGTGCTAAATACAGTACCCGTGGCAAAATACTATTATCCACAAAATATAAACCTTTTTTTTTTTTGTAGATGTCCACTACAAAAAAAGAAGGTTTGAATAAGATAAAGATAATGGGTGCTGGAGAAACAAGCTTAGAAGTAAACCATAGATAAGTACTCTGGAATTGCTGAAAACCTTTAGTCCCCCATCACTACCTATCTCTGGAAATCGTCATAGGAATTCTGTCAAAAAGTTCACGTGCCTTTTCTATGCTTCCACATTATGCATACATGTTTGATAGAGCATTTCTAGCTATAATTTCTAAAAGAATCCCCCTTTCATGATGCTTTGATGGATGTCCATACCCTATTCCAAAGCTCCCATTTTGGCATAGGTAGGGAGGATACTAGCGAAGGTTGTGGAATTTCTCTTTAAACTTGCCAATTGCATTTGCTTGAAAGTTTCTAAAGCCTTTTCAACAAATCCATTTTATACATATCCTGCAATCATTGCAATCCATGAGACTAACATCTTTTTTAGGTATTCTGTCAAATAGTTCATGTGCCTTATTAATGCTTTTTGCATGCATGTCTACAAGGGCAGTTGTGACTCTAATATCTGACAGAGGAGATAAAACTTGAGAAAGAAAATCTATGCAAATTTGACTTGATTTTAGTGGTTCAACAAAGATCCAAGATACCAAATGACTTCCAACTTAACTGCATATTAGGACCTAAAATTTTTGTTGATTTGAATACAAAGAACAATGTAACCATAGGGGTCAAACATTTACCCGCAGACTTCAACACAAGCCTTAAGAGTACAAAAAATCAAACTAAAGTTCACTACCTCTCCACATCAGAATGTTTGAACACAAAATCAAAATCCAAAATTTGTTTTCCCCCAAAAAAATGAAAAATCCCCCCTTAACTAGATTGCAAGTGACGGTTAAATCCAGTCCATTACATAAAACAAAAGAGGCGTAGATATCTAGTGTCCATGATTACGAAGATTCGAGGTGTGTGTATTCTGATGTGTTCGAAAGCAGCATATAGATTCAGGGCAAACATTTCCAGATGACTTATATGCGGGATCCACATTTATAGAGCCATGTATATTCTGTGATAATCTTGTGAATCTCTTCTCATGTTAGTTTTCAATATGTTGCCATATAATTTCATTTGTAAGTATTGAAAATTTTTGAAAGGCAGCATCGTCATATGCAGAGGATGACATTCAGTGACATTCTAAAACTCTTTGTTGGAACACACTGACAAAAATGAAGGATGTAGATACATTCAATCATCTTGCACGATACACAGGCAATACTAATCATTAAAAACTGCTAGAGATGTGTTAGCTCTCAAAAACACAGGAAAGGATACCTCAAGAGGTTGCCAATCTCTTGGTACGTTTTAGGGTAACAGAACAAGGTTTGAAATAATTAAACTTTCTACTCTTCAAGTGCTACTAGACCTAGGTGGGTGTACCTATAACGAATGAAGCAGACTTAACCTATGATCTTCCTTCTTACAACAATTTATCCACAATGGCATATGGAAGTGGACAAAATGGATCAAACTTGGAATAAATTGTATACTAAAATGAAGACTAAATCCTAATATGCTCAACTAACAGATGTAAAAAAAATATGAATGAGACTGAATGATGTGAATGGTGAGACCAGTGCCTTATAGGGTATGCGAAGTCAAGAGAAATCTGAGATAAGTACTTTGTTCTGGCAAGAATTCAAGTTGTTTAGCATATGATTTGGTTTATAGCTTGTATAAACATGCAAGATTATAATTACCGATTTCTTCTTAAATGATCCAATTGATATCTTCTAATTACTATGATCAACTTAGAGGATTTAATCTTTACTGGAAAGAACCAATTAATTGATCACACAGTTACAGCAAATGTGTACTGACAAACTGGAGGTAAACTTGTTACACCAATTCAAACAATCAGAGAACATCACAATTGGAGACAACTTCGATAATATTTTCAATAAACACGATGAACAATTGATACCAGAAACAATTGCAACACATCAAAAGACTTCCATTGATATCTCCATGATTTTACATATGCAACATAATCTCATTTTTTGCGGAACATTGTGTTCCTCTGAACTATATCTATTCTATCCTACTGTTTTACCTACTACTTCATTTACAATTGAGAGTGATTATTTATACATTAGTATCCGAATAGGCACATCGTTTCATATTCCAATATCGGCAAACAGTTGCAATTAGGAATTTTCATGTTGGCCACAGTGCATAAGACTTCATCAATCATTCGCTGTAACATCCTTGTGAGTATACCGAAGGAAAAAATATCACTGATCATCCCTTTGGTCTTCTGTGCCTCACCGTAACACACCTGAGTTGTGAAGACATCATATCGAAAACCCCTAAAACACCATTTGTCTCCCGTGCATCGTTGTAGCATTCTGTTTGTCACAATGAAGCCATATAGTATTCTTTTATTCCCTTTCAGTTTCTTCTTCGTATTCATTATAGCTCATCTAGGTCAGTGAGATATCATAGAGATTACAATACGTTTTGCCGATATGTACTTCTTGTGCCTTCCATTCACTGAGACCCAAGGAGCCTCTCACCGGAATGCACCTTGTTCTAACTCACTGTGGTTGTAACTTAATGGTGTCGAGAAGACCTTATAGAGAACCCACCTTGTTCCGCTGAAAGTTCCTTTATCTCTCGAGTCGCCAAGACAATAGTAAACTCCTGCCAACAAAGTCCCCCTGTGCTCCATCAGCGAGACCGGGCACCTCCCCAAGACATTTTAGTTTTCTTATCGACTGAAATAAGTCTTACCAATGAAGCCATTCATCAGCAAGACAATGAGCCTTCGAAGAGACTCATACCGATTCCAAAAGTTACACCAAACCCATTCCTTCATCTCATTTGCTGAGACTTATCCCGATGTGCTCTATCGGTGAAACACCCTGATTTCATTGAAACTCTTGCCGAAGACCACCTCTCCATAGATCGCCAAGGAATTTCAGTTTTCTTACCAACTGAGTCCACCTATCACTGATGACCCCCTTCACATCTTATCGACAAGACACTACTCCGATATACTTTAGTCTCATCGATGTACATTCCTCATCCTCAATCGGTAAGACAATGCTCAATCACCAAGACCACCTACTGAAAACCTTTAGCTTGGCCAAAACATTTCCACATGTGCCAGTCAGAGAGACAAAATATTTTCACTGTGACCTTACGCCGATACTCATCAATTTGGCCAAAATGAATACTTGTGCATAGTCAGTATGACATGTGGAGATTGTCGTGACATTATATCAATGCCTCAATCCTTTGCCGATAGAACCTTTAATACACCTTTCGACAAGACATTCATTCTCTATGACCTTCACCTAAATATGACTCCTATTCCAATATGTGTCTTTCAAACACGGGTCGGTGAAACATGACGCGTTCGGTGAAGCATTACACCGATGATCCTGACTCATGCCGATATGAACACTCCCTTCGTTGAGACGATGAAACTGTTATGCCGATAACTGCCAGTGAATGAAATTCAGTCACCATGACATTAAAACATCTTGCCGATAGGCAACATAGATTTTTTGCTAGCAGAAGACACAACATGGATTGGGGAGAGCCTAATGAACTCACGCTGATAGGCACCAGAATGCAAAAGATGCGTGACTCAATGGATTCGATGGGCAACATGGGCAAAATATGAGCAAAATGATATGAAAATAAACCCCTACATTTATGAAAAGGATTCCAATGGAAACTTAAGGTTATGGAAAACATGTGAAAAAGCTTAGAAATTTATAGTTCCAATAGTGGCTTCATCTGGGGATGAATGGAAATGGAAATGAAGCATGAAGGAACGAATGCAAAATGAATGCAAGATGGAGGTGAATGCAAAATGGAAATGCACCAGAACCCTAAACTAATATGCATGGAAAAGAAATTTAGAGAGGATACACAAGAGTTGTCCATGCACTGGCAACCCTCAATCCTCCGTGTTTCAATTTCACCTTTCCTAAGTTGATACAATCTGAAACTCAAACCAAGCCTTCCCCTGTCAAACACCTGGTTTTGTGTTGAGTTCATCAAATTCTTCCTGAAGATACTCATGCAATCCTTCTTGTCACTGTTATTGCAAGTTCTTAGAGTATCATCATGCTCGGTTTGGCCCAAAATCCCTACACCATCCTGTAGTTCAAATTCTTCAACATCTTGGGACAAACCCCTGTTATTTTCAACATTCAAGATGCATGCATATGAAATACAATATTCCTTATTATCTTTCTCACTGTTATGGATCATAAATCATTCACTTAGTTGTATTAAAATTTCACAAGAAAAGTGCCCCTCTTGAGAAACAAAAAATTATGTCATACCAACATTGTCTGAAACAAGCAAATCTAAAACCCTTTGCATTTATTTGATACCCCTATAACTCAAACCTTCAATATTAAGCATATATGAACCAATAAAATCTAGAACATTATCATCCTTGGTATGTAGACAAATGTCTATCCACATGAGTTAGAAATTTCAAAAACACATACCTCATTCTGAACAGACACATGCATTTGGCCAACCTCAAAGGTTTCACTATCAACTTGAGAAAGGCACTGAGAATCATATGAATCATTGCACAAAAAAATTTCACTGTCAAAACAAATGCAAGTTGGATAAAGAACTTTAGGATCAGCTTCATGTGTATATCTCTGATAGTCAAGAGTCAGCAAATCTGAAATTTGCTCATAGCTAAGTAAACACGTTTCCACATTTTCATTATTACAGTCATACTCATCACTTTTGTCATCATCAAAAAGAGGCCCAGGATCAACTGAGAATGAAAAATTACCAGCACAGTCACTTGTTCCATAACTTGACACATCACTTTGTTTATCTAAAAATACCTTTTGCTCAACATCAAGTGGATCTAAAAATACCTGAAATTCATTCTGGGGAAAACCTTTGCAAAAAATTATTTGATCCTCTTTTAAATCTTCATCATGCCATGGGCCTGAAAATTTTTGGAAACCATTCTCAAATTTACAACCCTCCTCTTCATCGCATGTATCATTGTAGCTTTCAACTGCAGCTAGAGGCATTGTAAATTCACTATCAACATTTCCCATTGCCTCTTCATCCTGATCCTCATAAGAGGTAAAAGGATCCCCTTGCTACAGATCAAAATCCTCAGGTGTATCTTCAAAATCTGAACACTCATTTGATCCCTCATAACACACACTACTCTCCCTATCACAATCTGTCAAGCAAGAGAGATATCTTGTACCTTCATCTTTATTATGCAAGCTATCATAGGAATCATACTGACTTGCACATACCTCATCATCTATTGGATGCATTGCTTGATCAATTCCTCTATACTCATCAGAAATACAACAATTGGAATCAACATTGGTAGTGTCCCCATACCCTTTCCTCTCCATGGCATCAATGAACTTATTCAAGTGATCACAAACTTGTTGTATTGATAATTTTGACCAATGAACTGAATTAGGCTCCCATACCTTTATGAATTGCTCAGTAAATATGGTCCTTGTAGGCCTATGGTGAGAAGGTAACTGTATAAAAATTTCTCTCATTCTATTGTACAGAGAAGTGAAATCTTCTCCACCATACCTCCTTATGTCAAGAAAAGCATCCCAAAGACTTTTGAAATATTCATCATCTCTAGATTGTTGGTTCTAATACATACCTTGTTGCAGATTCTGGCTAATATCTCTAAGTGAATCAGAATTGTGTTGCCCTTGACATTGATCACATTGACATTCTTGATAACTACCAATTGCATTTGACACTAATCGTACTGGCATTCTTGATAATTTTCCAATCTTTTTCCAGACAGGATAAGCATTTTCTTGCTTTAATGGTTGTGGAGGATAAGTGCTCTGATGTGCATGATATGTATCACCTCCATTGTAGAAATTTCCATTTGTAATATTAGGTGCTTGAGGGGCCCAATATCTTCCTACATCTGTATATTCCTTCTGGTCCAATTTCATCCTTTTCCTCTGCCATTCTTCTATTTCCTTTCTCTGAGACTCATACAATGCTTTGACCTCCTCAAAAGTTAAAGATTCATAATCAACTTGAGGAGTGCCACATTGATCAATAGATCCGCCCTGATTACCCTCCATTTTCAGATCATTGAGGATCTTTTTCCTATCATATTTGAACAAATGCAATGTTTCTTTCAGAGTCACCACCTACTTTTCCAAAAGTAGGAAAATGATTACTTTTGATCTTTTCCCCAGCGGAATCACCCCTTTTGAATCTTCTCAAATTATAACCTTTTCTTTAATGACTCTATAATATGGTCTTCAACCGAATTTTCTGATATGTTTCCCCAGTAGAGTCACCAATTTGTTAGCTCTCAAAAATGCAGGCAAGGATACCTCAAGAGGTTGCCAATCTCTTGGTATGTTTTAGGGTAACAGAACAAGGTTTGAAATAATTAAACCTTCTACTCTTCAGGTGCTGCTAGACCTAGGCGGGTGTACCTATAACGGATGAAGCAGACTTAACCTATGATCTTCCTTCTTACAACAATTTATCCACAATGGCATATGGAAGTGGACAAAATGGATCAAACTTGGAATAAATTGTATACTAAAATGAAGACTAAATCCTAATATGCTCAACTAACGTATGTAAAAAAATATGAATGAGACTGAATGATGTGAATGGTGAGACCAGTGCCTTATAGGGTATGTGAAGTCAAGAGAAATCTGAGATAAGTACTTTGTTTTGGCAAGAATTCAAGCTGTTCAGGATATGATTTGGTTTATAGCTTGTATAAACATGCAAGATTATAATTACCGAGTTCTTCTTAAATGATCCAATTGATATCTTCTAATTACTATGATCAACTTAGAGGATTTAATCTTTACTAGAAAGAACCAATTAATTGATCACACAGTTACAGCAAATGTGTACTGACAAACTAGAGGTAAACTTGTTACACCAATTCAAATAATCAAAGAACACAATTGGAGACAACTTCGATAATATTTTCAATAAACACAACCAACAACTGATACCAAAAACAATTGCAACACATCAAAAGACTTCCATTGATATCTACATGATTTTACATATGCAACATAATCTCATTTTTTGTGGAACATTGTGTTCCTCTGAACTGTATCTATTCTATCCTACTATTTTACCTACTACTTCATTTACAATTGAGAGTGATTATTTATACATCAGTATTTGAACAGGCACATTGTTTCATATTCCAATATGGGCAAACAGTTGCAATTAGGAATTTTCATGTTGGCCACATGCATAAGACTTCATCAATCATTCACTGTAACATCCCCATGAGTATACCAAAGGAAACAATATCACTGATCATCCCTTTGGTCTTCTGTGCCTCGCTATAACACATCCGAGTTGTGAAGACATCATATCGAAAACCCCTAAAACCCCATTCGTCTCCCGTGTGTCACTGTAGCATTCTGTTTGTCACAACGAAGCCATATAGTATTATTTTATTCCCTTTTAGTTTTGTCTTCGCATTCATTATAGCTCATCTCAGTTGGTGAGATATCACAGAGATTACAATACATTTTGCTGATATGTACTTCTTGTGCCTTCCATTCGCCGAGACCCAAGGAGCCTCTCACCGAAATGCACCTTGTTCTAACTCACTATCGTTGTAACCTAATGGTGTCAGGAAGACCTTATAGAGAATCCACCTTGTTCCGCCAAAAGTTCCTTTTTCTCCCAAGTCGCCAAGACAATAGTAAACTCCTATCAACAAAGTCCCACTGTGCTCCATCGACGAGACTAGGCACCTCCCCAAGACATTTTAGTTTTCTTACTAACTGAAATAAGTCTTACCGATGAAGCCATTCATTGGCAGGACAATGAGCCTTCGAAGAGACTCATACTGATGCCAAAAGTTACACTAAACCCATTCCTTCATCTCATTTGCTGAGACTTATCCCGATGTACTCTATCAGTGAAACACCCTGATTTCATTGAAACTCTCACTGAAAGACCACCTCTCCATAGATCGCTAAGACATTTCAGTTTTCTTACTGACTGAGTCCACCTATTGTTGATGACTCCCTTCACATCTTATCAGCAAGACACTACTCCGATATACTTTAGTCTCACCGATGTACATTCCTCATCGCCAGTCGGTAAGACAATGCTCAATCACCAAGACCACCTACCGAAAACCTTTAGCTTGGCCAAAACATTTCAACATGCACCAGTCAGAGAGACAAAATTTTTTCACTGTGACCTTACGCCGATACTCATCAATTTGGCCGAAATGAATACTTGTGCATAGTCAGTATGACATGTGGAGATCGCCGTGACCTTATATCGATGCCTCAATCCTTTAATGATAGAACCTTTGATACGCCTTTCGACAAGACATTCATATTTCGCTATGACCTTCACCTGAATATGACTCCTATGCTGATATGTGTCTTTCAAACACGGGTCAGTGAAACATGACACGTTCGGCGAAGCATTACACCGATGATCCTGACTCATGCTGATATGAACACTCCCATCGTCAAGACGATGAAATTGTTATGTCGATAATTTCCAGTGAATGAAATTCAGTCACCATGACATTAAAACGTCTTGCCAATAGGCTACACAGATGTTTTGCTAGCAGAAGACACAACATGGATCGAGGAGAGCCTAATGAACTCATGCCGATAGGCACCAGAATGCAAAAGATGCGTGACTCAATGGATTTGATGGGCAACATGGGAAATATATGAGCAAAATGATATGAAAATAAACCCCTACATTTATGAAAAGGATTCCAATGGAAACTTAAGGTTATGGGAAACATGTGAAAAAGCTCAAAAATTTATCGTTCCAACAAGATGAAAGAGAAAAATCAACGGATGAAACCGGTTCAATCGTATTGCATGGTCCAGCAGATGATACCAGCCGTCGATGGCATATCTTAGCTCAAGCTTCTTCAAATAGGTAACGCCTTCGACGTAATTATAATTTTTTCTAATGCAATTAAATTTGTATTATTTTATTATTTTATACAAGAATGGATAGAAAAGTGAGATTAGAATTTTCCTTAGGGATTTTGGTGAGATGAATGAGGGCTTCGAAGGAGATTTACACCAAAAGAGGAGGTTTCTCACTATCATAATCCACATAATAGTCCATTTCACAATTAGGATAGTTAAAAGAATCTTTCCAATGTTTGTCCAAGATTCTTTGAATCTTTCACCATGGATATGAAGAGGATGAAGGTGGGTTGTAATTGAAAATTTCCAAGATGAATCATCAAGTGGAAAATATGATTATTATCCAAAATGCCTAAGGAAGCCAATAGGATTGTCCTTAACTATCTTATGTTACTTGTCATATAAGGTGAAAGGAATCATTCCCATATTAAAGAATTAATGTTACAAAATCCTTTAAGGCTATCATAAGGTTGATAGGCATATTTTTCGTTCTATGTATTGTGGAGCCAAGCTAATTGTGCCAATAATGGTGTGGGTGTTTGAATGGTAGGTGAGGTTACATTTCGTTCCCTAGATGTGTCATTTTGGAATATTCCATAATTATCCACCCATATAATTTGTTTGGTTGGTTTGTTATATTTTATTAGCTTATTTAGGACTATTTGTTATTTGTTAGTTTCTTATGGAACTGTGAGTTCCAAATTTGTGAGTGTTTTATATGTACAAATATATGTTTCTTTAATACAAATTACAAACAATACTTTGATATGGTATTAGACCTAGATTTCTCCTTCTTTTATTTGCCTCACTTCAAATCTACATTCTACTGCAAGTAAGCATAACACCTTTCTACCCACCTTACAATTGAGTGTCAGATATGATGGCATAAATAAAGAGATTTTATTCTTAAAAGTGGATGATGGTAGCCTTTTGTTTCCCTTGTTATGTGATCATTATTGAAGGCATCAATGAGAAAATGAATGTTATATGCAAAGCACATATTGCAAGAGGTATTTTAAATGCATTATATGTAATTACCCAAGCCAATTTTTTATGGGCTTTATTCTAGTCACTGCAACGAAGGATGATTGAGGTGGGTGTTGCATTCTTTTCATAATATATTTTGCATGTTACTTATTCAATATGGTAGGAGAACCATCATAAAGGTTGTTTATAAATTTATTGATAGTGTTCTTTCTTTTTCATACCAATTTAAGAAAGAAAGCTAAAGAATTTTTCTTATCTTCATTTAGAACAAGTTTTGGACCTTGGTTGCTTATTTCATCATGCACAAATGAAGGTCTTATACTGCATACATATTAAAAGGTCTATTATTATTTCCAAAGGGATGATTTCAATTCCCAAGAGAAACTAGCACGTACAAAAATTTATGCTTAGTGTTAATTTATACTACAATATACATTATTATCCTTTGTTAATTTGAGTGAGAACTTTGTAGATCAAATAAGTCCACTAGCTATTAGCATCAAAGCTTTGACTTGATCCTCTAGAGTGGGTGTCTTGCAAAACTTAATTCCAAGGATTAACCAATCCTTTTGGGGCATTGCTATGAGAGTTTTTACATTTGATAATCATTCCTAAACTTCACACAATACAAAGCGACCTTAGATTTATTTTCAAATTCTATTGTTGATATTTAGCAACCTTAGATTTACTTTTGAATTCTATTGTTGATATTTGTATTGTTCATACTAGCTTCTTGGTGCCTCTTTCTTTCTCATGCTTTGTTTCAAGGATTTTACTGTATCCCATCCATAAATATAGTTGAAAGGGGGAATATATTGTATTACATTTGCATCTCCCTATTATCCCTCACCTATATATACCTCTCACACAACATTCATGTTTATTCCCTATCCATGTCACAGTATCCATCCTTCTATGCCAATCCTATCACCTCCACCCATAATCCAAATCCATCGCCCTAATATTGCATCTAAGCCTCAACCATACAAATATTTCTCTCCTAAATTCCTCCAAGGGCTCCTAACAAAGGAACCATCACAAATTTATGGATTCATGTCACCCCATTCAACTAAGGTCATCATTGATGAGACCAACATCCATACCATACCTTTCATTCCACTACAACATCCTAACACCCTCCAACCTATTGAAAGCACCAAACCCCAATCCTATGAACCTCATGAATCCACCATCATACCATCCACATAAATTAAAACATGTCAAGAGCTTGTTTCTAAGTATACCAAAACACCCCCCCCATCTAAATCATGATCCTACCAACCAATCCAATTGCTTTCATGATCCCTTATCACTTCCCACCAAAACCATCCCAACACCATCACCTTATCCTCTTGGTCCTCTTACCTTTACTTGTGGTGGTTCTCTCACAATAGACAAACAACTCATATCCACCACCTATCCTTCTCCACCCAAAAATAGGCTTCTGTGTTTCTTCCAAAATAAACATCATATTATAAACTAAATGCTTAAGGACTTGAAATATCAAGGAAAATCCTTATCCCTTCATGAGAAAGGTATCTTGGAGCCCTTCCATATCAAATAAAATTTACAATTGCAAACCCTTGGTTACATACCTCAAGAATTACAATCCAAAAATGTTGGTAAAACATTTTTCCAACCTAAGATAGCTTCCTCCAAAACCACAATAAGTGCTCCAAATTGTTCATCTAATCCATTTATCTATAACCTCCTTCCTCCATCATACCAACCAAAATGACTATCAATATCCCTCTTTTTCATTGGTGCAGGAGCACCCATAGGTTTCCATAGGTTGTTAGAAGGATTGTCTAAGACAACTTTGTCTAGGACAACTAAGAAATCTAATTTAGTTCTTTTGTATGTGAGCCTTAGTGGAATTTTTCTTGGTTTTAATCAGATGAAGGTCATGTTGACCATAGAATAGGTGTCATAAGTTTCTAGCTCAAAATGAGGTTCTGGATTTTTAGGATTTTTGCAAATTTTTTAAAAATGTTGCTCAACTGGAGCTACAAGCAGCCAAGAAGAGCCCAAGGGAGAGGATAACTGATTTGGTGACCTATTTATGGGCTGCCTCGGTATTGAAGTGAGGTTGGAAGCATTTGATATTGTTTGAAGTTTTGTGAATTCAAGGAAAGCAATTGTGATTGTGTGTGAATTTTCTGGTTTTTGCATTGGAGTGAGGTTTTAATGGATTGATCATGGCACTGTAATTTTTGTAGGATGTAGAGTGGTTGTTATTTGAGAATTTTGTGGTATTAGATAGTTTCTTTATTCAGTTTCAAGCATTGTTTGTAAATAGTTTTGGTTTCATACTATTGCTGGTCTGAACTAGGCAATTTTGTGAGAATGGAGTGTTAGTTCACTTTCCCACTGTGCAAATTGTACGGCCCTTTGGGAACAGTGACTAGAGTCCATGGATGTACATATGGTAGGGTTTAGGGCCTTTGAAAGCACAAGAGCTACTATGGAAGTCTTGCCCTAGGTGAGCCAGGGAAGGGTCTGGCTAGGGAAGAACTTAGTGCAAAACACTTGATTTGCAAGGGTGTCAATTTCCTAAAAAATACCTTTTGGAGAAGGCACGTATGAGTCTTGCAAATACCTAGCAAGGAGGAAGCATCTCCAACAATCCATCTTGTGAGGGAAGGACTTAACAGTTTGTAGAGAAGCCAGGAAAGGGCTTAAAAGGCCTAGTTTTGCTCATTTTCAGGTTAGGGCTTTGTACGGACAGCTGAGACCCAAGACCCCAAAAATCATTGAGAGGTGGGCATATGAACCAGGAATCCCAAGAAAATATTGGGGTGTTCTTTGGAAAGACTAGGGAAAAACCCTAATTTCTCAGAGAAGGAGACCTAATAGGGCTAGTAGCCTTCTAGGCCTAATAGAAGGGCTTGGTGAAAGCAACCTACAGATGGAGCTAGGTGGACCCCTAATACATTTAGTAGGATGGATTGATGACTTAGAAGCACCTCCACACCCCTATAAAACTAAATTCAATAATTTAGAGGATTAGTATCCTTTAGGGTGGATTAACGGCTAAGGCAAGTGTTTCAAGATTGCACCAAGTTTGGACTTGGTAGGAAGAACTATGTTGATGGTTGGGTTGGCAAGGAGAACCAGGGGACCCTAAGAAGGAAGTGGTCCTATAGGTTGCAAGTGGTGGATTGAGACACCCTAGAGGTCTTCCAAGCAAGACCTAGAGCATGAATCAATGATTTATTTATCCAACCTCCCTATCATTCATCTTCTAAATCTATTTTGGGTCTTTTTGTCCCACAATCTACCATCTCATATCCTCCACCTATTAAATCCCATTTGGGCCCTTATATCCCAAAATATTAGCCTCCATCTCATCCTATGTATCCCCTCCTCTATCAATCCCCTATTCCTATCACCCATCATAAACATCCCACTCCTACAATCCCCAAGCAAGATCCACAAAGGCACACATCCATGCACCTCATCCAATATCCCACCTCCATCACTCCATCCATATTCTATCTACATCATCCATATTATTGCACCTATACCATTTTATTATAATAAATTTAGATGCTAAATAAAAAATACATAAAATGAAACATCCACAAAAATCCAAGGATTGTCATGTCCCCTCAAAATGGCATTCTATATTAAATTAATTTAAAGAATAAGTACATGATATCTATGTTTGAAAAATGAAGAAGAACATCTCATTTTGTTACTTTGTGTTGTCATTGATGTCACCATGATATATGAGTTGCAACTGCAAGATCAAGTCTGAAGTTACTCTGGTATTCTAGTCTGGTATTTGAATCAGTATTTTGTTTACATCCTTTGGTATTTTGGTCCGCATTTTTTTGTCAGTGATTACTGTTGCTTGTGATTTTGAGAAATGGTTTGTAAATTTCAGGAGCATGTACATTCAATATTTCATGTATTCAGTGCTCATACAAAATGTTTATTGATCTTTTGCATTGAAGTATATTCCTGGCCGACTTCTTGGGGAACTTGTGTAAAGGTGAAATAATTTTGTTATGCAGATATATGTGCGACCTATTTTAGGTCCACATAGACCTAATGAAGCATGTTGGATGTGTGAATTATCTTTTCAAAAGTTTTATGAATGCTTGTAGCTAACATATGGTATTTTTGGTAAATATGAAGTGCATCTAATTAGGCCGGCCTAATTGATGCTTGCAGAGAGATTAGATATATATTGGATAATCCTTGAAGTTTAGTGTATTATTTTTATGTGAATGTGAACAAGACCGAATATGATTAAGTGTGTTAATTCAATTTACTAAGCTACATCAGAACTGAATTTTCACTCACTAGGTGTACCCCATCAGTTCATTTTCTTGGTTGTAAGTCATTTTTTGTCATTGTAATTTTGTAGGCAGTGAGCCTTTGTTCTAGATAGCGAATCCTAGCAGTGAGCCACCCATTTTGTAATATTTTATAACTAGTTATACTATATTGTGAGCTAACACTCACCATGGTTTTTCCCATTTTGGGTTTTCCATGTAAAAATTCAGGTGTTCTTATGTTCTTCGATTTCATGTTTTGCCATTGTTTGCATTGGAATAATTGGATGGTATCTGATCAAAAACTTTAAGAAGATATTGATTCACCCCCATCTCAGTATCTTGGATCTTTAACAATTGGTATTAGAGTCTGATTCCTTCGGTAAAGCCTAACAACTTGAGGGAGATCCTAAAGATGGAAGAAATGAATGTCAAAGGAGAGCTTCAGACTACTCTTGAGGATCTTGAAAAAGTTGAAAGAGAAAACAAAGATTTGAAAGAAAATCTTGAAGATGCAAATGAATGTGTTAGAAAATTAAAGGAGCAATTGAAAAGGTTCAAAGATAGGCACAAGGAAGTAATTGATCAGTTGAAAAAGGATAATGAAGACTTTATCGGTTTGAAAGTACAAGTAGAAGAATTGAAGAGTGTCTAAACAAGTTGGTACAAAGTAACTTTGAAGATTGCACCAAGCTTGAATAAGAAATTATGAATCTGAAAGTGGATCTGGAGAAGGAAAAATTATGTGAAAACAATTTCAAATCTAGCTCAGAAAGGCTTGATGAATTAATTGCAAGACATAAACCAAGTAAAGACAAAGGTGGTCTAGGAAATGATGTTGGTGAAAGTTCTAAGACTATGAACAATCAGAAGACTCTAAATAAAGGAAAGCTAAAAAAAAATTCAAGGAACTCTACTAGGAGACCTCCATGAAGCAACCTAATGCACAAAGGTATCCCTCTTTTAATGGCACTTGTTTTTCATGCAATAAATTTGGTCACAGGGCAACAAAATGTAGGAGTAGGATGAATCAGTTCATCGGTCCTTTTGTTGATCAATGTTTTGCATGCAAAAGAATAGGACATAGAGCAAGTGAATGCAAAACCATGATGATGAATCAGTTTAATGTAAGAGGAATGAGTCAGTACTTCAATGGCTATTTCTACACCTACAACAAGTATGGACATAAAGCTAACTAGTACAAAAAAAGAGTCAATAGAAGTCAATCTAATCAAAGGAACACTATTTATTATAACTGCAAAAAATTGGGACATGTTTCAAGAGTTTGCATAAGCAAGAAGAGTAAGGAAACCAATATGGTAGAAAAGAGTTAATCTGTGAAGAAGGTTGAAAAATATGAGATTAAGCAAGAGATGAGTAAGATTTGGAGAAAGAAAGAAGAACCAAAGACTACTGATGAGTCTGTTCACTCATTTGGTACAGATGACTTATTTGGTAGCTAGACCTAGCAAGGTCATAGGGGGTGCTTTATCAAAAAAATTTAAGAACCCCCTGAATATCTGGCGTGTCAAAGGTTGACACGAGGATGAAAGGTGAAGATCAAGTTTTCAGAGGTTCTGGAAAAGGAACTGGTAGAAAATATGAAGGGATGATCCTTTGCAGAACAAATTAGGGTTTGTCTGTGTAAAAGAAAAAAGTTTTTTTTCAGCATCTTTTTGGATTTTGCCTTATTAAATGTGAATTAGGGCAGATTGTTATTTTATAAGGGAAATGATATTAAAGGAATTTTGATCATTCGATCATTTGGAGAAATTGAAGAGCTTTTGGAGCATTCTTAAAGAGAATTGGAGTTCGAGCTGTGGAAACCCTAGTTACAATTTTGTGTGCAAAAAAGGTATTTATATCTTCTAAGTACTTGTTCTTTTTGCCTTGGTTAAGTTGTTTGAGTTCAGAACCTGCAATATGGCAACTCTCGTAGTTGTGAAAGTGTCTAAGAGGTTGAGGCCCTCTTACAGGAGGTACTCATCAAAATTTTCCAAGATGACCACATGGGTGCATTTTCATCAATTCCGCATGGAATAATGCTAACTGAAGATACAAGGATGTTCATTCGTGTGAAGTATGAGGAATATGATTACTCTAAGTTGATTGATATTTGGCGTAAGGTGCTTACTGGTGATGACTTCTTGGTAAAACCAAAGTACTTGAATGTGGTTGAGAAAAGATTAGATAGGTGGAATGATTTTCCTAATTTCAGCTACAATGAGAAATATGTGAAACTAGTCCTAAGCAGAATGCATGACAAATTTCTTTAGATTGATCGACCACACTTGATAACAAAGGAAGCGATTAGGGTTGTAATTGGTCTTTGGGATAAAGGTACAGTGCCTATGTTAAAATCTGTGAAGAATGAGGTAGTAATGGAACTCACAGGAGCAGCATATGACAAAAGAGCCCTAGCAACAAAAACTATTACTAATCCTATTGTGAAGTATGCAGCCATGATGATTGGACATAAGATATCTTTCACAAATAGAGAGAATTATGTTTCAGCCACAACAATCTATATTAGCTTTGATATGGTGGTGAATGGTGCAGATTATGATATTTGTGAGCTTCTTCGATTGCAATTGCTAGAGAACTTGAATTCAACAAAGGAAAGGAAGTATGCCTTTAAGTTTGGTTCATTGATTATATGTTTATTGTTTTACTTCATGAAGAGGCTTCCGGGAAAAAGTGAAGTACATTGGGACTCATCCAGACTAGTAGGCCATCAATTTTTTTATTATTTACACAGTCTGGGAAATCTAGATGCTCAGGATAATTCTCTAACAACATTCTTTGTAATTTAGCATGAATGAAAGGGAAAGGATACCAAAGAAAGTTGTTGACAAGTATAAGCACGATATCATATTCCATGTCTCATCTAATGAATGCATGATTGAGGTTGTTGAAGCTTGAACTATCTAGATTCAACCTCTGGTATATGAGGTGACAGAAGATGAAGCTGAAGGATATGTGCAATTATTGTTGAAGAATCCAAAGGACCCCAATGAACCCAGAATTGGGACATATGCAAAGAAGTCTATAAAAGTTCACTTGGAGCTACAAAAGCCTAAGATTAGAAAGAATGTGGAGAAAAAGCTCAAGAAATCCAAATTTATAGATGAGGATATTTCCCTTGGAAGGGCTAAGGGAGAACAAAGGGAGGAAAAAACATCTGGCCTGAGGAGATCTGGAAGGACTACCTCTGCAAAATCCTTTGCAACCCCTACAACTAAGATTGACCCTAGTATGGTTGATAAAGGTAACAGTCCTATTTCCTTCAAATTGACTACTAGATCTGAGAAGAGGAAGGAAACTCTTTCAGTAGCCCCTACAAAGAGAGGAAGGAAAGAGAAGGCAACAAGGGAGAAAAATATGAGTGTCACAGATGATCAGGATGAAGAAGAAGAAGATCCCAAAGAAAAGCTGGTAAGGAGAAGAAGAGGAGGCTTACCCTCTAGTGAAGGTGCATCTACAAATGTTGTTGGTTCTAAAAGAGTACATATTTTGTCAAAGTTTGATGATAAAGAAGAGCATGATTTTGGTATACATGTGCACACCAAGCCAAAAGGTAGAGGTTGAAGACTCTGTTGAACAAAGAAATGAACAAAACATGCTGATATGTTCTAGTCCTCGATTTAAACTAGAGCCAAGTCTTGATTCTTTGCTACATTTTGAAGATGTGCTTTAGCCTACAACTAAATACTATGATAAAGTTAGAGAAGAAGATAAGAAAACACTACTTTTAGTTGTTATTCAATATGTTATCATCTTAGAAGTAAAATGGGATAACATAAGGAAAGATATACCTAAAAGTATGTGGAATGATCCGATGAAAAGGAGATATGAAGTAGTTGTATTTGAAGAGAAAATAAGAAATGTTGCATATAATATGATTAGGTCTTCTCTAACCCCTAATGATCTAGAATCCCTGAAGAAGATCTATACATAAATGATTCAAATGAAGAGTAGGGTAAACATGTTGATGTCAAGAAATAAGAAGTTAACAAAGAAAGTGAGAAAGGAAACAACAAAGGTAATCTAGGAGATAGCAAAAAAATATGGTATGCTTAAAACCGATGATGTTGCTACTGCTAAAAATGTTGAGGAAAATTTTCCTCTTGATATAGGTAATGAAAATATTTATGATCATTTTGATGTTGAAATTAATATTGGTGATGAAGTTAATGAGTAGAATGAAGGAGAAGTTGAGCTTGAGATGCATAATGATGCTCCATTGGAGCACACTGAAGGAGAAGAAGGTGGTAATGAACAAGGCAATGCTGAAGAGGAAGGACAGGACAATGAAGAAGAAGGTCAAGATAATCCTAAAGAAGAACATAATAAAGATGAAAGAGATGGAAATGAGGAAGAGGACAATAATGATAAAAATAATGATAAAGATAAAGATGAAGACAAAGAGGAAAAAAAGAAAGAAGAGGAAGAAGAGGAAATAGAAGAAGAAAAGAAAGAAGAAGAGGAAAAGGAAGAAAAGAAAAATAAGGATACTGATGGAAAAAATAAAGAAGGTGAAAGGCATATTATGAAATCACTTAAGATTCCCATAGAATCATCCTCTGGTGATGATGTTTTGATAGGATTGCTCTCCAAGCAAATCAAATCTTAGAAAGTTATTCCCCAGGAGATTTTACAAATTCCTATGATTGAAGGGCTAGTGGATATGGAGAAGATGTCTCCAGTACAAAAATTTGTGTTGGGAGAAGCTATGCAAGCATCCGGTAGAAAGGAAATTATGGAAGCACATCAAAGAGGAAAAAAACTTGTAGAGGATGTCCTCAAGGCATTACATGAAGTTATACTTGGTTTATCCATTGATGCAACTCTTTCCCCTATTGAAAATTTGAGACTACTGCTTGATTCTCTCAAGGAGTATACCTTCGGGCTTAATTAAAAGGAAAAACAAGAGGTTGAGGAGAAATTGGCAAAAAGAAGGTTATTGGCTTTACATGACAAGTGTTCTCTTGCACACTCTAGACTTGAGAAGAACCTCAATACAGTGAAGGTTTGTGAGTCAGAGGCTAATGTTGTGCTTGCTTATTGCTTAAAGTGGCTAGATGCCACTCAAAATATTAAGATTGTTATGGATTCCATTGAGACTAACTTGTCAATCATCTTTGGGACTTACAATATATCTAAAGATAGAGACTACTCTACTTGGAATGCAATCTCAGTGTATAAAGAAAAATTCTTTATTTTATAGAAGCAGAAGGAAGAAATCATTAGAAAATTTGATCGGTTAAGTGACATTGTGAGAGTTGAATTCACTCCAGTTGGAAAGGCCTTGGCTTGCACAGAAAAGCTCGAAAAGATAAACCTAACTCCTGATACTTTAGAAGGTGCAGAAGAAATTATAATTGAGCTGGAATCATTGAACATGATTCTGATTGCCACTAAGGATAGTTGGGAGAGTGGAAAAGTAGTATGGGAAGGCATTCTAAAGGAGCTTCAAGGCTCATCATCTTCTAGCTAATACATGTTTCTTTATTTTCCTTGCTTTATTTTTTTTTATTTACTTTTAGCACACCCTTTGTCCTTGATGTCAAAGGGGGAGTAGAGTGGTGAAATGTTGGTGTTAGGGGGAGAAGTATTGTAAATAAGGAACTCTTTTTGGTTTTTGGCACATGTTTCCATCAATGACAAAGGGGGATATTGTTGGAAAAATGAAGAAGAACATCTCATTTTGTTACTTTGTGTTTTCATTGATGTCACCATGATATATGAGTTGCAACTGCAAGATCAAGTCTAAAGTTACTCTGATGTTCTATTCTGGTATCTGAACTGGTATTTTGCTTACATCCTCTGGTATTTTAGTTTGCATTTGTTTGCTGGTGATTAATATTGCTTGCAGTTTTGGGAAATGGTTTGTAGATGTCGAGAGCATGTACATTCAAGATTTCACGTATCTAGTGTTCATACAAAATATTTATTGGTCTTTTGTATTGAAGTATATCCCTGGTCGACTTCTTGGGGAAATTGTGTAAAGGTGAAATAATTTTGTTATACAGACATATGTGTGACCTATTTTAGGTCCATGTTGACCTGATGAAGCATGTTGGATGTGTGAATTATCTTTTCAAAATTTTATGAATGATTGTAGCCGATAGATGGTATTTTTGGTAAATATGAAGTGCATCTAATTAGGTTGCCCTAATTGATGTTTGTGAAGAGATCAAATATATATTGGATAATCCTTGAAGTTTACTGTGTGATTTTTGTGTGAATGTGAAGAAGAGCGAATATGATGAAGTGTGTTAAGCCAGTTTACTGAGCTACATCGAAACTGAATCTACACTCACTAGGTGTACCCCATCAGTTCATTTTCTTGGATGTAAGCCATTTTTTGTCATTACAATTCTGTAGGCAGTGAGCCTCTATTTCTAGACAGTGAATCCTAGCAGTGAGCCACCCATTTTGTAATATTTTATAACCGGTTATACTATATTGTGAGCTAACACTCACTGTGGTTTTTCCCATTTTGGGTTTTCCACGTAAATTTTTTGGTGTTCTTGTGTTCTCTAATTTCATGTTTTGTCAACGCTTTTATTTATCTTTGTCATTGTTTGCATTGGAATAATTGGATAGTATCTTATCAAAAAAATTAAGAAGATACTGATTCACCCCCCCTCTCAGTATCTTGGATCTTTAACAATCTACTCATTCATCTAAGTAAGTCATCTAGCATAAGTAAGTCATGATATTAAAATGTGGGGTTGATTCCAAGAGCTACTATATTTCTATGTGACAATCAATGTTCCATATATCTTGTAATGAAATTGTTATTTCATATGAGGACAAGACACATTGATGTCTAGTACTATTTTATTTATGACATGGTAGAGGATGGGGGATGTTGGAAAAAGGTTGATCTACATTGAAAAATTTTATATGTATAAGCACAAAAAAAGTTTAAGTGGTGTGGTAAATCTATGGAATCATAGCCCCTAGTAATATTTTTTTATGTTAAATTTCTTGTTTTCTTCTGCAAGAAGTTCAAAAAATGGGAAAATGTTGGGAAAAAGTGTTTCAACCTTACATTCTTAATATGCATATCTATTAATTGTTTGTAAAAAATTATATCCTCATATTAGGAGTGGGGCATCCCTCTTTAAAGTGGCACTCTTTTCCATGTGTTGGCATCTTAAAATGTGTATAAAAGGTTGTAAGAGCATCTTGTTCCATCATGTCATGTAAGAAAATATTATAAGATTGTAAGATGGAGTTTACTTATAACAAACTCTTGTGATATACATAAGATCATGGCTATATGAGAACCACATTAACATCTTGGCTAGCATTATAACAAGTCAAGAGGTTGAATAAGACAAACTTGGGCACCTAAATTAGAGAGTTACATATGAAAAATTCTATGAATTTAGCTATGTCAACTATGAAAGCATCTTCTAAAAATAACTTGAAAGAACATGACCATCTTAGGCATTGGAATTTGGGTCTTTGTTTTATCCCATAATTTTTTAATATAATTCATGGGTTGTGGTTTGGGATTTACCTATTTATTGGTGCTTGGGATGGAGTATGACAAGTTGTTTGGTTGTTTTACAAGTCTTGTGAGGTTATCAAAATTGCTTATACTTTTATGTTGGTGATACTCTTGTAAGAGGTGTATCTCATAGTTTGTATTATAATTACTAGTGTTACTAGAAATAAAATTGGTTCTATTTTTGGAGTGTGGGTTTTTCTCTCAAAAATTGAGTTTTTCCATGTGAAACTTCGTGTTGTGGTACATTATTTTATTTTTTATGTGTATTCTATGTGTAACTATAAATTTCATTTAATTTTTACCCATACCTCCTCTCATAGATCAGTGTAGGAAGCATTTTTGCATACTATTACTTCCTTGAAATAGCTCTTTTTGATCATAATAATAAGTTATTATAAAAATGAGGAACCTCAAGGAACATTAGATCATGGCATATCCTCACAAGATAAATGATTCCCATTTTTTACTAGGCTAGTAGTCAAATCAAACACTAAGCACAATGAACATGTCAAGATGACCTTATTGTAGGTCCCATCAATAATAAGCTATCTCTTGAGAAAAGATCTAATAAATAATCATCAATAACACATTAATCCAATGGATCTTGAGGCATTTTTTGTTACACAAGTAAATTGGTTATAATCCTTCATTATCTCTACCTAAGTCAAGAATTTTCCTTTGGTATCTAGCACTTTTATTATTTCATTCAACAACATTGTAGCATACTAGGTTTCTAATTCTACTTAACAACCACTATAAACCTACTTCTTGGAAAAGTCCAATTGGAGTGAGGAATCCCCCAAAGGTGTAGAATTCAAACCATTGACATGCCTATTTGGTCAACAATCAATGGCTACTAATTGGTCTACAAGGCACACGTAATGGTCCTCAAGGCTTTGCCTTGGTGATAATATTGACATCCCCTAGGAACCTTAAGGACCCTTCCATCTACTAAATAAAAATCAAGAACTATAATTATTACTAACATATTGTGTTTACACAATAAAAGAAAAGTTGGTGGATCTACCACTCAATGCCTTCAACTAGTAAAGATCTTGAGATGATATACTCTTTGTGCACATACAAATAATTCATAAGGGACTAGTACTCAGTAACTTGATAAAAAAATAATCAATATTGAGACTTTGGATGACCACATTATGTTGCACCCAATATTCAACAATTATTAGATGTAAATGTTGAGATGATCATTATGGGTAACCAACTCAAAGAACATGGACCATTGACCATAACCATCAAGGGTGGTGATTCCCTAGAGAACCCAATAACTTCAAAATATTTTAAGTCTTTTGATAACTACTAGATCAAAAATTTATAAACACGATCTAATATTATCTCCAGTATCATTTTATCATTTGATTTACCATGTATATTGTAGACATTCGACTATTGATTAAATAATTCATAATTATTTCATTAATTCATGTCATTCATTCTTCATGATTATTAAATAAATAAATTTTATTTATTTATTAAATACATCATTAACTATCTAAATCTTCCTTTAATTAAATAAATTTCTTAATTTATTTAATTCCCCTTTGTCATATATTTCTTCCTGATTATTAAATAAATAAGTTTATTTATTTATTTAATATGTCACTAACTGTCTTAATTAAATAAATTGATTAATTTATTTAATTAGTTAGTCTTATCTCCTAAATTAAATAATTAAATTTAATTATTTAATTACCAATTTAATATTCCTCTTGTTTTAAATAAATTAAATTATTTAAAATGTCATGTCAATCTTAATTGTCAGTCCTTTTTGATAAATAATCTAAAAAAGATTATTTATTATCTCTCAAATCCATAATTTGAATTAATTTAATTCAAATTGGTAATTAATCTTCCAAAAATCAAGCAATCGGGCAGATTCTTGATTTTCCAAATCTCATCTTCAGTCCAAATCTTATCTCTTTGATTTTTCGAATCTGGCAAATCAGGCAATCTTATCTTCTTGATTTTTTGAAAATCTTTATTTTCTAATTAATTTGTCTCATTTATTCTCTGCCGTCGATCCAATTTTATTCTGACCGTTTGATTAAGGATTTTTCCCTAACCCTAATTAGGGATTCTCAGGTTAAATCTGGATCGTTCATTTTAGGTTTTCATCATCAATTTATCTCGTCCATCCATTCGAAATGGCCTTTTCTATAAAATTCCATCTTCTTCTCATTTTTTGACACACACGCATGCTGACATTTTTGCATAGTTATTATAGGCATTTACTTTCACATCTAGTTTTTCATATGCAATTTCATTATTCATTATTATAGTCATTTTAATCAAGTCATGGCATTATTTTAGGCATAGACATTGGCAATAGACATAGGCATTTAGACATAGAAAATGCTTCAAAGACTTGTTGTAGGACTTAGGCATTTCCCGATTGCTCGAACGATGAATCTGAGGGCAACATTATCCAACAAGTAAGAAGGTGCTACAAAAATGAATCATGGAGACTTCGGCGATCAGGTATAATCGTTTTTTTATGTATTTCCATTGTGTTTTGTAGCTACTTTGGGTTTTTGTCATTTTGCTTTCAATTTAATTGATCTAATCAAATACCTAGAAATCACCCTCAGTTACATTGGTGAACCTGACTCTGTTTTCTCATTTTCTTATGGTTTTTTGTTGTTTTCTGTTGTTTTGCAGGTACAGGTACAGATCGATGCAAGTGTTTTTTAAAAAACATTGTGACGCATTTGATGCGTTGCGACGCATCTGACAACACAAGAGCCGCAATCACCCTGAGAAGCCGCAACTGATAGTCAGAACGACGCATCTAATCTGTCACGCCGCATTTGAAGACCCAAACGATGCATCTATCCTGTCAAGCTGCATCTATCTGGTAAAATTTTTCTTCCAGTTTTGATGTTCTGATTTTCAGATTTCAGATTGTTTTGGGTTTCTAGTTTTCTGGTTTTCTATTTTTTTGTGTTTTTTCTTGCATGTTGGCTAGATTATATTTTTTGTTACTAATCTTTTCTTGTAGCGTGTGTCAATCCCCATTCGTGTGTCGAAGAATATTGCTTAAAGAGACTACTAATTTCATTGTTTGCAGGTTCAAATGTCAAAGAAGGAATAAACAAACTTTGTGCTTGTTTTTCATAGATTAGCAAACATTTAATTTTGGTGCATTTAAAAAGAAATCATGTCTTCTATGATTGATTGTGGTTGTGGAATGGTAGGTGAGTATGCTCTCACTTGGTGAAAACCTTGTGATCAGAAAACTAGACCCATTCTAATCTGTTATTTACCCTAACTTGGTATATAGGAGTATCCTCTCCCCTCGCGCTTTTGGGCGATCTTGGGTGTAAGAGAAACGGTTACCAACTCTAGAAATTGGGCCTGCCTGGGGATTTCATCACCCCAACGTGACTCAAATGGGCAATGGAGCTAAAGCCAAGCTACCCCCAACCAGTATATGAATGTAAACCTTAAGGGAAAACCTAAGGTTGCTTGTGCGGATGTGTCATACGGACGGAGTTGTACTCCCTTAAACCCTGTTGAGCTTAACCTCTTCAGGCTGGAGTGCCACCTTAATGGTGATTAATCTCTTGCCCCATGTATGGCCACTCAAACGAGGGTCTTGAACTAAAAACTCTTGTGTAGTAAGCCAAAATCCTTCTATTTGCTAGCGCAGCACCAGTCGGTGTGAAGGCATCCACACTTTCGTAGTTTGTAGTAGAGGTGATCAGCTCACCATGGGAGTTTCATGGGGGTTGGAAGTTTGGTTGGCTTGAGAAGAGAGTGCACTGTAAGGGGGAGCCCGTGCATCCAACCTTCTGAATTCACATGCTATAGATATGCGGTTGGGGAAACCCGCGTGGAATCTAGTGAATATTGTCATGGCCTAACCTAGGATCATGCTTATCTGATGTGTGTTTGGTTACTCTTAAAACACTGTGTTTGTCAAATGTATTCTACTTCTATCACAGTTTGAAACAAAACATTCATCAAACAGATCAAAATTTCCACCAAAACAACAAGAAAATTACTTTGAAACAAAATTGTCATCTGTTGAACCGCAAGTGAATTTTTGCAACATAATCACTCTGTTAAACTGCATTTGTCATTTAGAACGCCGCATCTGTAGGCATCGCGACGCATCTGATAAATCAAGTTGCATTTGACAGTCCAAAAGCCACAATTGCAAAACTAAACTGCATTTGCTAAACTATGACACATTTGCTAAACTGTGACGCATTTGCTAAACTGTGACGCATTTGCCTGTCAAAATTTTAAACTTCGCAGTCGAAACTTGAGGTCTTCAAATTGTCAACCATTTGTCAAACACTATCATCAAGAAGATCCTATTAGAAACCAAACTTGATATTGCTCAAAGCCTTGTCTATTAGATTGCATTAGTCACCATAGGTTTCATACCTCATTCCTTTTCGTTGCATACATTTGGCATTAGACTATCCCTAGGTTCACATTTTGCATACTTAGGATTAGGAAAATCTTAAGCACACTTTGCAAAGTCATTGTTTTCGAAATTAGACCCTCTTGGACTAAGTCATCAAACCCCCTTTGAGTCATTGTCCTCTTTTGTGAGATTCTTCCAACTCAAAAGTCTAGTTAGGAAGACTCACTCATCATTTAGACCTTGTCAACTTGTCATTTCCAATAAAGTCCCTTAGCAATCAAAATCGAAAACAAAGTTTGAGCTTAGAAGTGCTTAGATAACCTTGTCTTACATTGCATACAAATTGCATGTCCTATTCATGAAAATCCAAAAATATTAGTTGTCATTTTGAACATAGACTTCACATAGTGTCATAATTGCATTTAGTTGTCATTCCCGTTTGAGCAATCTCATTTATGGTTGAAACTAGGCTTCAAAAACAAAGGAGACAAATGGAAAAATTTTGACAAGACTCCATGTTTAATGTCAACAATCCTCCACATGACTCAAACTGGACCCTTTATGACCCATTTTCCAATTTAGACAATGAACCTCCAATAACAACGCAATCCTCATCAAACAGTCCATTCAAACAATTCTTGCAAAAGGATGAAAATGGCCAACTACTTCAAGAAAACATAGAGGCATTGACACAAGATCCAGAGGCCTGTCAACTTGCTGAAGCAATGGTCCATCAGGACAAAGACAGATTCTTAGCTATGCTCTTGAGTGAAGGAGCTAAGTTACCACAAGGATTTGACACCAACACGCTAAACTTGACACTTCCTAATAATAACAACGCACATAACATGTCACATAGTGGTCAAACTCCAAACACTACGAGCAACACTTTCTTTGACACCACAACGACAGTGCATGCTACATCCAATATCCCAAACATTTCCAACACAATAAATGCTACATCTATTGGAGGATCACAATCATCCACAACACCCACAACATCCACGACACTACCCCAATCGGATGGAACCACTCTTGGCTCCTCAACAAAATGGGAAAATTATTCCAATCCTCTTTTTACCACCACAGTAAATACCACGGGGGCATCATCAAGTCACAACAATCCCCCCTTGACAACTTCATTTACTACCATGAGCACAACTTCGACATATCCATCCAGTGGTATTTCACAAAATCCTTTGGGAGGAGCCACAGGACGTATCTTTATCCAAGGACAACAACAAAACGTTAACACGATAACACAGTCAAATTTCATTGCCTCCCAAGGGACAAACGCAAACGTTCCCCTTGTTCAAAATCAACAATTTGCACAAGGTTCCCACGTAACACAACCCATGGTACCATTAACGCATCATAACATCCATGGTCATAACATCCCCCAAATAATGACACACATGGCTGGGGGACACATCCCAACATACTCATCCAACATTCATACTCACCAACATGCACCCAATCATAACTTCCAATACCAACAACATATCACTCCACACACATCATACGTACCACCACAATCCATACCACCACAATACACCAACATTTACGCACACCAAATAGGAACACATGGTGTACCAGGCAATCCAACATACGGAAACATAAATGACCCTACCATAGATGAACTCAAAGCAAGAATGAGGGATATGGAGAAAACTATGCAAAACATGTACATTTCAGGTAGGAAATCAGAAATATTATATGACCTAGATGTATACCCATTCGACACGAACTTAAACATGCCTCCATTTCCACCAGGATACGTGTCACCCAACTTCACAAAATATAGAGGCAAGACAAATCCCATTGAACATGTTCGTGAATTCGCAACCAATTGTATGGACATCACCTACGAACAAACATACTTGATGAGAATTTTTCTAAAAGTTTGGCGGGTCAAGCCCTTGAATGGTTTTCAACACAAAAAGATATCTAGACATGGGATGAGCTCAAATGAAAATTCATAAGAAATTACGCGTACAACATTGACATGGATACCTCTATCACTAGCTTGTGCAATCTCATGCAAGAAGATTCTGGTGAGACATTTATTCCATTCTTTCAAAAATGGAGAAGCCTTGCTAGTCCATGTCACATTGACAATCCTAAAAGGGAAAAAGTCGACATGTTTGTCCAAACACTTTTGGGACCCCTAAAATTTGCATTGCAAATACATTGTTGCACAAACTTCACAGAATTGGTCGAAAAGGGGGTCCAAATTGAGAAAGCCCTTATCACAAAGGGAGAACTGAGATATGGTTCCAAAAACATGAACGTCAATCCACCTACTGACAAAAACAAATATTGGGTTAAAAATAAGCATGTCACAAACGACGGTGTTGTCAACGCCAAGACTGCAAGTCCTGTATTGGCTCTGAAAGGGGTTCAACAACAAAACAGACCAACAACGACATTGACACCTCTTCCCAATACTTCTTCAAACAACCAAAGTGGTCAAAATAATCAGGGACAATACCGTCAGATGAGACAATTTCCTAGGGGTCGCACGTACACCCATTTGGGCGAACCCATTGAAGAAGTCCTTAAGAAATGCATCCAGCATGTGGTCATCAAACTTCTAGAAATAAAACCATATGACCTAGGACAATTCAAACCAGCATGGTGGAATGACAATTCACTTTGCGAATACCATCAAGCAAAAGGGCATACAACGTCTAATTGTCGACAATTGAAAAAAATCATACAAGACCTTATCAAAAATCGCACCATCGAGGTAGGAGGATCACAATTCACCTCCAACTTAGATCATACTATCCACAAGAATCCACTACAGGATCAAGGTTCTCATAATGCATCCACTTCAGGTTCACAGAACCAAGCTAACTTCACCTGAGCCAAGTACGATTATTCTAGTGGACCAATTCTAAATAATGTCAAAACTGACGAGGAGTACATCAACACTATCACGGTCAAGAGAGCACCCCGGTGTAATGCTATGACTCGAAGTGGCAAGGTCACTATAGCCAGTCCACCTTCTGCTAGACAACCTAAAATAACTATACCGGGCCCATCTGCTAAGCAATCGCAACCTGCTCCATCGGCTAAACAGCAAAAACTTATCTCAACACCACAACAATGGAAACCCAAAAGTCAGTTCAACCTCATTGACCAACTAGGAAAAACCCCCGCGCAAATATCTATACTTGAGCTGCTGTATATTTCTCCCGCACACAAAGAAATCCTAGATAAAACTCTCTTAGAGTCGTCAGTCCCCAAGGAAATCAATGTCAATCAGTTTGAAACTATGGTGGGATATCTCACCACACCGCACCACGTCACCTTCTCGGATCAAGACTACTCATCACATAAAACCAACCACAATGACGCATTGCACATAGAAACTTTTGTCCACAAGCACAAAGTTAGACGGGTTTTAGTAGATGGCAGAGTAGGGTTGAATATATGCTTCCTCAAATTGGTTAAGGCTCTTGGGTTCTCTGATGCATGCATAGACCCAACAAAAAGTATAGTGATCAAAGCATACGATGACGAGGAACGCTCTTCACGGGGTGTTATCTCTCTCCCTATCAGAGTGGGACCGATCATTGTAGACACAACCTGCCAAGTCCTGGATTTGGAACTACCATATAACATCTTACTTGGCCGTCCATGGATCCACACCTTAAAAGCCGTTCCATCTACATACCACCAATGCCTCAAGTTTCCATTTGATGACATAGAAGTAACCATATATGGAGACCCCGACCCTTTCCAATATTGTACCAATTTAAGGGGTATCTCTGAAAATTGAGTACCTCTTAACCAAGAAGCACCTAGCCCCTCTTCATCCAAGTATATCAACCCTTCCACACTCATGTCATCTTCCACATCCGCTCCATCCACGTCTTCCGCCATACTACCACCTTCCACTAGTCCTAAGACTGAATCAACTGTCAAAATCCAGGACCTCGACTACAGGGTGTTCAAACTAAATACAACATATAGCATAACTACAATACCCACTCCTCCAAAGATATATGGTTGGCCATGTTTCAGAATGGAACCTCAAGAAACCTTCAAAGTTCCATTGAATACAGTTTTTATCAAGTGGGGAGACATGAGTGATGAAGACCTTGCTAACATCACAGGATGGATCTATAAGGATACAGTCACATTACCTCCGTTACCAGTTCAAAGATATGGTAAAGGTTACAATATCATGAAGGCTAAAGGCTACAATGGTACTAGTGGCCTTGGAAAAAATAAAACTGGTCGAAGGGAACCCATAGAAACTTTTCAAACTCTAAAGTATCTTGGATTAGGGTTTGGATCACTCAACACTGATGATCGACGTACCTCTGGATTTTCAAATGAGCGAGTACATGCTTCTGACAGTGTCGAGACTACTAGGGAAACCCTCATCGAAACAGACTCCCATGAGTGGGAATTTGGCTCAAAACGATCCTTAAGTGACTGTTGTCTTGATGATTTGTTTGTCAAACCAGGGGAACTAACCTCTGAACAACGGTTTTGGCAAACATTCAAAATTGAACAGGCACCAAACAGTCAAAGTCGTACTACCTCCTCCCATGCCATACTACACCTGTCACCTGAACCCCATCAGTCCAATCAATCTAATCAATCCAATCAGTCTGAAGTGTTAGACGACATTGATAACCAGGATTCTAAAGCCTTCACTCCTTATTACGACAACAAATATGACACTAGTGAAGGAGAATATTGGATAGAGTCCAATGTAGATTTGGATGATGATAACCTCATCTACAACATCACAGAGTCCATCTGCATGCTGTCCACATCCTCACCCCAATTCACTAGCCTTGACGATGGCATCTCTTTAGTTTACCCTGAACTAGTCAATTGGGACCAACAAGGACCGCCAGTTCTGGACACATTCCAAAATGATGAGGCCATTGCCGAATTCATGGGATTACGAGAAGGCATACCCAGTGGGGACCACAAATCAATATTTTCCATTGATTTAGACTGCACGGCATACTTCGGTGAGATTGTTCAGTCCTTTAGTCGCAAAAGTAAAAATAAAGTAAAAAATGAAACGTCTCTAGGTGAAAATCGAAAGGCACCTCTTGACGATAAAATAGTAAAAATAAAGGATGAATCTGTGGGTGAAAACCTCTCTGAGGTGCCCAAAGATGGAGGACTGGACTTTCTCCCCATGCAACAGGAGAAATTGGCCATGCTTATTGAGGACACAATAGAGGATAACATTTCAACTGTAGAAGACCCTAAGATGGTCCTATTTGTGGAATCATTGACTGATGAAGAGAAACCAGAATTTCATAAATTCTTTGCAGAATGGAAAATCAACTTCGCATGGTCCTACGTTGACATGCCAGGATTGGACCCCAAACTAGTTCTACATCATCTACCACTATTACCCAATGCTAAACCAATCAAGCAGAAGTTGCGCAAAATGCACCCTCAAGTTGCTCTATTGGTCAAGGCTAAGTTAAAGAAATTACTGGATGCTAGATTCATAAGGTCTATGGATTATGCTGAATGGATTTCCAACCTAGTGTCGGTGACAAAGCCAAATGGGCTGATTCGGGTATTTACAGATTTTTGAGACCTAAATAAAGCATGTCCAAAGGATGACTTTCCTTTGCCCATAATTGACATCATAGTTGACCTAACTGCAGGACATGAGATGCTATCCCTCATGGATGGTTTCTCCGGCTATAATCAAATTTGCATTGCTCCTGAGGATCAGCACAAAACAACATTTACTTGCCCATGGGGCACATACTATTGGAACGTCATTCCATTTGGCCTCAAAAATGCAGGTGCCACGTATCAAAGGGCTATGACCACGATCTTCCATGACATGATGCACAATATAATGGAGGATTATGTAGATGACCTGTTGGCCAAACCAGCAACTAGGAAAGATCATTTGAAGGTACTTGACAAAATTTTCAAGAGACTTGAAGAGTACAAAGTTCGGCTAAACCCTAAGAAGTGTGTTTTTGGGGTCACATCAAGTAAACTATTGGGGTACATAGTTTCCCAAAGAGGCATAAAGGTTGATCCGAAAAAGGTCAAAGCAATCATAGACATGCCTCCATTCAGAGGTATCAGTGAACTTAGAACTCTGCAAGGCAGAGTATAATCTATTCGTCGTTTCATAGCCCAATTGGCAGATAAGTGTCACCCATTCTAGTATCTGTTGCGCAAAGGTGTCCCCTTTGTATGGACGGATAAATGTTAGGAGGCCTTCCAGCAAATCAAAGATTACCTGCTATCAAAATCAGTACTCATGCCGCCCATTCATGGAAATCCATTGATTCTATACATCTCCACTACTAGTTCAGCACTGGGGGCATTGCTGGCCCAAAATGACCATGAAGGAAAAGAAAGAGCAATTTATTACATCAACCACACACTGATAGGCTATGAGTTGAACTACACATACATTGAATGTGCATGCCTCGTTGTTGTCTTTGCATCCCAAAAACTAAGACACTATATGCTCAGTCACCATACACAGCTCGTCACCAAGATTGATCCACTAAAATATCTATTAAGTCGGGCGGCATTAACAGGCCAGTTGGAAAAATGGGTCATGATACTAAGCGAGTATGACATACAGTATGTTGAGCATAAGGCAATAAAAGGAAAAGTAATAGCAGATCAACTAGCAGACGCACCAATTCAAGTCACTCATCCACTAGTAACAGATTTTCCCAATGAGTCCATTTTTCATACGGAACCGACAGCACCATGGAAGCTATATTTTCATGGGTCTCATACTGGTCATGGCTCAGGTGCGGGAATCTTGTTTATCACACCATAGGGGGATTCAATTCCCAAGTCATTCAGGATCACTTTCCCTTGCACAAATAACATTGCCGAATATGAAGCACTAGTCACAGGTCTCAAGTTGGCAATTAAATAGAAAATTCAGACATTGCTTGTATTCGGGGATTCCCAACTAGTAATCAACCAAGTGAATGATGACTATGAAACAAAGGATGAGAAGTTGCTTCCCTACAAGAGGATGGTGGACAATTTCTTGACATACTTTCAATCGATTTCTTTTGAACAAATCCCCAGGGTACAGAATAAGGCAGCTGACACAATGGCTACTATTAGTTCTCTCTTGGACATCCCTAAAAATGTGTCACAATTTTAGTTCTTAGTGGAACAGCTTTTGATACCAGTATATGATATCCTAGAATTGGAAATGGTTTGCGAACTTGTTGGTCCCAACTCTCCTTGGTACCAGGACATTTACGACTACCTAAAATCTCAAACCCTTCCATCAAACCTATCCAATAACCAAAGGAAGTCCTTCATCAGAAGATCCGCAAGGTATGCCATTATCAGGGACACCTTGTACCACCGTAGTTTCGACGATACCCTCCTTAGATGTCTTGACACTGATGAATCATGTACGACCTTACGAGAAGTACACGATGGTATATGCATATCTCATTCGAGTGGTCCTATGCTAGCTAAGAAACTAATGAGACTTGGGTATTATTGGCCGACAATGGAGAATGATGCAATTGAATATGTCAGAACTTGTCGCAAATGTCAAATACATAGTGACTTGGTCCATGCTCCAGCACAGCAACTCCAACCGATCACTTCTCCTTGGCCCTTCACTCAATGGGGACTCGACCTCGTGGGTAAGATACATCCAACCTCATCCAATGGCCATAAATTCATTATTACCGCCACTGAGTATTTCACAAAGTGGATTGAATCCATCCCATTGACATACATTATCGGCAAGAAAATATCAAAGTTCATCCTCAACTACATCATTTGCCGATATGGCCTTCTATAGTCAATCATCACTAACAATAGACATCCATTCAAAAATCAAGACGTACATAAGTTATGTAAACGATTCCATATCCAACACCACTTTTCATCCCCATACTACCCACAAGGAAATGGCCAAGTTGAGGCATCCAATAAAACCATTGTCAAGATCTTAAAAAAGACTGTCAATGATGCTGGTCGTGACTGGCACATACAACTTAACCCTGCTCTGTGGGCCTATCAAACTAGCATTCGTACGCCTATAGGGGCCACCCCATTTGCCCTAGTCTTTGGCACCGAAGCCATCTTACCCATTGAGGTCAAAATTCCTTTGCTACGAGTCTCCTTGAAGGGCCTAACTAATGAAGAGGAGTACCACCAATCACGCTTACACAAGTTGGAAATGTTGGAAGAAAGAAGACAAAACTCACTGAATCATCTCCAAGCATACCAGAACCGCCTTTGTCACAGCTATAATAAAAAGGTGATGGTTAGAAAGTTTGACATTGGCAACCTAGTTCTCATGCAGAACCCCAAGAACCAAGCAAACAGAGAAAATCCAAGAAAATTTGAACCAAATTGGCTGGGTCCATACATTATCATATCTTCTTTTGGTTCTGGAGCTTATCAACTGGCAACTCCAGATGGGGAATAGTTGACTAAGCCCATCAACATTTTACATCTCTGAAAGTTCTATGCATAGCATCAAAGGATGGAGCTGAGAGCCATAAAATACAAAAAATCAAAAATCAAAAAATCGTCACCCTGATGAAAACCTGGCAAACAGGCGACTTGGTGACACCAAAAAAATTTAAAAAGTCAAGAAAATAGTAAAGAGAAAATTGATTCATTCAATAGTGAAAACCTAGCAAATAGGTGCTTTGGACAAGTACCATGGTGAAAACCTGGCAAACAGGCGCCATGCGTAATCAATCATTGCTCTGCCATCTACTGTCACTTTGTCTAAACTTGGCTTAGGATGAAAGGTATGTTCGTCATTATTCTACAAATTGCCATCACATCCTACCCTACCATCAAGTCCTGACGACTGTCTATCTAGCAAGTCAGCAGCATCCCATCCATATTCCTCGCAAATGGCTAAGTCTTAGACCTGATTGGGGGCAAAATATTTATCATGCAACTGTAGTGGATGTCACATATGATCACAAAAACATCATAAAAAGCCCTAAAAAAAGACAAAAACGTCATAAAAAGCCCTGAAAAAAGACAAAAACATCATAAAAAGACATGAAAAAACCACCAAAAATATTGGCAAAAAGTCCTGAAAAAAGACAAAAACATTGGCAAAAAGTCCTGAAAAAAGACAAAAACATTGCAAAATGTCCTGAAAAAAGACCTAAAAATCATAAAACATCCTAAAGAAAACCACACACAAAAAAACATCAGACTACTCGAAAAGCATAAATGCAATGTCATCTCTTGTCAAAATCAATCAAGTCAATCAGTCCTTGTCATCTGTCCGAACTACGTTGTCTCTGCGCATTTGCTACGTAGGCAAGACTCATACGTGAGTCCTCGAGACATTAATTCAGTCCTGTTAGGTTTGTCAAAATAAAATCATGATTCAAACTTCTGTCCTCAAGACAAAGTCATTGGTCATGTCGAACTACGAGGTCTCTGAGTGTATGACGTAGGCAAGGCCATCTATCAATGAGCCCCCAAGGCCGCACTAGGTCAGTCCATTAGGATTCATATCACTACACTGGTACACACGTCAAAATTTTTCAATCATTTTCCACATGAGAAAACTCCTCAAACGAAGCAAATCATGACAATCAGCTATTTCGGCATAGCAATCTCATTAGCACATCACTCACATCATCAATACAATATCGTCATATAGGAAAACACAAGTCAAACTAGGTCAAAGCAAGTCAAAACATCATAAACTGGTCAAACTGTCAAATCTCAGTTAGTCTTCAGATGAGTCCTTCTAAACGATAACCTCTGTCATTTACACCTTAGGATGTGTCCTTCCTAGGCGTCGTCATTGTCATTTCAGCATTTTGACCGATCTTCTTAACATCTAAAGATCACTCTTCATGACATCAGTATTCTTCAGATGTGTCCTTCTGAAGAACCAACTCTGTCATTTATGCCATAGGATGTGTCCTTCCTAGGCATCATCATTATTTAGAGGGACCCCTTACGACTATTAGGGATAAAATCCTCTCGTCATCGGCATTATTTAGGATGTGTCCTTGCTAAATTCACCAATTCTTGGCATTTTCCAAGGTCAATCAAAACTTTCAACATTTTGACATCTCGACATTATCAAACATGGCATCTTGGCATCATAATAGTGGATATCCAGACGCACTTGGCAAACACTTGAAAATTGTCTTTTAGTTTTTATTATGATATTAGTTTTTCAGCGAGATCCCACTAAGCAGGATTTAGAGAAGCAGCGACGTATCATGTCAATTGACACGCATGACTACTAGTTTCTCAGCGAGGTCCTGATTTTGGGATTTAGAAAAACAATGACATATCATGGTAAGGACTCTTTCTTTTTGTAACTTGACAATCATGCTACTAGTTTCTCAAGGATGTGCTGGAAACAGGATTTAGAGAAGCAACGACGTTTCATGATTTGTCCTTGTCTTTTTTTCTGTATGTGGTTGATTATGGCAAAAAGATTGGGAAAGCACGCTCCTAGTATGAGTCATGATTATCCTTGTCTATGACTGTTTCTCTTATGAAATGGTATGACCTTGCACACCTTGATTTATGTCATATCATAGTGTTTCTTGGCCATTACAACAGTTTTCCCAATGATGATTAAGAGCAATAGATATTAAAATTCCTACAGTAAAGTTTTGAAGGATTTGGTCTAGGAATTAACATGCATTTTCATAGGTCTCACGCCTTCTCCTCTTTGGTCTGATCATCTTGTCTCATCAGTCTCGTCATCTTCTCTCGTCCATCCCATGATGATATCCTATGACATCCAAAAACATAAGTGCATACATGATCATATATGCATGGCATTAGGTCCATACATATATCATCCATGGCATTAAATCATATACATAATCACAAAGCATGGCATTAACATAATCATTAACGTTGCATCTTTTACATAAATACATCATGCACATCATTAACATAATCATATAAATAAGCATTGCATCATCATGGCATCAAAATCACAAATAGGCGTCATAAGACATATATGGCATCATAAATTAAGCATCATACATCATACATGTCATAATACATAAAGCAAAGAGCATCACATATCACATGTAGGCCATATCAAAACTACATCATCATAAAGTATAATCTCAAAAAGGTACAATGTCACTGGATAGAGTCAACGGATATCCCAAAAATGGAGCTTGCAGGCTCAAATAATATACATAGTGTGTCATAATACAAGCATGCCCCTAAGGTAGGCTCTCATCACCCCCTCGAGGCGAAGAGTGTGGTGGCTAAGGCCCTATCACTAGCTCTGAAGCAATAGGTGGACCTGTCGCAACCTCTACCTGTGCCACTATCGGAACTGAGAAGGCAGGTGTCATCTCAACAGTATAAAACACCTGTGAAGTCACTACTGCTGGACTCTGAGACGAAGATGGATTTGTCACTGGTGGCTGACCCTGTACTGATCTCTGCGCTGAACCAGTCGACCCATGACTGTGACCTGGAGTGTGCCTGCGCGAATGATGTGACCTGTGACCCGAAGTGTGTCCTGTCGAGGTGGACCCTCCGACACTAGTATGGCTCCTTGTGCCACTACCATTGCCTGACCTATGTCCACTACCTGTCCTTGACTATGATCGGGACAGGGTAGGATCCCGTCGCTCTGGTGGCACTTCCTACTTGTACAAGGTCATGTACTGCCCCAGTCTCATGCTAACCCTGGCCAACTCCCGAGCCATGTCTCCCATGGGACCTGTGCATAAAGTTGTGAACTCTGTACACCACTGGGTTGCATCCTACTGGCGGATCACCGCCTGGTCTCGCTCTACTCAGGCTACCTCCAGGGTTGACTATAAGGACATGACCTATGCCAAACTGGCATCTAATCTCTCCTGAAGGTCTAACACCCTCTGATCTATTGTAGCATCTGGCGGCAACCCTGAAGTGGACGGTATCGCCTCTCTCCCTCCACCATCTACCATCGGAGGAGTCTATCGGCCTCGTCAATGGCATCATCCTCCTCCTCATCATCCTCGGCCTCTGTTTCCTCCTGCCCTGCCACCTCCACCTCCTCCTCCTTCCCTGCCACCTCCACCTCCACCTCCATCTTCAACATATCCTCCTATTCCTCTATCTCTGGCATATCCTCCTGTCTCTCCCCCTCTGCCTCCTCATGTCTCTCCCCTTCCTATCCCCCCATCACCCTCTCCTCCTCATGTCTCTCCTCGCCCTCTCCCTCCTATCTGGGCTGCTCCTCACCCTCACCATCCTCACCAACCTCTGGGATGGCATCTAATGCCGCCCCCACCACTCGTGGGCGTACCCTCCGGACCTGCCTCTGGCCATCTCACCTCCACCTCTGGTAGTCTCCGCCATCATCCCCACCTTTGGCTCTGCCTCTACCACCATCTCCACCCCTCCCTCCATCCCCATACCTTCCTCTGCCTCTGCCTCTACCTCCATCTCTATCTCTGCCACCTTGTCTGGCTCATGGCACCCGTAGAATAACTGAACACCTATCAACTGGTGCTGACCTGTTAGGATCTGTTAATGGCACAGATCTGCGTGCCTGCCACCATAAATCATACACCGGTGTCATACTAGGATCTACTGCTCCTCCCCTCCAACCCTAGGCCTAGGCTACTAGCCCATCTACTTGTTGTGTCTCAAATGCTACTGGGATGGTTGACCCCCATGCATACTCCCTGGAAGACCTGGCATACTCTGCTATCCCCACAGGTACATCCTGCTACTCCCTGAACTGCCAAAGGACATGCTGTGGGAGGTACATCTCAATAATCAAGGACGCCTGCACTATCCTACCAATCAGATACCTGTACTACCTACAGAAGTTGAGGTGTTCATCCTCATCATCCCATACCGCACAATCTCTGTACGACTTCCAAATGAATGTCACCATAGTGTTGATCCTATGCTGCCACCACCCTGTCTCACCCATATGGGTCTACTGTAGTGCACCAGAGTAATAGTAAGTGTAGGGCATCCCCTCAGCCAACTATGGTCTCTCAATGGGAGGGCAGAATATGGCAATGTGCTCCCATGCCCAGATCATCATCAATGTGGTCCCGCAGGAGATACTGTCTCCTCTCCTGTATGCAACGTCATGAAGCTGATAGTAAAGCATCCCTAGCAAATAGGGACCCCAAGTATAAATTGTTCTATCCCATCTTATGTCAACTAGGACGTCTCCCCAACCAATCAGAAATCCATGTCCTCGCCGGTTAGGAATCAAGATACCTGCAATCATAGTAGCCAAGAATGCATCGAAGCGCCTGTAGTGCTCTGCCATGAACTCCCATCAGATCTCATAGCCCTGAATGCCTAGTCCAGCACCCTAATCTCGATAATAGGCACAGAAGGTCTACTCGCCATGCCATAGATCATAAATGATCTGCGCCTCTCGAATGGGTACTTGGAGAATCCGGTAGACATCCTCTAGGGTAATGGTGGCCTCACCTATCGGTAGGTGGAAGGAACAGGTCTCAGAATGCCATCGCTCACAAAGTGCAGTCAATAATCCCCTATTCACCTGAATGGAGGGCATGAACGCAGCATAGAACAAACCCAGTCACATCAATCGTCGCCGCTCTCACGGTCCCAATTGATCGGCAAACCGAAAGGTGGTCAGTCTGCTCTCTCTCGTATAGATAGGGGCAAGTTGCCTCTACAAAAAGATGAATAATGCATCAGTACTTTTTGGATAATTGTCAGCATCATGCAAAGCATCTAAGGTCACGCAAACATCAAAACAAATCCTAGTAAAAAAAAAGCAATTGCGTCTCAACCAAGCAATTGCGTCGTGAAAATACAACTGCATCGTTCAAACATCAAATGCGTCTTAATATGGCAATTGCGTCTTGATATAACATTTGCATCACAAAATTTTGTATGCATCACAACATGGCAAATGCAACATGATCTGGCAATTGCGACATTCAACACAGCGATTGCGTTACAAACTCATGATTGCATTACAAACTGACGATTGCGGCGTTCAAGTGGTCATATGCGACTCGATCAGTCACTTGCATCACATGAAATGTCAAATGCAGCGCAACCACCAGTGCAGCCATTTTGGTCTTGGCACTTGCGTCGCAATGCATCAAATGTGTCGAACGCGAAAGCAATTGCGGCTTATGCGAATGCATATGCGTCACAGCGCAAACATTGACTATCCTAGAAAACATCAAATGGCACGCAAAACGATAAAATGAAAAAGTGAGTTTAAGGTACATACCACCGGCTCTAAGCCCTCTGGCCGTCTGAAGGTCCTCACGATCTCCCCGCAGTGCTCTGACACTAGAATCACCATCCTCACTGCTATGCCTTTCGCTCTGAGCTCTCAAGTTTTGCAAGGTAAATAGTAAAAGTGAATTGACTTTTACCCCTTTGTCAACCTATTTATAAGGTCAAAATGACATTTTTCTTAGGTGGGTTACTACTGGAGTCTCATTTGACCTCCTTTGAATTCCCCATTGACTACCTTAAACATATTCAAATCCGAAACTGACTACGCTGTTGATTTTCTGGTCATTAAATTGATTTATCGGGACCCTTTGCAAAAAAATTTATCGCCGACCCAAAATTTGAAAATTTCCTGAGGGGGCAATGATACTCCATACCTTCACAGGGGCATTTTTTGACTTATTTTTCTTTGTCGCAATGTGACATGCTACATTATGACAAAGAGGGGCAAAATGTAGACACCTAAAAATGACCTAGGCCTGCAAGCTTCATTTTTACCACTTTCGTCCTAACATAATTAAAGCATTTAATTATGTCCTTGGTCCACATTCGACTATTGATTAAATAATTCATAATTATTTAATTAATTCATGTCATTCATTCTTCATGATTATTAAATAAATAAATTTTATTTATTTATTAAATGTCATTAATTGTCTAAATCTTCCTTTAATTAAATAAATTTATTAATTTATTTAATTCCCCTTTGTCATATATTTATTCCTGATTATTAAATAAATAAGTTTATTTATTTATTTAATATGTCACTAACTGTCTTAATTAAATAAATTGATTAATTTATTTAATTAGTTAGTCTTATCTCCTAAATTAAATAATTAAATTTAATTATTTAATTACCAATTTAATATTCCTCTCATTTTAAATAAATTAAATTATTTAAAATGTCATGTCAATCTTAACTGTCAGTCCTTTTTGATAAATAATCTGAAAAAGATTATTTATTATCTCTCAAATCCATAATTTGAATTAATTTAATTCAAATTGGTAATTAATCTTCCAAAAATCAAGCAATCGGGCAGATTCTTGATTTTCCAAATCTCATCTTCAGTCCAAATCTTATCTCTTTGATTTTTCGAATATGGCAAATCAGGCAATCTTATCTTCTTGATTTTTTGAAAATCTTTATTTTCTAATTAATTTGTCTCATTTATTCTCTATCATCGATCCGATTTTATTCTGACCGTTTGATTAAGGATTTTTCTCTAACCCTAATTAGGGATTCTCAGGTTAAATTTGGATCGTTCGTTTTAGGTTCTCATCATCAATTTATCTCGTTCGTCCATTCGAAATGGCCTTTTCTATAAAATTCCATCTTCTTCTCATTTTTCGACACACATGCATGTTGACATTTTTGCATAGCTATTATAGGCATTTACTTTCACATCTAGTTTTTCATATGCAATTTCATTATTCATTATTATAATCATTTTAATCAAGTCATGGCATTGTTTTAGGCATAGACATTGGCAATAGACATAGGCATTTAGACATAGAAAATCCTTCAAAGACTTGTTGTAGGACTTAGGCATTTCCAGATTGCTCGAACGATGAATCTGAGGGCAACATTATCCAGCAAGTAAGAAGGTGCTACAAACATGAATCATGGAGACTTCGGCGATCAGGTATAATCGTTCTTTTATGTATTTCCATTGTGTTTTGTAGCTACTTTGGGTTTTTGTCATTTTGCTTTCAATTTAATTGATCTAATCAAATACCTAGAAATCACCCTCAGTTACATATATTATATGATCATTAATCAAGTTCTTAACATCTAATACCAATAACCAAACTAAGATTATGATCTTAAAAAATAGACAAATATCAAATATAAAATACTACAATATTATATATATTAGAGCTTTGTTTATTAATCTTTATGGGAATTGTTTTCTTTAAATTTTGTGGTGAAACTCTATTATTTGAGAGCTATACTTAATTAAGCTTTATATTTTAGGTGGCACACATGAACTATATTTGTCCACTTCTCAAAATATTGATTTAAATTTATTTTAGAATAATTTATAAATTGATAAACATCAATATGATAGTAAACACAATATTGGCAAAAAGGAGGGAAAATACAAAACAAGTCAATCCATATGACATAATAGCTTATTGTAAGCTATATATTTTTACAAGTAATCCTAAAGGTAGATTAGTCCAACATAATTTCATACTAGAAACTCAACAGAAACCACAATAGTTTTTTATAAACTCTTGAAGGCTTACTTAATTGAATGGAAAATATAAAGCCCACCACATGATATCATTTTGTATGGCAATATTGTTAAAAAATGTACATTAAAAGAACAACCAACCTCTTGTCATGGAACAATGGACTTGAAATAAAAAATCTTAAGGCTTATTTAATTCCTCTAGAAACTCTAATATTGCCAATTTGCCTCAATATTCTCCAAACTTACAATTTTCACATTCTAACAATTCTATCTTGACTATTGTTGGCAAGGCTTCTACAGACTCCTAAAAATATCCTAAGCATAGTACACATATTGATTTCACTTACTAACACCATTTTCCTCATTATCGCCAATTTCCTCTATTTAATTAAATAATGTCCAATTATCTAGTTAAATTCACTTTATTCTCCTATTAATCAAATAATTCAGATTATTTAATTAATTCATCATCATAAGTCATCATTTTCTCCCTTTTGATTAAATAATGCCAAATTATTTAATTAAAATGCTAATAATTCCTCTTGATTAAATAATTGGGTGGGTGCATGAAGATGGGTAGCAATTTTGTTGCCACTTTTTTTAAAAAAAATGAAAACTCATAACACGAGCATGTTATAACACACTCACGTTATGGCTTGGTGTGTCAAGCCTGAGGCTCGACCACCACAAGCCTATAATGCGAGTGCATTATAATGCACTTGCATTATGACATGTTAAAAGAAAAAAAAAGTGAAACTCATTCATTCTTCATTTTGACTATGTTTTTTGTTGTGTCCGTGGCCAAAACCCCCAGCTTTCATGCCTGTGTTCTAGGAGGAGGTATTGTGCAAAAATCTTCACCAACAGTTGCTATTTCTTTGCAAGGATGGTGCCATGACAACGAGGAGGTGGAGAGGTAAGCATTGTTTGCTTTTTGTTTTGAATTTGTTAGTTTTAGGTTGTATTTGATATATATTTTTTGAATTTGTAGGAGATGTAAATCAACCTAAAAACCCTAAAAATCCTCAACAAGAAGAGCAACCAAATCCTCAAGAAAAAAATCCTCAACAACAAAATGAACCTCAAGAACAACCTCCTCCACCAATCACTCAATACCCTCTTGGCACTCAACAAATTTAATGAGTGAAATTGAGAACAACAAAAAACAAATTGAGGATTTAATCAGTAGGTTGATTGATCCAAATGGTTCAACCATAGAAAGAATGACCCTAACAAGTTCATTGAAAGATATGTTAAAAAATGTAGATTCAATTAGCAAACAAATAATTGGATGGCAAGATAGGAGGCAGGAAACTAAAGCTTATTATGCAAATAAACTATCATATAAAGATGTAAAGGATTTAAAAATTCCAAAAGGTGATTTGTGCTCATTATTCACTGACCCTAAAACAAATCAAAATCTTACCCTCAATGTGAAGAAGTTTCCTATTCATTGGTGCCACCACCAACAAATTAGGCAGTATTTTTATGATAGGTGGTACATGGTCTTTGATTACCCACCATGCAACAATTGTTAAGTCTCGTAGTATTTTCTTAGGAAACTATACAGTGAGTTCATATTGAACAAAATCCCAAATTATTTTGATATGAGGGACTTCCAAGGGAGAGGTGGGGGGTCAACTCAAGATAGACCTGGTGCATAGCCGGATCCTATGTGGCAAGGGAGACTAGCTCTTGCTAGGCTGCCTCATGAGCACGTTGTTATGCCTTCTATCATGAAGGGGAGTGTCAACATAGAGACATTGCAAGCAATCAAGACTTTGACCCAGAGTGTCATCCATCATACTATCCCTATTCTACAACACCATCCAGGGGATTCTTCAAGTGGTGGCCTTCAAACCCATGTGTGTCAATCTTGCAAGGCGACTTGTTCATATGACCCCATTGACACTCAAGAGGCTGCTATGCAAGATCCGTATGCAGCTATGGAGATGGAGAGGGCAACTGACATTTTGCATGAGGCATATGGTATTGATAGTCAGGTAAAATTTAGCATGTTCATTGAATTTAATTTACTAAATTTTGATTTTGAAATTCAAGATTAACTAATTTAGTTTTATGGTTTTAATAAAATTGCAAGGTCACAGTGTTGAGACTGGATACACCACCCCTCCACCTACTTATTTTTGCAATACACCTATCAGTGGGGTATGTAACTAGTAAACAATTATAAAATTTATTACATGTTAAAAGCATTGTTTTACGAATGGTATTTTAATATGTGATTTTTGTTGTTAAACAAGCTAATATTGGAGGTTTCAAGGGAACTCTTCCCGATGCCAGTGTATTTACTCAAACCTACATGCAAGTAATAGAATAAAGAGTTTAACTAATGAATTTTACTTAATAGATTTGTGTAGTTTATATTCATATTGTTGACTATGTTGCATTGCACATCATTCAAACTCAAAGCATTACTTCACATTCCATAACTAATAACTAGATGTTGATAAATGACAAAATTTCAACTACAATATAGTTGTTTAGAAAGTCAACATAAGCAGTGATGCAATTAATTCACATAGCATAAGTAATAAGTCTAGGAGCAACTTCCAACTACATTTTCTTGTCATGGCATTCCATGAGACCACTTTTTATTGCTCGACATCTTTTCAAATAGTTCACTACCTTTTCTATGCTATGGATGCTTGGAAGGAATATATGAAAGAATAATAGTAAGCAATAACATAGACAAGGAAATGATTTTTTTAAAAGAATGTCTCAAAGAAATGTGGTTTCATGGTGATTTCCATCACCATGAGACCCAATTTATTTGACGCACTTTTTCAAATAGCTCACCGCCTTTTCTATGCTACCACATTTTCCATACATGTCTACCGAAGCATATAATCAAATAGTTCATTTCCTCACTGCTATGGCTAAAAGTTTAAAAAAGGTGCTTTCCAGCAAAATGATGCAATGCAGGGTAGTCAAATAACTTAACTTCATCATTAAAAAGGATTCAATCCACTTTGCAACTCAAAAACAAATTCTTTCTTTGTTTTCAAACTTCTACCTAGTCTTCCTACTAGGTCAGCCAACCCACTTTTCCTGTCAAAACTTTCAATTTTCTCAAACAACCTTGTCAACAAATCCCCAAATCAGGCAACCATCATGGCCTACTTTCACATATCAAAAAATCAATACCAAGTCCTTTGGATCAATGATATTTTATTAGTTTTCTACTTCAATCTCTCCAACAACAAAAAGACATCAATGGATCATATCATTTTTAAACATTTCCCAACCTTTCCAACTTCCTACAATGACTCAATAACCTCTACAACTACTTTGACCCTTGGCATTCCATGCCTTTACACCTTTTTTACATTTTTACAACATTTGAAATTGACAACTTTGTCAATATTTTGCAATTTTGCACTTGATTCCTAAATTAACTAAGACAGACTATTACAACCTCCAAAATGGCTATTTTAGCCTTATTACATCATCAAAAAATCTTAACCAATTCAAACTCCTAAATTTTCCTCATGGGGGCATGTGCTTGAAAAGGTGCACTTGCACGACAAACTATGGATGCTCGGAAAAAATCTATGAAAGAATAATAGCAAGCAATAACATAGACAAGGTAGTTAGTAGTTTAAAAAAATGCCTCGAAGAAATGCGGTCTCATGGGGATGGAATGGAAATACGGTCTCATGGGGATGGAATTCCATTCCATCACCATGATACCACATTTCTTCGAGGCATCTCTTCAAATAACTCACCACCTTTTCTATGATACCACATTTTCCATACATGTGTACCAAAGCATTTTATCAAACTACTCACTTCCTTGCTACTATGGCTAAAAGCCTAAAATAGGTGCTTTCCAACAAACTATGGATGCTTGGAAAAATATCTATCAAATCATAATAGTAAGCAATAATACCATAGAGAAGGCAATGAACTTTTTGAAAAAATGCCTAAAAGAAATGCGGTCTTATGGTGATGGAATGCCATGAGGTGCATTTGTTTGTAATGGCATTCCATCACCACAAGACCCCATTTCTTTGAGGAATTTTTTCAAACAGTTCACTACCTTCTCTATGCCACCACATTTACCGTACATGTCTACAAAAGCATTTTATCAAACGGTTCAATGACTTGTTGCTATGGGTAAAAGCATAAAAAATGCGCCTTTTGAACAAGATATGGATAGGGAAAATAGTAAGCATGATAATTAGAAATATGTAGTTTAATAAGTACTCAATTTTTTTTTCATTATCTCATACATTATAAGTAATGACATGGATCGCTATTGTAGTTTTTTTGATTGAATAATTTGTTGTTTTATTTTCAGATGTTAGAGGTAGAAACACCTCCAAATGTTATGAGGGCAATGGATATTGGTGTTTCATCCGCTATACAATCATCAATGGCTCTAATAGGGGAGGTATGAGGAAAATTACTAAATTTCAATTTACATTCGTTGTTATAGATGTTAGTTCTAGTGAAAAATAAAACCATTATTGATTCATAGTTTAATTTCTATTTGAATGGTTTATACAGGGCTTGAGCACACTTCAACATGGGTGTGTGAATATTTCCCTTGTGGAGAGTGATCGTGAGATGGTGGTAAGTGATTATTTTGTTAAATATATCATTTTTTATAATGTAATTTCTATATATTAATGTCTTTACTTCTTATTGTAATAGTTAAAACTTCACCAAGAACTTAACAGTAAGAGGAGTAGCAGGAGCACTCCTCAAGCACAACACAAACAAGTGATAGACTTATCACCATCGAATCGACAAGCAAAGGGAAAGAATTTATTTCTAGAGCATGGAAAGAAATGAATTTTGATTCTAGAGCCCTTTGTTGTATGCCTACATGGCAGTTTTGTACATATTTTTTATTGGATATATTTGACATTGTATGGCTATATGGCATTCTCGTAAGCCTATATAGCTATTTTGTACCTATATTTTATACTTATATCGACATATATTGATGTATGCATACATGGCTATTTGGTTAATACAAATATTTTTTATCGATGGTGTCCATATTTGCATTATAAATTCATGGTTCAATAGATATGAGTTATGTGTATTCAAGTGTATACTTTGTGACTTACGTTTTTTTTAATGTATACTTTATGACTTATGAATTTTCATGCATATACCTTGTATTCGTGCATATAATCTATATTAAGTTGTGTATATTATGCATTCATGTGTATACTTCAAGGCTTACGTGTTTGTGACTACTTGTGTTTCCCTTATTCACATGTACATGCTTGAATTATTCACATGTATACTTATTAATTGGTTAGCCCTAGCATTGATCATTGTTTTCCTTCATGGTTTGTCTTGAATAAATTTATTGATTGGTGCTAAACAACTTTATCTAAAAGAAAAAAACACATTTTCAATTGGTATTCCAAGAAATGGTTCATAAAAAGATTCAAATATATTTAATCCTTTGATTGGAACAACTCAATTAAGCAAAGGATACATAATCTTCACAACACTTGCAAAACATAATATTCAGAGTAGATGAAGTAGTCAATTTCTTGACACATTATCTATGTTATCGAGCTCTTTTATTTTAGCCTTGGTTCTGGTCCTGGTTCACTCCTGGTGCAGGTCCTAGTTTGGTTCGCTTGTGAGTTCAACCAGGGTCCTCTATTTTTAGGTTTGGTTTGCCCAGGTAGAACCCAAGAGAACCCGGGCATAACCCAAACAGAACCCAGGTGAACCAAGATAGAATCTGTATGCCTAGGCATCCATAAAGTGTTTTTTTAAACATTTTTTTAATGTTTTATGGAATTAGACTTTGACCCATGCCCAAGGGAACCCTAGATGTGACCTCTAAATCACTTCAAACACCTTAACTACCTCATTCTTATTCATTTGTTTTGCAAACAATAATTTTCATTCCAAGAGGTTGAGATTTCATTTTTGCTTGCTATATTGAAAGCGGATTGTGACACAACTGTCTTTTTTCAAAAATTGTTCTACATCATTGAACTGAGAATTTATCACACATCTATAGAGAAACAAAGGAATACTACAAACTAAAACACATTACACTTTTGTTCTCACTGACTTGATGTACTCTCCAACATCTCTCTTCTCTCATGTGAAGAGTTAGAACTACTTGGCCATGCCTTTGCATCATTCAAGAAATTTTGCTCTTTTTGGCAATGTCAAAAGCATGGCTGCATACAAATTAGATAAAAGAATTTCCTTTTAGATTAGCAATGCATGGAAGCTTCAAAAAGTATCCTTGATATTACAAAATATATGTGTTTATACACTTCAATTGTGCAATCACCCTTCGGTTCTTTGAAAGAAAATTTTTCCTATGCCACTGTTACATTGCATAGGTAAACCAGATTTTGTATTGTAGAGCTATGTTAAGCTACCATTCTCAAGACCAATGTAACAATGATAGAAAATAATGTTTGAGACTACAAGAAGACATCAAAATGGCTAGTGTATTAAAAAAATTCTTATGATTTCTAAAGAACATTGATAACTCTACTCAGTTGTCTTCTTTTTTCAAAGTCATACAAATTGAACCCTAGCATCAATAGACTTTGTATATCAAGCTACCACAATTCAAGTTTCAATGATGAATATTTATCATACATGTTTTAAATGGCATTCAATTTTATGGTGGTTTTTTTGTTTATATGATGTTATGTGATATTCTAATCCTAATCCACGCTTCTAGGATATATATATATATATATATATATATATATATATATATATATATATATATATATATATATATATATATATATATATATATATATATATATATATATATATATATATTGTTTTTATATGTTTTTTGTACCAACAAACTCAAAACAAACCAAACCCCCCTCTAAATTTTTTTGGCTGAACTGGTGAACCGAACCCCTAAACCCAAAACTGAATTGTATACAACCTCAAAACCTCTTCCAACACTCTTCATTATTCCTACACAAACTTAATTGACCACAAAATTATATTGCCCCATGACTTTACCCACTTTTACTCCCTCAAACCTCTCTTTTTCATTCAAAACCCCTTTTTTCCCAACTAGGGTATCATGCCATAACATACTTTTGACCTCCCCTATCCTTGCAGACCTTTTGAACACATCAAACTCCACAACCTCACCCTATTTCCAACCTATTCTATCTTATTTTCAAGCAATTTCTTCTTTTCACCTCTTCTCACCTTACTTTTAAGGGGCCTCAATTCTAAATTTTGAACAAGGGAAACATTAGTAATCTCTTCCAATGCCTTTACCAATGTTATTTTCTTATTCCTACTCCCTATCCTGCTTACATCAGGCCCATATCACTGAGACATAGCCTGAACAATAGGTGGAATGACCTATTTCAACATATTACACTCAAACACTTGTATGAGCAAGTTTAGACCTGTTTCAAAAATCTACTTCTAAGTTGCTTGGAACTTAATAGAATTACACAAGAATGGATTCTAATCAAAGCTAAAACCATTCTACAAGAATGGATTCTAATCAACTATCATGCATATGTTTCTCTTTTCGATTGTTTTGCATGCCATCATAAGGGATCAAGCCAGTTGAATGTAACTCGAACCAATTCCATGTGTGTTTGGGTGAGAAAGAGGACCATAGCTAGGATAAACATACCCATTGGGATGCATTGGAGTAATTTTTTTGGTCACACAAATTGCAAAATAAAAGTTGCACCATTTTGCAACTTTACACTGCTTGCATTTGACACTTTTTCCATCAAGTGAAAACTAGGCACCACAGGAAAATGACTTCAAGATAACAAAAATCGAGAGAGGTTATTGTAGAGGGGCCCAATGCAATCTTGTAGGCTTAGACTTAGTGTTCATAAGCATCACAGTTTCTAATTAATAACCAGTCAAAGATTGCTTCTCTTTTGCACTTTGGACCCTTAAGGGATCAATCTAGTTGAACGTAGCTTAGAGTGATTTCATCTATTTGGGTGCAAAAGAAGACCATGTATAGCGTAAATGTACCCATTTGAATGCATTGGAACAATTCATTTGGTCACATGAGTTGTAGAACGAAAATTGCACCACTTTGCAACTTTCAACTACTTTCATTTGACAACTTTTTCCACAAGTGAAAATTTGCCACCATGAGAAAATTCCTCTAAGATAGAAAAAATTGAGAGAGGCGATTATAGAGAGGCCCAATGCTAGCCCATAAGATTAGATAAGAAATTTCTAAGCATCACAGTATCCAAGTAACAACATGCTAAAATTTGTAGCCATTTTACACTTTGGACCCTTAAGGGATCAATCTGGTTGAATATAGCTTAGAGCGATTCCTCATGTTTGGGTGTGAAAGAGGACCATTCCTAGTGTAAACATACCTATTTTAACACATTGGAATAGTTTTTTTGGTCACACAAGTTGTAGAACGAAAGTTGTGCCACTTTGTAATTTTCAACTACTTATATTTGACAACTTTTTCCCTAAGTGAAAATTTGCCACCACAGAAAAATGCCTCCGAAATAGCGAAAACCGAGAGAGGTTATTGTAGAGGGGCCCAACAAGATTCCATAGGATTAGATGAGAATTTTCTAAGCATCATGATATATAAGTAACAACATGTTGAAGTTTTCAGCCATTTTGCATTTTGGACCCTTAAGGGATCAATCTGGTTGAATGTAGCTCAGAGTGATTCCTCATGTTTGGTTGCAAAAGAGGACCATTCCTAGTGTTAACATACTAATTTAGACATGTTGGAATAGTATGTTTGGTCACACGAGCTGTAGAACGAAAGTTGCACCACTTTGCAACTTTCAACTACTTGCATTTGACAACTTTTTCTCTAAGTGAAAATTTACCACCATGGGAAAATACCTCTGAGATAGTGAAAACCAAGAGAGGTTATTGTAGAGGGGTCCAACTCGATCTCATAGGATTAAACAAGAAGTTTCTAAGTGTCACGGTATTCAAGTAACAACATGTTGAAGTTTGCAACCATTTTGCACTTTGGACCCTTAAGGGATCGATCTAGTTGAATGTAGCTCAGAGTGATTCCATGTGTTTGGGTGTGAAAGAGAACCATTTCTAGGATAAAAATACCTATACATATGCATTGGAACAGTCTGTTTGGTCACAAGAGTTGCAGAACGAAAGTTGCACCACTTTGCAACTTTGAACTACTTGCATTTGACACTTTTTCTATCAAGTGAAAATTGAACACCACAGGAAAACCACTTTGAGATAACAAAAATAGAGAGAGATTATTGTAGAGAGGCTTAATTTGATCTCATAAGATCAGACGAGAACTTTCTAAGCATTATGGTATCTGAGTAATATCATGTTAAAGTTTGCAATCATTTTGCACTTTGGACCCTAAAGGGATCGATCTGGTTGAATGTAGCATGGAGCGATTCTGCATGTTTGGGTGCAAAAGAGGACCATTCCTAGTGTAAACATACTTATTTAGATGTGTTGGAATAGTTTGTTTGGTCACATGAGTTGCAGAACGAAAGTTGTACCACTTTGCAATTTTCAACTATTAGCATTTAACACATTTTCCATCAAGTGAAAACTAGACACCACGAGAAAACCACTCTGAGATTAAAAAAAACTAAGAGAGGTTATTGTAGAGGGGTCTGATGTGATCTCAGAGGATTAGACGAAAATTTTCTAAGTGTCACGGAATCTGAGTAACATGTTGAAGTTTACAGTCATTTTGCACTTTGGACCCTTAAGGGATCGATCTGGTTGAACGTAGCTCAGAGTGATTCTGCGTGTTTGGGTGTGAAAGAGAACCATTCCTATCATAAAAATACCTATTTGTATGTGTTAGAATAGTTTGTTTGGTCACATGAGTTGCAGAATGAAAGTTGCACCACTTTGCAACTTTGCATTCCTTGTATTTGACACTTTTTCCATCAAATGAAAACTGGACACCACGTGAAAAGCACTCTAAGATAACAAAAACTGAGAAATATTATTGTAGAGGGGCCCAACATAATCTCATAGGCTTAAAAAATACATTTCTAAGCATCACGATATCCAAGTAACAACATGCTAAAAAAATTTGTCATTTTGCACTTTGGACCCTTAAGGGATCAATCCGGTTGAACATAGCTCAAAATGATTCCATGTGTTTGGGTGTGAAAGAGGATCATGCCAAGCATAAAAATACCTATTCGAACATGTTGGAACAATCCATTTGGTCACACAAGTTGTAGAACAAAATTTTCACCACTTTGCAACTTTGTACTACTTGCATTTGACACATTTTCCATCAAGTGAAAACTGGACACTACGGGAAAACCACTCTAAAATTAAAAAAAAAAATCAAGAGAGATTATTGTAGAGGGGCCCAACATGATATCATAGGATTAGATGAGAAGTTCCTAAGCATTACAGTATCTGAGTAACAACATGTTGAAGTTTGCAACCATTTTGCACTTTGGACCCTTAAAGGATCAATCTGGTTGAAAGTAGCTAGGAGTGATTCTATGTGTTTGGGTGCGAAAGAGGACCATTCCTAGTGTAAACATACCTATTTAGACATGTTGGAATAGTTTGTTTGGTCACACGAGTTGCAGAACAAAAGTTGCACCACTTTGCAACTTTCCACTACTTGCATTTGATACTTTTTCCATCAAGTGAAAACTGGACACAACAGAAAAACCACTCTGAGATAACAAAAATTGAGAAAGGTTATTGTAGAGGGGCCCAACATGATCTTGTAGGTTTAGATAGAGATTTTGTAAGTGTATAAGTTGATAATCCAACCTCACAGATCCCAATGAACACCTGTAAGCAAATAACCTATCACCAAAGAAGATCAAGAGACACAAGAATGGTGCTCTGCAAACATAAAGAAAAAATGCATTACCTGAGAAGTTCCTAAGAAGATTAATAATTACAAAGAGAGAAATCCTTAATAAAGGAGATGAAATCCCTAAAGTGTGAACCCTAGGAGAGGATTAAATTAGCATGTGACAAGTGTCAAGATCATAATGATGAGACAACATGACTAATTTAATAACACATAAATAAAGATGCCTAAGTTTAGCTTAAGTGAAATAAAGTAAAGGTGACTTAATTAATTAATCAACATGATTAAATTAATAAATTAAACAACCTATTAATCTAACACCCCCCTTAAGATGAACTTAGAGAGAAGCTAAGAAACTAAGGACAAAAAGCATAAAAGAAAAGATGGGTCTTGACAAACAAGGCCAGATGAGGTACCCATGTACAAATATAAAAGATCTCTCACAATAGGAGAAAAGAAGAAAACCTCGTGGGAAAAATTCCTCTCCAAAAGAGAGAAATACAAGTGAAGTTCTAAGAAGCCTCCAAACAAGAGTGAAGAATGAAGAAGCCTCCAATCAAGAAGAAATTGTCCCAAAATATAGGAACAAAGGATGTACATGGAAAACACCACTGAAGCATGAAGAAGTTGCAAACACTATCATAGAATGACTATTGAAATGTTGAAAGAAGGAATGCAAAAGCGTCCATATGGTAAGTACTCCATCTCACCAAAATGCATGGGTAACCAATCGTTGCATCAACCTAGTACATAGGAACAAATACTATATACATGCAAAACCAAAGAAACATTAACACCAACAGTAGAGACCCCCCATAATGTTGAAACATGGAGAGGTATGGCAGGTACACTTAAATTGAATGTTTGAAAGTAGTGCATGAAGAGGAATCAAGATCATCTGAAGGTGCAGACATGAAAGTACAAGTAGATAGAAAGGATGTGAAAACAAAAGTCACATACGCATGAGAAAGGTATGAAGGAAAACAATGGAAAACATCAACCCCTATGAAACTTTATATCATAGTACGATTACAACAAGGCACAAAGTGATGTGCAAGAATCCCAATACTACACATACAAAGCTGAGGCACTTTATTTCAATGCATTTACAAATGATAAAAAACATGCAATGTGAGCCCATAAAGTCCAAAAAGGAAAACAAATGAGAAGAAGGATTTCTAGAAAAACCAAAAATCAAATCTGGAAACCACCTACACCATTGCGAAGAGCTTGGAAACAGATTTTTGACAATATCTCATTTTCCCATTTTTGACATCGTATGCACAAACGTTACGTCGAAAACACTGATATCAACCTTAGAAAAGAAGATCTGACTTTGACTAGAAATAACAAGGACTTGAGAAAAAAATCTCCAAAAAATACTTGCATCACTGGAAAGTACTCTGAATCCTCTTTTTGACGATATCTTGTTTGCTTGATTTTGACATTGTGGGAAAAAGTTATGGCCTCTGGAAGAAAACAAACCCCAAAGTGCAAAAAACATAGTCTGTGACACTAAATTTGACGGCCAAAAAGCCATTGCAGCAAAATTGCGAGCTTAAATTTGATGGCCAAATGGTTGTCAATGCAATTGCACTATTTGGCTTATTTGAAAAAAAAAAAAAAAATTAAAAAACATTTACAATGATTTTGTTAAATTTTTTACATCGTAATGTGTGCAAAAGGTTGCACGGCCCATGCCAGGTAATTTTTTTTTTGCCTTGAGTTGACCTGCTCCAAAATTGACAAATTATATATGGAAATAGGGATTTTTGGGCCTTCTAAGTGCAATGGTGATGTCCATTTTGACTCAAAATGCTCTGAAAAATTTGGCACCCTTGGATCTAACAAAAAAAACCTTTCTTCAAACCCTCATAGATATGACAAACAAAAGCTAAATTTGATGAAACAACTTAGGTCAATCTTGACTATTCCGACAGCTCTTGAATCAATGGAGAGGTCCAATTTAACCTTGGATGCACTAGAAAAATACTTCAAGGCAAGATATCACAAAAAAAAGGAACAAGAAGTTTGTAGATCTGAAGCTTTGATACCATGTAGAAGTTGATAATCCAACCTCATAGATCCTGATGAACACTTGCAAGCAAATAATTTATCACCAAAGGAGATCAAGATATCAATCCTTAAGAAAGGAGATCAAAGCCCTAAAGTGAGAACCCTAGAAGAGGATTAAATTAGCATGTGACAAGTGTCAAGATCATAATGAACGAGACAACATGAATAATTTAATAATGCATAAATAAAGATTCCTAAGTTTAGCTTAAGTGACATAAAGTAAAGGTGACTTAATTAATTAATCAAGTAAACAACCTATTACTCTAATAGTAAGCACCATGGTTTCTGAGTAATACCCCATCAAAGATTGCTACCCTTTTGCACTTTGGGATTTGATGTTTCCTTGAACTGTACAATTCCGTACAAGGTAATTATGCTCTCTTTTTGATGGAGTTCGATGGGAAATAGACTTAACTCTATTTTAGTTTTGGTCTAGTTGGATTTCAAGTGATTTTGTGCATTTTAGAAGCCAATTACTGAGAGTCGGTCTGTATACCCTGTTTGAAGGGTTTTTAGTGCATTAAAATTTCATATTAAGTCTTTCACCCATTGTATACTTCTATAACTCAATGGAAAGACTTAGGGTTATAAAACATGTGTACAAGGTTTTGTGCACAAGGGAGGCAAATAGAGGGTTTTTAGGTGATGCCCTAGATGTCAAATGGTGTATTTTTTAGTGGAAAATGGTGATTTAGTGCCAAGGTTTGAAGAAACTTTTGGGGGCAGTGATATCTCTTGAACTTTTAAGATTATGCAGACCTTTTTGAAGGTGTTTCAGGGTTTCATTGGTTGTGGGAAGGTTTGGAGTATGGGTTTTCAATAAACCCTTGCCTAACTTGTCAAAGAAGAGGGTTTTGGGGTTTTTTATGTTAGAGGTATTATTGATTCAATTCAAGGTGGAGGAACTCTTTTCAACATCAACTAATCAATTCTCAAACAATGAAACCAATCTTTGATCACTAAAACACCCAGTTTCTCAAAACACACTCAAAAGGCTTCTAGCCTTCAATATTCAACAAATGAAGTTATCCTACTGCTAAGGCCATACAAAGGCCAACAAATCATCACTAGAGACTTACCACAGTCCTACTACAAGATTCATAAAATATCCCCATAAGTTTCTTTGTGCCATCATGGAGAACCAACAAACTAACCTACTAAAAGTCTACTAGAATTACCCCACTTTTCCAAACAAAGTACCTTGTAAACTTCTTGTAATCACACAATCCCTTGGACAATCACTAATTATGACTCAAAACATCAAATTCACTGATCATTACACCAACACAAGGCTTCTAGGGTGTTGTCCTAGCAAAGCCTCTCTTTTCATGCATAAAAATAGTTTTTTCCGAGATCTACCATAAACTAGGCTTTCCAAACTTTGAAATTGTTTCCAACACACCTATTTAGGTCTGCATAGACATTCTACGCCATTACCAAGCCAAATCCATCAACATTTCACTAAAACCATTCATAAAACCTCCATTTTTACATGCATTTTGCTCTACCCAGCCCTGGGGCATCACTCAAAATTGACCAAAATGACCTCTCAGCCTTCCAAATCCCTTGTACAGTTAGATTACACTTTTCATGACCTATTCCACAAGAAATAGTGGAAACATAAAATTTAATGGTTCAAATCCACGTTTTAGAAGACCCTCAATAAACAAATAGTGTTAAATCAGGGGAGCGATAGAGTACTAAAGAGAACTCACTCAATATTTTATCTTAGAACCTCAAAAATGATGCAAACTAAAGCTACTTCACACTACCACACAATGCAAAAGTTTTTAGAGCAAGAAGGACCTATACGGGTCCGTACAAGGGAAAGAAAGTTTAGAAAACTCAACAAAATACTGAGAAAACATTATTTTCAATTTTGAATTTCTTCCATTAACAAAATTACATTGTGTCTGAGCCTTGAAGAGGCTTTAAATAGCTTTTACAAATGATTCTACATCTTTCCAATTGTGCCTAACTATTTTTTTGTAACTAACATGACTTATTACATTAGAAATCAATTGGTCTAATATGACCTTATTCAATTGACAAAACTCAAAACACAAAACTAACTTAAGACTTCCATGAACCAAATTTTCTCAATAACCTTAGTGCCCCTACACCAAATTTCAATATTTCAGTAAATCTCATTACAATGCCTTAGATACTTTATTCTCACAGATATTTTACAATGTCACTCATACATTAGAAATTCTCTTATAGTGTCTACATCATAGGTTCTCATTATGAGGTTAACTTCAAATGAGTAACTTGAGATTCCCTTGTAAAGCTTCACATGCTCTTTTATAATGGCTTCAAATCAGAATTGATATTTGTCAAGATCATCAAAATAAGGATGTTGGATTTCTTTTTTGGCTGAGATTCTCTTTGATGGCTCATAAATCAACATTTTCTGCAAGGAGAGACCAATCATTTTTAGTAGTTTAGTTATAGATACACAAAGTAAAAGAAGAAAAAAACATCCAAAATGGAAATGAAATGAAAATAGATGGAAGGAACTTACAGATAGGCATGGAAATCTCTCAACTTAGTCATTCCTGGTCATACATCTTCACTGGGAGTTCCAAGATACCTATTGCACACAACACCTCTCATGAATAGAATATCTTGAAATTTGAGATGCTCTTATGATGTCTACATCATAGGTGCTCATGATAAGGTTAACTTCAAATGAATTACTTGAAATTCCTTCACCAAGCTTTGCACACACTTTTGTAATGGATTAAAATCATAATTGAGATTTTTCAAGATCATGAAAATAAGGATGTTGTATTGCTTTTGTAGCTGAGATTCTCTTAGATGGCTCATAAATATTCATTTTCTGCAAGGGGACACCAATCAATGTTTACTAGGTTACTTATAGATAGGAAAAGTAAAATAAGATGATAGCATTGGTATCAAACACATTAACATGCATACAAGTATAAATTAATAAAAACCATTGTGCATATACTTACAAATTAATCCAATGAATCATCTGGGTCTGCTCTACTCTTTATTGTGTCAAGTATTGTCTCATGGTTAGACTCGCGAACCTTCCACAAGGTCTTGTTCAAAGGTCTACCCCCATATTTGTTCAAACAAACATTGGATGCCACGACAAGGTTCGAGTAGTGAAGAATCTTACGATGCATGTCAAAGTCTTGAAATAACCAATGTTTAACACTCTTATGTGGGTACCTTCTAATCCATGTTCCAATAACAACAACTGAGCCTATAGGGTATTCGATGTTTTCTCCATCTATAACTGGGGCTTCCAATTTAGTTTTGGCCTCAACACAATGACACAAGTAATAGTCAGTTCCCTCTTTGTTGTCTTCATCTACAATAACTACATAAACATTCTCTACATTGATATGTGCACCAAATCTCTTGAAATTAGTCAACATTATGAATACAATACAAAGTAAGATAACAATATGGAATTTTAAAAAAAAGCAAGTAGATATATTACCTAGCAGAACTAGATCTGATACGTGGTCAAATTTGACCAATGATTCCATCTATGTTAGTTCCAATGTTGTCAGAGGGTGATACATGTGAAGTGGGCTAAGATAACTTGTCAAACATTTGTCAACCCACTCCCCTGACTCAAAATCATTCCAAGCTTGCATTGTACATGAAGAACAAAAGCATGCCATCTTACGTGTATCGATACTCCATGAACCTATATTTGAGCTAAGGAAAGAGTGTAGCTCACTTGATCCTGTTAGTGTACAATAATCCTCATATGGTGTAATGTTAGTATCAGCCATCAGCCAAAACAATCTATGAATTGAAGATGTACCTTCATTACCTGGACCCATCGAAGTATTACACCACTCAATAATTGATCTTGCATCTGTCAAATTTGCACTGTCTTTATACTTTAACTCTTCTTGTGCTAATTCTCTTTTCATGCATTCTCCTATACCATCATGTTCCCCCTTTCCATGCCTGACCTCAGAAAAATTCCACATATGCTAAACACTTGTAGTTAGATGCATCCTAAATAACTAGTAGAACATGCATGAGTTCTTGAATTGTGTTGCACAATTATTCGAACATATTATATGTCAACTGTATGCTATGCCCCTCTAAGCCAAATCACTGTAGAACATCTGGAAGCAACCTTGCATGAACTCTAGAGAGTATGTGAGATAAACACTAATATAAAAGTGATACTCCCTCAATACCTTCCTTTGGTCCTCTGTACTATCAGCTGCATGAATGAATGCTATGTGCACAAATATCAAAACCTGTGTGGAGTTGTAATACTATGATTGCACCTTATGCTATGGCTGTAGAGTGTAGTTCTCTACAAATTCAACCACCGATATTATGCTACAACTAGAAAGGTGTCCTTGCATAGCTTGAATTGTGTATCCAACCATCAGGCTCTATGGGTATGCCTTGCATACTCATACACTATATTGTCAGGAAACATGGATATAAACTGATACACTAGAATCTTCTGAATAACCAAATCACACCTTTTTACTTGAGACCCATCTTTTGTAACGTATGCCACTATTTTATACTTCCCAAACTCTACTAGTTTATGTCCCACCTCATCTGTGCTTTCCATATGTTGACATATTAGCATTTTTTGCAAGCCACCACAATGCTCAGATGAACCATCCAAGCATGTTGTACTGTAGAATATTTGGCCATCCTATATTTCACATAAAAAAATTTATAAGAACTCTCTTAAATATTTTGGTGGGGCTTCTATGCCACAATCTTGCAAAACATCATTAGTATGCAAATCTAAACATGTAGAATGATAAACATCATAATGGTTAGAGAATTCAATATGTAGTCTACAACAAGTAGTGTGTGTGTGTGATTTATCTTGACATAAAAAGGTTTATGCATTTCAAAAAATCTTTGAAAAATACTAATTTGAGGATAATCATTTTGAAATTTATGAAAAATTGGGTTTGAGTCATATCCAAAAAATGTTTTGGATGTGGCTCACGGTTTCGACTACCAATTATCCTTCTTACGACATCTCTTTGATTTAGAGATGGCCTTGTATTATTCTTCCAATACTCTTCAATTAGTGTTCTCAATGCTTCAACAACTTTTTTATCTTTTTGTGGCAGTCTCCCCAAGAATATCCATAATTCATTTGAATCAATGCCCTCAAAGATTTGCAACCTTTGAATGACTTTTGATAAAGTTTTTCTACTAATTCTCATTTGTTCACTTGTCTTTTTAATGAGACAAGATCTCTTTGTTTGATAGCTTACCAAAGTCGATGTAATGACATGTCAGGTGACATTACTATCCTTTGAGTGTGATTTCTTACCCACACTCTCATAAGCATCCATTAGATTCTTCACAATAGTGTTTTCACTTTATGCATTCAATGTTCTCAACCCAAGAGTCTTCATGATGTTTCTATACTTTAAACCCTGCATCATTTCAACAAATATTTGACATCTTGTGGTCTCATTTAGCCTTTCAAAGAAGATTTTCCAAATCTTATCAGCATATATTCTACAAGTGTGTTATGGAATCTTACCTTTCATGTGCTACAAAATATCCTCATCAATATTAATCAAATACTTTGGATTTCTACTCAAAATTCTAGGTGGTGTTCTCCTAGGTACATACATCTCAACATTAGCAATTTTATCAATATTTAATTGAGGTGGGATAGATTGCGTACCTTTGATTGAGGGTGGAGTAGAAGACATACCTTGAGGTTCACATGGGGATGATGGCATACTTTCTTTGTCAAATCCGAGTGATGATGTACTCTCAACTTGAGATGTGGTGAATGGTGTCCAACCATATTCACTTGTGGTAGATGGTTTCCCTCCATATTCGCTTGTGCTTAATGGTGTCCCTTCGTATTCACTTGTGGTAGAGGGTGTCTCCAACTATGGTATCTGAATCTATCCTAGCACAACACTTCACATTTGTGCCCTTTGTGCTGCCAATTTTTGTTCTCTTTTTGACGATTGAGGTTCCTCTTCAATTGGCTTGTTTTCGTCAATAGTTTCCAATTTTTTCTTTTCACAATATGCCCTCAATCTTTCTTTCTCATTTTATTTGAAGGTTTGGAGTTGTTTGTCTGTTAGCCTTTTCCTTGTTTATTTCTTCAACATGACAGATAATTTTACCTATAGCATGGTAATGAGATGAATATTAGTTCCTGAAAAATAGATATGAAAACCAAAATAGTTTAAATTGGTGCTATCAATGTGGGAGGAGTTGGTGTAGGAGCACCATTTAAAGTTGTTAATCCGTTTAAGGTCATAAGGTCTAGAATATAGTTTTGGAGGAATTTTGTCTTAATAAGGTCTATAAGACCATGTTCTAATGTAATTGTTCATTTTTTCAATAGTATTTATGGGTCTAGGTAGTAGAATTTTTAAAATGTGCAAAAAGTGCTAAGTTGTCAAATTAACAAATAGTGAATGGTTTTAAAAGTGTATTAAAGAGGGAGATCAAAGA